>OY987214.1:31744572-32944572 GCA_963920805.1 Primula vulgaris | reverse complement strand
GTTGTTAAGTGAGATTTCGGAAAATGTAAATTCAATAAATAATGTAAATAGTGAATAATCAATTGCAGAAATACTAAGAACTCTTTTCAAACAAAAAAGAAGGAATAGCAAGGATCACATTTACGTGTTTCTAGTGGCGAAAACAGTAATGGTTAGGATGACAAATTTACATAATGAGTTATAATAAGTGAGAAAAAAATACAAGAGTGCCAAATCATTTTCTTTCTAAAAAAACAGTGAAACTACATGATAAAAAAAGTATTATAATTTTTGGAGTTGCGAGACGTATCGTATTTTTTATAATCATTATACGTATATATGAGAATATGCAAGCTAGTCCCAATACTTTATCAAAGTTGAGAATATGCAAGCTAGTCCCAATATTTCAAATATATATCAGTTCAATCTGGTTTGTTGTAAGATGTTGAATTTTTATACTACACTTTTTTCTCAAAAAACGCACAAACCGTACAAAAAATCTACGGTTTGCAGTGATTCAGTGCAAACCGTAGATTAAATGTACGGTTTACAGCTCAGAAAATTTCAGTGCAAAACCGTAGATTTTTTCTACAGACCGTAGATTAAATCAACGGTTTGCACTGAAAAATTACACAGTCAGTCCCTGCGTCAAAATTGCACAGTTAGTCCCTGTGTCAATTTACACGGTCAGTCCCTGAAAAAAATACACAGATTTTTTCTTTCTCTTTTCTCAAAAACCTAAATTTTTCAACCCAAAAAACCCCCAAAATCAATCAAGGTGTATTTGTTTTGTGATGATAAACTCTTAATAGATACCACCTTGTCAAATGGGAATCAGATCATATCATCATACTATTAATATAAGTCAACCCAAGAATTTTGAGGCTCGCAAAATTTGTCCAAATTTTCCAAAAATACATTCATTCTAATATTTTAATTACTCTTAAATGTCATCATTCAATTCAAATACAAAAATAACTTAAAAATATGTTATTTTCCACACATTTATATTCCAAACAAAATCGTCATGTGTATTTTTTAGAAAAGTAAAACATTATATTACTCTTTATATACAATAATTTTTTTTTTAAAATATTAACTTTATTTGTCGGGATTATATCTATGTTACTACGTATCGCACACGCAACGCGTGGACAACTATTACTAGTTTTTATTACTAGTTTTTGTATAGAGAAACTACTAAAAAATGAATTTCGTGTGACGATCCACGCATTCATCAGCATTGTAGTAAACTCGTATAGTCGTATTTGTCACGTACATTTCCTTAGCATACTTGCAGTACTTGCAACAGAACAGATTTTGGGTATGATTAGCATATTCGATTTTACAATTCTCAAAAAATATATCCAGCTTGTGAATACTTCTTTTGCAGAGCTCAATAACAAAGAGGACTTAGCAAGTAGCAACTAGTAAGGATAGTCCAAAGTTGAAGTGGAGTAATGGACACATAAACTTGAATTTAAACTTGAATTTAGCTTATACAAGCCCAAAAGGAAACTGACTTTCTTTCAAACTGATAGAAATAATAAGTTTATTCGATGTAAAACCCGAAGCTTTTGTACTAAAGCCGCGCACAACTTTAAGAGCCGCGCACAACTTTAAGCGAAGAGAAACAAGAGTACCCAAGCTTATTAGATGCAACTAATACGAGTCTACTAAAAATTTCCATTTTCACGATCAGAGTTCTTGTAGTTTAATATTTCAAGGCTAGACATCTCATTTGGAATCGATTATCTCAACTTATTGTCCTCTGAAACAACAGAGAATTAGATGATTCTAATCAAGGCGCCTTCCTGGATTTCAATGATATCAGTTAAGCTCTGCCTAACAAAATGTAACTTTGTTGGTTTCCGTATACGAAATAACAATTAAACAATAATAAAGGAGTAAAAATAAATAATCAAAAACCAGTGTAATCTTTATTAATTCAGATTACAACATGTATGTACTGAATAGAAATTAAAGCAAACGTTATTCAGATTATTATCAATTAATAATCTGATGTACTGAATTGCAATAAATAGAAACTGCCGGACTGGAAAGTATAAACTTAACAGCCGGACTGTTCTGATTGAAATAGAAATTACAGGACTGAAATCAAACTATTATAATTACAGAATTAAATTACAGAATTGAAATTACATAATACAAACAGTACTTTAAATAAATTACAGAAAGGTAAAGATAGAATTTAAATATTACAGCTAAGTACAACAAATTAAAATAATGAATAGAAAAGACAGAAATGTAAATTGCGCTATTCAATACTGAATTGAAAACAGTAAAAAATAAAAATCGAGGCGACTGTTAGACAGTCTGCCCTTAACTGATATTCGTCCAACCACCTTAATGTTTCTGGTTGCGTTGGCGCTTCGATTCCAAGGTACACCGTCTCGGATGACTCGTCGAAAAACGGCGACGAGTCAAGGTCGAACTGTTGGTGGGTGGTTCTCTCTCTTTCTAAAATGCTATGGAAAAAATAATGCAGTATTTTCAGAATGTAAAAATGTGTGTTTAGAGAGTGGGAATTAATTGCATCAGCTACAAGCTTGCTGGAATTTTTGGGACTGTTTTGTTATTATTCAAAACTCTCAGACTTTCTTGGAAAAAAACCGGAACCAAAACGAGTCCTGAGCACACACGTGTGTGGTGCATTTGGCTACACACAATAATGAGCCTACACATTATTAGCAATCTTTAGTGGTGAATATGTATATAAACTATTCAAAATAGTTTTTTCTCTTTGATGTGGGATAAATATTTGGGTGGCTTCACCATCCATTTGTTTTCCCACTTCCTCTCCCAAATTCCAGATTTCTTCTCTCCATGGTCCAACTTCGGAGCCAATCTCCATTCACACCCATTCACCGAATAGGTCATGCGATATACCGTTTTGAAACTTGTCACACAAGCTACCCAAACCACTTGACTACGGAGTCTAAACTTTAGATTCTTCGCATGGAATTTGACCAAACTTTTGGACTCGTGACCAATTCGGAAAACACTATGTTGGCTCGAGAAAACTACACGAAGTTAAATTTTTTGCAGATGTAGTACATTTCAAAAATTTGTAAAGCACAAGAAGAAGACTGTGACAGAATTTCTTATGTAGTCTGTAAAGAGAAGATATTATTCATATCTGATATAATTTAGAAGTGTCTTGACTCGTTAATCTTCTGTGAATCAATATGCAATATGCTAATGACGAACACTAGCTGCTTTGTATCTTAGCTTATTTGACTTAATGAGTTATTTCCAATGAGCTAGTGTATTTGGTTGGTGGTTTATAAGGAAAAAATGCCTAAAAAAATGATTCCAACTTTTCTCTTCCTATAAATCAGCTTATTTTCCTAATGTAAATACCAAACAAGCCTAGACCCTAAAAGATAGAATCAAATGATCAAACATTCATAACCAGTGCCCAGTTTAAGCGTATTTTTCTTATGAGAGTTGAAGTGATCATTATTACCACATGAAAAAAAACACTTCTAGATTCTCCGTTATCGAATGTACTGGGCTGAATTTTCAATTACCAACTTTCTAAGAGTCATTATAGATGCTAGTACAACTAAACCTATAAGATAAGTCCACTGGTGTTTCTCTTTTATGTAAAAAGTGACAGTTTTTACAAGACTTCAAAGGGGCTAAGAGCAGGCCTTGAGCGGTTTTTAATCCCATCACTAACACATGAAAAAACATAGGGTCAATGAACCATTACAAAGACAACGAATATGTAGTGGAAACAAAATAATGCATACCACTAACCAAGTGTCATTTACCAATGTTACTAAAGGTTTTTTGCTTGGCTTCAACTTTTAATGAAAGTTTTCTTATAGCTTTTGTGCCTTTATGATGTTTGTCTGACTTTTAAGCTGAACTTTTCTCCTATATAAGCCTAAAAAATGCAAGAAGATTTAGGCTCTATTGACTCAATCTCATTCTCACTTTGTACTATGTGTTCCATCGTCAACAAACAATGGCCTAATAACAACTTTTTTAGGGCTCTTTTACTGTATTTGAGTCTATAAATCTCAACAACCACTAAACTTCAGATTTCAAAGAGCTGGAAAAGGTAATAAAAGGACAATAATGTGTTCCATCGTCAACAATAGAGGATATCCTGTCTATCAGGGGAAAGAAAGTAAAGTTGAAGGAACATATAACAACAATTTTCTTTGAAACCCAAAGCAACTCCATTCCAGAATGATGAATTCATTTAACAATATTTGAAAATCACGAGCAAAATAGTAAACCAATACAGTTGGTATTCCCTCTTCTAAGCACGTTTAAGCTTTTGTTTTGGAAGATGTCTTAAAAAAAATAGGATTACAGTACTTTTAGAAATCAGAATACCTTTTGAAAACAAAACGGAACCATTTTTAAAATAGTAAAACAGAACCTTTCCCATAAATGACTATAGAGTTGAAACGATTGTTGGTGATTTAAACAAAACAGGAAAAGCAAGACTGCACCATTATTCTCGGCTCTAGCTGCTAAAAATTGGCAGGCATAACCAAGTGGATGGTTAATAATTCATGTAGATGTTTGCACACTAAAACTACATTCAGGTCAACGAGTACCTTTCTTTCAAACATCATCACAGGTGATTAATATGCAAAAAGATGAAACATACCTCGTCTAGTTCTCTTTTGGTTTGAGTAGACATTTCCATGATCATGGCTGTTCATCAATCATAATCGACAACCACTTAAGTGTCACACTGTCACTAAACACACAATCAATAAACGTAATTAGGACACGAAATATATAAAACAGTCGAGAGAACATGATCAAGGGTGGCAAGAAAGTATAAAGAGCCTATAATTGAGACTGTGAATGTTAATTTGTCGTCACATGGTACACCATGCATTGTTTGAACCTACGCCTTCAGTCTGCTTTTGCTCTTGGCCTTGTTTGATTGCAGCTTTTGAGCAAATTAGCTGGACTTATTTGGATTCATGCAGTTTAAAGTTTCTAGATTCTTCAGACTAACTGAAACCAAAAAGCTAGCTTTTAAGGTGGTTGACAAAACGCATTCCCAGTTATATTGAAAAGAAAAAATATGAGCTTATAAGCTGCAACCTGAAAAGGGCCATGGCTATATTGCTGGGGACAGTAGCTAGTCTGGAGATCATGGCTAGGTGAGTTTACAAGCTACACATAGTAGACAGAATCTACCAAAAAAAATATATATATATATATATATATATATATATCCTTTCCATATTGATGACATCGATGACGATTATTCTTTATTTCTTTCAAATCCAATCTAAAATACTAGAGTAAAAGGAAAAATGTGTGGAAGCCGGTACTTTTTCTTAATTTTCCTGCCATCACCCAAACTAATAGAGGAAACAGATGAAGTGTGTGATTATGTTGACGGTGTTTTAGAATTATGTAGTGTACAAGCTTGAGACGCTAAATTTCAGATATAGCTCTAGCAGGAAAAAGTCACACATGTCTGCAAGTTATCATATTTCTTTTGTGAACCAATGCTAATGAAGCCGTCCTATGCTTTAATGCAAAAGTCCAGTTTTTTTTTTTAAAAAGACCATATCGTGATATGTACGCAGATGGTATCTGTTTACGACTTTGATGCTCTCGTCTCTTGTTGGTCACATTTATAGTTGGTCCTTTATCTTACGATCTACGATGAGATACTTCTGATAACATAAAAAGCAAGACACAAATCAAGAAACTGTTGCAAGGCTAATTAAACATCTTCATTATCATTATTTTAACCTCTGCCCAAGAGTTTACAAACACAAACAACATAAGACGGATCAAAGACAGTAATTAGAACTGCACTCACTAAATACAACAAACAACTTATAAAGTATAATGACAAGGCCTCTCAAGTACCAAAAACAAGTAAAGTTATTGGACCATAAATTTCAACAGATTTAGTTCGATGTAGAACGACCAATGCTTTTGCTCAAATTAGACGGGCCTGGGCTTGGTGTTTGTTTTATTTCAAGTCCTTTTCCGCTCAATTTCGGGCTCTTTTCCACTTTTAGCTCAGAAATTCTAGGGCTATACACCCTAGGTGTTAAACGTGGGCTATATACAGGTTGCATATCGTCGGTAGATCGAGGGGTGGAACTCGTTATTTTTGGACTATGGGTATGCCTGATCTCACCGCGACTTCTAGTGATAATTTCATCAAAAACTTCCCCACTGTCGACTTGGGGAATTCTAGCTCGGTCTTGATCCTGAAAAGTATGTAAAATGTAAGTATCAAGATCTTAGAATAGGTGTATTTTGTCCACTATAGTAAACATAGAGACCCAACTCTAATCTAGTATTCTAGTGCACATCAGATAGCTTTTTCCTAAAGTATGATCTTTGGAGGAAATGAAAAAATATACTTTTGTGCACTTTTTATCAGTATTAGTGAGAACTGAGAAGTAGTGATCAGTAGTTTAAAATGTAAAAAGTATACGTTTATGGACAAAAAGTATCAAAGCTTGTACTTCTAAAAAAGGGGATTTAAAGTATTCTTCTAATCGTGTAATCATATAAGTAAAACCAAAGAAATACAGGCAACCAAACAAGTCCAATCATCACCCTTGCAATGAATCTATTCCACTAAGAATATGCACTAACAATATCAAGAAAACTATACAAGAAAGTAATACCCATTCATGAATGTTGTAACTACCAGAAAGATCGAAACACTACTGATTAATTTGAAAATACTTACTTCAAATGACATATTGTAAGTCACAGCCGGAGCTTCTTCAAACTCAGCAAGATCCAAGTCTTGAAGATGTGCGGCCTTGAAAAACTTTGGAAGCAAATACTGTCGAACCGGTACAAGAAGCATAATGAGGAGAGGAAAAAGCACACCAGCTAAGGGTATCCATGTAATCCCAAAGCATCCAAGCAAATACGCAGTCTGAAATAACGTGAACATTGCAATTGTCTTGAAAGGTACTGTCTCAACAAATGTTGCGTGATAGTCCTCTAACACCCTGTCATGAAACAAAAAATGAAAATTCCGTACATATTTATACCATGTTTGGTTGCAGATTTTGACTTTGTTTAAAAAAGCTAGGTTGTATTTGGTTGACCAGCTTAAAAGCTGCGATTTTCTGGTACTTTGGCCTGAAAAAGCAAGAGCTGGATGGACAAGCGTTTTCAAGGTCTGGTAATCAGGAGATGCAATCTTTTGTGTTATAGGCTTATTATAGCTTAATGTACTTATAAAATCAGTTAATTACAGTCTTATACACTAATACATCACCAGATTTTGATTTTCTACGATCACCAAAAAATTTAGCAATATGACATTACTTTTGACTTTGTACACTACATTGGAAAAAGAAAACGTAGATTGGGAACTGAATTATGAAAAACGTGACAGAATAATATAAAAAATATTTGTTTGAACTATTTTGTACCCAATTTTAACAAAAGAAAATAAATACTTTTGTACACTAAATAGAAATAGAAAAGAAACCCATAGATTTGTAACCAAAGATATGCAGAACTTGGTAGAACAGCGTGTAAACTGTTTTAATTTGGTAACTAAGTTCGTATGCAGCCTATGGTCTTTTCCCCTATTTGCCATTTGGAACACTTAGTTAACTAATTCATCAAGAAATGGAACGTTAGTGTATTGGTTGCTATCTTTTACAAATTAGTCTACAATATACTCGTATATAATCTGGTATACTAAGTTGTCAAGGAGGAAGGAGTATATACTTATATCGTCGGCTAGGAGCAGTGAAAAGCAATAGAATCCTTTCCCAAAACTGATTTCCAGGCAAGCTTTCGATAGCCATGAAAGCAAAGTAACCCCAAAGCACCGAAGTTGGTATCATTTTCAAAATAGGCATAGCAGCTACACAACAACCCACCATACATGCTTGCAAAAGATTACTAAGGCGTTGCTCTTTCACTTCAACGGGTAAGAGGTCATCAACATCTTTGTCCACATCAAATACGGTCTCGTCTACAGGAGCATCTATGTAACCTGTACTCGAAGCTAGCTGAATCGTTGAATCCTTGAGCTCCTTTAAGCCCTGTTTGTTCACGAAAATTTAATGTGTATTAATCTATCTGAGCTAGTTTGGTTGCAACATACTTTCTGCTTGGAGGTCAAAGAGTGTAATAATAAAAAAAATTGACTTGGTAGAAATTAAAATGTATTCATTTCTATATTGAGAATACTAAAAATAATTGATAGTAGTTATTTGAAAAGTATATTCTTGATAAAAGTTAAAAAGGTAGAAGGTAGAAGGTGAAGGTGCATGTGTTAGTTAACTGTAGACCATTTTATTTTAGTTTCAGATCATAAATTAGAATGAAAGTATGAGAGTTTACTAGTGCTGATGGCATTTGATAGACAAGTGGAGTCTGCATTTCGTTGTAAGCCTCTTGCATGTTCCGGTACAGTTGACCCAAATTTGTATTTTTCTTAATACTTCTTCTCGCTGTTGACACAAGCTTATTTCGTAGAAGCTGTTTTAGAGATGAATAAAGGACCAAAACCATGCAGATATTTAAACATCATTCATTAGATACAAAAACATATACCAGTAAAAATAACACAACGAGAATAATTGCTCATGTTTAGTACATGATATTCCATGTTAGTGATTTTATTACCTGATGTTTTAAAGTGGCTAGACTCTTTGTATGCATAGGAGATTGGGGAATGACTCCGTTAGATGGTGGTATACCAATAAGACCACAAAATATGACCTATGTATTGTTTCAAAAAAAAAAACATAACATCAGAAATGAGGTTAAAATAGGAGAGAATGGATGATAAATTGAGGTCTAACAACAAGCTGATTTTTTCAGCCAATTTTTTTTGCCAAGGCTTACCAGAAAACCTAATAGAAGAAGGTCATAGTGATATGAAGAGGGTTTCTTCAAATTAAACTCTTTTTGTTGGGCTAGCTGAGATGCAACACTGTGGTCAAAGTAATAAAGCACTGCAATCATAGTTGCTGGAACAAATGCTCCCACAATATACAATGGAGGAACATTCAGCATTTCCTGTACAAAAATAAAAGTACCAGTACAGAAGAGATAAGGAACCTCTCAATTAGGCTTTAACAATCGAAAAATGGTAATAAGAGTTTAATGTACAAATAGAACCTTGATAACTGTCCAATTAGAATATGCACCAGGAGACCATGGATTTGGACTGAAAAGCCTTCTTGGTATACCCTTTGGGACTTCACTTGCAGGAATATAAGATAAGGCTGTCCATACAAGTACCATAAGTGGGACACCATAATCGGCAATAAATCCCCTTAACCAACCTGCAAAACCATTTTAAATAGTCATAAATTCCTTAAATCTAATTTTGCAGTCTGCAAAAACAGACACTCCACTTGCTTATTATTATCATACTATTTTATACGTCCTAAGATCAGAAAGACTGCCAGAAAGAATACGGTCTGAATTGGCACCCACAAGTCTTTATAAAGAAATTATTTGCAGTGGTTGGAAATTTCACTGTGCATAAATTAAGATGGAACGATTTTTCAATTAATTCCTTCTTTTAATCTTGAAGCAAATGAATTTCCGAATGAGAACATCAGTTGAAACTTTTTGTTGAATAAAATTATAAACAAAAAACAAACACTTCATTTGCGATGTTACCAAAAACCTCAGCTCAAAACCAAGTACCTGCGCCATAACGCCAAGATCTTGCCTTACGACTCCTTAATGCAGTAAGCAAAAGTCCAAAAGACAGAACCATTGCAAACATTCCATTTCCAAATCGCCAAGAAGGTTGAAGTGCTAGCTGTTTAGGATTCTCTCGCTTAGGCACACCAAATTCTTCAACCAGACCCTAGGAGAGTGTACATACACACAAAACGTTAGAAAATTAACGTACCAACAAAGCAAACAAATTTGAAAAAAGTATGAAACCTAATGCACAAACAGCCTCCAGCAGAAAGACGATATTAGCTGTTTGCTTGGTTTCAGCTTAAAGCGGTTATTTACATACGGCTAGTTTGGTTGTATTTTTAAAGTACAAAGGTTTTTGGTTAATGTTGAAAAGTAGTTGATGATGGTGTAAATATAGGGAAAATTAGACTTTTATGGTTTCGCCAAAATGCTACCAGAATTCAATACTTTGCAAGATTACACTTTTAAGGACAAAAAATAAAACAATTATTGCATCACTGTCACCAAAAAACTTTTTAGTATGCTTTGTATACGCTTCATGAAATACACATCTTATCTACCAATTCTTTTCGTCACAAACCAAAATGGTTATAAGCTCATCTCCAACTCCACTTGGCAAATTATAAGTCAGCAACTCAGCGTTCTAATTTCGAAGCTACAATCAAACACACAAGGAGATAAATTACTCACTTTTATAGCTTCTTGCATAAAGAGCATCGCAATTAGAAGACCGAACAGCTCCCCCGCCACACGGGTGAATCTATTAATTATGGAACATGCACCCAAAACAGCAAGCAGGAAAAGCAAAAGGGCGGTCCAAACACAAACCCTGTAAAGAAATTCATAAATAAATACCAGCTTTAATAATGAAAAGAAAAAGATCTATCCTTTTTCAGTAACAAATGCATTGCAAAATTACCAGCCTGCCCAGGCCAAGAATAGTTCAGGGCCTAAATCCTTTCGATCCTTGGCAAAGTTGAACATGAATGTATACATCAATACAGTTGGTTCAGCAACTCCCAATATAAGTAGCGGTTGTCCCCCTATAATTGAGTGAATTATCCCACAAATGGATGTTGATGCAAGTGTTTGAACCGCTGTAATAGTTCCATCTGTTTCACATATAATCATTTTATCTATCAATTATCTTTTTTGATCAGTCTGTTATCCACGGCTATAAAAAATGTTTGAGTCAAAAAGATATCCTCTACCTGTTTCTCTATCCAGCTGCTCGCCGAAAGAAATGACAGGAATTGCGGAAGCGAAAAATATGTATGTTGTTGGGGCCAGAATCCTGAACAGCAAGAATATGCAAACGTCATATATATACCGCAATATGATAGAAACAAAACTCTGGCCATTACCATCCTACGACATCGACTTTAACAAACCTGCATAGCATTCCGGTTTGAAACACTTGAATTTAAATAACTATGAACTACAAAACGGATGAGAAGGTATTGATGGTACACTGAATCAATAGATTTGTCAGGAGTCGTATACATATGCCGAATAAAAATGAATTCCATATCGAATGTTATGGTGATAAAATAACAATGAAATTCTAAAATATCCAATTTCAACTATAAACTGTATATAATCTATATATAAAAAATCAACCTGATACCGGCTCGGAGTCCACCAGTCCAATCTTGCTTGTAGCACAGTATTCTTCCTTTCAGATCATTTTTAATACCACGAAACGGAACAAATGTTTCTTCCATTGATGACAAAGGAAAAAATATTTGGTTTTCCCTCTTTTACTCTCCCAATCTCTTTTCAGAAAACCACTAACAAGAAAGTGATACGAGTATAGAAATCACACTAACTTAAACGTAGATAGACACGAGGCTATATGAGAGGCCGTTGACACGATTAACTAATATTTATACGCGAAAGCAAAACAAGGACAGAGGCATAAAATACTTGGCAATGAATGAAGTGGAAAGCTGTTAATCATTACAGCTTCCTTATTTCTAGAAGTATGATTGACCACTCAGAAGGGCCATAAAATCGTTACTTACGAACTTACATATTTACATTTCAATGAATAATTATCGATATACTACAAGGAAGAACAAAAGAATCAATGAATTATCAACAAAACTCTCAATCAAATCCCTGCAAAACTTTGACTCATTCGGCTTCCTCGCCTATACAAATCTACCGTTCTAGCGAGCTAAATACATACTATTTTTGATCTAAATTAAGGTTTGACTATTGTAAAGTTTAGATCTTGCTTACACATAAACAATCCCACTTACATGATTTGAGAAAAAATTACCAAAAATCTCAATATTTTTCAAAAGCAGAAGTTCAAACCCGAAATTTCAAACAAACTAACGACAACCCATTATCCAAAAACCGCTTAATTTTACTTCAAATCAAGTTTAAGCAAATGGGCATCACCAGAAAACAACTTAGACCTTATAAAACTAACAATGTGAGCAAAATAAGACTCCAGAGCTGAAATTAGCGCACACCCATTATTATAAAATGAAAAAAAGATTAAATATTTGAGCCTTTAAGCATGTAATCAAGAGCTTAGGAAAATTACATTCGGAAAATAGAATATATGGAGATTCAAAGTATTCAAAAAGTTGTAAAAACTCAGAGAAAGTGAATATGCAAGTTACAATTACATAATAAAACAAGATAATAAGTGAGAAAAAAAGGAGTTTGGAATATGTGGAATGAGACAATAAGCTTAGCAAAAAAACTGATATGAAGAGAGAGAGAGAGAGAGAGAGAGAGATTTTGAGAAGTAAAATGTGTATTTTTTGCGTGAAGAGAGAAGTGGGTGGTGAGTCGGAATAAATAACATTTTTTTTGTTTCCCAAAAAACTAATTAGCCAATTAAGTTTAATTACTTAAATGATGCATGTAGTTTTTCTAAAAAAACACAATTGAGTTCTCGCACCCCTATACACCGATACGAGTCGTGAGACAGTTTAACATGTACATACGACATATTTTGAAGATATAGTATATGGTATGACAAGGAAATGGTCATTTGAAATTTAAATATAGCTAAATTGTATATATAACCAAAGCACGTATTTTGGTTATAAATGCTATTTTTATATTATTCTTTGATTTTTTTTTTTTGTTATGTTTTCGCGTCTGAGTGTAAGATTTATATATTTAAACTTATTTATAGTAAAAGTTTTTTTGTTTCTTGTGCCCTCTATTTGACTCTACACTAAGTTTTTTTTTTTGAGTGTACGAGTTACATGAATCATTTACAATAGTAACATGTTTTCAAAACATTACAACATTGGTCGTATTTTGTACATAAAATCACCCTAGACGATTGAAATCTCCATTGTGGAATTACTTTATTGTAAAATGTTTCTTATGATGATTTGTGTTTGTATTTTTTCATATTAAGAGGGATGGGATTTAAAACTGCTCAAGGAAGAAATAAAAGCCATAAATAAAGTTAAATCTCTATGGGTACTAAAAAAATATACTAAATAGGAAAAGAAATTCAAGTGTCTGGAATGTTTAAATCAAATAATTAAGCACAAAGCTCCTTATTTATTTGAGGGTTAAATCCTGGT
Organism: Primula vulgaris; assembly: GCA_963920805.1. Taxonomy (NCBI): domain Eukaryota; kingdom Viridiplantae; phylum Streptophyta; class Magnoliopsida; order Ericales; family Primulaceae; genus Primula; species Primula vulgaris. Next base: position 32,931,352 of record OY987214.1, on the reverse strand, counting down.
AATTTGCGTTCCCCCCATCTACGATGATAGTGTAGCAAGTGAACCGGAACTTTTACATGAAATGGACCAAACCTATCATCATTCTCAAAATTGAGGGAAACTGCAATACTTCTTAATAGTATTGAGTACCATTAGATTTTAAGTAGGACTATGAGGACTATAAAGAATTTCAGTCAAATTTTGTGGGACCAATAATTAGACAAATGAGTGACTGGGTGAGTGAGATATGCATAATAGATAAAAAGTAGTTTTATTTTCAAAAAAAAAAGAAAAAAGAAGAAGATAAAAAGTAGTTTAATTTGAAGATGAGACGATTAATAGGACAATAGTATTAATTAATTTGTAAAATAATCAGATTGTGGAGAGGGTGTGCTGGTACAAGTTGGACAAAAAGATAAAAAAAAAAAAAAAGAGAGAAAAGGGGACCATGTTGGCATGTTATATTAGGTTCAAACAGCTTATAAATTTAGTATTTTGCTTTCTAAAAGAGAAATAAAGCTTAAGCACAAAGTTTTTCAGATTTGTCGCTCTTTAATGGTATCTTCTTATTTGCCTTTAAAATATCTTAACAAGTTACTATATTTTAAAGCTACTTTTCAAGAAGTTCGTTCCTTCTTTTTAACTATAAAAAGCCTTTTAAAAGGTTCAAGCTTGGAGTTTTTATATGCCATTTTATTTTAAAGTTTTCATTTCGATTGGTATTAGGTAAAATTTAATTTGCTGCAAACCATGATTGTGGTTTAGGACAATGACAACAGATGATTAATTAGGTCAGAGGCTGTCCGGCTCCCAATCTTGCCCAAATCTCAAAATTTTTGTTTGCTCGTAGTAAAATTATCGATAAAAAATACACTGCTATTGAGGTGGTTCAAACAATGTGTTTGGTTAATTACCGAATCACGTAAACATTACAGTCGCTTAAACATTACAAACTAATGGTTTATTTTTTCATTTTCTTAATTACCCATTTTATTGTTAATTATTTCCCTAAATTAATAATAAATATATAGTGAATTAAAAATAAATCGTAAAACATAGAATCACAACAAAAATTAACAACAATTTTTTTATTAAATGGGGGGGAAAATCTATATTTTTATATTATTAATGAGAAATATATAAAAATATGGGAGGAAATCCCCCACAAGACATAAAATAAAAAAAAAGTAAAAGAGCGTCAACTAATGAAAAATAAAACAAGTATAAAAACATAAGGAAAACTAATTGTTTAATGTTAAATCTTCAACCATGTCTTCGCACATATTCAAAAACGTTTCATATTTCTTCATTCACCGTTGTATGAGTTTTTATTTTGTTTTTTCTCTTGTATTTATCCAATATTCATTGCACATACATAATATGTATATATATTTTTAAAATATGGGTATATATTGCCGTTCTATAATTCGGGTATGCGGGTCGGTTCCGCAGGTCGGATCTACGGGTCGGGTCCACGGTATAGAGTTGAGAACTATACCCGCTCCAAGAATCAGCGGTGTCGGGTTGGGTAGACCCAAAAATTGTTCCGTGATGGGTCTCTTACGTTTTTTTTTTGGTTTTCACGGTACGGTTTCGGGTATTGAATATTTTTGACACCCTTACCCAATGCTCAAAAATTTTGTTTGCTCGTAATAAAATTATCGATAAAAAAAACATTTCTCCTTTTATTTAAATTAAATTTCATGATTTATACGACATAGAAATAAAATTAAACTAAAAAATATCGTTATCAAACATAAAACAATTGAAATAATAAGGCAAAAAATTAGAAAAGTAAAAATATACATAGCTATTGAGGTCCTTCCAACTATGCTAGTAAGGTAAAAACCATCTGGGTTATACAAACATATATAATAAATATACAATATGAAGTAAACATCGCACAAGTTTAGGAAAGTTTTTGGAGTAAACATCGAATATATGAAGTAATTCATCATAGGATAGATCATTTACCTCATCGGCTTCACTTTCATTTGAAGCTGGTTTGTTAAGTTCATTGTTGTCTTCCATGGTCATATAGCAAGCAAGATAACCGACTTCGTCTTGGTCGGAACTATTGCTGGAGCTTGAAGTGAATATTTTTGACTTCTTATTCATTTGTTTGCTCTTCTTATATTTGGCGTAATCTCTCGCCATATAGCAAACAAAATCGTTAGAATAAATTAAATTATTCGACGATTTACCTTTATATTTGCATTGGTCTTTAAGCTTGAGCTCTTTGACAATTCTTCGAATTTTCATGTGTCCTACACTCAAGTTAGAATTATACAAATTTGTCATAGAGATCTTAACTCTAAAATCGCTAGATTTTTACATCCAAGAGCCTCGGCTCTGATACTAATGTTTGGCCCGTAAGCGGCTAAACTTTAGAGGAGGGAATAAGGGTTTAGGTGTTTTTCGCAGAATTAAAGACTTACGCACAACTAATAAACCCAACTAGCTCGATAATTATTTGCGACAATAAATTTGCGATGATAAATAATGAATTGAAGCATACGCACAATCATAAATAAATAACTTGCGGAAATTAAAGAGTAAGGGAAGAGATTGACACCACGATATATAGAGGTTCCGCAAACCCGCCTAGTCTTCTACTCGGTATTCACACTACCGAGTATTTCACTATAATATTCTTCCCAATATTACAACCTAACGGGCTAATATGCAGATTAAGCTCCCCCTCACTCTATGAGTATCCCGAATGAAAAAATGTAGAGTTTTTAAGCAACACTCGCTTACAAAGCCTCTACCCGATTACTCGCTCACAGATGAGTTTATGATTCACTTTACAATTTGAATCGAAAATGTATCGCTCACAGACAAATATTCTCGAAATGTTTATAAGATTACAATAAGAGTACACTCGAGAATTTATAAGATTACAAGTGAGAAATATGTAGTATAAAACCTTTATTTGCTTTGATCTTGTATTGAATTGTTATAAAGATTGAGTGTATGATTGGTGTGTTTATGAGAGTTATTTAATGGTTTTTGTAGACCAAAAATGTCTATTGAATCTCTCATGACCGTTTGGAGTGGTTAAGAGTTTTATCCAATGGTTAAAACCACTTTTTGAAAAAGCTAAAAAGTTATTTTTTGTGATATGCACTTTGACCCACCAGTGGGTGTCTTCTGACCCATTGGTGGGTGAAAACTTGATTGGTTATGGAATTTTGACCCACTGGTGGATGATATATGGGAAAAATGATCTTTGTTCTATCCACTTGACCCACGGTTGGGTCTGTAAGACCCATGGATGTGTTAACACTAATTTACTCGTTCGGACTCCGAATCGACTTCCGTTCGAACCGTTGACTTCGTTATTAATTGTTTTATCATTTTAAGTCCTGAAATATACATCATCTCTTTTTGGAAAAGATCAAGTATTAAATCATCGAATAGAGAAATCGTAAAATCATTAATATATAATCCCACGTATAATCAAAATCAATTATTGAAACCATTGTTCAACAATAATTATTATTTTTAAGTTTACAAATTGTAACCTTTTGTGTTCTCTCAATGTATTATTAGAAATATGTAGACCTGAAATGCAATCTCTCATACGTGAATTCTAGTTCCGCTATATATTCAGAACTAATAAAATGCCAATTGCCATAAATAGTGATGGTTTTAGTTGAATTTTGTGACAGATTTACCTGATGTCAAAGTTAGCGCAATGGGGTGTATAATTTACGCTTTATTCTTTATTTGCAAGTAAGGATTAATTTGCAATCTCTAAATAAATTGGGGTCGACATAGCAAAATAAAATAACTATCAATTAAACTAGTACAATATATATCAAAATGAAATGTATACCAATTAAATTTGAACGAATGGAATATATTAATAAAATAAGGGACATGGGTAGCTATAGGCTGAATATTAACAAGTTATCCTTTGTTAAACAAATAAGAATAGCACTAGTGTACATTGTGACACTAAAATTTAAAATGAGTTTTTTTAAAGACGATCTTCTTGTGACGTGCGAGACAGTGTAGACAACTTTACGAGTAAATATATTTCCAGTCCTTTTAAACTAATTTTACACGTAACACATTATTATTTGGCCAGGTTGAAATCGTCACATAATAAACTTAATTGTTTCAGGTGTTTACAAATTTGATTTAATTTTTTTAATGATCCTCGCACACAGAATAGGGTGTAGTATGATATGTAAGAGGACAAAAAGTATAATTACTTACTCTCATCTTTAACGAAAAAGTATGTGTTGACACCACAACCGCTCATCTAAGTTTCTAATGCTACACGATTTAATATTAGACTCAAACCTAATTCACCGATTTGTTACTGCATGTTGTTTTAGTTAGGGGTGGGCACTGGGCGGATTGGGGCGGATTGGTCGCAATCCTAACCCGCCCCGTAAAATAAATAGCGGGACGGATTGGGGCGGATTAGTGAAATTCAAATCCCAACCCAACCCAACCCAACCCATTATAATTAAAACCCCAACCCAACCCAACCCATTATCAAGCGGGGCGGATTGGGTGCGGGTTGTTTCTTGAATTTTCATTTTAGTCATTAATTTTTCATTATTTCGCATAATTTACCTAAATATTTTTAAAAAAATAAATCTTTCAAATAGAAATATAAACTAAAAGTCAACAAAAATACGTTTAGAATGTTCGGAACAAGTAACAAAGCTAAAACAAAACAAAACAAAACAAATTATTCTTCATCAACATAATCAAAATAAAGTTCAATAGCTAATTGAATCCACAAGTTCAATAGATACAGATTTCGTAATAACTTTATATAACTTCGTATTTGGCTATACTTCAATTACAAATAAAGTTTTTAAAAATAAATTAACCACTCATACTAGCTAGACCCAGATTAAAAATTCCTTCTTTTTATAAATACGAGATAATACATTGAATTTATAAGACAATATATCAATCGAATCATTAACCTTAAGTTTAGACAATGCAAAGATTTTTTGTCTATATATATAATTTTTCTTAAATCAATACTATTATAATATAGAAGCTCTTATTAAAAAAGATCTTGAGAAAATTTATATTTATATTTATATATATATATATATATATATATATATATATATATATATGCGGATTGAAACGGGTTGGGGTGGATTAACCCGCGGTTTGGAAACCCCAACCCTAACCCAACCCACGATTTTTTTACGGATTGGGGCGGGGCGGATTTAACTTTTTTTGACACCCAACCCGCCCCAATCCGCCCCAATCCGCACGGATTGGGTTACGGGGCGGGTTTGCGGATTTTTTGCCCACCCCTAGTTTTAGTAACTTGTATCAAAATTATTGAAATAAATTTTTTTAAAAGTTGATCATATTGTTTAAATGTTAAATTTTATAATTAGATTTAAAAAAATTCATTTCGACAATTTTAATACAAATTATAAGCCGGTTAAAATTGAATATAGTTTCGTAATGAATAATTAAATGAGGACCGAGGGAGTATTTGTTTTGTCCACGGAGGAGTTTGTTGTGAGATGAAAAACAATTACTTTGATTTTAGTGCTGCACGCACCTAAAGTTCCAAATATAATTTTAAAAGTCATGATATAAAAATCATGTAATTAATTTTAGTGTACCCCCTCCCCTTTTTTTTTTTTGAAAAAGACGTATATTCCAACGTATCAACAAATTATTTTGTCATATCTAAGGAAAAAAGTCGACTAAAAGTTTCATATATGATTCTGACCTGTAGAATTAATGAATGTTTAATGAAAAAGTATGATGATGATGCAATCTTCCATGCTGAATAGAAAATAACACTTATAATACAAAAAAAATGTATTAACGATTAATTAGGAACGTTCCACATGTAGCCCATGATTTCGTTTGGTATATAGATCCTTGACTTGTTAAATTAAAATTGGCAACTTCACTAATTATTTTTATCAACACCAAATTATGATGACGAGATATATGTTACTAGATAATTAATAATGCAAATTTTGAATGACGGGTTACGGGTATACTAATTAGGCATTGGGACCGGACTTTGGAAATTCTCATTTCTTTATGCATTGCATTATTTTCTTTTTCTAAAATTAAGATAACTAAAAAAACTACTAAAATGGAGAGAAAAAGTTCGTATTATAGGTTTATCTTCACATATGTATGTTAGATCAGACACATCAGTGGCCCCCATGAATATGCAGCCGATGAATTGATGATGTAATTAAACTATTAAGGAGATGGTTGGTACTAGGGCCAGGCACGGTCCGTTTCGATCCGGTTTTTGGTAAAATCGGAACCAAAATCGAAATTAATTTCGGTTCGGTTATTTTCGGTTTTCGGTTTTCTGAAAATATGAACCGAACCGAAACAAACCGGTTCGGTTTCGGTTCTGGTTCGGTTTTCGGTACCGGTTTTGGTTTTTCGGTACCGGTTTTGGTTCAGGCTTATAGGTACATACACTTTAAACTTATTTATTTTATAACCTGTTCAAAAATGTTAAATAGCCTGAAAGTAAAAGGTTTAAAAATAAAAAATAAATCAAGAATTTACAAATTTAATTTTCAATACGAAAAGGTATGAATTTACAAAATTCATTTTTAATACAAAAATCCAGCTTTTTCTAATAAATCTACAACCAAACAATATGTTTCCATTCATAAAAGTCCAAACATCCATAGTTATAACTAATCATTTACTAAGCATCCATAGTTTGTGCCTTGTGTAATGATCTGCTACTTTTAATAATTATGTAAAAATAAAAATGCAAACAACAAAAGGGATGGTATGGATGCTCACCATTGGAAATTTGGAACAGAGAGAGAGAGACTGAGAGAGAATGCGGCTAAGAAATGAGTGAGAGTGAGAGTAAAGTAATAACTGATAAGGTCCATAAGGAATTAAGCAAGCCCTAAAAACATTTGCATTACTGGTCATTTATTTTGTTTGTTTGTTTCTTTATGTAACCAAAGAAATTAATTTGTGCATGTATGGTATAGAATTAAATTAATTAGTATATTTTTTCGGTTTTTTCGGGTTTTTTTCGGTTTTTTCTGTTTTACGGTTTTTTCGGTTCGGTTATGCAGTGAACCGAAACCGGCCAGAATGGTTTTCGGTCTTCTCGGTTTCGGTCTTTTTCGGTTTCGGTTTTTTCGGTTTCGGTTTTTTTCGGTTCGGTCCGGTTCGGTTTCCGGTCTGGGTCGGTTTTCGCGGGTTTTTGCCCAGCCCTAGTTGGTACCCATGTGGTTGTTGTCTGAATATATCACGCTTATCATCAGGGTTTGAACCCTGTCGCCTGTGAAGTTTCGCAGTTTTTACCTTCAAATGAGGGATAAAAAAAAAATATAAAAAAAAGGAGAGGTATATTGGAAAGTTGTGTTTCCTTTTAAAGCTCTTATATTGTGTTTTTATTTCCGTTAATCGTTTTTTATTTTTGTTTTAATCATTAATCATTTTTTTTATTTTACATCTAAATACTATAAAATGTTAATTCTTTTTTACCATGTTGCACATTTCCGTTTCGTTTTCCACTTTTGGTTCAGTTTCATGCAATTATGATGTGGAATAAAATTTACCAAAAGTTAATAGTCGTCGAGCGAAACCATGATACATGAGTAAATAAAATAGTACATATGGGGATGCCAAATCGTTATCCAACTAAATAAATTAAAAACGGATCCGTAAGAAATGTAAGAATTGCATGGCATGAAAAATAATCATTTTACACTTCACGCATGAATTGCATGCCAATTCTCTATTTTAGTCCGGTAAGGGATGCCGTGACCGGCGATAATCACAACTTAGTTTCCCTATATGGATGTGTCATAGGAAATAGTACTAACTCAATAGTAAAATAATGCGCCACCGGTCTACTCAGGCTTGAAAACTGCTAGATAAATGGAAAAAAATACAATTAGTGTATTGTATTACATGTGTTTAACAATTTAGGTACTACACTATCACTCTGTTACAATTGAGGTACTGAACTATCATAATGTTCACAATTCAGGTACCGACATTAAATTAATTTGATGAAAATTAGTTTCATTTTTCATTTTGGTCCTATTCTTTGTAATTTGTATAAATCTAATACTTAATTTTCGGAAATGTTTCATTTTAGTATAAATTCAGAAAAATCAGATATTTTTAATAAAAAAATACAAAAATACCAAGACAAATCTAAAAAACCAAAAAAAAAAAAAGTTCAAAAAAACTGGGAACCCGAAAAAACCCTAAATCGTTTTTGACTTTTCGGTTTTTCTCGAGTTTTTCAAACTTTTTTTTATTTTTTTGTGATTTTGGATTTTTTTTATTTTTCTTGGATTTTTAATAATTTTTTTTACTGTTTTTCGGATTTTTTTTACGGATTTCCGACTTTTTTGACGTTTTTTCATTGTTTTGTGATTTTTGATTTTTTGATTTTTAGGGTTTATTTTTTAATTTTTATCGATTTTGGGTTTTTTCAGCTTTCCGGTTTTTTTTTGAAATTTTCTTGCTTTTATGTTTTTTTAGATTTTCTTGGTTTTTTTATCATTTTTTCGTGGTTTTTTCGGGTTTCCTACTTTTTTAAAGGTTTTTTCAAAAAAAATTTGGTATTTTTTTTTTTTTTAAATCTGATTTTTTTTTGAATTTATACTAAAATAAGACATTTCAGAAAATCAATGGTTAGATTTATACAAATTACAAAAAATATGACCAAAATGAAAAATAAAACTAATTTTCATCCAATTAATTTAATGTCGTTACCTGAATTGTGAACATTATGATAGTTCAGTACCTCAATTGTAACAGAGTGATAACATGATACCTAAATCGTTAAACACATATAGTACAATACACTAATCGTATTTTTTCCTTTAACTATAATATACTTATCGACATACTATTACTATGCCTTGCAAGTGTTTTCGAGAGTTGCAATCATTCTTTGCTTGTATATATATGATAAATCAATAATTTTGGAGGGTCGTGTTATTCTTTTCAACGATAATATAATAAATAAATTAAAGAAGACAATGATTGAACACGTCGGTTTTTCTTTATTATTGCTCGACAATTGTACTTGTTCGGTTTACAATTTTCTTATTACACTTGTGCTCGGCTTAGTAATTTGATCTTGATCTTGATTTTTCTCCTTCTCTTCGGTACTCGGTTTTTAATCTTGCTCGGTATGCTTTCTAGTGTGATAAGCTCTGACAAGTTTCTCTCTTTTATCTTACTCTCCCTATATTTTGGAAATGGATTTTTGGTCACTCTTTTAGTGAAGGTCCTTGGCTATTTATAGGCAGTTGTGCATCATAGGATGTTGACAAATGTATCCATCTCATGCTTCATCTCATGAGCTTTTCCAATGCGGGACTTTACTAATTGGGCTAAGATATTTATGGATAATGGCCTATTAGTAAATAACTTTTAGACCATGGGTTTATGGATTTAAGCATTTGGTATCATATAATATTGTATGGGTCGATTCATGCCCGAATAGACATATTCGGGTCTAATTTTTATGTTGTATCAATATAACTGTAATTCGAGCAGAAATGTCGGCTTATTTGGCATTAAGGAATATATATATATGTAACTTAAAAACTGAAACGTATCCATTATATATTTCTTGTGGAGTTATAACTTATGATAAGTAGTCATATATAATACTCATTTACTTCTCTAAATTAGCATATGATTAAACAATTTGTTTATTCTACTATTGAAATTCCTAATTTAATGTCTGAACTGGATCAATGTAAGTATGGGTGGTCTAATTCTATACTAAACATATATTTTGTTTACGTTTTTCCAAGCTTGAACTCTAATTTTTTGTAAATTAATTAGTATCCAATACGTACATACTAAAATGAAAAAGGACATTAATTAGGGAAAAAGGACATTAATTAGGGAAAAAATACATTTACTACATCAAACTACAGTATTATTAACGATTTGGTTACCTATCTTTCAAATTTTCCAATTTGGGTACCACACTATAATAACTTTCCAATTTAGGTATCACCATCTAAATAAATCACGGAATCATGTCACGTAACATTTGACAAACATTAATTTGAGAGGCTAATTTGATAATTTTACACAAAAATATGTCATATTAAAAAAAAAATTCCTCCAATTTCACACATAAAAAAATTAGCATATAATCATAATTTTTTTTATGTGTGAAATTGGGGGAAACATTTTTATAGGATGACATATTTTTGTGCAAAATTGTCAAATTAGCCTATCAAATTAATGTTTGTCAAATGTCACGTGATATGATTCCGTGATTTATTTAGACGGTGATACCTAAATTGGAAAGTTATTATAGTGTGGTAACTAAATTGGAAAATTTGAAAGCTGTATACCCAAATCGTTAAAAACAGATAGTTTGATGTAGTAAACATATAAAACGCGCATGAATTAAGTGATACATGTAACGTACACAGCCATACATACATGACTTGTACACTCATCTCGCCATGCATCACATTCACATATATATGAGATGGGTAGGGGGCCAGGGTTGTCGAATTATATGAGATTTATTTTCAAATTAGACTAATACAAAATTGTTATAGTCTGTTAATATAATTATCTACAAAATAAGGTATTAAAAGTTAGAACCAGTCAATCTGTAATAAATTCACTATACTTGGTCGATCCTCTCTTTCCCCACCGCCCCTATAACACGATGTGTCATTTTTAACAGTTTGGTGCTTATATATTTTTGAAATGTTTTCTTTTTGGTCCTTCTAATAAATACATTCTAAAATAAATATTAAAAAACAAGATCAATCTTCAGTATAAACAACTCAAAATAAATTTACAACTTATGAAATCTTCATTAATTAATGTATGAACATGTCTAGTTGCAATTGTATTTATTTATTTAACAACCGAATGTTTTTTATAAACCCTACTTCTTGAATATTTATTACCAACAATATATATCCGCAATAACTAAATTGAAGATATCACTACATAACGATGTGAAAAAAAAATAGTGTAAAGAAACATTAACCAAAACTGATTTAATGTGTTCCTATAATTATTTTTTACAGAACTGAAATTGAATCATAATTATTTTTAATGTGTTTCTATAAGGTCCAACAAAATAAGTAGTATAGAAATAGAGGGGTTTTATTGTTAAACTGACATCTCTGTCGTTCAATGAAACAGGAGAGGATCTAAATCCGATTTTGAGATGTTATCAAGACTTAAATGCCATGCTAGCTTTATAAATTGTTGGATCAGGTCTCTCAATATATGCAAATTTGTCAAGCTCTAAAAATTAAAAATATCCTGAAAATAAATATTTCTTTACTATGTGTAGCTAGCCCTCGCCACCGATCCCTACGCTACAAAATAAAGTGCATTCCGGAGTAAATGACATTCAAAATCCGTCACAAATTTGTTACAAATTAAAAATCGGGTCGTAAGATCCTTACAAATTTACTAAAACTGTTACAAAACTGTCATAAAATTCGTCTCAAAAACATCTTAACATAAAAATAGCCGTAAGTTTTTTTATGAGGATTGACATGTAGCCTTAACAACTGATGATCAACAATTACTTGTACAAGTTTTGGTAATCTTTGGGTGATGTGCATTTCAGAACTAGTTAGAGGCTAGTAGACGGGAAATTGACTACATGTAACCATGTTTCCTGTCATTTGTTTCGAAAAAAGGATAATGTATGATCTTAGTCTGATTTTTGTTTTTTAAATCAATTCTTTCCTTTATGTTCTTGGATAGATTGTCGTAATTAATTTCAATGTAGGATACCACCGAGTGAGCAGGAAAACAGCTCGAGAGCCAAATACATGAATCATTGGATTTGGGCCTCCACATGTTATAAATAGTCAATTACTAAAATAATTGAGTATTAAGCGGATACAGCGTGAGTGACTCTGAGTCAAGGTAACTCAGAGTCACCTACGCTGCTTCCGTACTAAGCTTAAAAAACAAGGTAGGCAAGTATGAGCATTTGAACCGCTGGTTATAAGTAGGGCGGGCAAAAAACCGGAAAAATCGAACCGAACCGATAACCGAATCGAAAAAACCGAAAAAACCCGAAACCGAAAAACCGAAAATTTTTCGGGTCGGTTTCGGTTTTCAGTAAAACCGAACCCAAAAAGATCGAAAAAAACCGAAAAAGAAAAAATAAAACCGAAAAAACCGGTCCGGTTTGGTCCAAAAATTAAAAAGACTAAAACCGAAAAAAACCGAACCGAAAAATATGCTCGGTTTCGATTTTGCCAAAAATCAAACCGGATTGAACCCAATGGAGTCCTAGTTATAAGTTGAGAGACTACGAAATAATATGACGGGTATAAAAAATTACATTATTGTTCCCTTAGTTTTCTTAAGAATATACTTAGTCCTATAGTTCATGAAAAAAATGAAAGAAATGATCGGTCATCCTATGAAAACAATCATAGTTGACTATTGTAATAAAATTAGATAACTCAAGGCACATAGTCAAATTAAAATATATTGATGTAAAAACGGCCTAATTAATACCGAAAAAACATAGATTTAGGACCTAACAAATACGTTATCATAAAAAATGTCTGAAAAGTTTTAAGTATATTGTATCATGAAAAATGAAAACATTCTAATTTAAGGTCCTATTTTAGAATTCGATTTGGGCCTACAAAATATTAGAGACGACACTACGGGTGATGTATAGTTATTTTTAAAAGTTTAATATTGTAACCTCATGTGGGATATATAAGCTCACAATCTAGAAAAGGGAAGGTGATAAAGATAGCGCTATATCCTTGCATCATCTGCACAAGATCAAGATGCCAACGTAATTAACTAAGACGGGTATTAGATTTTAATTAGTTAAAAGATAAAAATATCTGTGTTATTGGGTTGGGTGCTTATTTGTAGAAAAAGGGATAACACTTCTCTTATTGAATGGAAAAAAAAGTATATAATTGCTACCACCACCAAATTGGATAACCATTAAGCAAATACTACTAATAATATTGAGTATAAAGAGAGAGAAAATAAAATATTTAGGATTATAGTTTTCAGTTAATTTATTAAAGACAGGCAAAGCCGTATAAAGATACAGTATATATAAACAAAAACGTAAAGCATCATGAGCCTTAAATAAATAAGTGATCATTTTGATTTTAAACTATGAGAAACATGCATGTTACGTTAAAAATATTAAAGTGAAACCTAACTTTGATGATCATCCTTCAATGCATGAATTGATGCACACAATGTACTAACGAAAATGATCATAAATTATAAGGAAAACGATAACTTGTAATTAACTACCACTTTGTGACCATGCTATAGTGATAAGAATAATACATGAATTAAGCAAAGTTCCATTTAGTTACACCTATGATGTCTTGTCATTTATCTTACACCTCACCCTTACAGATGGATAAGCTGCTCATTATTAGCTGGTTTATTTATTATCCTGAATTTGTATCCATGTAGTAGAATATGCTAATACACTTGCAAGTACTTATATGTGTCGAAGTTTAGTTTAAGCAACTCTCAAGGTGATTTACCAACCAACTATATATATATATATGAATATAAAAAAAAAAACATAAAGGATCAGTTAAGGGAATTTAATGATTATAATTTGGTATTACCAAAAAAAGAAAGAAACTGACACTACAAAATAATGTTTGATTTAGTGAGAGTAAAAAACTGTCACTAATTTAAAAAGTTGTCACAAATCTGTCGCAAAATGACTAAAAGTGTTACAAACCCGTTACAAAAACCGTTGCTAATAACCTCGTAACAAAAAATACCGTCACTAATCACATCGCTATTTGAGTTTTTTTTTTTTTTTTTTTTTTATTGTGAGAACCAACTATTGAAGCTACATTTTAAATTCTAATGCCTCTCGTTAATTCAACCTTGCAAATGACAGTTTGTTTTAGGCTCTGATTGACAACCGATATTATGGCCAAATTTTAGATTTTTAAAAACTTCTTAACCTTCTATAACGAACATTACAAACTCATCGTTAGGCATTTCCATCTAATTAAGGATTCTTTGGAATTTGGGTAGCTAACTCAGAGTCACCATGACTCGAACTCTTTATATACATTATATAAAGTCAAAATAATACAATCGTTCATTTAAAACTCAACTAATAAAAAATAAACATATAGAACTTTCAAAATAAATAAATAAACAAAGCGGTAGATGAAGTATATTGATGTATATAAAGATTTTTTTTGAAAATTATGGAGATTTTTTTTGAAAATTACATTTATAAAGATGTATATATATGTATAATGACTATGGATAGTTTTTTCCTACTTTATGTTTTTATTTAATTGAGTTTTAAATGAACGATTGAATTATTTTGATTTTATATAATATATATAAAGAGTTCGAGCCATGATAACTAGGGGTGGTTTCGGTACGGTACCGACTTTTTTGACCATATACCACTTGTTTGGTTTGAAAAAAATTATACCATAACCGAACCGAAAAAGTCGGTATACCGAAAGTTCGGTATACCGACTTTTTCGGTTGGTACGGTTCGGTTTTCCGTTTTATACCGAAACATTATTATTATTAAAATATAATTCTTGATAACAATAAAATAGCAAAAAAATTTGTAAAAAGTAAAATGTGTACAACTATTCTTATATTTGCTACATTTATTGTGAATTTGATTAAAATAGTAAACACTTATAAAATAAGAATTCTTTTAAAATATTAGACAAGAAAATGGAGAAACACGAAATTATTGTATTTGACTTCGTAAATAGGAAAGTAAGTCCTAAAAAAAATTAAAATAAACTATAAGACAATTTATTTGTAAGTTATAACTATGTGTACATTTCTATATATTTTATAATTTTAATGTTTGGTTCGGTTCGGTATTGTACCAAACATACGAAATGGATACCGAAACCGAACTGACTTTTAAAGTTTGGTTCGGTTGTACCGTACCGAAATGTCGGTATACCGAACTTTCGGTACCAACTTGTTTGGTTCGGTTCGAAAATCGATCGGTTGATACAAATCGGTACAAAAAGTCCATCACTAATGATAACTCTGAGTTAGATATCCCACTTCCGATTCTTCAGGAGTGGGGCTAGTTTTGGACAAGAGCTAATAATAGTGATCATCTAATATGGTAAATGACCATTACTAATATCGATTGAAAAAATAACATGTAATTCAGTTGCAAGGAAATGTCAAGATCTTCATTTATAAATTTCTCTACAATAATTGTAGTCGTTTCTTTCTATAATTGTCACCTTCATAAAGATTATAAACAAATTAAATGTAGTAATTATTTTCTACAATTTTTAAGTAGAGCACCGTCCACAGATGCTCTCTCCTTATAGAAAGAAGTTGTTGTTTCGTTTGCATTATTATGCAAAAGTCTTTGTACTAAAAACAAAAGCTTATTTTGTTAAGTCTTATATTATATGGTTGATTGATCACATCATACAGTGGACAAAAATAAGTTTCCAAAATGCAATACATCGAAGTTCATTGCATGGGGAGTGGCCATGACGCACAACTTCAAATATTCTAGAAAATTAATAGCCCAAGTTGATTGAATAAATTTCCCCCGCAAATGCAAAATGCAAAAATAATAATACCAGTCTAATTAAGTGTTTGGTCATTGCTTAAGATAAATTAAAATAAAAGGGACGGTGTGTGCTTACTACATGTTTTCAAAGAAACAGGCTGTTGTTTCCAAAGGTCAACTGCATATGTTAGTATGCTATTAATAATTATAATAAGAAAAAGGTTTATGAACTTGCTTTTCTGCTCATAAAAGCAAGTGTTGCCGTGTCGGTTAATTTGAAGATAAACATAACTGATGAAGCAAATACGTTCTGGTGGTAGAAGTGGTTGTGGTGGTATTTTTTAGACAATCACACTAACACTTATGCAGAATTGATCACAATTAGAAATGGTCTACTTATTTGTTATAGTCTTGATATGAGTAATATTTATGTGAAAACTGATTTAGAAATTTTATATAATTGTTTGGCTAAAAAGATAATATCAGACCCTAAATTTGCGCTATTTGGTTTGATATTTTAGCATTAATGAGTTTGGTTAGCAGTGATTTGTGTCATATTTATAGGACACAAAATCAGGTTGCAAATGCTCTACCCAAACAAGGTACTAATGGACTCGATAACACATTTTTTTACAGGCAAAAACCTTCAGAATCACACTAATACAGTTTGTCTGTTAGATCAAAATGAGTTTCCTTATTTTAAAGGAAGTACTCATAATATTTCTCTTTGCGAATCTTAGTTGGATTATTATTGTTAGGATATTAAGGATTTCTGTCTCGGTACATTTGGTTTGTATTATCTGATTTATGAAAGTTTTGATGTATGCACAGAATAAGGTTTTTTGCATTTTACTAACACAAAAATTTTCCTCGTTTAAGTAAGTTTTGCTCTTAAATTTGCTCTTTAGATCACATTAATCATGGAGCTACAAGGGAAGATATAAGGATATGGGATATAAGTAGTAAATAGCAAGTCATTGTAGCAAAAAATTTCTTAAAATGATTGGAGAATTTGAACTTTTAGTATTATGGTTTCTTTGCCCGTTCTGTTTGCTTTTTCGGCCTTCTTTGTATTTGGTAAGTGTACGACAATATTGATTGCTTTGTTACCGTTTTTATTAAATGGAATGACCATTATGGGGGATTCACCCATAATCTGAAATATTTCTTTAATTTTAATAAAGGTCGGATGTTGATTAAAAATAAAGATGATCAAGCAACTATGTAGGTTTTATGATAATCTGCTAAAAATTGTGTAAAAAGACAAAGCTGTTATAACTTAATTAAGGGGAAAGGATCAAAAAGAATAATATCATAATTTGGTACGTGACGATGAGTTCCCAAAACTTTCATCTTATAGTTGTTGGTATTTTATCCAACGAATAAGACTGAAATTCAAGGATTGATTCTTTTAATAATCTTGTGAACGTTATCATTTGCAATAATGCAAAACAATCATTGATAGCAAAGTCAAATCAATGTAACATTTATTAATTATAGTCCTAAAATGTTAGCAGTTATTTTTAGAGGTAGCATTCTGTATGTTTTTAATTATTACCATTTTATATTCATAAAGACCACCTATTATATTTTTTAGGTTGGATTTTTATACTACATTTTTTTCTGAAAAAATGCACAAACCGTAAAAAAAATCTACAGTTTACAGTGTTTTTGTGTAAACCGTAGATTTAATCTACGGTTTACAATCAATCACTGTAAACCGTAGATTAAATCTACGGTCTGATCAATTCTGCATAAATTACACAGTCAGTCCCTACTTTTTAGAAATTACACAGTCAGTCCATGTGCAAAAATTACACAGACAGTCCCTGAAAAACAGAAAATTATGTTTTTTTTTTTAAAAAAATAATTTTTATACTACACTCTCTCTCTTTCTATCAAAAACCCTCAATTTTCATCCAAAAAAAACCACCCAAATCAATCAACCACAATAACTATCAACTTTCTTAACAAAAAACCTCAGATTATCAATCAAATTTATCCATAATTCAAGGTATTTCTTTTATTATCTAATTTTTTTTTTGTGTATTCAAGGTGTATTGAGATGCAGAATGATTTTATTCGGGTGGCCGTTGTGTAAAAAATATGTCGAATAAAAAAAAAAGATATAATGCAAAAACATATTTTTTTTTATGTTCAACCTAGTATAAAATAAATATAGAGTTAAAATAAATGATATTGGATAATAAAATAATTTTTTATATAATCTTGTTTGGGAAAATACAATTGGTATTTAGAAAATTTGATAATTTCAAAGTAAAAAGCAGAAAATTTTAGAAAAAAGAAACTAACACGATTTGAATTTCTAACCTTCCACTAACTTATGGTCCAATTTCACCATTACACCAGCAACTCTTTTGTTTAATTAGGAGGGACTATCAATGTATATCACTACAAAAAAATACCCAAATAGCGACGGAATTAGTGACGGTATTTTTTGTTACGAGCTTATTAACGACGGTTTTTGTGACGGTTTTGTGACAGTTTAGTCAATTTGCGACAGATTTGTGACAGCTTTTAAATTAACGACAGGCTTGTGACAGCTTTTATCTCTCACTAAATCAAACATTATTTTGTAGTGTATATATCGAATTTTTTTAATTAAATGTATAAAAAAAAATAAAAAATAAAAATCGTTATCGAGGCGGTCACGGCCACCCCAGCCCCTTGGGTCCGCGCCTGACTGTCTTGTGTCTAAGTCCTCCATAATGGGACGAAATGCGAGAATTAATAGAGGAAGAAAGTGACAATTCAAAAGTTGAAATACAATGGAATACGCAGAAACGTGTCTTTGATATTAAAAAAAATGATTTTTTGATGTTACTTGTTCATTTAAAATAAGAGGGAAATCTGGAAATGCATATCAATTTGCCGACATTAATTTAAGTTTGAAAACAATATAATAGTAGTCACTTGGTCTTATGCTTTACTCAACGTAGTACTTTATTTTTTTTTGGTCAAATGAATTGGGTTCATAGAATAAAACTTTTTTATAGGGAAGCGAAATACGTAATATCTCCATTTTAAATCAATGCTTCATCGGGGCATAACTGTTAAATACTCGTATTAAGAATATAATTTGATAGTTTTTACTTTTTAGATCTAGAATAATTCTGCCCATAGAGTCGATGAATCTTTTTCCAAATAATATATAAAATACGAAAGGAAAATGGTAATTTAACCGGATTCCATTACTAAATATCAATAAACATTGCACTGCAATCAGAAACGATATAAAAATAATAAGTTAGAGACGGATGGATCAATTTCTAACTAAAAATAACAAGTATTAATTAACATTTATGGATCTTGGTTACTGTATAAAGAAAACTAAAAGTACATCATCATTATTGATCATTTTGGTTCTCTGTGCGTTTTATCCACCCATTTCAGCTAAATGAGCATGTTAATTCTAATGCAACAAATGCCCGCCACACGGATCATGCATACGATGATACGACTACCCACACAAACGTATCATGCATACGATGCTACGACCACTCACACATGGTGCGACAAAAACTTAATATGGGTCATTTTATATGGTCCAGGTGCTTATATGGGCCAACTCATCCATTTACTAGCCCACCTAGAAATAGATTTATTCAAAACGCTTGTAAGTTAGGTCATTCGTTCTTGAGATGAGGCGCTATCTTTCGTTGTATTTGTTATAGCTCTCAGGCACTGATAAAGCATTTTGGCAAATCAACTTGCTTAATTTCCAAAAAAAAAAGAGAATAAAATTGGAAAATACGCAAAGTACTTTTAGAAAGAGTAACGAGTCATATGTACATAATGCTGATATTTAAGATTGACCCCCCACCCAAGGGCGGATGCAGATAGGGGCATGTGGGGTTCCATGCCTCCCAAAATTTTTATCAAATGTAAAAAAAGCTCTTAAAATTTATATTAATCCATAATATCCCTCTTTTTTGGTATATATGCTATACTTTTAATTAACTTTTATTCATTTGGTAAGATGACTTTCTTTTCTAAAAGGTTACAACAATACTCGTATTCTAAAAAAGAATTTTCGTACAAGTTTATAACAATACTAGTATCATAAACAAAAAATAAGAGAATAAATCCATATAGTCTCAAATGCATCGGAGGTTTTTCATAACAAATTAATTTGTTTATTGAAAGTGAATGTGATGATGTACCCCAGAACATACTTATAACTGAGATATAACTTATCTGTACTTGAATCGTGAACTGAACTGTTTATAATTAACGTTTATTCATTTGATAAAATGACTTGAAAGTATTGAAGGTGAAACCTAAACAATTAATCTGTTTTTCCTAAACAAATGAATCGTGAACTGAACTGCTTATAATTAACGTTTATTCATTTGATAAGATAGCTTGAAGGCATTGAAGGTTTTTGCTAAACAAATTAATCTGTTTGATAAAGCCATAACTTTGGTCGGTCGCGTTAGGCTTTTCAACAATAATATAATGGTAAATTAACTATAAATAATGAACACTTCTTGGTCTTTATTATTGATCGGATTATTACACTTACTCGGATTATTACACTTGCTCGGATTATTACTTATTTATTACAATTGTGCTCGATTTGTCTATTTAATCTCTTATCTTGGTCGTTCTCCTTTTTCTTCGATACTCGACTCTTTCACTGTTCGGTTTGTTTCTTAATTGGCTAAGCTTTGACTAGTTGCTCTCTTTTCTCAACTTCTCTCTATATTTTTGAATAGATTTTCCGGTCATTTTCTAGGAGGGGTAGTTGGCTATTTATAGGCAACTACGCCTTTTTGGATGTTGACAAGTGTCTCCATCTTAGGGGGTTTTTCAGATATGTGTTCCTAGTTAAGTGGTCTTGGGCTTTTATTAGTACCTACCTCTATTTTCTAGGAAAGGCATGTGATGACACATCAAGCATTTGATACACATTTATGAAGTGTGGGTCGATTACTACACGAATAGAATATTCGGGTCTAATTTTTATGTTCTATCACTGTTTATTCTAGAGTTTGATAAGATTTTATAGTTTGTTTTGCTTTTTTACTTTCTATTATATCGTGACGGTTTTTATTGTACTCTTATAACATTCAATGTTCGTTTTGTCTATTTTGTTTGTAAGCAAATCGACCAAACTGGACAAACCGAACAACAAACGGCGAATGAATTATTAATTGGTTTGTTTTTTGGGGAAACTAGTTATGTAAACAAATTACATTAGTTTTGTTTTCAATTTAAATCAAACAAAATCGATTCTTCTAATTTATATACAAATATTATATATCATAAAAAAACACCCAAATGGACACTTTTTTTGTAAAAACGCTCCAAATCAAGATTTGGCTAATGCAAATCTCCACGGTTTCACGACGGAAACACAAATATGCGTCTTGTTTTTTTTTTTCGAGATGTATAATGACATGTTTTAGAAATTATGGTAAAATTTAAAAATTTTAAAATTTAAAACATGTCATTATGCATCTTATAAAAAAAAGACGGATATTTGTGTTCCCGTCATGAAACTGTGGTGATTTGCATTAATCAAATCTTATTTGGAGTGTGTTTACAAAAAAAATGTCCATTTTGGTGTTTTTTATGGTGTCCACATATCCTCCCCTATATATATATTGATTTTAAAGAGTCTACCCGAACTTAGTTATTCAAATATTAGAACACATTATTCTATCTTCACATAAACTTATAAATTTTTCGGCACTAGTTACCGTTATTATTATAAAAAATTGTGCACCCGAATCTAAAATTCGGAATACGCCCCTGCCCCACCTACATACTAAACGACCACCGAAACCTCAGATTTATGATATCGTCGGAAGTCTAAATATTCGGTTCATCATACTACAAAAAGATCTTTCGGACTTTTCTTCTCGCTCGAAAACAACCATATATAACGAAAAGGGTCAACTTGTAAAGAGATAATGATGACCATCTTAATCGATCGAAAGCGAAAACTCTTAAAGATAGTTCGCTGTAGACCGAGAGAAGTCGTGCCAGATGCTAGGTCGCGAGTAGACACGTAACTAAAACAATTAGGACTAAAAAAAAGGGGAAATACCATTTGAGCATCAACATCCATAAATACGACCTAAAAATCTTGTGTGCACACGTGTGTGCCAATATAACACGTTATGTTCTTTAGCCAAAAAATGATTTAACTCATTATGTTCTACAACGTGTTTTGAGCAAGATTTGTGGCCACAAAAAACACTTTTTTACTACATAAACTTTGCTATTATATATATACCAGTAATCGTGACATACGTCTTACGTGTGCTGCACGTGATTCAATAAAAATATAAAAAATAAGTATAGTTATGATATAAATACGTGTATATATAAAAAAAAATATAGTTTAAAATTTAAAAAAAAAATTGGTTGTTAAAGAGTGATAAATAGTTTTATTAGTTTTTACTTTTTATATATTTATATTTTTATGTGAGTATGATATTATTTTAATTAATATAAATGTGTATATGTTGTAGAATATTATTGATCATCTTAGGTCTTAGTGCATGAGCTTTACTTATATATAAGTTGGGTTTTTTAGGTCTTGTAACGCTACCACCCTCTACTATATAAGGAGGGTTATGGGGTCACATGTATGTATCAGTCATTCTGATGAATAAAGAATCATTTATTGTTGTCTCTCATACATCTCTCTATATCTATACATATATCTATATATATCTATAACGAGCTAATATGTCACACAATACATTATCAGCACTTTGCTCATGGAGAATAGCATATACGCTCGCGGATATTGCATATTTTGGGTAAACGCACAGATATTGGATATTTATAAACCTTGAGGTTTATCCGGATTTTTAGTGTATTGTTATATCGACCTTCACCAAAATACATGAAGAACGGTACACCATAGTTTTTTCTACCTTATAAACTCAAAATTGCATGCTATTGATATTCGTTCGTAAATTGCATTTTAATACATGTGTGAGTACAATGGTCCAAACCACTGCATACTATATGATTATATATGTTTATGTGTTTATGCAGTAAGAATAATTTATATACACTTAGCAATGTTGCATATGATTTGTGTGGTTATAAATAAATAAAAAATTGCTAGCTGTAACTAAGTATATGTAAAACTATTATCCTATACAAACATGTATGCTACCTTTGCTTATAACTTAAATACAAACAAAAAGGTATATTAATTGATACCAATATGAGTTGTTACATGGATGATAAAACATGGTACAAACTGGTTAGTATTAATACTGTAATAATTTTTAGTTATGAAAGTACTAAAACATGATTGTAAGTTGAGAAAATCATTTAATTATAAACATATAGTATACTTCCGGACTGAATATAAACGTATAGCACTGATTTGTAATTCGGTGAAAGATGTAAACTGTGCATGTTAATTACTAAATGACTAAACTGAAACTTGTCTGAAATTATGAACTGAATCTGTAATAAAGTTGTAAATAGATATATAGTTTGCTGAAATTACACGGATAGTACATGTAGTATATTACATGTATAAAAACAGTATATATGTGTTATAAAAGTCAATATTCGGTCTATAAATATTCACCCACATGCATATATACATATATATATATATATTTATTTATTTATTTATTAAAAGGCAAGTGAATAAAAATTACATGTTAATTGAATAAATTGATATGTTTTCATGTAAATTTAACCCCTTTGCATGTTAAAATTAACATATAGAATTAATTGGTAATTAAGAATATATTACTTGCTTGCATGTTGTAATTACCATGAATAAAATCTTCACATATGACAGTTAATAATAATAATTAGATCTTGCTAGTATAAATTGTGATATATTGTGTGTTGATTGATAATAATTAGTAACATCTATATATGTAATCACTGCCATGTTTATGATATGATAATTTGCGAAATTATATATTTTCACATTTAAGTTGGAAAAATTATGAAACTTCCCCAACTACACTTACCTATTTGGATAAGATGTCTATGAAAGATATAGGCGGAAGTCGATATCCTAACGAGGTCGGGTTTTAAGTGGCATTCGTGCCCTCCACCCTCATCGTCTTTCCTGCTCGTGTTTAAGTAGAGCTACCGAAAAGGGTTGACTAAATAATAATTTCTCCGAGTGTGTTTATATAGTGATGTATGTTTCGCTGAATTGGTGTCTCTGTATAGACTTGTCGTTCGATCAATGAGAACCTATTCACCTTAAAAGCAAAATTATTTTCGACCCTGTCGTTTCGAAACTGTTGAACGATGTTCTTCAAATCGATTATTTTAATGATAACAAAATTTGTAAAACATGATAAAAGCTTGTTTTGCGTACTAATCATTTATCGAGTGTGTCAAAGGTTCACAATGATAGTATACGTAATTACGAAGCCATTGGTTCAAGCGGAACCTAAATCGGAGTTGGAACGAATTAGTTACGGGGTTTCGAAGTTTGTCGAGAAAACCGAAACTAACACAGAACAACAAAAAACGACTGATCAACACAAAAAACGATCGATCCTTTATGTGAGTATTTCTTCCAGTAATCTCAACCAAAAAACGACCGTTCGCTACCCTAAAACGACCGATCGTTTTAGGCAGAAATCCTTCCAGTGAGCATAGAACAAAAACGACCGATCGCAAGCATAAAACGACCGATCGTTTTATGTATGATTTCTTCCAGTGAGCACAGATGAAAAACGACCGATCGTTTTTCAGAAACGACCGATCGTTTCTGTAAAATTTCAAATTCCAGCTTTTAAGCTATTCCTGAAAAGTGGGCGAACTGCTGCAAAACAGCATTGAATGAACTCAACAACCAGCAACGGTCTGATATTAATTGCTGCACCTTTTTGGCTCTACAAAAGCCCCAATATTCTTTGGAGAATATCACAAAAGCATTCACAACTTTTAAGCAATTCTTACTAAGAAATCCTTCAAGCTTATACTACTTATTTCTCACTTGTATTCATAAATATTCTCGAGCGTACTATTATTGTAATCTTATAAACATCGAGATATTATTTGTTAGTGAGTGATCCACTCAAAATCAATCTTGTAAAAGAGTATTTTATAAACTCATTTGTGAGCGAGTGATTGGGTAGAGGCTTTTAAGCAAGTGTAGCTTAAAAGCTCTAGGTCATTTATTCAGGATACTCATAAAGTGAGGGGGAGCGTAATCGGTTGATTAAGCTCGTTAAGGTGTAACCTTGGAACGAAGATTTTTTAGTGAAAATACCGAGGAGAGGACGTAGGCGCGTTTTGCCGAACCTCTATAAATCTTGCGTTATTTCTTTTCCCTTGAACTCTTACATTTCGTATTTATCTATCGCTTATATTTATTGCTTGCGTAGATTTATTTAGAAATTATTTCTTAACGTAAGTGTTTAAGTTAAAAAATTCACTAATTAGGTTAGTTAATAACCCATAGTTAACATTCCGCGAAAAACGTACGAAAACCTTATTCACCCCCCCTCTAAGGTTTAGACACATACGGACCAACAATTGGTATCAGAGCTTAGCTATTCTATTTGCAAATATCTAACGATTATATAGTTTAAAGGCCCGCTATGTCTTCGTACGCCGACTCTAAATCCATAACTAGGCCGGACAGCACAAACTATCCCTATTGGAGAGATCTCATGAAAATTTTCCTTTGTGGTTTTGAAATAGACCAATGGATAAGTATTAGTAAAGGCTATAGAACGCCTAGGAGAAATGGCGAAGATAAACTTGTAAAGGAACTAGATTTCGATGAACGCCTTGCGTTTTCCCTAAATTGTAGGGCTATGACTTCCATCACTTGTGCGCTCTCGCCTGGTGAATATGATAAGATTTCCGGTTGTGACGCCGCTAAGCAAATGTGGGATAAGCTAGCTATTATGCACGAAGGAACTAGTCAAGTTAAGGACTCTAAAATTAGCATGCTTATTCATGATTATGAATTGTTTAAAGTTGAAGATGATGAGTCTATTGCTTCTATGTACACTCGTTTTACTAAGATTACTAATGATCTTAAAAGACTTGAAAAGGTATACTCTAGCAAGGAGATGGTGACGAAAATCCTTCGAAGTCTTCCAAGGAAGTGGGAATCGAAAGTGACGGCTATACAAGAAGCCAAGGACATGAACACACTTTCTCTCGACAACCTCATAGGATCCTTGAGCACTCATGAGCTAGATATGACGACTCGAAAATATGAGGATGACTCGAAAAAGAAGAAAGGCATCGCCTTAAAAGCACAATAAATAGCGATAGCGACAATGATTCCTCAAGTGAGGATGATGAAATGACTCTCTTCGCCAAACGCTACAACAAGTTCCTAAGTTGGAAAAAGAAGGGTGGACAACGATTTCGGAAAAAGGAGTATAAGGGAGAGCCTTCCGACAAATCGAATAAAAAGGACGAAATCATTTGCTATAAATGTCACAAACCCGGACATATGCAAAACGAATGTCCCTTGAAGAAAAAGGACAAGTCCGTAAAGAAGAAGGAATACAAGAAGGCATTCTTGGCCGCATGGGGGAGCGATGATGATAGCTCCGATAGCGACAATGAAGAAGTCGCAAATCTTTGTCTCATGGCTAGAGACGACGATACCGAGGATGTAAGCTTTCACTCCTCTAACTCTTCTATTTCTAGTGATGATGATCTTGATATAAATGATGTGTTAGCTTCCTTAGAAAAAGCTAGAGGTAAAAACAAATCTTTTAGAAAAATGCTAATTACTCGACAAGACGAACTCGAGAACTTAGCTATAACAAATGACTCACTCACTTCTAAAAATGCCGAACTTACCTTAGAAAATGATAAGTTAGTTAAAGACCTTAGTTCTTGTAAAATTAAGGCGGATAGCGCCGAACTTACTCTCGCTAAATTCACTAAGGGAAGTAAAATGCTAAGTACTATATTAGCTTCTCAACAAGGCGCATATGATAAAACCGGTGTAGGATACAACCCACTCTTAGCGGCAAAGCATAAAAATCTATTCACCAAACAAGTGGCGAAAAATGAAAATAGACCACCTAGTTACTCCCGTAAGAACAACTCGTATAAAAAGAACTTAGTTTATAATCGCTTTGTTAAACCTATCTCGCATGTTAAATGTATTACTTGCAACCGTAGTGATCACTATGAAGATTATGTTTATTGCCCTTATAGGTATAGAGTAAATAGAAATGATTTGGTTTGGATTCCAAAGGGTCGAGACACTAACCCTCAAGGACCCAAAAATGGATTAGGGTACCAATGATCGTTTTTGTCTTGTAGGTATGCTTGAGATAAAAAATCAACGAGGACAAGTGGTTCTTGGATAGTGGATGCTCAAGACATATGACGGGAGACAAAACAAAATTTACTACGCTTGCACCTAAAGACGGAGGCTTTGTGACCTTCGGGGATAATAGCAAGGGCAAAATCATCGGTATTGGTAGTATCTCTAAACCATCTAATGTTGTTATTGATAATGTATTGCTAGTTGATGGTCTTAAACATAACTTGCTTAGTATAAGTCAACTTTGTGATTTGGGTCACAAAGTCATTTTTGAAAAATCGCATTGCATTATTCATTGTATTTCGGATAATAAAACTATTCTCATGGGTCAAAGACAAAATAATGTCTATATGATTGATTTGAATAGTTCGGTAGATGATGAAGTTAAGTGTCTTGTTACTATCAACGACAATGGTTGGTTGTGGCATAGACGACTTGGTCATGCAAGCCTTGATTTACTTGCTAAGCTTTCTAGTAAAGATTTGGTAATAGGTTTACCAAAAGCTCCTTATATAAAGGACAAACTTTGTCACGCTTGCCAATTAGGCAAACAAACAAAGATTTCTTTTAAGTCTAAAAATATTATTTCTACTACTCGTTGTTTGGAGCTCATTCATATGGACTTAGTTGGCCCCTCCCGGACACTTAGTCTTGGCGGGCGTGCATATGCTTTCGTCATGGTTGACGATTTTAGTCGCTTTACTTGGGTAATGTTTTTAACTCATAAGCATGAAGCATTTAGAGAATTCTCTATTATTTGCAAAAAGCTCCAAACACGAAAGGGTTATATGATCAAAAGTATCCGAACCGATCATGGTAAGGAATTTGAGAATACTCCATTTCAAACTTATTGTGATGAAAATGGTATTGATCATAATTTTTCGGCCCCTCGTACGCCCCAACAAAATGGGGTAGTTGAGAGGAAGAATAGAACCCTAGAGGAAATGGCACGGACCATGCTTTGCGAAAATAATTTGCCAAAGTATTTTTGGGCCGAAGCCGTAAATTCCGCTTGTTATATTTTAAATAGAGCCTTAATTAGGCTCATATTAAAAAAGACACCTTACGAATTATGGAATGAGCGAAAGCCCAATATTTCTCATTTACGTGCATTTGGTTGTAAATGCTATGTTCATAATAATGGTAAGGATAATCTAGGAAAATTCGATGCTAAGTCCGATGAAGGTATTTTCGTCGGATATGCAATATCGAGTAAAGCCTATAGAATTTTTAATAAAAGAACTTTATTGGTGGAAGAGTCGGTACATGTTTCGTTTGATGAGAATTTACCGACGATTGATAAGCCTTTAATTGTTCATAATATTAATGATGATATTTTTCATAAAGCATCTTCTTCAAATCATGGTGCATCTAGCTTAGAGTCTACGCCTAGTATAGAGGTTGAACCCGTTGTTGATGAAGTCACTATAGATAGACTTCAAAAGGACTTAGAATCTAGTGTACACATTCATGAGGATTTGCCTCAAGAATGGAGGTTTGCCAATCACCATCTGCAAGATTTAATTTTGGGTAACCCGGGAGAAAGAGTGCATACACGTTCTTCATTAAGAAATATGGTTAATCATTTTGCATTCTTGTCTCAATTAGAGCCCAAGAACATTCATGAAGGGGAACTCGATGAGAGTTGGGTATTAGCTATGCATGACGAATTAAATCAATTCGAGCGTAGCAACGTATGGACTTTAGTACCTAGACCGCGTGAGAAAACCATTATAGGTACGAAATGGATATTTCGTAATAAGATGGATGAATCCGGGGTAGTCATTAGAAATAAGGCTAGACTAGTAGCTCAAGGGTATAACCAAGAAGAAGGCATCGATTTCGACGAAACTTACGCACCCGTAGCTAGACTAGAAGCCATTAGAATGTTGCTTGCTTATGCTTCTTTTAAATGTTTTAAATTGTTTCAAATGGATGTTAAAAGTGCATTTTTAAACGGTTTTATAAATGAGGAAGTTTATGTAAAACAACCGCCCGGCTTTGAAAATCACGAGTTTCCCGATCATGTTTACAAACTTCGAAAAGCACTTTATGGTTTAAAACAAGCACCCCGGGCTTGGTATGAAAGACTTAGTAAATTTTTGATTAAAAAGGGTTTTTCTCGTGGTACTTTAGACACTACTCTTTTTATTAAAAAGGATGGAAAAGATATGCTTTTAATTCAAATATATGTTGATGATATTATTTTCGGTGCTACTAATGCTCGCATGTGCGAGGAGTTTTCTAAGTGTATGCAAGGTGAATTTGAGATGAGCATGATGGGTGAACTCACATACTTTCTTGGATTGCAAATCAAACAAACAAAGGACGGAATTTTCGTCAATCAAGCCAAATACACGAGGGACTTGCTCAAACGGTTCAACATGAGCGATGCAAAGCCGCTAGGAACTCCGATGAGTCCGGCAACAAAACTAGACAAGGATGAATCGGGTAAAAGCGTGGACCAAAAGCTCTATAGAGGTATGATTGGATCTCTCTTATATTTAACCGCAAGTAGACCCGATATCATGTTTAGTGTTTGCTTGTGTGCTAGGTATCAATCTTTCCCTAAAGAATCGCATGTTATAGCCGTTAAGCGCATTTTTAGATATCTAGTAGGTACATGTAATTTAGGATTGTTTTATCCACATGATACTTCTTTTGACTTGCTTGGCTATTCCGACGCCGACTTTGCCGGTTGTCGATTAGATAGAAAGAGTACTAGTGGCACTTGTCATTTCTTAGGAAACGCCTTAGTTTCTTGGCATAGCAAGAAACAAAACTCAGTTGCGCTTTCTACGGCGGAGGCGGAATACGTCGCCGCGGGAAGTTGTTGCGCACAAATCCTTTGGATGCGTCAACAACTAAACGACTTTGAATTATCGTTTGATAGTGTGCCTATTTTATGTGATAATACTAGTGCTATAAATCTTTCGAAAAATCCGATCCAACACTCTCGCACTAAACATATTAATTTACGTCATCATTTTTTAAGGGATCATGTCCAAAAAGGGGATATTACACTTGAATATATAAGCACCAATAGGCAATTAGCCGATATTTTCACAAAACCCCTTAATGAGAAACAATTTTGCTTTATTCGCCGAGAGTTAGGCATGTTTGATGTGTGATATATACATATATATATATATATATACATACATATATATATATATATATATATATATATATATATATATATATTTGATTAATTTTATATATATTTAAGCATTTTTACATCTTCTATGCCAAATCAGTGTCGAAATGTGCAAAAAATTCCTGTTCTGTAACCCAGTTACAGTCGATCGATCGTCTGTAAAAACGACCGATCGTTTTCATACAGTCGACCGATCGTTCCTTAAAAACGACCGATCATTTTTAATGTGGACTCACTGGAACAATTTGGTTATATTTCGACCGATCGAAACACAAAACGACCGATCGTTTTGCTGTTTCTCAGTTTTAAAACCATTCTTCAAACCCTACTTCAAATCATTTCACACTATTCTCTCTCTCAAAATTCGCCCACTCCTCTCCAAATCACCCAATAATCCCAATTTTTTATCCAAATCAATCAAAAATGGTTCGTACAAAGAAAGCCTCACTCAACCTCGTTGATGAACATGAGGACGAGATCGTGCCTCCACCCACTCGCCGCCCGGCTATTCCTCGCGCCCCACGCACCGGCTCATCCACCGCTTTTCGCTCGGGCCCCGGTACCTCTTCTCGCTCCGGCCCTCTACCTCCTCTCTATCCGCCCGAGATGGGTAAAAGAGGTATATTGTCTAACTTCACTCTAGACATGCCTTTATTCCGTGAACGATTTCCCGCTCTCATGATAGATCTAAGTTTTTACAAACTCGATACTATCCTCACTCTTAAAGAGCCTTTTTACAAAGAAAATGTCTATGAATTTTATCATCACCTAGTTCTCGATAGGGATAATGATGACGCACTCCGCTTGCGTTCATCATTTAACGGACAACCTTTCGTTTACGGTATAGACCGTCTACGAACCCTTTTACGCCTAAATAGCGACGGTATCTATGAGTCTAGTGAAGAACTCTGTGAGACTCTCGAGATTGATAACTTTAACGATCTCAAGGATGAAATTTTTCATCCCATCCACCAAAATCGCTCCAACAAAGCCCATGGCCTTCTCTTTAAAAACAAACTAGCCTACCACATCCTCTCTCACATAATCCTCCCTCATACCTCCAATTTCACGGATGTTACCAATGAGTACATCTTTCTTCTAGGATGCATCCATCGCCGAGTCCGACTTGACTTTGCATCCCTCATTTTCTTTAAGATGGATTCGCTTAAAACAAAATCCAAGAATTTTAAAGGACCTAAATCTCGTTCCCGGTGGAACATTGTTCAAAAATAAGGACAAACATGTTTGGGACACTTCCTATCTTTCCCAAATGTTCATTAAATTCCATAATGCCGACAAGTCCATAACTTGGTCCGGCAAACGGGTGTCCGGCCCCGGCTATACTCCTCTTTCCCCCGAAGAGGAAGAATACGTCGGCCCTAAACCAACACCACAAGCCGCTCGTGAGGATTTCTCCTCCGAGTCTCTCCCCCCCCCACCGATATCCCTACCTCCTCCCGTCCCTCTCGAGGTCGCGGAAAAGCTAAAGTAGGATCTTCGACTCTTCCTCCGCGCACCGAACAATTCTACAACGATCTCTATATTGATCAAAATCGGAATGCGCAACTTTAACGTCGCATGTTTCGCTCCATGAATCCTAGTCAAGAAGATATGGACGAAATCGATAGGTTAAGCACCGAGCAACGGGCGAGGTTCCATGGCTATTTTCCCGACTTTGCCGGTCATAACAATGACGAAGACGAAGAGGATGATGCGACTTCCCACCGTGACTAGGCGGATATATCTTTTTCGTGTTTTTGATGATGTCAAAGGGGGAGAAATAGCTCTCTTTTTTGTCTTTGCGTTGTATTTCTATTATTTCCATTTTAGTTGAACAACGTTGTTTTTGATGTAATAAGTAGCAAACGTTTTATTTTATGAATCGTTATTTTGTTGCTTATTATAAGTGCTTATGCGTTGTGAGATTTCTTATATGCGTGGTTATAATTGTTATTGCATTGAGTGCGCATAAATTGCTAGTTGATTGGGTTATATATTGCTTTTCATTTGTGGCGTTTGACCATTTTTTTTAGGCAAAACTATGGCCAAATTTTCGCTTGCATATAGATCTTCGTAATCCCTATTCGTTTAGCATTGTTTTAACGTCGTTTTAAAATCGGATGTTATGACATTTACTTGCTTTTTCTCTAAAAACTTTTATCCAAGTAAAGCGTCATCTATACATTTCGGTTATACTTGTTTAAACAAAAAGATCTTATAGTATGTTGAAGTCAATATTTTGTCATCATCAAAAAGGGAGAGATTGTTGAACGATGTTCTTCAAATCGATTATTTTAATGATAACAAAATTTGTAAAACATGATAAAAGCTCGTTTTGCGTACTAATCATTTATCGAGTGTGTCGAAGGTTCAAAATGATAGTATACGTAATTACGAAGCCATTGGTTCAAGCGGAACCTAAATCGGAGTTGGAACGAATTAGTTACGGGGTTTCGAAGTTTGTCGAGAAAACCGAAACTAACCCAGAACAACAAAAAACGACTGATCAACACAAAAAACGATCGATCCTTTATGTGAGTATTTCTTCCAGTAAGCTCAACCAAAAAACGACCGATCGCTACCCTAAAACGAACGATCGTTTTAGGCAGAAATCCTTCCAGTGAGCATAGAACAAAAACGACCGATCGCAAGCATAAAACGACCGATCGTTTTATGTATGATTTCTTCCAGTGAGCACAGATGAAAAACGACCGATCGTTTTTCAGAAACGACCGATCGTTTCTGTAAAATTTCAAATTCCAGCTTTTAAGCTATTCCTGAAAAGTGGGCGAACTGCTGCAAAACAGCATTGAATGAACTCAACAACCAGCAACGGTCTGATATTAATTGCTGCACCTTTCTGGCTCTACAAAAGCCCCAATATTCTTTGGAGAATATCACAAAAGCATTCACAACTTTTAAGCAATTCTTACTAAGAAATCCTTCAAGCTTATACTACTTATTTCTCACTTGTATTCATAAATATTCTCGAGCGTACTATTATTGTAATCTTATAAACATCGAGATATTATTTGTTAGTGAGTGATCCATTCAAAATCAATCTTGTAAAAGAGTATTTTATAAACTCATTTGTGAGCGAGTGATTGGGTAGAGGCTTTTAAGCAAGTGTAGCTTAAAAGCTCTAGGTCATTTATTCGGGATACTCATAAAGTGAGGGGGAGCGTAATCGGTTGATTAAGCTCGTTAAGGTGTAACCTTGGAATGAAGATTTTTTAGCGAAACACTCGGTAGTGAAAATACCGAGGAGAGGACGTAGGCGCGTTTTGCCGAACCTCTATAAATCTTGCGTTATTTCTTTTCCCTTGAACTCTTACATTTCGCATTTATCTATCGCTTGCGTAGATTTATTTAGCAATTATTTCTTAACGTAAGTGTTTAAGTTAAAAAAATTCACTAATTAGGTTAGTTAATAACCCATAGTTTACATTCCGCGAAAAACGTACGAAAACCTTATTCACCCCCCCCCCCTCTAAGGTTTAGACACCTACGGACCAATAGAAACAAAGTTTTTGCTTCTGCAAACCATAAACATATAAAACAGTCATTTTAATGATAACTAATCCAAAACTCACAACACATGTTGGATGCATCTATGATGAGAAAATTGCAAAGCATACGTACGAAATGAATGCTTAGGCAAGTTATTTTACGCCACCACATGTTAGTCACCCTGATGTGTGAAAATATGATGCCCAATTTTTTTGGGATGCCATCTTAGATGAGTAAAACACGAGTTTGTCGTTACTCTCGAGATGAAGGCTAAAGCATTGATTTTATTCCGCTGCCACATTTGAGACGTGATGACGTCTATGGTGAACAAATGTCTGAAATTGACATATTGGAGCGATCATTCACCAAAATACTAGATTGGAAAGCATATTCCATAAGCAGTATTATGAATTTATATTCACTATGTTCCTTTAGCTCATCGTCCATCTGTTATTGGATAAGAAAATTACCCCAATGAGCAGTTTTTAATCCTATTGGGTCACTGGCAAATTGTTTGCCTGATGCTAATGCTCTTTGTGGACGTTGTCCCCGAATAGAGAACCGAGACAAGTATTGTTTGTCACAAACTGTCGCGATCATGACACTCGCATAGCCATGCGAGGTTTAGACAATCGTCAAAACCGAAGACTTGTGGCTCCATGACAGTCCTTGAAAGGAACAATAGGGCATGTTGTCCCGAAGCAAGAGACAGTGCTCAAGGAGCTAATCTCTGCTATAAATGACCGATGTCATTCCCGGCTACTCCTTAAATAGTTCAAAACTATTATAAATGTTGAAAATCCGATGCTAATGTGGTTAAAGTTAATTGAAAGAAAACTCTTGAGACCCCCGATTTTGTGGCTCAAATGGTTATGATTGATACATCGACAATATGGTCACATTTTACTGTTGTCCACATAAATGCAGCACTTCCCAAACTCGTAGCCTTATCATTAAGTTGATGGCTCATGATCCGGATTATCTTGAAAAATCTAATCGACTTGATAATGCCGAAGAGTAAGAATCAAAATTTCGATTTGTATTAGTTGACTTTGGAAATTGAAATTGAACATAATGTTGATTATGTTCTGACCCAAAATGGACTCACAGAAACTTTAAGCGGTTGCAAATGATTGCACGCGTTATTTGGTGATGTGTACCTATATATTTCTATGTGGGGTCACAATACATTGTATATTGCTTCATTGGTCCGTCTGAGGCCCATAGTCACTCAAAACACTAAATGAGTACCAGTTGGTTACTGGTTATCAGCGAGACACCTCATATGAACGCGTGTTTGAGTGCTTAATATTTTGATTGAACCGCTATAGCGTTCAAAATATGGACATCTGGAGGGGACATAAGTCGATTATGAATCCTCTGCCTATCATTTGATAGAGTAATCTTGGCAAGAGATCTCTTTACCGTCGTTTGGGGGAGATTTGCACGTTACCGTTGATAAGAAACGATGTGAAGTAACGTGGCATAACCCACTCAGTCTTATCTTGATCCCCAAAACTGCACTTAATGATAAGTAAGTGCATAGACTCCCTCAAGTCTAACTAAATGCCAAACACATTTAATGACTTTATGAGATGTCACGAGATCATTTATACCTGCTGCAAAATGCTTGAAAGGATAGACGTCCTTGTCGGACGTCTTGTTACTGTCTTAAAACGTTGTTTTGGCCGAACCTTCCAAGCAAAGGACGCTGCCGTCGGCCGTCAGTCTGTCGTCCTTCCCAAGATATGGGGAAGTTGACCGGTTCATGATTCGTTCAGCCCTAGAGGTGGTGAACTGAAACTCATTTGTCGTACGATATTATAAATGATCTAGGAGATGTGTGATTCTTCCTCATCTTAACAATCTTGAAATATCTGTCGATCATGATATGTTAGACGATATTGAAGCGAAACGAGGTGTTGAACATAGAGTTCAATAATGATTTTGATTATTACTTTGATTATGCGTTTAATGATTTTACGATTTCGATGATATAATGCTTGTCTTGTCCAAAAATAGAAAACGTATATTTCAGGTCGTTAAATGATAGAGCATTCGATAACGAAGCCATAGGTTCAAGCGGAACCAAAATCGGAGCTAAAACGAAGGAGTTATGAGCATTCGAAGATTTACGGGACCAGGATTACAGTCGACCGATCGACTGGACAAAAACGACCGATCGTTTTTGATCCAATTTCTTCCAGTGAGTCCAGTATAAAAACGACCGATCGTTTTCAGAAAACGACCGATCGTCTGTCTGAAAACGACCGATCGTCTGTAGAAAACGACCGATCGTTTTCTGCAGTTTTCGAAAACAGCTTTTCAGCAATTTCTGGAAAATAGCTGTTAAAACCTTTCAACGGTCATAACCCAGAAAAACAGACTTTGCTGTTATATATAACACCTCAAATCTCTTTCTAAACTCACCAATTACACAATCAATCAATCCTTCAACCTCTCTCATATACAAAAACCCAAAATCACCATTTTGGTGAAATACTTCGGAAAGAGAGAAATTGAAGATAAAGAGATACAAGCTCCAACAAAGATCAAACATCATCGAAACCACATATTAGCTTATTTTAGAAGCAATCGATTGTGGGTGTAGTTTCAATATTCGATAAAATTGTAACGAGTATTTTATAAACTCATTTTTGTGAGCGAGTGATCGGGTAGAGGCTTTGTAAGCAAGTGAAGCTTAAAAGCTCTAGGTCTTTTCATTCGGGACACTCATAAAGTGTGGGGGAGCTTAATCGGTTGATTAGCTCATTAGGATTGTAATATCCGGGAAAAGAATTTTTAGTGAAATACTCGGTAGTACCGAGGAGAGGACGTAGGCGCGTTTTGCCGAACCTCTATAAATCACGGTGTCATCTTCTTCCCTTAAACTTTTATTTTCCGCAAATATTTATTCTTGCTTGCTTGCGTTTGAATTTATTAACGATTATTAACGCTTAAGCTTAGAATTGCGTAAGTTGGGGTGTTAGTTGCACTTAGGTTTTAATTAGGCGAAAATCGCCATAAACCTTATTCACCCCCCCCCCCCTCTAAGGTTAGCACGCGGGCCAACACGAGGCTATCATTGATTACTTGTTCATATATTCGGTGACGACTGATAATATGAGCAAATTATGACAAGGAACCATGTACCGTTGCCTGAAGTCAACATAGAATAGACTGGCCTAATGGAAACTTGCAATCCAAGTAGACTCATTAGCGAAAGATTACTCGGACCTGTAGCCCAATACCACCAATGTTAAACGAGTTTGTTTATTTGGTTATTCGTGAGAAAGCTGATGTGAATAATGAAATTGTAGAATGCTCGTCTAGTAGCACAATGTTTCTCTCACACCTTGGAATTGATTACGAGATGGTTTATTTCCTCGTAATGGACGTTATAATGGTCTCCTACTTTAACAATTTAGTAGTTTTCGAAAAACTGATTATGCAGCATGTGATTGTTGTCACGATTTTATCTCTGTGGGGATTTAGCCTAGAGATGTGGATGAAGGTCTCTGTGTGACTTCATAATGCTTGAATCAAGTAGTTCCTGACCACATAACACGATCTCAATTAAATGAGACGTTCACTATATGGATTAATATAATCCGAATGGATGTGGTATACCCGCCTAAGTGAGTACTTGATTAGCTTGGGATATTTGAACAAGTATTATGCGGTTGCGTGTTTTATTACACGATCCATTTTTGGATTTACCTTCGAGATGAAGGATCTTGGGAAGACACGGTAGTGATTCAGCCTGATGATCGAGTCCCGTAAAGATTGAATCTAAGTCCATGATTCAAACTACACCTTTATGACACTAAGTCGTCAGATTCTCCCATGATCGTTCGATCACTAGACATTGATATAGACCCGATCGGTCCCTGATGAGACGACGAAGAGATATTGAACCATGATGTTTATATCTAAGTACAATAAGCGCATCATTGTACTTGGTCTAATGTGCTAGGACGAACATCTTGTCTAATGTGAATGGTATAGCTCGACACAGCATCGCGCTAACACCCTGCTATCGAAATGGCATAAAAGACATTTTTCCACTAGCCTAAGGTAAATGTGGATGAGGGATTGTCTTATCCCATTGAATCATCGAGTGTACCTACCCCCTTTGGTACTCGAATCAATGCAACCCTTTTTCGGTTATACCGATTCCGGTTACTTATCAAACCCGCATAAGGGATATTCCTAGTATGGTTCCGTCTTTACCATTAGGAATAAGGCGATATCTTGGAGGTTTTGGAATAACTCCAAACAAATCACTCTGATCTACTCATGCTCTATGAGACGACTAGAGAGTGTATATGGCTTCGAGTTAGTATTAGTCATATTTGAATTACATATGCTCTGTTTCACGATTCAGATAAAACATTTGTCATATTTGAGGACAACTTGTTGTTATCGATCAAGAGAGACATGGTTACATTATGCTCTTTAGCATTTATCGTCGAAATAAATCTTCACATATGAAGTTTAAGAGCATCTCGTTGAGTTCTCGTTCTATTGCACGTTATATTTTCTTGCATCCAGTCGTGTGCAAGTAAATGAGGCATCCAGTCGAATGCTCGTACTCTTTTTTGAAATATGAAATCCTTGCAACCAGTCGTGTGCAAGTGAGGGGGAGTATCCAGTTGAATGTTTATTGCACTAATTATTACTTAGTCGAAATACTCGCACCCTGTCGTGTGCTAGTGAGAGGGAGCATCCAACCGCATATTCGTGTACTCTTTTTGTCCTTAGACGAATGTTTTTTCCCACTGGTTTTTCCTTGGTAAACTTTTTAGCGAGACACGTTCCCATCATATATTACTTAAGATTGCCGAAATTAGGGGGAGTAACATGTTGTATACTTCTTACCACTGTGCACTCTTTTGTCATTCGACTAGAGGTTTTTCCCAGTGTGTTTACCCTAGCAAGGTTTTGATGAATCACATTGTTTTTGTTGGCCCGTGTGCTAACCTTAGAGGGGGGGGGGGTGAATAAGGTTTTGGCGATTTTCGCCTAATTAAAAATTCTAAACAACTAACACCCAACTTATGCAAATTCTAAACTTAAGCGTTTAATATACTTAATGAAATGCTAGAAATCATAAACGCAAGCAAGAATATAAGCAATAATAAAGTTGCGGAAAGTAAAAGTTTAGGGAAAGAAGATGACACCAAGATTTATAGAGGTTCGGCAAACGGCCTACGTCCTCTCCTCGGTACTACCGAGTAATTCACTATAATTCTTCTTTCGGATTTTACAAACCCTATCGAGCTCAATCGACCGATTGGCTCACCCTCTACCCGGGGTTCCTACTCTTGATACAAGTGCAAGAGAACACGTCTACGAGTCTACGACTCCCCCTCAATTTATGAGTACCCGAATGAAAAACCTAGAGCTTTTAAGCTTCACTTGCTTACAAAGCCTCTACCCGTTCACTCGCTCACAATTGAGTTTATAAAACACTCGATACAATTTTGTTACAAAAATATAACTACACTCACTATTCTATTTGCTTCTAAATAAGCTAATTGGTGAGTCTTGGTTGTTGATCGAGCTTGAGTCGCTTTCTTTTTTGATTTCCTCTTTTTCGAATATTTTCACCAAAATGGTGATAAATTGGGTTTTTATTGAAAGAGGTATTTGGATGATTGATTGGGGTTTTTGAAGAAAGATTTGGGAGGTATATATGGTCACACAGTCTGTTTTTCTGTATTATGACCGTTGGAAGTTGTTGAGGGTTTTAACAGCCATTTTCCAGAAAAAGCTGAAAAGCTGTTTTCGAAAACTGCAGAAAACGATCGGTCGTTTTCTACAGTCGATCGGTCGTTTTACAGAAAACGATCGGTCGTTTTCTGAAAACGATCGGTCGTTTTTATACTGGACTCACTGGAAGAAATTGGATCAAAAACGATCGGTCGTTTTTGTCCAGTCGATCGGTCGACTGTAATCCTGGTCCCGTAAATCTTCGAATGCTCATAACTCCTTCGTTTTAGCTCCGAATTTGGTTCCGCTTGAACCTATGGCTTCGTTATCGAATGCTCTATCATTTAAAAACCTGAAATATACGTTTTCTATTTTTGGACAAGACAAGCATTATATCATCGAAATCGTAAAATCATTAAACGCATAATCAACGTAATAATCAAAATCATTATTGAACTCTATGTTCAACAGTTTTGTATCCTACAACAGTTCAGTTCAACTTCCTCATAAAGTAGAAGCCCAATAGTACAATAATATCCTACAAGAGGAATTAAAATTTTTAAAAGTTAATTATATAATTATATATCATACTATTAATATAAGTCAACCCAAACATTTTGAGTCTGCCCAATTTTGCACAAAATTTCCAAAAATACTCTCACTCTAATATTGTAATTACTCTTAAATACCATCACTCAATTCAAATACATAAATAACTTAAAAAATGTTATTTTCCACACATTTATATTCCAAATAAAATCGTTGTGTATTTTTTATAAGAGTAAAACATTATTTTACTCTTTATATACGATTGTTAATTAATTATATTTAATCATTCGATATTTAATTTTTTTTAAAATATTAAGTTTATTTGTCGGTATAATATTTACGTCACTATTTATCTAAATTTTGCGTGGCAAATGATATATACATATTTTATCCGAGATTCATTTACATGTATAGAGGTTTAACTGTGCTAATATTGTATTACCATTTTAATTTTGCTCTCACCCCCAATCTGTGAAATAAACCGAAAATAAAAACAAAATAAAAACACAAAAAACAAAACAAAAAAATGTTGAGAGAGAGAGCATGGAGGGTGGTAGGTATAGCGAAGACGAAAGCATCAACGTATGCTCCACTAAGGTTGTACCACGAGAGGGTGGTGGATCACTACGACAACCCACGTAACGTCGGTTCATTCGATAAGAACGATCCTACTGTTGGTACCGGTTTAGTCGGAGCTCCCGCTTGTGGTGATGTTATGAAGCTACAGATTAAAGTTGATCACGTGACTGGAAAGATTACTGATGCTTGTTTTAAGACTTTCGGGTGCGGGTCTGCTATCGCTTCTTCTTCTGTCGGTATGTTCTATGTATCTGTATTTGGTCTTTAAAGGGACTGAATAGCTAATTTTGGTAAATGGAGGGGGGGAGGCGAAAGGTAATTTTGATAAGGGGACTGAATAGCTAATTTTGGTATTTAAAGGGACTGAAACCCTAATTATGATAAATGGGGAGACGAAACTGATTTTTATAAGGGGCTGATACGCTAATTTTTGTAAATTGAGGGATGAACCCTAGTTTTGATAAATGGGGACTGAAATGCTAGTTTTGATAAATGGGGGCTTAAATGCTAAATTTTGGTCTTTAAATATTGGGGTTCGGATCCATATTGTATGTATCTGTATGTATATGTGTATAGAGGGACAAACCAGAAACTTAAAAAGGATAGGGACTGAAACGCTAAATATTGTATTTAAAGGGGCTGAAACCCTAATTTTGGTAGATGTGGGGGACGAGGAACTTTAAAGGGGAGGGACTGAAGCGCTAATTTTGGTAAATTGGAGGATGAACTGAAACCCTAGTTTTGGTCTTTAAAGGGACTGAATTAGTAATTTTGGTAAATTGGGGGACGAACCCTAGTTTGATAGATGGCTATGTAGGATACGGATTTTTTGGAATTTTAGGATACGATACGGCTAGGATACGTCAATCATTAAAATATTAACATATATGTTATATATAATAAAATTAGCTACAAAACATTCAAACCAAAATTTAGTTTTTAATTACCTGAAACTTTAGCCAGAACATAACACTTGTCTAAAATAGTTAGCTCGGAGAATCATTACAAAAGACACTTGTGTGAAAGATCAACTAACTAGCGCTGGGATCATTACAAAATATACCAGTATATACTAGCTAAACAACGTCATATTATTACAACATATACCAGCTAAATAGTGTGCTAAATCATTACAAAAATCTCTTGTATACTCTCTCTATATTAGTGTTTATGTATATATCTTTTGTGTTTATATGTGAAATGTGAAATCAAATTAGATCTAAAAGTACTTTTATCCCTGTATGTTTATTCCTTTTATGTTTCACCTTTTTGTTTTTTTTCTAAATTTTTCAAACAATATCATTTTCACCCCGCCGTATCCAAAACGTATCAACGCCGTATTCAAAACGTATCAACGCCGTATCTAAAACGTATCCATGTCATATCCTAGCCGTATCCAACTGGTCAAACCTCAAAATAGTCAACGATACTCCAATCCCCGTATCGGATACCGTATCCCCGTATTGGGGAGCGTATCCGTATCCGATACTCCAAAAAAAAAAGTATCCGTGCTACGTAGATAGATGGTGGATGAAAACTCTATTTTTTTAAGATTTTACATAGAAAAAATCCATCCTGTGCAACTACAAAGTTGTACCACGAGAGGGTGGTGGACCACTACGACAACCCACGCAACGTCGGAGCCTTCTACAAGAACGATCCGACGGTTGGGACCGGTTTAGTCGGGGACCCGGCGTGCGGCGATGTTATGAAGCTACAGATTAAGGTCGATCAGGAAACGGGAAAGATTAGTGATGCTTGTTTTAAGACGTTCGGGTGCGGGTCTGATATCACATCTTCTTCCGTCGGTATGTATGGTTTTATGTGTGTATCTATATTTGTATGTAGGGACGTAGTCAGGAACAATTTAAAAGGGAGGGACTGAAACGCTATATTAGGTAAATGGTGGACGAAACCTAATTTTGATAGATAGGCTGAAACATTAATTTTCTATGTATGTATGTATATTTGTATGGGTGGGCGTAATCAGGAACTTTTAAAGGGAGGGACTGAAACGCTAATATCGGTATTTAAAGGAACTGAAACGCTAATTTGGCGAAATGTAAATTTTGATAAGGGGCTGAAATGCTAGTTTTGGTCTTTGAAAGGACTGAATTGCTAATTTTGGTAAATTGGGTGGACGAAACTGATTTTGTTAAGGGGGCTGAAACGCTAATTTTGGTAAATTGGGGGACGAACTATAGTTATGATAAATGGGAGGGACTGAAACTGTAATCATGATAAATGGGAGGACGAAACTGATTTCGTTAAGGAGGTTGAAATGCTAATTTTGGTAAACTGGGGGCTGAAACGCTAATCATGCATGTATCGGTTTATGGCAATGTATGTGTGTGTGTGTGTGTGTGTGTGTGTGTGCTTATGTATGAATGTATCTATATATGTATGCGGGGAACTTTAAAGGGGAGGGACTGAATAACTAGTTTTGGTCTTTAAAGGGACTGAATAGATGATTTTGGTAAATTGGGGTGGGGGAAGGTAATTTTGATAAGGGGACTGAATCGCTAGTTTTGGTAAATTGGGGGACGAACCCTAATTTTGGTAAGGGGGCTGAAACGCTTATTATGTATGTATGTATCTATCTATCTATATTTGTATGCAGGGATGGAATTAGGAACTTTAAAAGGGAGGGACTGAAACTGTAATTTTGGTCTTTAGCGGGGAGTTACTGGAATGCTAATTTGATAAATAGGGACGAAATTTAATTTTGTATGCATGTATCTATATTTGTATGTAGGGATG
The DNA here is from genome assembly GCA_963920805.1 of Primula vulgaris. NCBI lineage: Eukaryota > Viridiplantae > Streptophyta > Magnoliopsida > Ericales > Primulaceae > Primula > Primula vulgaris. The sequence goes on along the minus strand of OY987214.1, from coordinate 32,888,302 downwards.
TAATTAGGAACTTCAAAAGGGAGGGACTGGAACTCTAGTTTTGGTCTTTAAAGGGACTGAATAGCTAATTTTGGTAAATGGGGGGGGGAGGTAATTTTGACAAGGGGACTGAATCGCTAGTTTTGGTAAATTAGGGGCTGAAACGCTAGTTTTGATCTTTAAAGGGACTGAAACCCTAATTTTGATAAATGGGAGGACGAAACTGATTTCGTTAAGGAGGTTGAAATGCTAGTTTTGGCCTTTAAAGGGACTGAATCGTTAAGTTTGGTAAATGGATGGACGAAATGTTATTTTGATAAGGGGGCAGAAACGCTAATTTTGGTAAATTATGGGACCAACCCTAATTTTGATAACGGGGCTGAAAAGCTAATTTTGGTAAAAGGAGGACGAAACCAAATTTTGATAAATGAGGGGTCAAACGCTAATTTTTGAAGATTTTAATCAAAATACATATGAAAAATTCAATGTTTCATCAATTTATATCGGGACAACTCCCGACTGTCTCCACTTAGTTCATTCCGGGGAGTAACTAAGTGGAGACATTTTTATAAAAGTTGACGAAAAAATTTCAGTGTTTGTGTCAAAATTCTAAAAAAAATTTGGCGTTACAGCTCTTCCCATGATATGAAAAAAAAACTTATTCGGAGTATAGAAAAAAAACATATATAATATTAGTCCCTCTCAGTTGAATTTACTGCTTCCGTCTCTGTATGTATTTATGTTTATTTGGGGTTTGTGTAGTTTTCTTACCTCTATGACTACTGTTATGTGTAGTAAAATAATCATGCAGGACATAGGTTTTCGGTACCGTAGCAGGAATGAAAGTTAATCACCCTTATACCTTATATTGTACAAAAAAGTTTTTCTTCTTCTTTTTTTTGGAAAAGACAAAATGTCGGGCTGTCACCTTAGCCAGTCAGATGGCTTGGTTAGCCATAAGGACAGCTATGCAAATTATGTATAATTGGGGTTCGTATGATTTCTTACATGTATGTGATAAGTGCAGTAGCGTAATCATCGGAACACAGTGGTGGATCTAGAATCCCGGTGTGGCAGGGATGAATTCCAGTGTTTTCTTTTGTTATAATGCGGGGTGCAAAACTGTAGCTTTTTGATAGAAAACATGGTAGTAAAACTGGCTTTATATTATTGTGGGGGTGGTGCAGACTACCAGCCTACTCCTGGCTCCTCGATTTCATTGAAACTACAACACCCTGGAGAAACCCGATTTATCATGTATCTATAAAAAACTGATATAAGACTTTCACCACCCTTTATAATAACAATAAGTTTCTCGCATGAAATTCTGGCCCTCCCTTTCATGGATCTTGTTCGACCACTGAAGGTAATGGTAATTAAGAAGAAGAAAAAAAAGTAAAGGAATAATGACAGTGGCTCGGAGCAAAAAGGTCCCTAAAACTACTATGTTTTCACTTCCATACCATATTCCTTACAAACATACATACCCAAGTAGATGTTTATCAGCATAGAGGTTAAAAGCCTGAAACTACGATGCACTAACGTTAAAGCTACTCATAACTACCCACTAAAAACACACATGAATACGTAACCTAATAGATTATTAATAGGCTGATTTCAGTATAAGTGCACAAAACAGTATTTTGGTTTTCATATGTATAGGACATAGAAAGCATACAGAGAGAAAAGTATTCATTAGGCTTTTGGAGTAAGCTTGTCTTTTTTTCAGTTTTTTAACGAACTAATAGAGGTTGCACGCACCAATTTCAGGTTGGGTTTTTGCAACTATGATTGAAAATCTTCTCTAATTATAGGGTCTTATATGATTATACTGAATTGTGTATGGACGTGGGGCTTATTACCACTGATGTAGTATAAATTTGGGGATACCTTTAAGCCTGGTGTTTTTGCTTACATGGTGTACTGTATTTGGCTGGCGAGCTTGAAAACTGCACTCTTCTAGTAAGCTCAATGAATCATTGTCGCCAGCCTCAAGTAAGTGGCTTAAAATCTGCATCCAAACAGACCCAATGATTGTTTTTAAATGGTTCTTCATTGGTTTGTAGGTTAACTTTTGTTTCTTTGAATAGATAATGTTTGTTCAGGTGTCGTTGTCTAGTTTTTACTTGTCTCGAGCAATTCATGGCTGTCTTTTAGGAATTTATTGTTTTTGGTGGATCTCTTGCTGAAGAATTTTGTAGGTACACTAATTTATCTTGTACTTATATCACAAGGCTATATCTAAGGTTTTGTGACATGGCACTAGAATCAGATATGTGCTGATGTTTTTTGTGACATCAGAGGAAAAACTGCTATCTGCATAATTTCGTGAAATACATATGATAGCTAATGTGTGTGTAGCTTGGTTAGAATTATGATGTATTTGGGTTCGATAAGGAATAATTTGGTAGGACCAGAATATTAGATTATTGCCAATTGGTTCTCATTCCTTTTACAAGTTAATTTATGGAATCTCCAGGTTTTCCACATCTATACATAGCTCTCTGTTAATTTTTTGTGGATATTAAAGGAAAAGATGGATGTCGGCAACTATGTTCAGTAGTCCTATGGGGTTTCTTGGCTTATTTATGCATGAGTACATAGCTATCTTATAGGAATTAGGAAGTAAGCTTTTGTGCTTTGGTCTGTACTATATACAACTTGCCCTCAAGGATACGTACTTATATAGCTATATGCAGTACAGAGTCTTCTCCCTTGTCAGGATGCCTTTCTCGTGTTGAAGAAGTTGGATAATCTTCCGTGATACTATTTGTGGGGCGAGTGTGTGAATTGTTTGAAGGAGCCATTGATTTATGATTAGTTGAATCAGGTTTGTACCCTGGGGTATGTTGTCATATTTTACTGTATTGTTGAAAGAATGTAGTTGTAGGCATCTATCCAGACTTGTCTATAAGAGAGAGCTGTTTCTTTGTACTGCTTGTAGTTTTATATGGGCATCATAAATTCTGGAACTTTTAATCATGTAGGATTGATAATTTTGATCAAAAGACCAGGCTGCCTGAGTTTTTGAACTTTTAATGGTCTTGTTTCGAATAATTACTCTTAAGAGTTGGTTTAACCTACCTTGCAGTCTAATCAGAATGTTCCTTTTTAGGGAATCTTTGTTTGTCTACAGACTCCATGTTCAAACCTTTTTTTACCGTGGACAGTTGATGTCCAAATAGGTAACCATGTTTGGAATGTGTAAACATATAGCATTACTTTGCAATTTGGTTGAATTCGATTTCTGAAAGTATCTGACCTTCGAAATGTTCTTTTATCACCAAGTATTCACTGTGGATATTTACTGATTTAGTAGTTTGTACAAAATCAGTTACTAACTTTAGTTAGATATCAAGGGGTTACTCTTCTCTTGTTATATACATGTAAGTTTAGTTGGTGAATCTATTTTTGCTTTCCCAATTCTTGAACTATGTGTAGAAATAGAATTTGTTGCCTTCAGAAATAATACCAAGTAATTCCTTTCTGATGACAGCTACTGAATGGGTGAAAGGGAGGCAGATGGAAGAGGTTCTGACTATCAAGAACACGTGAGTTCTCTCTTTCCTGTTTCTAATACAATTAATGATACATGGACGAATGTGATTGATTTCTGGAGGCAAGCGTAAATTGTGAATGATGCTACTGACTCGAGTATAATGTTCTATATAGTTGTTGCGTCATTTTCTTAAGTTTCAGTTTTTATACGTTGGTCGATTTTACAGATGAAGGAAGTGATATGATGAACTTTATGCATAATACAAGTCTGTTACCTCCTAATAATCTGAATCAGCTTCAAGGAATGGTTGCAATGTAGTAATACTTTATGTGAATTATTCTCCTACTCTATGTTTGTGCAAGGATTTATTTTGAATAGAGAAGGTTGCCAATTAGGCTCGAGTGTAAAGTGCTACTATCGTAAAAGAAAGAAAAACTACCTTTCTCATGATAAAGAACCAATACAGCCACAGGCTTGTATGTTATGGTGTTAGTTTTATTCTTAAGGCTGTGTCTGGTCCGCTGATTTTGCATGGGAAAAGAAATTACTTTTTCCATTAAATTTTTTTTCTCATGTTTGGTTCGGAAGAAAATTAGAAAGAAAAAGTAGTTTAGGATCCTTAAACTGAAAATTAATAGAAAAAAGAAATTATATTTTCTTCCAAATTTGAAAGGAAAGAGAAAATAAAGTTGCACTTGCAGACAACCCATTTCGTGACTGTAGGCCTATTATCTTCTCCGATCTATGTATCCCCCCTTTTCTCCCTGTTCCTTCTCTCGCTCTAGCCCTTTCTATGTTGCCTCTCTCTCTCTCTCTCCCTTCTCACTTTTTTCTTATAACAATTGGCATTTATCAATTGTTTCTTGAACCCTTAGTTTTCAACCATTTATATTCAAAAGTGTTTTATGTTCCTGTGTTGGTGCTCTTGGGTGTTCCGATTTATTGCACTATGAGATTGGACCTGTTTTTAATGACTTGAAATATTTCCATTATTTTTTGTCAGAAATTATAAAATTGGCATTGTGAGCTGTTTTTTTCCGTATGGATTAAATAGTAATCTGTGTGAAGCTTTATTCGAGTATATTTTTTGTTTTAAGGAAGTATTAAATATAATTTTTTTCTTAACATGTTCTGGTGAATTTCTCAGTAACCAAACAAAAAATAAGATTTCCTTCAAACTGAGATTCTTTTTATTTTTAACCTTCTTTTACATCCAAACAACACTAGGAACTAAATTCCTTTTCTGTCTTTCTTTTTTCTATTTATTAACTCTTTGCACCAAACACAACATAGCCTAAAGAAACTACTAGAATGTCCATGTTTTCGAGAAAAGTTGAATTGTAATTTTTGTCAAACATGTTTGGATCCTATCACTTTATGTTTGTGAGTGACCTAAGCTGAAAAATCTTAAATGCAAATCTTTTGATTTGCTCTTTCGTTTGCTATTACTTTCTTTAAAGTGACATATATCATTACATCTGGTACTGTTATAATTTCTTATTATATACTTCTATCTTAAAATCTTGTGACGTTGTATAATTATGTTTACAGGGAGATTGCGAAACATCTATCTCTGCCACCTGTGAAACTACACTGCAGCATGCTCGCAGAAGATGCAATAAAAGCCGCAGTTAAAGACTATGAAGCCAAGCGTGCAAAGGGCAGTACCAACTCTGAGGCTGCACCTTCGGATAACTCTGCTGCTGCTTGAGAATGTGTTAGAAGAAATGGTGGTTTCTATATAAGCCTATGTCTATAGAAGCATCTAACTTGTGTCATTATGGTTTCCCTTTTAACCCAAGAGAGACAAAAGGCTTACGGTTAAACAATAATTGTTCTTTTTTGAGGATTGTTTCAGATACACGTTTTAAATGTAATTGTTATCTATGGTAGTTTGTTGGTTCATGTAAACTACATGATAATTAAAAATAAAACAGTTGCAATGTTTTTTTTTTGCTTTTACTATTGGCATCGATAAATCCCTATATTGTTTTAACTTTTACATTATGTAAGTTTACCTGCAGGCTTCTAGTTGTTTATCTTTCCTAGATCTCGCCGACTGCGCTGCCATTGTGGCTCAACTTGGTTACGGGAACCGAAAGTTAAGCTGACTACTTTATATAGCTATACGTAAAAAAGTTTTTTCCTTACCCAGTCCCAGTCAATGTTGTCAATTCCCAGATTACTACACCTCAGGATGCCGGTGATATCAATGTCTACTGCCTACTAGTTCACGGGTATAGCTTCTAGAGATGCAATATTTGCAGCAATGCTTATTTGTCACAAGTTCAAGGTTTACTAGTTATATCTATATAGCCTCTTCAAAGTGTTCTAATTGCTACAATTGAATAACCATCACGATTCACGGTGAGCCAAGATTTATACATACTAAATTACTTATTTGAAATTCATGCCTTACAAAATAGGGCGAAGTGAGATCATAGAATCGCTACTACTATGTAACTTCCAAAGAGGGATTACTTGTGTTGGTTAGCAAATATTTTACTACCTTTTAATGTTAGTCGAGTGCTTGATGTTATCAATACGTTGTGGCTAATGAATACGTTAATTGTCAAGATTTTAATGTTATCATGAATTCTAGTTGTGTTTGTTGTGAATACTAGTATTTGTAGCTACCAAATACTGGATTCTATGAAATCATTGGCATTCAAATAATAACCGTTAAGTACACGTTTTTGATTTCATCCATTCCTAGAATTGTTAGCAATGGATGGTGATTTAGTAATAACAAATAACGTGTGTATGGTTTTTCTTTAGTCAACGTGCCATGACATTGTTTTGCACTTGCCTAGTTACAGTATTGATATCATGTTATACAATTATAATAGTCTACGACTCTACCTTGCTTCACAAACTGTGACAACCCAATATATAGATACACTATATCGGCAGCGTACATTATCAATATGCCATTATGTTATTCGATAGGCTACCATGTTTTACAGAGTGTGACAACGGATACAATGTCACACTAGTTCGTAGTTAAAATGAAGTTACTAAAAATGGTATACGACATATTAACTCATTTCTATTTCAATTTTGTGTTCCCAAATCTCTTACATAAAACTTGTGTGTGAAGTAGCCGGAAAATCATATCTATACTATTATAATAAGTCAATCCAAGATTTTTTGAATCTGTCAAATTTTACCACTTTTTTCCAAAAATACCCTTACACTTTTTTATTAATTACCACAATACCATATTCTCATAAAAAATAGAGAAACTAATAACACTTTTTATCCCTATTTAAGTTTTCAAAATTCTTTTGAGTTTTCTCATCTTATACTCTTATCTTTTTTTTATTCTCCAAATATTTGTATCATAACTGGCGAGGGGATGTCGGCACCCCCTCGTCCGGACCGATATCAACCCCACAGCAGGCGATCCGGTCCTGTCAACCATGGGTGACGCGTCACCCCGGATCTTGAGGGGCCGAAAGAAGCTTGTTGAGCACACTTCCCCAATTAATGTTGCTGCTCCCTTGGGGGACCCTTTATGTGTTTCATCGACGTGGCCCAATCACAGGCCAGCCCTGTGGGCCCCGGATGATGAACATTGCCATTGTCAGAGTCATAAATGACCTGGAGCCGTTGGATCTTTATTGGACAGTGCAGTGATCCAATGGCTAATACGCCTCTGATCAGACTATAAATACCCCCACTAATACCAATTAGATAGGGACACAAAAAGAGAGAGAGGAGAGATAAAGCTGAAACAACCCGGACCACCATAATATCAATCGTGACACCTGACGCCACGACTTGTAACTGGATCAATCCATCATCCTTTACTATATTCCTACCTTCAGTCTATACCGATACTGACTTGATCGTCGGAGAGAGAAAACCTGGTACCAACCCCGGGCCCCTGTTCGTTTCTTGTGCAGGCTTAGAGAGCACCCCGACGACGAAGCAGATACCACCTACGTCAACTACCTTGGAAGATCGGAGCCGACGCGAATAAATACATAAGTCGAGCTTGGGAAGAAAATCAGGCTCGCCAATTGGCGCCGTCTGTGGGAAATCATAGCGTGCTAGCTCCGACAATCCGTTTTCAAGGAACGATGACAGATAATGATCAGTACGAGAGCCCGCCCCCACGGCATGTCCCAGTGTTTGGAATGCCGAGCACCCTCTCTTTTGGCACGCCGGGAACGGCGCCTGAGGGGCAGCCTACTCCACTGAATGCGGTCCAGGGGACGCCCCGGTCGCGCGACGAGCTGACTCGCATGATGCTAGAGATCCATGAGAAGGAACTCGTTGCCTTGGCGGCTCAAAAGGCATTGATAGCCTCTATGATGGCATCTGAGCCCGGACCCGTCTCTCGTGGCGTAGAGCAGCCAGAGCTCGTTCGCATCCCCTCGCCAACGACTACAGCTGATTACGGGTAACTCCGATTCGAATCGGGGTTACACGCAAGATGTAGTCGTGGTGGAAGGTTGGGGAGACCGCGAACGAAGGAGAGCCCGCAACCGGAAGCTAAGCGTAGAAGAGAGGATACCCGTCGGGCTGGCCCTTCAAACCCAGGAAATGCCTACTCCACCACATTTCGCCTTCCACTGACCGATCTGCTCTTTGAGATCGAGAACGAGCCATTCTTTTCCTGGCCTCCCCCGCTCAGGAACGAACCGGCACGGGGGCCTAATGACAAATTTTGTGACTATCACAGAGGCCGCGGCCACTATACCAATGAGTGTCATGGTCTAAAGGCAAGGCTAGAAGGATGGGTCCGGGACGGCTTGATGGAGAAATACGTCAAGACGCGAAGGGACCCCGATCGAGACCGAGAAGGGGACGACGAAAGGCAACCAGACCTCCCCCCACCGGTGATGACTTGCCAGGTTATCCATTCTGGACCAAAGAAGCCGAAGCCAAATGGGGCGGAGAGAACCGAGGCCCGTGAGGCCACGATGAAAAAGCACGTCTGCCTCGCCGAAAGCTCGAAGCCCCGGAAGAGGTGCAAACTAGGTACCAAGCCAGATCTAAGCTTCACCGACTTCGACCTAGTGGGGGTAGACCTGCCCCACTACGACGCCCTTGTCATCACGGCCCAAGTGGGCCATTGTTCAGTAGGACGGATCCTCGTCGATCAGGGGGCGTCGGTGAACATTCTCTTTGGAGACCTCTTCGAAAAGATGGGGCTGACGGAGGGGCAGCTAGATACCAACGCCCCCCCCCCTCTGTACGGATTCAACTCTGAGGCTGTTCAGCCCAGGGGGAACATAACCTTGGCTGTTAAGACAGGAACCAAGGTTATGAGCGTGGAGTTCACGGTGGTGGACGTCCCCTCCGTTTACAACGTCATTCTGGGGCGCGCGTGGCTTCATGAGATAGAAGGCGTCTCCTCCACTCTACACCAAAAGGTTAAGTACCCCACTGCGAATGGAGTCGAGACCATATCGGGAAACCAAAAGGTCTCGAGAAGCTGTGCCATGGCCGTATACTCCGGCAATAAACCGGTTCCGGACCAGAGTGCTATGAACATAGAAGCTGAGGATCCCAAGCTGCTGCGGGAACTGAACAAGAAGATGGGTTCGGAAGCCGAAGAAAAGGTAGAAGGAGGTTTGCTGAAGGTCCAGATTTCGGGGTACGACGAGGACCACTTTTTTATGGTGGGCGCGGGGCTGAGCGAGCCCGAGGTTTCAGGTCTCGTTAAGCTACTGCTCGAATACCTCGCTAACTTCGCGTGGTCTCCGTGCGAAATGTCGGGTATCAGTCCCGACCTCGTCTGTCATAAGTTGAACGTCAACCCGGATGTGAAGCCTGTGATGCAAAAGGGGCGCCGCGTTAGTCCGGAGCATGCCGATGCCATAAACGAGGAAGTACAAAAGCTTCTGCTAGCTGGAGCCATCAGGGAAATCTTTTACCCTAGATGGCTCGCTAACCCCGTGGTGGTCCCTAAAAAGAACGGAAAGCTGCGTGTCTGCATCGATTATACGAGCCTACACGGCACCCCGGTTATATTTATTTGAATTTTTCAGTTCATTTAAAATTCTACAAGTGTTTCAGAACACCCGAGCCTATACGGCACCCCGGTTATATTTATTTGAATTTTTCAGTTCATTTAAAATTCTACAAGTGTTTCAGAACACCCGAGCCTATACGGCACCCCGGTTATATTTATTTGAATTTTTCAGTTCATTTAAAATTCTACAAGTGTTTCAGAACACCCGAGCCTATACGGCACCCCGGTTATATTTATTTGAATTTTTCAGTTCATTTAAAATTCTACAAGTGTTTCAGAACACCCGAGCCTATACGGCACCCCGGTTATATTTATTTGAATTTTTCAGTTCATTTAAAATTCTACAAGTGTTTCAGAACACGAGCCTATACGGCACCCCGGATTACATTTTCAGTTTATTTTATAAGTGTTTCAGAACACGAGCCTATATGGCATCCCGGATTATATTTATTTGAATTTTTCAGTTCATTTAGATTTCGCAAGTGTTTCAGAATACACGAGCCTACGGGCTATATAAAATGAGTGGCCCAATGCCGAAGCATACCGGCCCCCTCATTGGGGGCACGTACACACAAGAACGTACATGCATCGGAAACAAAAAACAAAAGAATAAAAGATAAGCCAAAATTGTTTTTTCATTTCATTCAACAAGAAGCTATTACAAGCTAAGTACAAAAAAGAGATTACACCAAAGAAAAGAAAATAAAACTATCCTAGGTAGCCCCGTCGTCATCCTCCTCGTCCTCTTCGTCGGAGAGAGCTCGAGGAGTGAGGGGAACTACCTCGGGAACGGGAGCCAAGGGGACAGGGACGATGATGTTGTCCATATTCCACACCGGATGATCCGGTCCCGCCCTCAGAAAGGCAGCTGCCTCGGTCCACCCCTCGACATAGAAGGAATTGAATTCCTTCTGTGTCTTTGAGGCCCAGGCGGCACTCAGCTCGGCTTGACCAGTTTGGACTGCCGTCTTTATCTTATCGGTTATGCCGGCCTCAGCCTCTTTTAGAGCTGCCTCCGCAGCCTGGGCACGCTCCTTGGCCTCCACCCTAGCCTTCACGGCCTCAACCCTTCGAGCCTCAATCGAGGCATTAAGGTCCTCGGCCTTCTCCGCCCTAGTCTGGGCCTCCTCCGCCCTAGTCTGGGCCTCCTCCATAAGCCTGGCATTAGCCTCGGCCTTCGCGGCCCATGACCTCACCAGCTGGCCTTGGTGATAAACGTATTGGTTCATCATCAGATAGGCCTGCAAGGAAAGGAGCAAACACTTAGCAAATTATTTGGAAAGAACATGAAAACATACATACAAACAAACACTATGAGGAGTTTCGTACCTGAGGTATCATGGCCATGGCTGACGCCATGGAGGAGGCAAGGTCACGTCCCCGGTGGTCAGCCTCGACGCTTTGCTGCTGGAGCACAGCCAAAGCCAGGAGTCCGGCGGACGGGTGAGCCTCCATTATGCTCTTCACCCCCGTCGTTGCTTTCACCTCCTCGGGTGTTTGCACAGGCATCCTGTGAAACGGAGAAGAAGAGGAGGAACCCGAGCTTTGAGCAGGGCCCAACGTCACCCTCGGCCTCTCCTCCACTACCACAACCTCAGGCGGGGGGCTCCCCCCAACCCTGGACTTCTTTCCATCATGAAAGGGCCTCGTCCACTCCACCTTCCTCTTCCCAAGCTGGGCCTTGCGGGCGGCCCGATCAAGCCTGGCCTTAGCTGCCATCTCATCCGCAGCATCGGCACCGGGTAGAGGTACGACAACCTCCTTTTCCCCCGCCTCAACCTCCTTTTCCCCCGCCGCGACCGCCACCTCATCCCTAGCCTCTTTCACCCCCTCCTCCACAGCCTCGGGCTGAATGACCTCACCCCCGCCGTTGCCCCTCTCGACAACCTCATCGTCATCCCCCTCCTCCCCTTCTTCCACATCCTCGTCCTCCTCGTCAGAACGGACCACCTACACAGGCCATACAAGAAAGAAGTTAGAAAAATTAACAAAAAATTCTAACACAATTTAGCTAAGTGTAAAAGTGCAAAACTGGAGGTATTGAAGCACAAAAGGCAACGTACCCAGGTCCGAGAGGTGCCTAAGGTTGGGCCGAAGGGTTCGGCCTCTGCGATGTCGTCTTCCAAGCGAAGGGGACTCCTCGCGGTGGGCTCCCGAGACCTTAAGGGAGTTACCTCTGTCAGAGGTTTCCCATACTGGTCTATGTAGTTACGGGTACCGTCCGGCCCCACCCTATAGTGGAGGACGGTACCATCCGGCCGGGTCTCAAAGTGAACCCCGGCCGATGTAGGAGCAGAGGAGAGCACCGTGACGACCTTCGCCTTGCTGCTTAGCTTAGGCTTCGGCTTCGGCTTTATCGCCTTTTTAACCACAGGCGTTGCCCCGGCATCGGCCTCCTCCGCCACCTTGGGAGGGAGGGTCGACTCCAGACCCTTCTCCTTCTCCCATCTTTCCCTGGAGTATCCCACGGGACAGAAGGTCCTATGGGGCCATTTGAAGCTGTTCCCCTTGCAGGAGGTGGGGGAGCCACAGATTAGCAGGCGCTCCACATCGCGCGCCCCTACGTCGGTCCCATCTGGACCCCACCAATTAAGAGCCACCTCCAACGACTCTATGTTGGGTTCGCCTAGGCCCCTCAGCTTAGAGGCCACTGTGAATTTATTTTCCTTGGTGCTAATCACCCTCCCCGGCCTGGTTGGCAGAACCAGGTCGTCGCGGTGGAGCCAGTGCCCTTCCACCACGACTACATCTTGCGTGTAACCCCGATTCGAATCGGAGTTACCCGTAATCAGCTGATTATGGGACCGGCACCTCAGGTAGGGCTGCCGGCTCTTAGATTGGGATCTTGGCTCGGTCTGCAAGAATTCATAGCAGGCCAAGAGCTCTCTGAGCCCCAATGGTTCCGGGATGGCCGGGCCCAGCATGACACTTAGGGCCTCTATCCCGGCGCAGATCCGGTGCGCCTGCAGAGGCCACTGGCATGGAAGAGTCTGCGTCCAGGCACAGAGCTCCGCCAGTAGCTCCGGAATGGGGAGGTGGGTACCCCCGTAGAGAAGAGTAGAGAGGGAGAGAGTTACCATACTCTTGGGATCAGCCACGATCCCATTCACCTCGTCTGCAGTCGCACAGGTCCGAAGTCGGAACTCCCCCCCTATGCCGCATAGTTGGCAAAACTCGTCCAGGTCAGCCCCGTGCTGCCTGACCATGATGTTGTTATCGTTTACCGCCACGGATATGGCCGGATCGATAACCATCTCCCGGAATGGCAAGGCGTTCGCCATTACCTCAAGGCGCCTTGGTTGCGGGGCAACCATCGGGCCTTTTCCAGCACCGTGTTTGATAACCATGACGGCTAGATGTTTGATGAAACCTGCTAAGTGTGAAGGAAGAAAGAGAATAGTCTGTTGTGTGAAAATTTTAGTGAGAGAGTAAGAAGGTCAAAATGAGATTTCACTGAGGGTATTTATAGACCCCCACCAGAAGATGAAAAGACATTTACCAGAAGGTGAAAAGACAGCGGCGGTTCATTACACGAACTCCCACAAATAAATGCTACCACTCAATCGACGCAGTACACGTGTACAGCAAATAGAGGTCAACTGCCAAGTGTCACTCACCAGCCGTTTTAGCATTGATGGCATTGATGGAATCGAAGAGACAGAGGCGGCGCCTCATAAATGCGTGATGGGCGTGCTCCACGTGTCAAAAATTTCAGCACACAAGAACACGTGCCGGACTAGTCCGAGGCGTTTCCACACCGTCAAGCACAAGAACACTATGACCGGAGCCCCCGTAACGACTATAGATCCCTGAAGACCTCGTCCTTAACGACGACTCCGGATAGGGAGATGTTGGCGAGGGGATGTTGGCACCCCCTCATCCGGACCGATATCAACCCCACAGCAGGCGATCCGGGCCTGTCAACCATGGGTGACGCGTCACCCCGGATCTTGAGGGGCCGGAAGAAGCTTGTTGAGCACACTTCCCCAATTAATGTTGCTGCTCCCTTGGGGGACCCTTTATGTGTTTCATCGACGTGGCCCAATCACAGGCCAGCCCTGTGGGCCCCGGATGATGAACATTGCCATTGTCAGAGTCATAAATGACCTGGAGCCGTTGGATCTTTATTGGACAGTGCAGTGATCCAATGGCTAATACGCCTCTGATCAGACTATAAATACCCCCACTAATACCAATTAGATAGGGACACAAAAAGAGAGAGAGGAGAGATAAAGCTGAAACAACCCGGACCACCATAATATCAATCGTGACACCTGACGCCACGACTTGTAACTGGATCAATCCCTCATCCTTTACTATATTCCTACCTTCAGTCTATACCGATACTGACTTGATCGTCGGAGAGGGAAAACCTGGTACCAACCCCGGGCCCCTGTTCGTTTCTTGTGCAGGCTTAGAGAGCACCCCGACGACGAAGCAGATACCACCTACGTCAACTACCTTGAAAGATTGGAGCCGACGCGAATAAATACATAAGTCGAGCTTGGAAAGAAAATCAGGCTCGCCAATAACTACACTTATTTTCTAAATTTTATCGCATTACGCGTCTTACACGCAAAGCGTGGGGCACGATTACTAGTTGTTATTATGTCACAACTATCGAGATCGAACTGTACTTGTCCATACTTTTATGGAGGTTTTCCATATTTATTATCCGGTTTTTTACAAATGGTTTGGGTTGATTCTTATTATGAACGTGCAACTGAGGGCATTGTCGCTAGAAAACCGATCCAAGATATGCATGTGTTATGGTTTTTTCAAGACGACGGTTATTGAAGAGAAGTTCTAATTGATGTTAAATATGCTTATTTTTGTTGCTTAGGAAAACGAGTTTTGATCAAGTAATGTAGTAAGTTGTATGAGATTTTGTGGTTTACACCGTACTTGAGCAAGCTAGGGTGGATTAGTCCATCAAAAAACTTAAAATTCGAGTTTATTGCAATAATTTCGATCTAATCACGAGGTTAATTGGGAATTGTATTTAAATTAATGTACAATTGGATCCTATTTGTAATTCAAGGGATCGGCTTAGTTGGAAAAATATTTCTATAAAATTCATTATCGATAAATTAAATTGAATAACAAGTGGTCAAGCCAACTCTAAACTTTAGAATCTCAAGACGAAAACTTGGTTCTTGCTTTACTTAATATTATGAAGTGCCCATAAATTAGCTAGAAGGATTAGCCAGCTTTGGATTTTGTAAAAAGTTAGATTTTTAACGACGGTTAGTCGTAAATTGTATTCTATTTGTGTAACATCTCTATTGGATTTGACGGAATTTGATCGCTTGAAACCGTTATTGTTGGCCGGATTGGTAAATAAAGGCATTAAATCGATGTAAAGTGTCAACATGGTAACTTATAACACTCAAGTATTACAAATTACTAACAAATGATATTGGTATTTGAGAGGTCAAATTCTCTCAAATTACTAAACTAACATTAAGAATCAAATACACACTTTTTTCTTCTACTTTCCCTTATGTTCTGCAGTAACTAAATATATATAAACTATGTACGTAAACAAACAAGCAGTTAATTAACTATCTATTAGAATTTGAATTTGAAAATAAGATAACAGTTATCCCAATTCAATTTGGTTGTGTGCTAATATTGGAACACATAAAATTCTGTTAGTTGGAAAAAGATTTATATATTTTTAAGTGAAAATGGCGGATTTTGATGAAGGGAATTTGCGAATAAAGATAAATTAAAAATAGTCAACAAGTCAAAGTCTCGTAACTTAGAAGTATAAGTTTGGTTTCTAAATTACGAATTTTTTTTACAAACTACGGTAAAAATAAGTATTTTTACGTGCTTATACATACACTCGTATTGTCATTCGTGAGAGCCATCGGAATAAAAAAAAAAACATGGGAGCCATTTGTTTTAGTCCCTTTTTGTAATTATATCATTTAGTGCTGGCATTTTGCAAAATTGAATGATATCAAGTGTATATATAATTAGTATTGACAGTCAGTATTTCCATTTTGGCTTTTATTAAATTGGAAATAACACGACACATTGACAAAAAACATGGGTAAAATGCAAATAACCCCTGCAACTATGAGTCATTGTCAAATAAATTATTGCAATTGACCCCTATTAACTATCTAACTTTTGCAATTAACCCCAAATATCATATTTTAAATTATATAACTTTATGCTCGATGATATGCTTTGGTCAATATTTTATTTTTTATAATCCTTTATTTGATATCTATCCATGTCAAGTAATTTTTTACAAAATGTCTGTAAAAAATAGTTTTTCTCTCTAAAATATTTTTTTTATGTAAAACCACTTGTGATGACTTTTTAACGATAATTTTTAACGTAACTCGTGTGCATTGAAAAACTACATATATAAAAGAAATAAATTTTTAAAACAAACAAATCATTTTCAAGATGATATTGGGTGCTAATTGCAATGGTATGATAGTTTATGGGGTCTAGTTGCAAGAATTTATAGTTTTGGGGGTTGCTTGCAAATGTCCCATAGTTCCAGGGGGTTATTTGAAATTTAACCAAAAGTATACTTTTTGTAGGTGGACTGAAAATTATATTTTTTCTGTTTACTTTTTAGTAAGTAAATATTGTTTAGTGAACACTGTAAAAATATACTTTACATTCAAATATTGTTTGGTAAAATATGTTTACTTTTACTTTTTGAGTAAAAATGAATGGTGTATTTAGATTAATAGAATCAAATAAAATAATTAATTGACAAAAAACATTTCATTGAAAGATTAAAATGATACAAAATTAGGAAAATAAATTTCAGATACTTTTTTGTTGGAGGTTTGTCATGTTTAACTATATTTACGGTCATTCCTACTACCAAACATAAATGTTTATGTTAATAATAATTGTATCGGAATCACAGCCAAAAAAAATAATCAAATGGTTTTACCAAAATAAACTTTATGTAGTTGAGAATTCAAATTATAATTATAAAAAGTATAAATTTACATGTTTTTCACAGCGAGGGGTCATTTTATCACAACCTATAACTTAAAACAAACATGATAAAATGATAATGGTATATAAATGTACATGTTGCTTAACTGCTTATATAAACAATCACATAGTCAAAACTATGAACAGCCTAATTTCCATATTTTTTTATAAAATATACAAGTTCTTCCCTTATTGTAATTTATATTTTTCAAAACAATTAAATAACAATTGAGAACCAATTAATCAATCTCAGTTAGAAAATAGCAATTACAAACAAAGTTAAAATAAAATAGCTACAATGTCAAAAAAGCAATTTAGTTTTATAACCAACATAAACTTTACTTTATCATGATAAAGTAAGATGACATGGTGGTTTAATTTTTATAAAAATTAAGATTTTTGGATTACAACCCGAACAAAGCCCATTAAATGTATACGCATGTATCTAAACCCCAGTTTAGTCCTATATATGATATATATATGATATATATATCAATTTTTAACTCTGGTGTTGTTTAGAGAGAGAATATAAAAGAATTTTGTCCAGCAGATCTGTTCTCTCACTCCACTTTATTCATCACAATTTCATTTATTTTACAGGTTATATATTTTATCCCTCTCAAACTTCTCATTATTTACATTTGAATTTTTATATATATAAATAATCTCCAACTAGCTTTATAGATGTTACTTTTAATGTGTGTAGTTTGAAATGTAGTTATGCAAGTTAGGAGAACCCAATATCCACATTTAGTCCATTTATCATGAATTTGAGGACCCATTATCCACATTTAGTTCATTTGCCATGAATTTGGAGATATTGAGGATTTTGAACTCAAAATCGTACTCGGTTTGCTTTGTTGGTGTTTTCACTAGTTCCGTACCGACACTTTCCATAATAGCAGTCTAATTTGTTTTTGTTTTTTACTCCGTCGTACCATGATATTAGTCTAGTTTACTTTTTAAAAATTTTAGTTCTTTTATAAAAACCTAATTATATGACATTTGAATATTTTATCTCTAACTAGCTTTATAGATGTTACTCTCTATTTGTGTGTAGTTTAAAATGTAGTTATGCTAGATAAGAGAACCCATTATCCACACTTAGTCCATTTATCATGAATTTGAGAACCCATCATCCACATTTAATTCATTTGTCATGAATTTGGAGATCTTGAGGATTTTGAACTCAAAATCGTACTCGGTTTGCTTTGTTGGTGTTTTCACTAATTCCGTACTGACGACTTTCCATAATAACAGTCTAATTTGTTTTTGTTTTTTACTCCGTGCCATGATAATAGTCTAGTTTACTTTTTTAAAATTTTAGTTCTTTTATAAAAACCTAATTATATGACATTTGAATATTATCTCTAACTAGCTTTGTAGATGTTACTCTCTATTTGTGTGTAGTTTAAAATATAGTTATGCTAGATAAGAGAACCCATTATCCACACTTAGTCCATTTATCATGAATTTGAGAACCCATTATCCGCATTTAGTCCATTTATCATGAATTTGAGGACCCATTATCCGCATTTAGTCCATGTATCATGAATTTGAGGACCCACATTTAGTCCATGTATCATGAATTTGAGGACCCATTATCCACATTTAGTTCATTTGTCGTGAATTTGGAGATCTTGAGGATTTTGAACTCAAAATCGTACCCGGTTTGCTTTGTTGGTGTTTTCACTAATTCCGTACCGATTACTTTCCATAATAACAGCCCAATCTGTTTTTTTGACTCCGTAGCGTAATAGTAGTCCAGTTACCTTTTTCAAATTTTAGTTTTTCTATAGAGACCTAATTAATGATCATTGTTACTTGCAAATCATAACTATTTTGAGGGTAGATTTGAAAACACACACACACACATATATATATATATTGCTTTTAACTAACTCTGACTAACATTTCATAATGTTTGTGAAAACTCGAATTGAACTAATTTTGTGGGACGGATTGAGTATTAACTAGGCTAACGAGTGTGCCTAGGGCAATGGTTACACGTTAAAGGACATTGCAAATTTAAGTCGTAATTAATGCAAATCCAAGTTACATTTGTTGATTTTCACTACCACATTTTCATAATTTGAAAATTTCAAATATTAGTATTTAATGATAGATGAATCTTGGTTGATAATTGGATTATGGATATGTTGTTAATGATTTATCATTTAAACAGCACAATAATGCGTGCATTACTTATTTTAAAACAATATCATGAAAGCATTGTTTAGCATTTCCCGTTATTATAGAGTATTTTTCATATTGGTTACTTAAATCCGAAGACCCAAAAGTGGTCCCCTTAAGTAAAGTAGGAGAATACTGTAATTTTAAATAAGTCTTCATTGAATCCGAAACATGGATTTGATAGCTAGGAGCATCCACTGCAAGTTCCTCATTTAGTTCATTTTAGAGATCTTGAGGATTTTGACCTTAAAAACATACTCCATTTGCTTCCTTAAGTATTTACCTAGTTATGTATTTTCCAATTTTGGTTACTCCAATTCGAGGACCCAAAACTGGTTACCTATAAGTAATGAGGAGAATTAGTTAAGTAAAATAGGAGTGTTATGGTTTTACACACAAAGTGAAAGTGTGATGATGTCAGTGAAGAACAAACTGATATTAAGATTTATTGAGGAGAATGGCGAAGTCGACATAGAAACGGTTGTGTTGTACAAATATAAATTGGTGCAAAACTAGAAAGTTCCTACTTTTACCCCAAGTTTAGAGGATTTCCTTAGAAAGATGTAGTGGGTGCTTATGGAGTTGCTTGGTTGCAGCTTTTACAAGTTGATTTACGAAATGTACTATGTAGTCCAGTTTTTGTATAAAAATTTAAATCCTGAGCTTAAAAGCTGCAATAAACAACGATATTATATGAATGTATTTGTTTTACTTCATGCTTTAAGGTTTTGCCTTTTCTGTTTATTCTCCGATTTGAATATAATAGTGTAAGACTGTAAAATTGCCCAACTAAAACAGTTGCTTTTTTAGTGGGAAACTGCGGAACATGGAAGAAATACAAGGTTCAGAAAATGCAGATGAGAACGACATAGTTTCTAATTTGTGCAAACATGAAAACCATAATGGCAAAATCCTAGGACCAAGTGCCAGGGTTTATGGTAAAGAGGTTCATGACAAAGAAGAAAGTGTAGGATTCTGCGGCTTGGAAATTTCTAACCCTAAATTTAACGCCCAAAATAGGTCCGAGAAAGTCGAAATAACTGCTAATGAAACTAAAGAAACATGTTTTGAAGATGCACATGTAGTGGGTCCAAATGAAGCAGAAGCAGATAGAAATGTATGTATTTCTCTTTTTGTCGATGTTTTTGGTCCTCCACATGGATTTACAAAAGGGTATGAGCAAGTCTCGATGGAGAACCTAGAGGAAGAAATAAGCTCCAATCGCGATGAAGTGAGTATGCTAAATTCCCATCTTTCAGAAAAGGAAAAGGAGGTAGATTTAAGCAACGAGGACAAGTTTGTCGCGGGTGATGTGGTATGGGTACGAACTACAACCAACTCTTGGTGGCCTGGACAGATCGTTGATCATTCGTATGTATCCAACGTTATGTATAAGTCCGACAATAAGTCCTCTCACTTTGTCAAATACATTGGAAATTACCCTACCGTTTGGTCCTCATCGTTTTATTGTTTACCAAAGCAGTTGAAGCCTTTTGTAGAGAATTTTGAACAAATGTCGTCGCTAAGGAAATATAGAAAGTTCCCGAGTGCTGTGAAAGAGGCTGTAGATGAATTTGGAAGAAGAATAAAAGCTCAATTGACTTGCTTTTGTAAAAGTGGGGCCATTAAGGGAACAAATTATTTACTTGATAAGAATGTTGTGGCTCAGTTTGAATCGGTGAATTTTCTATATTCGGTTAAAAACCTTGCCTGTAATGACTCTGAGATGGGGGTACTTGAGATTGTTAAAATTCGAAGTCATTTATCAGTTTTTTATCGTTCTTTAGGGCACCATCAGTTGCCTGTAAGTCAACTATGTGATAAGACAGATGATGATAATGACAGTGCTCAAAGGGGGGAAAACTCGATATTAAAAGATGTGATTGGTTCCGAAAAGGGATTTGGAAGAGGCAGAAAGAGAAGCAAGTACATTCCATGTCCATACATAAAAGACGAAACAAATGATGTGGCAATTTCTAATAATAAGATCACTCCAAAAAATTCACATAAGAGAAAGGGCCCAAAAACAATTTATCAGCCTAGACCTCCAATTACACCAGAGGATATAGCTACACCCTCAGTAGATTTGCTTTCCAAACTTCGATTTGCCGCTTTGGGTCATGTTATGCCTAGTGAAAAAAGTGATTTTGATTCGGTTGATAGATTTTTTTATGGTTTTAGAAGATTGACATTTGATAAAAACGGGAAGAAGTCTAACTTTGAGTCTAAACCCCATACAAGTGATTCAAGTAATGTTATTGCTCCCAAACAAAAAAGGAGAAAGGAAGAAATATCTACGAGTTCAAATAGCAAACCTGCCATTACTTCTGGTCTTTTCAATGTGAAAGGAGCAAGTGGCTCTTTTGTGATAAACTTTGAGAATCCAGGAACTCTTGGACAAGAGAATATATCTGAACCAAAGAGGAAGAAAAGGAGTGCTAAAAAGTTTCTAAAACGTATGGAGGGTGAGATAGAAGTGGTGTTGCCCGATTTGAATGGAAATTGTACAATGCAAAGCCCAATTGTCGTAAATTCACAGGCGGAAAATATCACCATACCTATAAACAATAAGGTGGCATCATCGAACGGGTATTTCGGGGCCCAGACTAATCCTGGGATAGCTAAAGCGACTGTTAATGCCGCTGAAAAATATTCATATGTGAAAAAAAATCAAGTGAATGGTGTGGGATTAACTAGTAAAGGAAGGAGGGTATATAGTGAACTCATGAATGATCATTTGAATGATAATACGAAGAAATCAAAGGAGAGCTCGTTGTTAAAAGATACAGATACATGGTTGAAGGTATTTTTAGGTCCTGCAAATAATATACCCATAGTCAAAAAAAGGAAGAGAAAGGAAAAAGCAGAGAGTATGGAAGGTGGCTCTACTACGATACCCGATTTAAATGGAAACGCTAATACTGCCAAAACTGATACTCAAGCGGAAGTGATACCGGGATCCAATTCTGCTCGAAATGAAGCTGAACCCCCAAAGAAACGGAAAAGGAGAAACAAAATAGTTAGTCCACGGGCAGATTTAAACCCTGGTTTTTCAAAAGTCTTGATCGAAGAATCATTGGGGACCGCTCTTGTTCTGACATTTGCCGAGGGATTTCCGGTGCCTTCAAAAGAAGCTTTAGTTACTACATTTAGAGGGTTTGGGCCGGTGAATGAAACGGAAACAAAGGGTTTGAGTGGTAATTTAAATGCTCAAGTTGTTTTCCGAAAAGTGTCTGATGCAGTTGAGGCTTTGAAGGGAATAGAAAAGAGTTGCCCTTTTGGTCCGTTTTTGGTTAAATGTCGATTACAACATCTTATGCCTGTTCCAAGGCCTATTCAGTTAAAACCGTGTGAATTTAATCCAATAAAAGAGGCTCCTATTGGGGTGAGACCTTGTGAATTAAAAGCTATTATTAGTCCAATAAAAGAAGCTCCTATTGGGTTGAGACCTTGTGCATTGAAAACTAATAATATTCCGAAAAAAGAAGCGCCTGATCTCGATTATATACGGAAAAATTTGGAGATGATGATGTCGGTTTTGGAGAAGGAAGGGAATAAATTACCGGCAGAGATGAGGGCAAAATTGGAAAATGAGGTAAAGACCTTGTTGAAGAAGGTTAGCACTATGGTTGGTTCAACATCTTCCTTTTAGTTTACTTGTAGCTAATTTATATTGTGTTAATGTCTTCGTTTTAGTCCCTTGGTTTATGCTCTCTCTCCCTCTCTAGTTGATGTTTGAGGAAACTTTTTATAGCGATTTTTCGGCAGATAGTGTAGGCAGCCATGTATGATTACTTGGCTAAACCAAAATGGGAAACGATTACTTAGCTTATTTATTGAAATTTATCTTGTTTGAATTAATCTACCATACTCTGCTAGGAACAATCTTGGACCCTTTTATCAAGTAATTCCAATAATATTTTTTATTATTGCAACAAGTACACATTACTTAAAATGATACAAAAGTTTACTTCTACAGTTTGAAGATGAATAGAACTGCCAGTTTTGCCTGGCCCTGCTGTCTATTAAGTGTCAGGCCACACAACAAATTGCTTCTTGTTTGTATAATAAAATGTATTGTGTTGTTGCCACCACTAGCAACTGGGTCAGTGGCGAAGCCATGAGTCGTAAATGGGAGTAAGAAGTTCGAATAAAACAAAGAAAACCAGACAAACTTTTTATTGGAAGTCGGAGATTGCAGACTTTTAACGAAATATAATAAACTGCGTCCTTTGTCGCCTGTTTTGCCATTGTGATCAATTTTCAGATTTTCATCTAACCATAGATATAATAATTATAACCTGTTCCTTGCCAAGTTGTTATCAGCCTAACTCAGGCATATTTGATTTTACCGGCTTAAAAATAGCAACCTGCTAGGCACTAGCTACCCATTGTATCCAGCTACAAGGAGCAGCGTTACGCAAGCAAAAAACTTAATAACTTGTTGTACTTGCAATTCATTAGTGTACGATCGACTTAGAAGTGTCAAAGGTGTCCAAACTCCAAATCAACGAATGACAGGCGATGCCATCTATTTAATTGTATTTAAGTATATTAATCAGAAATTGGCATTTTTTGAAGAAAAAAGATCATTGAAGACTCTAAAAACTTTTCCTAAAATCTCCCATTATCTAATATAATCACTAGTCTCAGAATGAGTGTATCAAACTTTTCATTATATATAATATCAAGAAGTAAAAACAACGGCCTCTTAATATTTTAGAACATGAGATGATATCATGATCGTTATATAGATTTGATATACGAATCTGACTAACAAAACGTGATACAACTAGAAATCATGTATAATGTATGTAACTGGTGTTAGGTTCACATAATTACGTGTTTTTTGTATCTTAACTTTTTCAAAGTCCACATTGAATTCATCACTGTTAAAAAGCATGGGATTATGAGAAAAGTCCCATTTACTTCTTCATCATAATATTTGCTTTAAAGCGGAAAAAGTCTTCACATTTTCAATCGTGTTACTTATGGTCCGGTCTCATCATTCAAATAACTGATGGATTTTGTCCCTAAAATAATTAAAATCCTCGAGTGTTTCGACTGCCCTTAGAAACGCATCAAGCATTGGACAACCTATTTTTACCAATACCTTTTAAAACATTGGTTGAAAATTGAAACCGTGGGCATCACATACAAAAGGACCATTTAGGCGATTTTCGGTAACTATAAAGACCCAAATATAAATAGTATTTTAACAAGATTGACGCCGGGCCAATCAAACTAAATTTCTATTCCTCAAGTATAAAAGATTGTATACTAAACATAAAATATATTTTCACCTACAAACCGTAAACGTGAATTACAAACCGTAATTCAGATTTACCGGTTGCCTTATTATTATTATTTTGGTTATACTAGTTAAAAAATGAGTAAAAAATATTTCAAAGTTATTTTTAATTTTTGTTACTGATTTTTATTAATTTTTTTATTTTTATTGCTATTTTTTAATACCACAAAAATTATAAAATTAATACAAAATGGTTGTAAAATTAATATCTAACTGTTCCAACCATGCTGTGTTAATTTTACAAATTTTGTGGTGTTTTTTATAAAAGTCAAAAAATTAATAAAAATCAGTAACAAATTTTAAAAATAACTTTGAAATTGTTGTGAGATTATTGGACTCTTGGGCTTATACTTTATGGGCCCAAGTTGGGCTTGTAACCCTACCCCTCTATCTATATAAAGAGGGCTAGCGGTCTTGTATTTTACATTCATTCACATATTCATTCATAATAAAGACTATACCGTTCTCCCCTCTCTCTACTTCTGTCTCCCTATATACGTAGCTAATAGTGTATTACAACACGTTATCAGCACTGCTCTCGGAGATCGGAGTACGGATCCTAGATATCAATAAACCTTGAGGTTTATCCGGGTTTTTAGGATTTTGCTATATCGAACTTCACCAACATACGTGAGGAAGGTATATATTTTAACTCTTGTTTGGCTTTGTTAGGCGTAATCTGTATATTATGCCTAGCGAATATATTAACAAACTACATGTTAATAATATAATGACATAGCATCTACTAAAGTATATGTGTTACTGGATACGTCCATAACTACTATTGTCTGCATATAAAAAAAATAAAAATTATAAGACATATTGTGATGGTTTATGATAATCTGTATCTGTAATATGTATGTAATAATATGCAAGTTGCCATGAATATGTAGTACTATTACCATAAATTACTACTAGCATGAAAAAAAAAATATATACTAACAAGTATAACAAATTGAATTGTTTACTTCTATGCATAAATTCGTACAATTATATGTAATATTGTATGTCTAGCAAAAGCATATTTTTTGAGGGGTAAAATATAGCATATGGAAACTCTATTGTACGTAAAACCATCAATAATCGATTTGTAAATCGAAAATCATGTAATTGTAAAACATGTATTAATCTGTCGGATTAAATCTGCAACAAACTGAAACGTATGTACTGATTTGTAATTCTCTAAAAGCTGTAACCTATTCTGAAAATTACTCAAGGACTAAACTGAAACTTGTCTGAAATTATGGACTGAAGCAGTAATAATGCTGTAAATAGATATATAGTTTGCTGAAATTACATGGATAGTCCCTGTAGTATATTACATGTATAAAAAACAGTATATATGTGTTATAAAAGTCAATATTCGGTCTAAATATTCACCCACATGCATATATATATTTATTAAAAAGGCAAGTGAATAAAAAAAAATTGCATGTAAATTGATTTGATTTGATTATGTTAGAATCTTCATGGATTGATTGATAATCTTAAATAGATTTGATTTGATATGTTAGAATCTTCATGAATTGATTGATAATCTTAAATAAATTTGATTTGATATGTTAGAATCTTCATGAATTGATTGATAATCTTAAATAGATTTGATTTGATATGTTAGAATCTTTATAGATTGATTGATAATCTTAAATTGATTTGTTTATAACACCAAATCTACTGCATGATTAGATACCTAAAATATATTTACTGCATGTTTATATATATATGGTTAATATAGACAGGTACAATCTATATTTAATTTATTACCATGTTTATGATATGATAATTTGCGAAATCATATATTTTCACATTTAAGTTGGAAAAATTATGAACCTTCCCCAACTAGGCTCACCTATTTGGATACGATGTCTAGGAAAGATATAGGCGGAAGTCGATATCCTAATGAGGTCGGGTTTTAAGTGGCATTCGTGCCCTCCACCCTCACCGTCTTTCCTGGTCGTTTTTCAAGTAGAGCTACCGAAAGGGGTTGACTAAATAATAATTTCCCCGAGTGTGTTTATATAGTGATGTATGTTTCGCCGAATTGGTGTTTCAGTATCGACCCGTCGTTCGATCAATGAAAACCGATTCACATGAGAAGCAAAACTAATGTTTTCGAACCTGTCGTTTCGAAAAAAAAGTTTGTGCTTGTGCAAACCATAAACATATAAACCAGTCGTTTTATATGATAAATAATCCAGAACTCCCAACACATGTTGGATGCCATCTATGATGAGAAAATTCGCAAAACATACTTGCGAAATGACTGTTTAGACATGATGTTATTCCGTCACCACATGTTAGTCACCCTGATGTGTGAAAATTTGATGCCCAAAATTTTTTTTTGGATGCCATCTTTGATGAGTAAAACACGAGTTTGTTGTTACCCTCGAGATGAATGCTAAGGCGTTGATTTTATTCCGTCGCCACATTTGAGACGTGATAACGTCTATGGTGAACAAATGTCTGAAATTGACATATTGGAGCTATCCTTCACCAAAATACTAGCTTGGAAATTGTATTCCATAAGCAGTATCGTGAATTTATATTCACCATGTTCCTTTATCGCCCATCTGTTATTGGATAAGAAAATTACCCCGGTGAGTAGTTTTAATCCTATTGGGTAAATGGCGAATTGTTTGCCTGATATTAATGCTCTTCGTGTACATTTTTTTTTTTCACGAATCGAGAACCGGGACAAGTGTTATTTGTCTCGAACTGTCGCGATCCCGATGAATCTCTTAGCCAAGCGAGATTTTAGACAATCGTCGAAATTGAAACCTGTGGCTCCAAGACAGTAATTGAAAGGAACAATATGGGCCGTTGTCACAAAGTAAGAGATGATGCTCAAGGAGCCAACTCTATGCTATAAAGACAACGGTCATGCACGGTTACTCCTTAAATAGTTCACAACTATTATAAAGGTGGAAAAACCGATGCTAATGTGGTTAAAGTTAATTGAAAGGAAACTATTGAGACCCCCGATTTTGTGGCTCAAATGAGTTTGATACCTTTCTTTACTGATTTTGATAAATCATTGAGCCATTTTTTCGCTCATCTGGATTATGTTTTCCATTTGGATTATTATTTTTCCATTTGGACCATACTTTTGGATTATGGTTTGCCTGTTTATGAAATTTCTCGAAATAATTTAAAGTGTTTATTGAGCAAATTCTTTTGACAAATGTGACCAAACTTTAAATTATGAAATTTTAGGCAATACTTGTGGTGTAGTTGGTTTTCTAGAAATAGTGGGTAACAGTGTACCACATAATTTCACCAACTACTTGCCTAAAAGTGTACTCAGTGACAGCGATTCTGGACCTGTCGTTCCAAATCGAAATCTTTGGTAAAGCCAAATTGATTTGTCAAATATGAGGCGTTATACTCCTATAGGTCCTGTCGTACCTTGTTGAGTTATAAAATATTCGAGAAAACCAGTGTTACCTGGTAATAGCTCATGAAAGAATTGAAATTTCTTTACATAGTCTCCATTCAATACGACCAAAAGCGTATTTTAGAGGAGTTGGAATGTCTTTCAAGTGGTTGCTACCACATTCTTTAAAGCGTTTAAAGTTACCTTATCATTTCGCCTGTCGTCGAATGATAACGAATTTAAATGCTAAGACATGATTGTCTTTACTATCATTCGCCTGTCGTCGATTGATAAGAGCATTTTGATATTGTGGCATTGACCGGATTAGATATTCCCGGCTCAAAAGACGATGCTTGGTTTATAATCGCATCGCATTTGGATTCTCTTTGAGGATATATTTCGTGATTAATCCGAAATTCATGCCACTAATGCTCACTTTGAAAGACTAGTATGTGTAAAGATCACGAAATGAACTCGTAGAATTCTTGCAAAGAATTGAAGGAGTTATTGTGGACTTATCCAACCATAAGACGGACCATAAATATAAATGGTTATGGTTGATGCATCGACAATATGGTCACATTTTAAAATTGTCCACATAAATGCAGCATTTTCCAAACTTTTAGCCCTATCATTAAGTTGATGGCTCATGATCCGGATTATCCTGAAAAGTCTAGCCGACTTGATAATTCCGAAGAGTAATAATCGAAATTTCGATTTGAATTACTTGAGTTTGGAAATTGAAATTGAACATCCTGTCGATTATGTTCAGACCCAAATGGACTCACGAAAAGTTTGATGATGCGACTGCAAATGATTGCACGCATTTCTTGGTCTTGCGCACCAAGATTTATATTTCCGTATGGGGTTATGCTATTTTGCTGCATTGGTCCGTTATGAGGCCCATAGACACTCAAACACCATATGCGTACCAGTTGGTTACTGGTTATGAGCCAGAAGTCTCATATTAACGCGTGTTTAGAGTGATTAATTAATATTTTGATTGAGCCGCTCTAGCGTTCAAAATATGGACCTCTGAAGGAGACATAAGTCGATTATGAATCTCCTGCCTATCATTTGATAGAGTAACCTTGACAAGCGATCTCTTTACCGCATGATATGCGAAAGTGACATCGCTAAGACTGTTCTCCCCGTCGTTAGGGGGAGATTTGCACGTTACCGTTGATAAGGAACGACGTGAAGTAACGTGGCATAACCCACTCAGTCTTAGCTTGATCCCCAAAACTGCACTTAGTGATAAGTAAGTGCATAGACTCCCTCAAGTCTAACTAAATGCCAGACGCATTTAATGACTTTATGAGATGTCACGAGATCATGTATACCAGCTGCAAAATGCTTGCAAGGATAGACGTCCCTGTCGGACGCCGTGTTCCTGTCGTAACACGTTGCTTTGGCCGAACCCGCCAAGCAAAGGACGCTGCCGTCGGCCGTCAGTCTGTCGTCCTTCCTAAGATATGAGGAAGTTGACCGGTTCTTAATTCGTTCAGCCCCAGAGGTGGTGAACTGAAAGTCGTTTGTCGCACGAGATTATAAAGGATCAAGGAGATGTGTGATTTCCTCCTCATCCTAAGAATCTTGAAATATCTGTCGATCATGATATCTTAGACGATATTGAAGCGAAACGAGACTGTCATTGATTACTTGTTCATATATTCGGTGACGACTGATAATATGAGCAAATTATGACAGGGAACCATGTACCGTTGCCTGAAGTCAACGTAGAATAGACTGGACTAATGGAAACTTGTAATCCAAGTAGACTCCTTAGTGAAAGTGTGTTCGGACCTGTAGCTCCAACACCACCAATGTTAAACGAGTTCGTTTATTTGGTTATTCGTAAGGAAGAGTGATGAGAATAATGAGATTGTAGAATGCTCGCCTAGTAGCGCAAGGCTTCTCTCACACCTTGGAATTGATTATGAGATGGTTGATTTCTTCGTAATGGACATTATAACAGTCCTCTACTTTACCAGTTTAGTAGCTTCCGAAAAACTGAGTATGCAGCCATGAATGTGGTCATGGTTTTATCTCTATGGGGATTTAGACAAAGAGATATAAATGAAGGTCCCTGTGTGACTTCATGTGCTTAAATCAAGTAGTTCCTGACCACGGAATACGATCTCAATTAACTGAGACGTTCACTATATGGATTAATATAATCCGAGCGGATGTGGTATACCGCCTAAGTGAGTACTTGATTAGCTTGGGATACTTGAACAAGTATTATGCCCTTGCGTGTTTTATTACGCGATCCATTTTTTTGGATTTGCCTTCGAGATGAAGGATCTTGGGAAGACACGGTAGTGACTCGGCCTGATGATCGAGTCCCCTAAAGATTGAATCTAAGTCCATGATTCAGACTACACCCAGAAGGTGTTATGACGTTTTAGTCATCATGACGCTAAGTCGTCAGATTCTCCCATGATCGTTCGATCACTAGACATTGATATAGACCCAGTCCGTCCCTGATGAGACGATGAAGAGATATTGAACCATGATGTTCATATCTAAGTACAATAAGCGCATCATTGTACTTGGTCTAATGTGCTAGGACGAACATCTCGTCTGCTGTGAATGGTATAGCTCGACACAGCATCGCGCTAACACGCTGCCATCGAAATGGCATAAAAGACATTTTCCCATTACATCAAGGTAACTGTGGATGAGGGCGTGTCTTATCCCATTTTGCGTCATCGAGTGTATCTACCCCCTTCGGTACTCGAATTAACGCAACCCTTTTCGGTTATACCGATGCCGATTACTTATCAGATCCGCATAAGGGATATTCCTAACATGGTATGTCTTTGCCATTAGGAATAAGGCGATATCTTGGAGGTCTTGGAACGACTCCAAACGAATCACTCTGATCTACTCGTGCTCTATGAGACGACTAGAGAGTGTATATGGCTTCGAGCTCGTATTAGCCATATTTGAATTACATATGATCTGTCTCATGATTCAGATAAAACACTTGTCATAGAAGACAACTTGTTGTTATCGATCAAGAGAGACATGACTACATTATGCTATTTAGCATTTATCGTCGAAATAAATCTTCACATATGAAGTTTAAGAGCATCCTGTCGAATGCTCGTTTTATTCCACGTTATATTTTCTTGCATACAGTCATGTGCAAGTAAATGAAGCATCCAGTCGAATGCTCATACTCTTTCTTGAAATATGAAATCCTCGCACCCTGTCGTGTGCAAGTGAGGGGGAGCATCCAGGTGAATGCTTATTGCACTAATTACTACTTAGTCGAAATCTTCGCACCCTGTCGTGTGCAAGTGAGGGGGAGCATCCAGTCGCATGCTCGTGTACTCTTTTTGTCCTTAGACCAAGGTTTTTTCCCACTGGGTTTTCCTTGGCAAGGTTTTTAGCGAGACACGTTCCCATCTTATCTCACTTAAGATTGCCGAAATTAGGGGGAGTACCCTGTTGTATACTTCTTACCACTGTGTACTCTTTTGTCCTTCGACTAGAGATTTTTTCCCACTGGGTTTACTCTAGCAAGGTTTTGATGAGGCACATGTTTTGTGGTTGATCCCCTACTACTACCATTGTTGCACTCTTTTTCCTTCGATCAGAGATTTTCCCATTGGGTTTGCTCTGGCAAGGTTTTGATGAGGCACACTGTTTTGTGGTTAGTTACTTACATGATATTTCGGCCTATATCATTCGGCTACACAGTTTCTCCTAGGTACCGGTTTTGTCCCACACTGGGTTTTCTGTCCCTAAGGTTTTTATGTGTTTAGCACTGCGAATGAACTCGACTCAGATCGACTGCATGAAGACGAAGAATTCAAGACGTCCAAAGGGGGAGTGTTGTGAGATTATTGGACTCTTGGGCTTATACTTTATGGGCCCAAGTTGGGCTTGTAACCCTACCCCTCTATCTATATAAAGAGGGCTAGCGGTCTTGTATTTTACATTCATTCACATATTCATTCATAATAAAGACTATACCGTTCTCCCCTCTCTCTACTTCTGTCTCCCTATATACGTAGCTAATAGTGTATTACAACAGAAATATTTTTTTACTCATTTTTTAACTAGTATAACTAGTTTTAGACTTTTTATGATTTTTTTCATTAAAAAATCAAAAAAGAAAAACAAAAAAACAAAAAGTCAAACCGTAAATCTGAAGTACGGTTTGTACTCCAAATTTACGGTTTATAATTGAAAACATGTTTTTATAGAGAAAAATTCAGACTTAAGTATAAAACCCTACTTAAAATTCCATTTCCCTGAAATTTCATTCTTCCATATGTGGGAAAAAAAACGGTAAACACAACCCGTAATCCAACTCGTGTGGATTGGGACGGATTGAGACGTCCAAAAAAAGTCAATCCGCCCCGCCCCAAACCGTTATATATTTTACGGGTTGGGTTAGGGTTGAGTATACCAAACCGTGGGTTAATCCGACTCAACCCGTTTCAACTCGCAATATATATAAAAATATAAATATAAATATATTTGTATATATATTGTGTGTATTTAAATATAATAACCTTACAGTCTTATTATATTTTAGTTTTGTTAATTGCTCACGAAATGTTATAAACGTTAATTTTTTGAAACATACAATTTATTTTAAATTTTAGTTTTATTATGAAAACTAATAAAAATATAAATAAAGGAAATACAAATTTAAATGTTACCATACGGGCGTCGGGTTGAGTTCTCTCACTAAAAATCTCTCTCCCGCTTTTTCCCCCAAATTAAAAACCAGTTAATTTTAAAACCCTAGTTTTTCTTTTTACCTAAATTAAAACCCAGTTAAAATATAATAATGAGTAGTTCTCGAGAAAACTCTCCTGACTGGTTGCGTTCTTTTCAGGTACTTTTTTTTTTAATTACAAAAAAAAAAAAGATTTATTATTATTTGAGGCTCATTTTGATAATTACGCTCACTTTACTTCATTCAGCTACTCAAAGAATAAAATAGTTTAATTCTGTGTTTGTTTTGTGCTTTTTTTAACTTTTAAATCGAATATTATGTTGGGTTTGATTTTGCAATTTATTCAACTTAGGGACTGTTTGGCATCGGCTTTTTTGTCTTAAAAAACAATTAAAATAAACCTTACTTACAACAAAAGCTTCAGTGTAGTGTTTAGTACCACCTTAGTGTTTTTTTTTTTATTTATAAGTGACTCATAGCTTATTTTTACGTATAATCCATTTTGATAATTGGGCTCGGTTTACTTCATTCAGCTACTCAATAAATATAATGAAGATATTATTTAAGTTTAATTATGTGTTTGTTTTGTGCTTTTTAACTTTTAAACTAAATAATATTGACGCGCATTGTATTTAGGGTTTGATTTTGCAATTTATTCAACTTAGGGCACGTTTGGGATCAGCTTTTTTTAATCTTTAAAAAATCAACGAGAATAAACATTACTTATGTAGAAGAGTAGAATCCACGTACTGGTGGATTTTACTCAGTTGATCGTATTTGCGATCAACCTTTTCTGTGAAAACACATGTATATATATATATTGAAGGGGAGTTAGAGAGAGAGAGAGAAAGAGGAAAAGCTTTTATTAAAACAACTTAAAAGTCATTGTTTACAGAGGAAAAATATATATACATTGATAAACTTCTATTTAGTCCTAGAAGTTCCAGAACTGTCACAAACAGTTCTTTACAATTCAGTACTTCATGTTTACAGTAACTTCTATTTAGTACACAGAATCCCAGAACTGTCTTAAGCAGTTCTTTACAACTTACAAATACACTATAATCAATATGCCCTCCTCAAGATGGAGAGTGAAGTGATAACACTCCCATCTTGACAATCAAATGCTGAAACTGAGCTGAACCTAAAGCTTTTGTAAACAAATCTGCAATATTATCATTAGTACCAACATGTAACAAATGAACAGTATTTTTAAGTACTAAATCTCTTATAAAATGACAATCAACCTCAATATGCTTGCTCCTCTCATGATTTACAGGATTATGAGCTAATGCAAGTGCACTTTTACTATCTGTGAACAAAGCTACAGGTTGATTATGAGTAATGCCTAAGTCTTTTAGTAAATGAATCAACCATATTATCTCACAACTAGTCACTGTAAGTGCCCTATATTCAGCTTCTGCACTACTCCTAGATACAACATTCTGTTTCTTACTCTTCCAAGAAATCAAAGAATCCCCTAGGAAAATACTAAAACCAGTCACTGATCTTCTAGAGTCAATACAAGCTGCCCAGTCAGAATCACTGTAGGCTTTCAATGATAAAGAAGAAGAAGAAGGAAAGAAAATACCTTGTGCTGGTGATTTCTTAATGTACCTTAAGACCTTTAAAGCTGCTGCATAATGCTTCTTGCTGGGCTTAGCTAAAAATTGACTCAAAACATGAATAGAATAGGCAATGTCTGGTCTTGTAATGGTTAAATATAAAAGTTTACCAATTATTCTTCTATACAAAGAAATATCTTCAAAACAATCATCATCAAAACTAGTAAATTTCTGTTTTGTATCCATTGGAAAACAAGAAGGTTTGGATGCTAAAAGACCAGTATCAGCTAAAATATCTAATGCATATTTTCTTTGGCATATATGTATTCCTGTCTTATTTCTAGCTACCTCAAGACCTAAAAAAAACTTCAAAGGTCCTAAATCCTTTAATAGAAACTGTTTATTAAGAAAAGTTTTAACTTCATCTATCAAATCTGAACAAGTACTACCTAATATAATATCATCTACATAAACTAAAAGAGCTAAAAAAAAACCATTTTTAATGACAGTAAACAAAGAATAGTCAGCAACAGACTGTTTAAAACCAAACAGTACTAAAGCACTACTTAATTTTGAAAACCACTGTCTTGAAGCCTGTTTCAAACCATACAATGATTTTTGTAATTTACAAACCAAAGTAGTATCTTTTTGTAAAAAACCTGGTGGTGATGTCATGTAAACCTCCTCATCTAAGTCACCATGTAAAAAAGCATTATTAACATCTATTTGAGCTAAAAACCAATTTTGAGAAGCTGCAAGAGCTAAAAAACATCTTACTGTTGTCATTTTTGCTACAGGTGAAAAGGTAGCTTCATAATCTATACCTTCTAATTGAGTATAACCTTTAGCAACTAGCCTAGCTTTATACCTTTCTATAGATCCATCAGCCTTATGCTTAATTTTATAAACCCATTTACATCCTATTGGTTGTTTACCAGGTGGTAATTTAGTTAATAACCAAGTATCATTAACTTCTAAAGCTTGTATTTCTGTTTCCATAGCCTTTATCCAAAGTGGATCACTACTAGCTTGCTTATAAGTCTTAGGTTCAGAAACAGAAGATACTAACATACAAAAAGACTTATATGAAGAAGAAACATTCTCATAAGTAAGATAGGAAGACAAATCATGAACAGGTTTATTATGAGTTTCAGACAAAATATTATTACTAGAAGCAGAACAATGAAAATCATGTAAATATTTAGGAGCTTTAGAAATTCTTATAGATTGCCTATTAGGCAGAGACTTAACAGGTACAGGTACACTTTTATCATTATCTGGAATACCAACTAAACTTTCATTTGGAACTATAGATTCATTAGCAACCAAAGGTTCTGTGGAAATAATCAAATTAGGTTGCTGTTTAAAAGGAAAATAATCTTCATAAAAAACAACATCTCTTGTAAGAAAAACCTCATTTGTAATGTAATCTAATAATTTGTACCCCTTAGTACTAGCACCATAGCCAAGCAGAACACACTTTTTACCCCTTGCATCAAATTTAGTTCTATTTCTACTTAAAGTACTAGAGTAACACAAACAACCAATAACCCTTAAATGATGATAAGTAGGTTTAAAACCATACAACATTTGATAAGGACTTTTATTAGACAGAAGAGGTGTAGGTGTTCTATTGATTAAATATGCAGCAGTTAAAATACATTCTCCCCAAAATTTCAAAGGCAAATTAGACTGGAATCTAATAGCCCTAGCCACATTTAACAAGTGCTGATGTTTTCTTTCTGCAACACCATTTTGTTGTGGAGTCTCAACACAACTGGTTTGATGTAAAATGCCAGTTTTAGAATAAAAATCTAACAAATTAAACTCACTTCCATTGTCACTTCTCATAATTTTAATTTTGGAATTAAACTGTGTTGCTACCATTTTATGAAATTGAGGAAAAATAATAGCTGTGTCAGATTTATTTTTGAGTAAGAAAATCCAAGTACACCTTGTAAAATCATCAACTATGGTCAAGAAATAATTGTAATTATTATAAGTAGGAACAGAATAAGGACCCCAAAGATCACAATGAACTAGATCAAAAGCTTTATTAGTATGAGAAGTTTTTACAGGGAAACTAAGCCTATGGTGCTTAGCTAAATGACAAACATCACAAGGAACTGATTTCAAATTACTGAACTTGACATTTACATCATTTGAAAGGATACTTAAAATAGCAACAGATGGATGTCCTAACCTAGAATGCCAAATATGTGACTTATTTTCTGGAAAAACAACATTACAAATAGATGATCTTTGAGGAAAATCCTTTCTCTGGAAAACATACAAACCATTCTTTGCCTGTGCACTACCAATCATCCTCAAAGATACCTGGTCCTGAATATAACAACCTTTTGAATCAAAAACCACTAATAACCCAGAGTCATTAGCCAATTTGCTAACAGCAATCAAATTAAACCCAAAAGAATGTACACATAAAACATTGTACAATCTTATATTATTTTTAAAAACAATAGTCCCTATATGAGTAACTACAGCCTTTTGTCCATTAGGCAAATTAACATGTGAATTAACCCTTTTAAAATTGCTAAAATGATGTAAAGAATTGACCATATGTTCATTAGCCCCACTATCAATTATCCATAAATCAGTATCTAGCATGTTCTCATTATGACATACATTAGAATAAAAAGAAGAAGAAGAATTTTGCTTACCTGACATGCCAGTAAAAACCATATTTGAGAGAGGTGTAACTCCAGCTTGCTGACTATCAGCCTGCTGCTGCAGATCACCCTCTCCTGAATTCTCCTTCTTATGATGCTGTCCTGTATCATTACCAAAAACATCTCCATCTTGATAAGTGACTAAATG
Organism: Primula vulgaris; assembly: GCA_963920805.1. NCBI lineage: Eukaryota > Viridiplantae > Streptophyta > Magnoliopsida > Ericales > Primulaceae > Primula > Primula vulgaris. The sequence goes on along the minus strand of OY987214.1, from coordinate 32,851,878 downwards.
TGCCATATTATTTCCAGAAAAAGAATTACTAAAACCTCTAGGTCTTGGAGTCCACCCAGGTGGATACCCATGCAATTTATAGCACCTATCTTTTGTGTGTCTATTTGACCCACAATGAGAACACTTCATAGCCATACCTCTACCCATGTTATATAAAGGTCTAAAAGGCCTAGAAGTACTGTTAGAACCATTAGACCTAAAAAACTGACTAGAATTAGGTCTAAACCCTTGATTAACCCCTTGATTATTCTGAGACTTATCATACTGAGTAGCAAGTGCCATATTATTTTCAGAAATCCCACCATGAACTCCTACACTCTGTTGTTTCTCTTCTTGAATAACCATTTGATACATATCATTCAGAGGAGGAAGAGGCCTAGTCAAAAGAATTTGACTCCTAACATGAGCAAATCTTTCATTTAACCCCATCAAGAAAATCATCTTAAAAATCCTCTGCTCCCTAGCCACTATTGCATTCATAAAATTGCAAGAACATCCCCCTATAATACCACAAGAACACCTAGGAATAGGACTTATAACACTCAGCTGATTCCACAAAGTCTCAATTTTAGTAAAATAACCAGATACACTAAGTGATTCTTGAACAGTTTTATGCATGTCTTGATGTAATTCATAAATCCTAGCCTCATTCCCTTGAGCAAATCTTTCTGTTAGCTCTCTCCACATCTTAGAAGCAGAATCCACATATAAAATGGACTGTGCTATATCACTATTAACAGAATTAATAATCCAAGACATAACTATCAGGTTGCACTGCAACCAAACCCCATTCATTGGGTCAGTATCTAATGGACAAGGTAGGGTACCTGTCACAAACCCTAATTTGGATTTGGCCCCTATTGAAATCTCCATGGCCCTCCTCCAAGAATGGAAATTAGCCCCATTTAACAAAGGAGTAACTAGACTAGTGCTAGTATTCTCATTAGAACCTATGTAATAAGGACTCATGGTATTTATAGAAGAAATAACCGTAGGTTGAACATCACCAAATTCTGACATTTCTTGTTTTCAGAAAAGAAACCTAACTTTTAATAAGGAGAATTAAAACCCCAAACAAACCAAGAAGAGAGTATAATAGCCAATTTGAATCCCAAATAAACCCTAAGTCTTCAATTAATCCCAAAAGATTTAATAAAAAAACCCTAATTCTTCAATTAATCAAAGAATTGATAATCAAAAGAGAGTAATACAGATATTACCAATTGTAGAGATGAAATCAATAAAGAACCCCAAAAATTTTCCAACTCTTCAATTAACCCAATAAAGAACACCAGAAATCTGTGCAAATCGCAGCGGAAAAGAAGCTCTATAAAGCTCTGATACCATGTAGAAGAGTAGAATCCACGTACTGGTGGATTTTACTCAGTTGATCGTATTTGCGATCAACCTTTTCTGTGAAAACACATGTATATATATATATTGAAGGGGAGTTAGAGAGAGAGAGAGAAAGAGGAAAAGCTTTTATTAAAACAACTTAAAAGTCATTGTTTACAGAGGAAAAATATATATACATTGATAAACTTCTATTTAGTCCTAGAAGTTCCAGAACTGTCACAAACAGTTCTTTACAATTCAGTACTTCATGTTTACAGTAACTTCTATTTAGTACACAGAATCCCAGAACTGTCTTAAGCAGTTCTTTACAACTTACAAATACACTATAATCAATAACTTAGAACAAAAGTTTCGGTGTAGTGTTTGGTACCACTTTAGGTTATTTTTTTATACTTATGAGTGACTTATAGATTTATGTTACGGATAATTCATATTTATTTAGTTTAACTAATTAGTGACTACTAGTTATACAAACAAGTTTTATTAGAAAAGTTTTACTTTTGGTGATTTTTTCCACGAAAAAGCTGAAACGCATCAAATTTGTAGCAAAACAAACACCCCTAGCTTTTTTCAAGAAAAAAGCTATGGAAAAAAGAACAGTTACCAAAGAGGTACATGTGTTATTTGTTTTAGTTACAACAACTAAATTCTGTGTTTTTTAAGTTTAATACTATGCGTGAAAAGAGCTTATAGTTACTCCCTCTCTCTTAATAATAATAATTGTAATGTTTCATCGCAATGGTTTTTTGAGAATAAAATGTCAATTGTAATGTTTTAGAATGTAACATGTAATAATTAGAGATACAGTGGACTGATTTGTAAGTACAGAATAGTTTCTGTTATTTCCGTTGGAACTTGTACAGGTGGCACACTACTATAAGCCACCTGGATGGAACAGGCTGTGTAATCCAATCAGAAAATAAGTTTTACAGTTAATAAAACTTAGTTTTTTTTTTCTCTATTCGAATAGCGATTCTCTTCATGGTTAGAATAACTTTTCCCTTAATTACGAACTTCTCGCAATGTTCGAATGCAAGTTTTTCGTATCAAAATTTATGAAGTTCAAGCACACATCGTTTTACTCTTTCATTAACTTTTTACAAACAAATTCTATTCGGCAATTTAGATTTGAAATACTTGCATCCCAAAACTTCACGTTGTTGGTAGTGGAATATTTGGGACGGAGGGAGTATTAATCTGGAGAGAGTAAATATGACGTAATTGGAAGTTGCGAGATAATACAGTACAATCCAAATTTGTGGGAATATGAGCATTCACTTATTTCTCCCCGAAATCCACTTTCTTTATAATTTTAAAGAGTTTACCTTCAAATCTGACAATCACCTCACTTGGACGACATCTTTACCCATATGTTTATTCTTCCTGCAAAAAGTTAATTGATCATTAAAAGATAATACTAAAAGTAATCGAGTAGAATGCTTGAGGGAGACTAAAAAATCATCTAAAATGCAATGGCTCTCTAAATGTTAAAAAGTGAGATTTTCACTCCCCAATCCCCATTTAGGAAGAATTATATTGAACTGATGCTGAATTGCGGATGCTCATCCGTGTATGTGGAAATATATCCACGTACACAGAACCCAGAGCTTTATTGACTTGATTTGACCATGTAAATATAAGAGGTTGAATGTCAACTAAGTACTGTATATGCGTGTTAGCAATTTGTTGGTCTCTTCTTATTGTTGTTTTACATTTCCCTCAAAAAATTCCTCATTTCAAATCTAGTGTTGTCTATTGGTTTGACGGTCTCTTGTCTAAATTGTCATTGAGTATCTATATTTTTCGTAATTTATCTGTGATATCTATTTGTTGATTAGGCCCCGACTCAAACGGTTGTAACGTTGTCTTCAGCTTCAGAGTCTTCTCTAAGTGACAGTCCTTTAAGGGATGAAGAAATTAATGAGAATAAATTATCTCCCGAAAGAACAATTCAGTTTAAAGATGAAGAAAAAGACCAAAATAGTCCTTCTCCAATTAAGACTTTAAATTCTAAAAAGTCTCCAGCTAAAAAGCCGAAACAAGAGCAGTCCCCTGTGAAGAAAAAGATTGTCAAAGGTAATGAAACTAGGACTTCAATCATAGCTTGTGGATTAAAATAGAAAGAAAGAACATAGATGGGGTAGTAAGATCAGAATATTGAGATAGACATAGTGAATAAAATGAAAGAAATAATGATCGAATAGTGTGTGTTTTTTGTTTTCATAACTATTCTATACCCAACTTATGTTCTCTTTTTCAATTTGGTAAACAAAGTATAGTAAATTTGTTGACAAATGTAACACTAGCGGACCTGTTTACATAATTGAATCTGGTGATACAATAGTGTAGAAAATAGCAATTAACCTTATGTTTGTTGTTATGACTTGTTGAAGATCCTCGGGTGCTTGCCAAATGCGTGTCTTTGTTACAAACTTCTCTATTAGTATATGTTCAGTTTAACTCTTTTTCTCATTTGTATTTTAAATGGTAATGCTATTTAGGAGTTTCTGTTTTGCTATTTCCTTTAACAATGTAGGGAATAAGGGTGATGCAATAGTGGTGAAGGAAGAGAAATCTGAGAAGAACATCGAGGTACAACTTTTCCTTTAACTTGTACATTTATCATGATAAGCTTGAATATATACCGACTTAATTTATTTGACATGCCAACTTGAAAAATGATTTTTTGATTAGGAACCAGTTAGTTCTGTGTGGGCATTGTCATCAGATTCAGACTCTCCTACTAGCCCAAAGAAGAGAGAAACTCCGAAAGGAAAATCCCCAAAGAAAGGGTCAAAAACAAAGAATACTGCTCTTAAGGACAAGAAAGAATTAAATAGTGACGACATCAAGAAAGAAGGTAGGCCTGGCTGAATAAACAAGTAGAATTTACAACTGTGTTTGTAAGTTTAAAAATACATGTTTGTCAAACGTGAGCTTCAAAAATTCAGATAATGTAATCTGTAATTCTGTCTAGAGACTCTAGACCCTAGATAATGTACTTTTTCTAGACTATATATTTAAAATTTTTTTATATATATTTCTTGATCTTACAATTTACAAATAGGAAATGATGGTGGTGTGGAGGCTGCTGAAGATGCCGCTGAGAAGCGTAATGAATCTCGTGTAAGGATGTTATTTACCTGACCGTAGAAAATTTTATAATGTTCAAAAACTCACTTTGAGAAATCATATATTGTAGTTCTCTTCTTCAAGGCTGCCTTTGATGCTTTCGGATAAAGTCAGCCGCACAAAGGTACATTTTTTCTTCTATATTGATCTCATGATAATCTAAGTTGGTTTGATCTCTAGAAATTCGCAGTTGTGAATTTGAATACATATACATACATGATATATAATTTACATGTTGGAAGGCGCTCGTTGAATGTGAAGGGGATTCTATAGATTTGAGTGGCGATGTGGGTGCTGTTGGACGAGTAGTTGTTTCAGATGAAATGTACCTCGACTTAAAAGGCATATTTCTCATTTCCTATTACCCAGATTGGAAAAAATGGTTTGATTGTAGTCTCTGAGTTAAAATTTAATCTTGTTACAGGAACCATATACAAAACAACAATAGTTCCTTCCAGAACATTCTGTGTGGTAAGTAGATTCTCCAGTTGATATAATTTAGGCTATGATGTGTATTTTGCAGCAATATTAAGATATATTCAGCAATATTAACAGTTACTTCTTCTTGTTCAGGTTAGTTTTGGACCGTCAGAAGCGAAGGTGAGTTCATTGATTTTATTATTTTTACCCTTAGCCCTGGTCTCATTCTGATTTAATTCTTTCATCTAGCTTTTCTTTATAATTCCTAATGTTAGTTTAACCTGTAAATGGTATTATTAGACGATAATTACTGATCTGAATTTTCCTCTTTTTCTTTCAGATAGAGGCTATTATGAATGACTACGTACAGCTGAAGCCTCAATCTAATGTGTACGAGGCTGAAACAATGGTGGAAGGTTAGCGTCTACTAGTATCTATTTGTTATTTCCTCCCAATCTTTTATAATGTTAAAATTTCTACTTATTTTTTGCATAATTTTTTGAGCACCTGATATAACTTACCAATTTACTCCACCTAGCAATTGCGGATTATATTTTTGTCCTTGTAGTTTACTACACCTGTTGGTTAGTGGGGTTAATAGATGTCCGGTGGGGTAAATAAGCGGGGGAAGTAATCATTTTCCGTACTTTATATCTAGTTTGGATTTTTTTCTTAAATATAATCGTCATATAGGAACACTGGATGGCTTCTTATTTGATTCCGACGATGAAGCTGACAAAGTCCCTAAAGCTGCAACGGATCAAAACGAAGCCAATGGAGAAAAATCCATTGCAAAGCCCAGCAAGAAAAAGGCCGAGAAAACAACAGTAAGTAACTTTTGCTTTTCACTTTCACCTGGTTATAATTTTGAAACACGTGTTTAGAGAAATGCTAACTTGGGAGGTTTAAAAATAGGGTGCTGTCCGTAAAAGGGCTAAAACCGCAGGAGGAAAGACGCCCAAGAAAGCAAAAACAAAGGCTCAAGCTCCAAAAAAAGGAAAGAGCAAGAAATGAGAGATTTGTTTTAGGGGATTTATATCTTTTCGAGTTTCAAAATTTTAGTTGAAGATGCACACAGAAAACAGAATCACAGGTTGTAAGTGCATTATTATATGCAGTTTGTATTTATATTACCCAAGAAACTTAGCTGTTGAGACTTAGACCGGATGAGGTTCCTCATTGTAAGTAACATGAAGGCATTTTATCATATACTCTATCTTTAGAACAATTTTATTTTTTGTTGGTGGCTTGGTGTTATTTAAAACGGTGATTTCTGAGGGATACTATAAATGAATAAATGATTATAGTTTTGCAGCGGAAACAGGGCCTTTTCTTATTTCACTCATCCAGTGTCCTTGGAGATATCATCAGGTAAGAGTCGTCTGCCACAAGCTATTTTTATCAAAACATAGCGTACCACGGAAGTAACTAGATAACTAGATGGAGACAGTCGGAAACCATGACCCCTCATTTTGATAAAAACCGAAGAAAAAGTAAATTTGTTATATGTATTTTGATTAAAATCTACAAAAATAGCGTCCCCACATTACAAAAAAAACTTGGGAATGAAAAATTACATATACAGTAGAAACTCGATAAATTAATACTCGATTATTTAATAAACTCTCTAAGATAATATTTTTGGCCGGTCCCGACTCGGGGATAGGGTGATAAATTAATAATTCGCTAAAATTATAAGATAATACATTTTTGATAATTTCTTTAGACCCCATATAAAATATAAATTAATAATTCCTTATATATAGCATATTACATGAATGATTTACGAAAGTTTATTGAAAAATGACTCAATTGTCTTTTGTTTTTTTGTTGAAATCAATTTTCCCTTGAATCTCGTCTCTAATTTTCCTTAGCATGGTAAGAACTTCTGGTGTTGTTTTCTCATAGCTCAATAAGCATTGAACACAAGAAGCATAATAAGGTGGGAGATTGAAGATTTTTTTCAAATTGGGCCCTTCATTTGATATACATGCATTGTATACAATAATTAAGTGGAAGCTTGAAAGGTGTTTGTAAACTAAGTATTTTACTATAAATTAATAAAATATTAATTAATATATAAATTAATAATTATTAATTTATCGATTAATTAATAACTCTTTTAATTAATAAATTTTGGTGGTTCCAAGTGTATTATTTTATAGAGTTTCTAGTGTAATATTGGCCCCTCCAACTTAGAATTCGTGGTTTCGTCAATCTTGCAGACTGTTGTGCAACGAGTAACATCACATCTTTTCAGGTATTCATACGATTAGTAGATCTTTTGCAAAAAAAAAATAAAAAAAAATTTGTAGTTAATATAAACCTGGTTTGAATACGACATGATCAATTTCTTTAGGATTAAATGCTAATAACCCCCATAATAATGTTTGGTTTGCAAAAATGATACTTCTGGCTTTTGCTATTAACCCCATGTATTATCTAAGTTTTGCAATCTACCCCATGTCTGATGTTAAAAGCGTTTCGTCAATATCTATACATCGCAAGCAGTTAAATAAAATGGTACATTTTTTGTTTGTAAATACAAGAATACGGCCTTATTTGACATTCTTTTTCACATGAAGCTACTCGAGATGTTTTTTCGATGTTGACCGTTATTTATATGCATAAAATGGACAAGTTACACACATCAAAAGAAAAAAAAAATGTACATGGCGAACTGACAAACACAAAGTGACGTCATTTTAAATTTGTACATTGGGATTAATTTCAAAATTTAGAATAATATTATATAACTAATAAACGTAACGTTACAAAAAAGTTAAGAAACTACAATAGATGCACTAATCTAGTTCACGTAAAAATAAACCCGTTAAGTTTACTATTCTATGCAAGAACGCATTAAAAACCGTCACCCATTTTTATTCATTGGGTACTGAAAACGTGTTAACAAAGACCTGTTGTTACACTCTTAAACGATGCCACCTCATTAGACATGGGGATTAACTGCAAAATTTATTCAGGGATCCATTTTTGTTGCCATAATATTTTTAGGATAGGTTGTTCTAAATTTTTGAGCATTTGATCAAAATTAAAAAAAAAAACTATGAAAAAATGTTTTGGTTTTAATGTTTGGAATGAACACTGAAATAGTAATAATACCGTGAACCCGATCCACTATTATTTAAAGTGTGATCGGCTAAAAACATAACATCTATTAATAAATCCAAAAATATATAGCTTAAAATTAATTTAACATTAAAACTAAAAAAGATTAAAAATCTAATAGCTATTAATGAACCCAAAAATATCTACCATCAAATTAATTCAAAATTAAACCTAAAAAAATACAAAAATATCTAGCTTAAAATTAAATTAACATTAAAACTAAAAAATACTAAAAATCTAACCGCTATTAATAAACCCAAAAATATCTACCATCAAATTAATTCAAAATTAAAGCTAAAAAATACTATTAGTTGTCACACCATAAATAATAGTGCACTCATATAATTGTTTTTCCGTATGTTGAAACAATATACATAAATTTTTCCAAACTTTTTGTTTACAGTTTGCATTTGATATGACGAGCTTAAAAAAAAACAAGGTCAGACTGCCCCGAAAAAAACAAGGCAGCCAAAACAAATCCGTAAACGGGTGCTAATTGCATTTTAATTATTTTAATAACATTGATTATGGGTGATATTTTTCTACCGACTTGTACCAATCAACCGCTTTTCGAGCCGAACCAATCAAGTCGGCATCAAAAGTTTGGTATACCGATATTACGGTACGGTACAATCGAACCGATCTTTGAAAGTCGGTTTGATTTCGGTATTCGTTTTGTGAGTTCGGTATGGTACCGATTCTAACCGAAATATTCAAATATACTATATAGACAAATAAACTAAAATACTTATATACACTTAATTATTAATATTGTTATAATATACTTATATTACATTTTCTAATGAATACTTATAACATTTTATTTTATTTATAACCTTTATTAGAAAAGTCTAACAGCGTTTACTATTTTATGTAAAAAAAAAAGAAATATAAAAATAATATAAATAAATATATATTTTTAATCTACTACTTTTAAAATATTATATGTTTTTTTTCTTAATACGTAACATTTTTTCATCATTAATTCTAAACTTTAAAGTTTGGTATAAAAACAAAACCGAATTGAATGAACCTGATAATTTTGGTACAAGAGTTCCATTTTTTTTGTTGCGGTAACGTTTTAAAAAAGTTAGGTACCACACCTGACATTGACTCGGGTCAACCAAACGGGCGTAAAAAAGGTTCCCTGAATATTTAGTCTCGCTTTTACTGTAAATTAATTCCCCTTTTTTTGTCTTTAAACCCTACTTAGATTTTCAGAAATTACATTCTCTCACTAAAATCTCTCTCTCTCTATATCTCTCTCCGTCTTCCCGCTAATTTCCCCAAATTAAAACCGTAGATAATAACTCCATTGATGAGAGGTTGAAGAAAATGATGATTAAAGTCACTTCCAGAGACGTTCAGGAGATCGTCACGAAACTCTCTTCCGATAAAGCCAAAACTCGAGAAGTAACCTTTTTTATTATAATTAGTTCAGTTATTAGAACGAGTAATTAGAAACTGGCAATTTGTGTGTTAAATGAACGAAAACTTATTTTGATATATACATTATATACTATTTGTTTTAAAGCAAATGATAAAAAAATATATATAGAACAAAACTGATTCAAGTAATTTTAACTGTATGCATAATAATAATAATTATTATTAAACCTTTTTATGCACTATTATTTTACAATTAACTCTTTAAACCAATTTGTTAAAAATGACAAAATTAACTCTTTAATTTTACAATCTCTATAAAAGACACGTTTTCCAATAAGCAAACTTTTATTTATAATAAATACAATTTTGAACATAATTTTTGTTCTTTTCAGAAAGGTTTTAATCTGTAAAAAAATTGTTTTAATCCGTAAAAATTACACTACATCCGTAAATAATTTTTGATAATTAAAGAAAAGTGTACGGAATAATATTAAAAATTGTCCGGTAAATTACAGAAAATTATTAAAGAAAATTACACGGAGTTATCGCACATAAAATTTTTCCGTCCCCATGACTTCAGCATGGAGGTATACTATTTTTTTCGTAACAAAAAGGCTCAAATTGACACTTTTACAAGACTATCAAATAATCAAGATACGCCGAGTGTAATTTTCTTTAATTACCAAAAATTATTTACGGATGTAGTGTAATTTTTACAGATTAAAACAAAATTTTCACGGATTAAAACCTTTATGAAAAGATTTTTTTTTACATGTAGTGTTTATTTTGCTGGAAAAATTGTATTCAAAGTCATTTTTCTTTTTGAAAAAGTATGTTTAAAATTGTATTTATTATAAAGAAAAGTTTGCTTATCGGAAAACTTGTCTTTTACAAAAATTATAAAATTAAAAGGTTAATTTTGTCCCTATCAACAAATCGGTGTCTAGTTTATTAGGTTCTAAACTAAGTGGGTTGTATTGCATTTGTTTAAAACTTGTGAAATTAAGTAAAACACTAAAACAAAGTATATGTGAAACCTGGGTCACTAAATCAACATTTTTGAAACTCAAGACACTAAAGTGATATTAGCCCATTATTTTCTAACCGGCCTTTATTTCTCTCCAGATAAGGTTATGTTAGTTCACTGAGCTGTTTTTGTCGAAATAATTTCAGAAATTAGAATGAATAATCAGGAGCAGTTGATTTGTGTATCAAATGAACGAAACCTGATTATGATTAGGAGAACTGTTGATTTATGTATCTAATAAATTCAGTATTTAGAATGAATAATTGTATTTCACTAAGCTGTTTTTGTCGAAATAAATGTACCAATTAGAATGAATAATTAGGAACTGTTGATTTGTTTATCAAATGAACAGATAATGATTACTGTAATTTATACTATTTGTTTTCTTACAGATGCTAAAATAAATATAGAACGAAACTGATTTAAGTAATTTTGATTTTAATGTATTGTTTTTTATCGGTCTTTGTTTCTCTTTAGATAAGGTTATGCTAGTTCACTAAGCTGTTTTTGTTGAAATAAATTCAGAAATTAGAATAAGTAATTAGGAACTGTCGATTTTTGTGTTAAATGAGCGAAAAGTGACTATGATTTGTACTATCTGTTTTAGAGCAGAACTGAAATAAGTATAAAACAAAACTGATTTAAGTAATGTAAATTTTATGTATTATTATTTGTTTAAAAACAGAAACCGAAATAGGTAAAGAACGTGCCTGGTTTAAGTAATTTTTTACTTTATGTATTAATTTTAAATTATCGACAATAAGTTCAGTAATTAGAACGAGTAATTAGAAACTGTCGATTTGAGTATCAAATTAACAGAAAATGTTTTTTAACACAAACTGAAATAAGTTTAGGCCGAGACCGATTTAAGTAATTATTTTATGTATTAATCTTTAATTGGCATATGTTATGTTATTTCACTGAGCCCTTCTTGTCGAAATAAATTTAGAAATTAGAATAAATAATAAGGAACTGTTGATTTGTGTATCAAATGATCATAAACTGATTACTGAAATAAGTATAGAACGAAACTGATTCATATTCAAGTAATTTTAATTTTAATTTTATGTATATATATATATATATATATATATATATTTGTATGTATTATGTATTATTATTCAACCAGCCTTTGTTTCACTTCAGATGAGGTTATACTAGTTCACTAGCTGTTTTTGTCGAAATAAATTCAGTAATTCGAATAAATAATTAGGAATTGTCGATTTGTGTATCAAATGAACATAAAATGTTTTAAAACAGAAACTGAAATATGTTTAGGACGAGACTGATTTAAGTAATTATTTTATGTATTATTTTTAATCCAGCCTTTATTTCTCTCCAGCTAAGGTCATATTATTTCACTAGGAATTGTATTTTTAATCCAGCCTTTATTTCTCTCCAGCTAAGGTCATGTTATTAGAAGGAAAATTCGGAACTGTTGATTTGTATTTTGTTTATCAATTGAACAGATAATGATTATTATAATTTATACTACTTGTTTTATTACAGATGCTAAAATAAATATAGAACGAAACTGATTTAAGTAATTTTGATTTTTATGTATTATTTTTTATCGGTCTTTGTTTCTCTTTAGACAGGGTCATGTTCTTTCACTAACTTTTTTTTGTCGAAATAAATTTAGAAATGAGAATGAATAATTAGGAATTGCCGATTTGTGTATCAAATGAACAAAACACTGATTACGATTTATACTATCTGTTTTAAAGCAGAAACTGAATTAGTATAGAACGGGACTGATTTTAGTAATTTTAATTGTGTATTCTTTTTTAACCAGCCTTTATTTCTCTGAAAGGTCACTAAGCTGTTTTTGTTGAAATAAACTCAGAAATTAGAATGAATAATTAGGAACGGTTGATTTGTGTATCAAATGAACAGAAACTGATTAATTTATACTATTTGATTTAAAACAGATGCTAAAATAAGTATTGAAATTCGAAACTGATTTAAGTAATTCAGTTTATAACTGGTGTGTTGTAATAAACGGATATGTATCTAAAACAGCTTTGTTTCTTTTTCGCTAGAATGTATAGAAGTTTAGAAAATAAATTCAGAAGGGGAGCATTTATGCCACAAAAAAACCTTATTAAACAAACTGGTTATGTTTTATTATGTATTTGTTGCTACTTGTCAGCATGTCGAATACTTGATGGTTACATATCTATTGGGCCTTTGTTTCCCTTTTGCTGGAATATGAATAAATTAGAAATAAGAAATCTGGAGCTGGAAGTAGTGTTGTTTAATTATGTTGAAGCTCTCTTCGGATAAAGGAAGAACTAGAGAACTAATGTTACTTATTTCCCTTCTTGTAAATGATGCAGAGATAATTACGGAACCAAACTTATTGAAGTTTATATTCTGTTTGTTTGAGTCATTACGTGCTAATAACGTGGTTATATATCTATCTTTTATTTGCTTCTCTTTTGCTGGAAGATATAGAATTTAGAACCCAAAACTCGAGAAACAGGCAAAGTAGAAATCGATATAACTTGGTGTTTTGTTTTTCCCTTTGTTGTTTTGAGCACATTTTTTGTATAGGGTCCATTTAGTAAATATGCTGCTATATGCTATTTTTAGTTCAAAACAATATCAATACGAGGATCAAGAGTTATCAACTCGGGAAACAGGCAAAGACTGATCAGGTCTAAGATCTCCGCTCCGCTTGTTACGTTCGATAAAACACACTAAAAACAGAACAATATAAGAGGAAGATAAAGAGAAAAGTGTTGGAATAGTTCCACATCGTTTAGGCATTGATAAAGTCAATGGTTAATATATGTCTCTCTCATTCCTTACTAATAGGCCTTTTAGTGGGGAATGGATGGGCTTCTACATGGTATCAGAGCCAAGGCTAGGCCGGTTTGTATGATGGGCCACCTCCACCCAATTTGTTGATTGCACTCGTTGGACTTATCAGAAATTGACTAACCCACGAGTGAGGGGGAGTGTTGGAATTGTCCCACATCGTTTATGCATTGTTAAAGCCAAGCATTAATATAAGCTCCTCTCCTTCCCTACTAATAGGCCTTTTAGTGCGGAATGGACGGGCTCTACAAAAAGTAATTGGCGAAATTGCAACTTTTATTAATAATCAAATAACCGTTACAATCTCTAACTGCTAAACTGTAATCAACCTTAAAGTTTAACGAGACAACTTTTATTCTGGTTGGCTGCTATCTAACTTAGGGAATGCCTAAGCTATTTATAGGTTATAACTAATCCTTTAACAAGTAGAATTATGACAGAACTTATTTCTAGTTCAACAAGGATTAAGACCAGATTACCAGAATAACTCCTAGTTCAATAAGGAGTTTGAATAATCTCCAATCGTAATACCAACTAGACTTGGTTCTAACAGTCATACTCATCCTAATACTAAGGGGTATCCTCCCGGATCAAAGACAAACTGATAAATTGTGTTTTGTTAAGTATTAGTTGGATTGTTCACCGCACATGTCTTAACCAAATCTTGTTTGGCTTGTTCACCGCTAGTTTGGTTAATTATTTTTAAATTCTTTACTGTTTTGTTTGTATAATTTTAAATGCCTTCATAAATACGAAAGAAAATATATATTGCCGCATCCTTCTAGGCAGAATTAATATCACACTGGATTAAGAATCTGAAATGAGTAATATAGATAGCAAACAAGACCTGATAAATTATTTCCCAAACAAATGTGTCTAGCCTAAATATCACCATGCTATTTTTCTTATCATTTTTTTTACTGGTGTGCGCCTGCAAATGCTGTTACAATTGAAGCTATGGTTATGTTGTTGCATAGTTCCTTCCTTATTGGTGAAAAGTATAGAATTAGAAACAAGGTCATAGAAGTTAGAACTGGTGCATATGGTTTTAGCTAATCACATCTGAAGAATAATATGTTGGGAAACAAATAAATAAGAATTAAGGGCATAGAAACACTGCGTAGGGTTATGGTTATACCGGTTCTTATGGCAGATGCATCTTCTATTTCTTAACGAATAAAAAATTTGAAATAAGGAATTCAAACTGCTATCAGATCGTATTTAATGATTTTATCTTTTGTTGGTGCATGTCTCGTGTATATTTCATTTCCAATTGCTGGAATACGTATATATTGCTGATAATACGTATATATTGCTGATAATACTTTGATGGATTTTTTATTTATTCGTATCATTTTGAAATAGATGAAAGATTTTGATAGAATTACGGATTATTATTTACGTATGTCGTCTTTCCTTGTTGGGGACAGGAAGGAATAAAGTTATTAAGCACGTGGTTACTAGGGGAACGTGCATCAGGTTTCTGTAGATATATTACCCAAGAAACTCTGGTGTTGAAACCTAATGAGGTTCCTCATTGTAAGTAACGTGAATGGCATTCATCATACACACATCTTTAGAACAAATTTTATTTGTTGTTGGTGGCTTGGTGTTATTTTAAATGTTGATTTCTGAGGGACACTAAGTGATTATATTTTGCAGCCGAAACGTGGCCTTTTCTTATTTCACTCCTCATCCAGTGTGTGACTTTGGAGATATCATCAAGCAAGAGGCGTCTGCCAAAGGCCATTTTTGCCAAAACATTGCGCACTGTTGTGCAACGAGCAGAACATGACACATTTTCAGGTGTTCATATGATTGGTAGTTAAATGGGTTTTATATATATATATATATATATATATATATAACCCTCGTTTGAATGCTACATGATCAATTTCCTTGGGATAAAATGCTAATAACCCTCATGAACTATGACTGGTTTGCAAAAACGAACCCCATATGCTTCCGGTTTTTGCAATTAACCCCCATCATCTAAGTTTTGCAAGCGACCCCGCATGTCCGATATTAAAAGCGCATAACGTTGTGTTTGCGGGTTCTTTTTAATAATCTTTTCTCCTTTCTATATACTTCGTCAATATCTATGCATTGCAAGCAACCAAATAAAATGTTACAATATCTCTTTGTAAATATAAGTTTTCGGCCTTATTTGACATTCTTTTTCACGTAAGCTGCTCGAGATATTTTCTTTATGTTAACCATTATTTATATTTTATATGCATAGATATTGACAAATTACGTGCGTCAAAAGATAAAGTGTCCATGGGGAACTGATGAACACAAAGTGATGTCATTTTAGAATTGGACATAGGGATTAATTTCAAATTTTAGACAGTACATGAGTGTTACAAAATTCGGAAGTATACGGGTGTTAGTTGCATTTTACTTATTTCTTTAATTCAGATGAAAAAGTGGCGGTGATGCTGTTTGATGATGATGTTGTTATTGTCCTTTTACAGGCAAGAAAGTGCTGTTACTACCTGTAGTGAAGTTGCTATATAATCATATATGTGAAGTTGTAAAAGAAGCCCCTAGTTTCCAGCCGGAGTACGGGAGTATCCTCCGCCAGCTTTTGGCGGTAGAAGATTATCGATTTCACATGAGAAAGAAAGTATATTCCAGTGAGTTTCATTTTTGTTTTTAAATATGCTCATTGGAGATGTTAGTTCAGGTATTTCTGGGACAATATGTTTTTTGTAGACCAACATATATGCTGTTGAGCATTCATGTTAATTACTTTCTTGGAGCATCTACCTCAAATATGTAGAAGAGTTGGCAAAAATACCTGTTCATCAATCTCTGTATGGATCACCTCAAATTTGAGGGGCCTTTTCACCTTATTAAATAAAAAGAAACAATTGTGCAAGTTATTAGGTTTTTGAAAAAATATTGTTAGAATAAAAAAGTTGATAAAATAAATATGAGGAGTCTGATAGGGAGGCTGATATCTTGTACCAAAAGAGATTAGATAGATAAAATTGATAAAATGTGATATTCACGTCAAATACACAGGATTATGTGGAAACTTAAAAATGTAGAGGTTGAAGCATTAGTGAATTGGTATACCAATTTTTTTGATTTTTGTAGATCTAAGGTGATTTTTTTAAATTTGACAGGTTGGCGCAGTAATAGTCCGATATAGTGAATTTTGATATCTAAATAAGCAATTTGATAATGCGGTGAACTAATTTGTAAAGCTGAGTTGACATACAACGATGATATTTTCCGGTTTTATCAGTTCCCTTTATTACCTTCTCTCCCTTTGACTAGGTTTAGTGAAGCTATACCTAGAAAAGGTGCAAGCAAGCTTGAATGAGATAAGTGGCACACAAAGTATATCGACCCTCCATTCACTTCTTGCAAATCCTCCTGGAGATTTTCCAGGTGTACTTCGAGAAGATATTGTCAGGGGATTCGTTGCTATATTCTCCTATATGAGGTAAGCATAATAATGTTCTCTTTAAGCTTCATTTGTATCGTATTGTGCGGCTGTTGAAATTCCGTTATTAGTTTAAGGGACGACCTTATGTTTTTTTTCCCCGTTATATTACAGGGACGAGGGTAAGATTTTGCGTTCTCTAATCGAATGTGTGAATGCATATTTATTGAAAGATGGCCCGAACTTGGGATGTCAGTCCTGGGTAATCCATGATGCAGTGAAGCAATTTGTTTTTCGTTATTGGATATCCACATGTGATCATGTTCTGAAGGTTTGTTTAAGGGTTAATAACAGTTTTGTTCTCTTACGTATCACTTCATTTCGGTTTTGTACAGATACAAACCAAAAAATAGAGGATGGTTCTCTTATGTTACATTTCTTAGTGAGTTAGTACACTAAGGCCTTGTTTGTTTGCAACTTTGGTAGTCCCGGGACTAACAAACCCGGTCGGACTATGCTTGTATTAGAAATGATGTTTGGACTCACAATCCTACTGGCTAGTTTCATGGTTTTACGGTCCGATAGGACTAGTGTAATTGGTACTGCTAACAAATTTCTATTTTATTCCAGATACTATGCTTTGAAGAATAATTAAGTATCATTATTTTACCATTTTATCCTTGTACCCTTCATATTTATATAACAACTTCAATTTTCACGTAAATAAAAAAGACAAACAAACAACTTGAGTTCATCAATGAAATTTAAGTATAATTTAAACAAATGCGTGTGTGACATATAATTTTTTTTAAATAAAGTGTAACATATAGTCAAAACTGAAATTTATACAAATTAAATTAATTATATCAGTTAAAAGAAAACCAAAGGGGAATGTGAACATGTGATATTATAGGCTGTAAATGCAAAGTTTTATTTTAGTGTAGAGTTAACTTTTACAAAACCCAACGCCCCCTAGTATTAGAAAAGATCCAATTTGGCATCATTTCTATCCCGGTCTTCACTAATAGTCCAACCCCAATTAAAACAATTGCAAACATCTTTTGTGGACCCAATATCTTTTACAATCCTATCCCACTAAAGAAAAGATGCAAACAAACATGGTCTAAGTGTACTAAATAGAAACAACATCATAAAATCCGGGGACTACTTTTTAATAAAAAGCCGAATATTTTGTTCACCAATCACTTTATTTTTTCCTTTTCTTTTGTACCCTACTGTATCATGATTTATGTCGTACCCATTTTAGTCCCTAAATTGTTGTTATTTCCTCTGTACACTCGTAAAAAAGTTCTTATCTCAGTACGAATTGCTAAATTTTATAGGTTGGTGGTTGTAGTTTGGTGTAAAAACGTGTAATTAATCTATTAGTGTAACCATGGGTAAATTATCTTTAAAAAATTTAGGGGTTAATCTAGTTTCTTTTTTGTAGATGCTTTGAGTTTAAAAATAACCAAGTCATACTTAATTTTTTTTTTCAGGATGCGCTTGTATTATATGTGAGGCTACAACTAAGCCTGGTTAGGGGTGCTGATGATGGCAGTGCTTTAGTTGAACAAGTTGTTGATGTAATTGGCAAGGAGCTAGATCAAACTACTTTTTCCAGTGCCATTTCTAGGTGATTACATATTTTTAGTATCCACTTCTTCTAACGACCTGGAGGAATCTGACAGTTTTTAATTTCACCACGTTATGTTTTCAGGAATGACAAATCTGTAAGCTTGACAAGCTCACAGTGTCATTTGGTGGAGCTTGCCGCATTTGTTTTCTACCGGGTGATTATAATATTGCATTTTATTGTAGAAATTACGATGCATTCTACCTCCTTTTTTTAGGACTCTTTGACGATCATCAAAATGGGATTTTGTATTTCTCAGGCATGCACCAGTACGACAAAAGCCCCAGCAGCTAAAAAAAGAGCGAGGAGAGAGAACACTGCTGTATATGTTAGAGAAGGGATTATAAAAGGAAAGTGGATGTGGTAAGGTTTGAGCCTTTTCTCCTTTTTCATTTTCAAGCAAATTCATAGTGTGTTGTATTTTTAGGTTTAATAAAGTTGCAGTCTTGTCTGCTTACGTTATGCACTTTGTCTGTTTCTCACAATATGGTTCGGGTTTCTACATGAAATGTAATAATTTCGTTTTGAAACCTTTGAACCAGTAGACTTGCGTAGACAATCTTCTATTGCAAGAGAGACATTCCACAATAGTTTGATTAGCGACTTTTAGTTTAATTCTTTGAAGCATTGTGCTAATGTTTAACTGTTTGCTTATTTATGTTTTTCTCCGTTTGACATAATCTCTATTGTATCGTATGGCAGGAATGCTGTCTTTTGTTATCTCACTCATTCCTACTGTACTCGCATCAGTAATGATCTTTTGATCTACTGGTTTGAAGCCATTTGTGCAAGCTTTGAAAGGTATAGTCTTCCTTCGTCTGTAATACCATAAATTGTTGCCAGTTATCAATTTCTCCGGTGTACCACTGTATTTTATTGTATCTTTGTCAGTACATACTTTGTGATATTAACTTGTCGTTTGATGCTCGAACACTCTTCTGTTGAGACCTTTTAAGCAAACCATTGCTCACAAAATGGTTTTCTGTATATGCCACTTAAATTGTATTTGTGGGGTCCATTTGGTGTTTTTGCAGAATGATTAACGACGCAAACACGGACCATAATTATGATTGCTTGTTATGGACATTGAGGTATGCAAACCCCTCATAACTACTTATAAATATTTGATTTTACATCTGTTGTGCATTATAGTGCATTAGATCGGAATATCTAAGTTACTGGAATTGTAAATGTAGAGAAAAATGAGAACAAACTGTTTATATTTCATACTTATTCATAAACTGTTACATAGATAACCTATTTATACCAATTGGAAAATAAAGTAACCACCGGTGGTTACATTGCAGTTAATAAACTGCTATCATCTCACCCCTTGATTCTGTTCAAATGATCGGTGTGATCCAACGGCTCCTGTTACTTAACGAACAAATAACACCACTTAACCTAATACAACATATACATACATATTCATCGTCTTCTCTCCCAGAGAAACATACATACATACTAATATACATACTAATACAATACGGCACACCACGTACATGCAAATAATGTGTTGCATATCTCTCAAGAACTCTGTTTTTGTTGTAACATGTATATGATACTCCATCCGTTCCCAATTAATTGTCCACTACAAAATTACGTGCAATTTTGACTGGCCAATAACTTGTATCAAAATTGTCGGAATGAAAATTTTCAAAAGTTGATCATATAGTTTAAACATTAAATTATATGATTTAGGTTTGAAAATTTTCATTTCGACAATTTTGATACATCTTATAAACCGGTCAAAATTGAACGTAATTTCGTAGAGGACAATTAATTGGGAACGGAGGGAGTATATTGTAATTTTTTACATCGCCTCATCGTATATTTAGCTTTTTCCTATTCTAGCTATTTACTCTTATGCATTTTTACTGCTTTCAAGGAGTCTGCAGAATTTGTCCTCAGTACTGCTTTCAGTGCCAAGAGTTAATATGGAAGAAGGTTCACCATTTACCCCCAGTGAGGTAATAATTACATTATTCCCTTTGTATGTATTTATGACAGGTCTCAGTTAACTGGGCTTCATTTCTTAATAATATCATTTATGTGCTGTAGTAAGATTGTAATTCAATTTCATTTTTTTTTATCTTATTTATGAAATTGGCAGCACAATCTTGATTATCAATTGTTTGACAATAATAAAATTTCTTGTTCAAATTAAATCCACCAATGCGGAGCTTTATGAACATATGTGATGCTTTTAACATCATTTAATGGAAATTGTTATTGCAGCTTGATGGAGGTTGGCATACGATATGGAGCTGTCTAATGCGTGGATTGCCTGTGTTCAGCAACGTCACCTCTGTTGTAAGTTATGTTAGTTAGCCATCTTCACGGAATTGAAGGGTAATTCTCAATTTTGTACCCGAGTTATGAGGAATTGTCAACTTCGTACACAAACCTAAAATATTTAGCAATTAGTAACCTTAGTTTTTTTTGCCTTTTTGAAGAAAAAACTAGTTTGGGGACTTAATTTGAAATGTTTGATAGATTTTCCTGTAAACGTGAAAAAAATGATAAAATGTATGCAAAATTGTGGTTTTCTGAATTAATTAGCCCAAACCTATCATTTTGTAGACTACCTATTATTTACCGTACATGATGTTTACTAAATAATCAAGAAATCTAATGTTGGTGTACTTATCGCTTAATTGGCCTGCTGTTGGCAATACGGCAATTACCAACTAATATATTGTGTTAATTTGGAGAAGTCATCATGGCTCTTTTAGTAATTTTTGTTCATGGAATGTTTGTTCTTGTATGAAGTCACTTGAATTTACTTTCGACTCTGATGCCCGTGATATACCTAACAAAGGTATTTATGATAAGTCAATAACCATCTTACGAATTACAGTAAAACCTTCATAAATTAATAGCATTGGAACCATGTTTTTTTATATTAATTTAGTGAGTTATCAAATAATCGATATACTATTTTAGAGCATGAGCCCAAGTCGGCACCAGAAGACAAATAATTTAGAGAAATTTTAAGCAATCAAGTATCAGTTAGTGTATATGCTAATTTGGTAATCTTACCATAGTACCAAACATACGGAGTATTATTTTAGGAGGCATCAATCTTTCAATTTTCTGTAATTCTTGGATTTAAATGCATTTATTGTAGTTTTGGAATGAATTCTTGTCTAATCTGTTGTTAATGGGTTAATTCTTTTGGTGTATTATCTACAGACAGACGCAGCTTTGCTTCTCCTTGGAGACCTTATTTTGAATGTGCGTATGCTACTTCATGAAGTTGAATACAGAGTATGTAGTACTTTCTTCCAGTATCCTCTGGTCATTTGACTAAAATAATCTGGCTATTTATGCCAGGACACAGTGAATGCCTTTAATGTACCTGAAGATGTGTGGGACCTTCGGCTTTTTAAGCGCTCTCCTTCTCCGTGAGTATGCTCTACACATTTATCACATTGTTTATTTATATAATTGACCTCAATGATTCAAAACATTGGCAATTGATCTATAATTTAGTGTATCTCTATACAATTAGCAGCTTCTTGGGGTTTCCACATGTATTTCTTTGTTGGATTCATTTTTGGAGAATTTTTTGTTTCACCCTTGGGCAAAATCTAGTTGGAATACTTTCCTTAACACGTGTGGGAAAATAACACAGTCAAAGTAATTAAAGATCCTAGGGATGAGAGGTCTATATACTCATACCTTTGGATGACGTGAAAATTGATTGCGACCTTATTGTTTCATTAAGTTAGATGTTCGTGCAAATAGATTTACGAGATCGAAGCTATTTTCCGCTGATTTAACTGTAATGGTAAATAAAATCCATATATTCAAGAAACATCAACTTAAATTGTCATAGAATAATGAAAATGAAAGTTTTCCATGATTGTAGCGAAGTGGCTCATTTTGATCCAACGAGACTATTTAATCTTATAATGGTTTCCGGAATGTGAAATTTTGAGATTCATAAATGGAATAAATGCGAGACTATAATACAATAGAGTAGTTTACTCTGGTTACATTTCTTATCCGTTAGTAATTTTGCTCTTTTAAATTTGAAATATCTATTATGATTGAGCTGGTATCACATTCTGGGTCCAACCATAACCTTCTGGTTTACCCCTCCACAGGT
Organism: Primula vulgaris; assembly: GCA_963920805.1. Lineage (NCBI taxonomy): Eukaryota > Viridiplantae > Streptophyta > Magnoliopsida > Ericales > Primulaceae > Primula > Primula vulgaris. The sequence goes on along the minus strand of OY987214.1, from coordinate 32,829,455 downwards.
CTATCCTATGCTTTATTTCGTCATTTTTCTCGAGAAGAGGCTTTCAGGTAGTCATGCTAGACTACAAGTTTCCTTGTAGCCATTTTCTATTTTATTCCTCCGAGTTTTTGGATAAACCAGACTTTATCTTTAAGCTTTAGAAGTGTGACTTAGTGTGGAGTTTATTAGTGCGAACATATATCTGTTTTTTTTTTACAGAAAGTGACAACTTCCTTTATCATTTCTCTTTCTATTGAAACTTTAACGCGTTTCCACCCCTTCATGCTCCATCTGATGGAAGGAATTTTTATAGTAATGCAACAGAATACGCTTACACATGAATTTGATTAGTATTTCATCACATTTGTTGCATTTTTTTTGCACCAATCAATGTAATACATTTTCCCCTTAAAGTAAAAAAGAGTTGTACCGATTATGTAATAGTCCTTGTTACTCTGGGATTTTCTGCTTAATAATTTTAGACAATTACTTGTAGACTTAAAATAGACATGCAACATAACCTGAAGTGATATTTTAATCCTTTACAAATCTCAGGTGCATGTTTGATCATGTTTTATGTCCATCACTTGACAAATTCTTTATTCTGTAGGGGGACCTACGTGACAGTTTGCATCTCAGAGAAAACCTTCTAAGAGCAGTATTCTCCGGGATTAACTGGCAGGTTTGTTTTCTGCTGTTATGCACGAAGTTGTTCGTTTAATTAACATGTGCTAGTAAATTGTTTTGTTAATTGTAGAATTACAGGTTTTATTTACTGCCGAGTTCACATATGCCCAAAATCAACCGTTGTCTAATAATCGTTAAAACTTTCATTTTGTCAGAACATTACATCCATTAACATATAATTGGAAGCAAGCTCGCATACTAGTTTTGCATCTTTTTTTTGTTCGAACAGTTTGAGAACCTACTATATGAATATTACACCTTTTCTTTTTTCAATGAGTTTTAAAACGTGAATTATTTAGTCAATACTCTTGTAAGATAGGAATACAAACACAACTATCAATTTGGGGTTAGTGATTTGAGGTTTCATTTGCATAATTCTCATGCTGCATGCTTTTGCAAAGAAAGGTATATACAATTTCATTATCCTGCGTTTGATTACCAAAATAAAATAAAAATCATTAGCCTGTTCATCACTACTCATGGTCTTCCTCCTTGATCCCATTTATTTTCTTTTGGGTCCATTGCTTTGACACTATTGAGATGCTTAAAATTTTTCACTGGTTTCATTAGAGTTTTTTCGATTTTGTTTGTTTTTCATTTCCCCTTTTTCTGCTTAAGAAAAAGCTTACCATGCTAACCATTCTTGTGCAAGACGTTCTTTCTATGCACTTTTGTTACCTTCAAGGTTGTCTGTTCAGGAACATGATTTCATTTCTTATAATTTTCTGAATACGTAATAGCAGATTTTAGATGTACTGTATCTAAGTACTGTTGCCTTCTTATGCAGGAAAGTCTCAAGTTGAACGAACACATTGTTTTATTGTTGCCAGCAGCTGCTTATGCTCTTTGTGCTGGCTGTACCCCTTTTAAACTTGAAAGCAGAAATTTATCTTCGTACTTCTCATCCATTAACTTCTCAGAATTTGTTGAGGAACGAGTTAAGGTAAATGCATAAGATTATTAAATAACCTTCTGTATTTTTGCGTTACATAAATAACCGCCTATCCTTTTTAGGGCGAGGATTATAAGAATGGATATTTGCATGAATATTTTGAATGCTCTGTGGAAGTCCTAGCAAATGTTCATCAACATTGTGTTCCTAAGGTGGTACTTTTTTTCTGTCTTTATTTATATTTGTCTTCTTCGGTGTAGTTTACCTTTTTACTTACTTTTTCAGTAAAAGTACAAAAGTAAAATGTATTGTCTATAACAATAGAAGCATATTTTATGTTCTTAGAGTATAGGTTTGAATTTTGATAATCTTTTGTTTTTTTTACTATTTTTAATTTACACTACTTCCATAAAGAAAATTTTACTTTTTATCTTTAACAAAAATACTTATAATTATTACCTTGGACTTTAGAGTATATTTTGTCACCTCCACCAGGAAAAAGAATGTCCGGTATTAATAAGATACATCCATTATTTTTATTTTTTTAAGAGTCCTGTTACTTAATATTATCAAAACAAATTAGGTTTCCCAAGCTCAGTGCTATCAGACTGCACGTCTTCCCCATCATTTAAAAGATTCACTGCTTAAGGAAATGGAGACGTACACTTTTGACTTTCTAGCTGACAAAGTGTTGGAAAATATGCTATTATCTGAAGTCTTCTACATGTCTGCTATCGTATCAAATTTATTGTTCGGTGCATATTTCACAAGGTTAGTTATTCCTCCAGACCTGAAAATGTAGATCTTTTAATTAAATGGTGTTTCGCAAGTCAAATATGCTACAAATATTATTCTTATTCTTTTGTGTGGTTTTTCAAGCCGGATACGTGTTTAAAGGATCCTTTTTGTCTTCTTGTCTAATTTATTTGTTGGTGTATATGACACATGGTTAATCATACTTGAGACACAGAAACTCAAATCATACTTATTCCAAGGTTCTAAAAGTTGCTAGGTGAGGTCGACACGCTGGTTTGGTATGAATTCTATGGGGTCTCGTTGTGGAATGGTGTTTTTGCATATTCTTTTATATCGTGATGTTTTGATATATTGTAAATATAAACTTCTAATTCAGACCAAGCATGTCAAGTTTCAGAGCTGTTTTTCTAATTTTTTATTGGCCTCCTTAGTTCTTTCGGTCCTTATCAGACTATCATAATGCACTTTAAGTTCTTTTTTATCCTTGGTGCTATACAAAATCACTATTCAAAAGTCTGTGCCTTGCTCCGCCTAGACGCCAGGCTTTGGTCTGCCGCTGCGATTAGTAGCAAGCGCTTTGATATGAGTCAAAACCGAGTCGACCCAGGTCAACACGGTCAAACTAGGTGAAATTTTAGTATTATAAAACTCATTAAAGATCAATCGGAAAAACATGTTGATCATTAATCAAGATTTGCATTTCAAATTTATCTTTAAATACATCATTATGTTTATTTTGGTGTATATTCGACTTTCAAATATTTTTATCATAGCTTTTGTTGAATTCTTGATTTTATTTACAACGTATATAAAACGAGAATCTCCCCCCACCACACACACACAAATCTTTAAAATTACGCCCTGTAGAGATTAGGCTCCTACTCCCACCTTTAGTCCGCCTATCGACTTTTAAAGAAACCTTGTACAAAATATGGTTTCTTATTGTTATACTCGATGAGTCTATTAAGACTAGTTGCAGAAATCTCCGAAACCTTAGACGCTTCCCTGTCGGAAGCTTGATTCCGTGCTTCCGTCATCAGAAGCTTTCAGAATCACCAATAGATTAATAAACCTAAAGTTAGTTTACAAAAAACTTTAAAATAATATCCAACTATATTATGCATTTTTTTTAATAGACGCTTCGGACCACGCTTCCCCCCTTTTATAACCACCCGCTCCCACTTCGTGCAACTATTACTGAGACCCCAATCAGATCTGATTAGTTTTGATTGCTCATGCTAATCCTAAGCTGACCAGCCTATAGTTGGAGTAATAGACAACCGTGTGCCTAGGTGGGGTCTAGTTGGCAGAGACATTTAATTAGATGGGGTTCTCAGGTTTTTAATTCATCACAATTGATCTGCTTGTTTGGCAAGGTTACTTTGGTGGCATGTCCTTGTCAGCTCCAGAGAAGTGATTTTAGAAGTGGTCTATGCAGATAAAGTTTAGTATCCTCATTTAAACAATATGCTCTCTGAAATTTCAACATATTATATTTACTTTCTTTAGCTAATCCTCCCTTTTGCATATTAATTGATGTCTCCTTCTGTATTGCTAAGCATTACTTCGATTTCATAAGTTTTAGTTTTGAATAATAGTTCTTTTTACTCCTGAGAGTATCTTATAAATGCGTTCTTAATCATAATTCACAGGTTGAACGATATTGTTTCTGCTCTCACCAATAAATTGGGCCAAGACTTGTTAACTCTCCTTGATTGCGCTGTAACTAGCATTAGTAAAAGACGCGATGATGCTAAAAGTGGGCTTCTGAGCTCCAACGCTGTTTTTGACGGCATAATATCGACAAATATTTCTTTTAAGTGTTTTGTTTGCTCTCCTCTGTTCAGTAAGTGGAAAGATGAGAGCATTGTTGATGCTGTTTTATTTAAAACAATCAGGAAATCATTTGAAAGGCTTCTAAAGGCATTTGTGGAATTGTATGAAGAATGTTCTCACGCATCAAAAGATGTTCAATCTGAGACAGATATGCCAGATTATTTTGCTCCTACTTTTTCTTCAAAATGTCAATCGGATAGCAGTACAAACATTATCATGGATATGGATTTAGATTTAGCCGAGGTACCTAAAGTTGCTGATATGACATCTGTCAGGAGTAAAATTCCGAGTGGCATTTCAGCTAATGTTTCAGCATCGAAGTGTGGCTTTCTTTTACTCATGTCAAGTTTTTTTGCTGTTGTACCGGTGGCTACTTGGGATATCTTGTTTGAGTTCTTGGGAAAAGAAAACAATGACATTGTAAGTGATGCTATAGTTTCTTATTTTTTGCACACTTGTTAATTAGGTTTTTCATGTACAAGTTCTTCAAAAAACAGATATATTCTTTTAATGTTTATTTCCCCAGGTTTTGGAGAACATCCTATGCTATCTTTGCCGGCAACCATTTTGGTCCTCTTCAAATAAGTTCTCAGACTTGGTACTGTGATTAGCAATATTATATTCTTACTCTCCTTTCTCGATTGGATTAAAATAATTGAGTGAACTGTTAGTGTAAAGGAGAAATTGTTTAACTGCAGTTAAGGTTGTGGATCCATTGTTTGTGATATGATGTTTAATGCTACTTGGTTCGCTATCTATCTCTCATTGCAGGTTCTGTTAATAAATAAGATGGTTGATTCAAGAATAAGCCTTAAACAACAGTATACCAGTATCTTAGTGATTATCAATGATTTGCTGAGGACCTTGATTTCCTTGAACGCTTCTGGAAAAGATACCGATGCTGGAAGCAACAAAAGTGTTGTTCAAAAGGAAAGAACGTCTGAGCAGGTCCGTTGGAGTAATTTTTTATCTCATATTTTAATGTCATATTGTTGTAAAAACTTGTTCATGAATAAAGACAAAAAGATAGAACTATGCAACATACTATAGAATGATCAAAATTGATAAAAAGAAGACAATGTAAAACCTTGTTCATGATTGGAAATGTAAAGATAATTGATAGAACACAACATACTATAAAGACTAAAGAGACTGATTAAAATTTAAAATAGATAAAAGATCCCTACTTGCCACAGCTGCGCTATTGATGTTATGTCCTTATCATCTAAATTTTGTGGTTATCATAGTCTAATAAAGAGTTTTTTCTGCAAAATGTTCACAAATAAAACAAGAAGAGTACTTGATTTGTTGTCTCAGTTCCGGTGTAGCATTAAACATTATTTGAAGGGATATATTTCAGGCATTTTTGTAGCTTTTTGAAGGGATATGCTTCAGTTGGTTTGACATGTATTTGCAGAGTTTGATGTTGCTTGGAGATATCTTATGTAGAGTTGCAGAACATGAATTCTCGGATTGGTCAGGTCGCTCTATACTAATCGAATGCTTATGCAGTTTTATCGCATTAAGAGCACAAATTGCTCAGGTAATCTTTCGTGACGGCATATGTTCTGCTGGGAGCCTTTAGGCTGTCGTCTTTCTCCTTTCTCTTGGTTAAATTTTTTCCCCATATTTTGATGACATGGTTACAAATGCACTTCTTTGGTAGGTCAATACTCTTACTTTTATTAACTTATTATTAGGGATGTAGAAAACATTTTTTGGCGACAAGAAAAAACAGACTTGTGTACTTATTTTCTTGAAAAGTAGACTTTATTAACAATTTACACTACTATCAACTACTTTTTTCCACTATTTCCAGTACAAATAAACCTTTCCAACTCTTCAGCAAACATAAAATTACATCACTACAAAAGTATACTTCTGTACTCATAGGATATTGCCAAAAGAGACCATTGTTGTATCACCAATAGGTTGGTGGATAAAAATTGGTACCTTTTTCTGGTTATATACTTGGTTGAGTTCCGTGTTTTCCTCAAACAGACAGTAACCGAAAAGCTGCTTATGATGCTTCAAGACGTCGACTTCCGCGTTAGGTTGGCATTGGCACAGCGCATTGGAATTCTTTTTCAGACATGGGACGGCCATAGCGAACTATTCCAAGATATATGGTAGGCATCCTTCGAAATGCTATTTTTTGAATTGCAAGCTTAGCAGGTATCATCATTCTTAGGGTGGTCGACAATTGTCCTACTGGACCGTAATTATATAATTAATTTTAAGATGCTAAGCTTCGATTGTTCCAGACATTGGATCTACATTTTGTCCCTAAGTCTAGACTTTTATTTTATTTTCCCCCCCACTCCTTCATCCTCAATTTTTTTTACCACTTTTTTTTTGGGTTTTTAGCAACTAATCAATGTGAAAACCTTAAAAAACAATTGGTTGACTTGAGTAACAAGGATTCAATAATGGCTATTGTTAAGAAGGTACTTATTCTGGTAGGTAAAATTATTATTTTTTTTAGGTAGGAAGAATTGAACCCACAAACTCCTAATAGGAGTTCCTGACAATTAGATCGTCTTGTTACAGAATTGTGGTCATCTGTTTTTATTTGCTGGTGATACTTGTGCTGTTTTTTAATTGATTTTGAACATACTATACTATTTTCATGTTTAACTTTAATTATTATTATTGAGATATGATCTCTATTATATATACTGATGGTCGATTATCGTTGTGCTAGTTCCAATTTTGGGGCAAACTTGGTGTTTTTTTCAAAAGAGAAAGTTGTTACTGCAAAAGAGGTCGTACATGCTGGTCCCCAGCCTCGTCCAATAATAGAAACAGTCATAATCACTCTTGCACACCTTGCATTTTACAGTGAGAAAATCGAATTGGAGGTATGTATGATACACACTTGCATTTAAAATTTCTCTCTTTGAGCTGTGTACTTGTGAGAAAATCGAACCTATAAAAAAAAAACAGTGCTAAAGCTCCTGTTATGCATGGGGTCCGGGGAGGGGTTGGGCTACTTTGGGCCTAATGTAGACAGCCTTCCCTTGCCTTTGTGTAAGAGGCTGCTTCCATGACTCTAAAAATTGAACCTCTATTAGATGAGAATAAACCTATGCCACATTGGGCAAAATTAATAGTCATTACTACACAATAAATGTTGCAGTCATTTTCAAGTGTCAATTGTTTGTATATTTTAACCCACGTTTGTTGCTGGAGGACACTCGATACTTCTATATGCAATAGTTTGAAAATATTTGGTTTGCTCAATTTTGTTTTCTCAGGCCATGTAAGATGTTTGTTTTCTTTTCAACCAGGCTGTTTTCATGATGTGTGTGATTTGTGCTATTGATCCTTGTCAGAGGTAATACATCCCCCCCCCCCCCCCGTTAGTTTATTCTTTCGACCACAGTATTTCAAAATTCAAAAGTACACAAATACTTGTTCTTGGACAGGGAAGTGGTTGGTGCATCTCTTGATAATCTTGCAAGACTGCTCCAATACGCATCTAAGTTTAAGGTGGAACCTCTTTTTTGTTGTTTAACTATAGTTTTCAGTTGTTTTTTTAATTTAAATTTAAAATAAAGTCTTACGGAATATGTGGGGGATTCAGGAAACAAAAAAATTGACATTTGTAGTTTGTGTCGGGAAAATTGAAAGATAAAGAATAGGTGGACACAACTTTTATCCCTTAAAGCTGTAAAACATCAATATTTTTCCACGATGATCAATTGACTGTTTATGTTGGAACCTCTTGTTTGTTAACTTGTATTGATCTATTTGAGAATAAATCATTCTTTAGGTTTAAAAGGGTTATATACGAGCTACAATTGCTTCTATTTTGCTTTCAGTTGGCTGTATTTATTTGTTTTCTTACTGATATTTCTCCAGGCTTTTATGTCCTAATATAACTGTCGTGTACATTCTTTTTCTCTGTTTTCTTTTTCTTGTTAAGTATTTAGAGGAGCTTATGGGACCCATTCTCTTTTGTTGGGTTGCTTGTGGTGTAAGCTTGGTTTCCCTTGTTGAGGTATTGTGATATTTTTTTTAATCATTTTATGTCATTTTTATCTGGGTAAAGGCTAGAATAAACCTCATGGTACACTTTTTTTATTCCTTTCTTTGCAGATAAGGGATTTATTTGTTTCAAATATGGAGCCTCGCCATTTTACACAGTATTGTTGCTATTGGATACTTCCTGCATTAATTTTGCATGGGGAGACTTCCAACTTGAACTGGGTTGCTAAGGTGGGGAAATCATGCATGTTTCTGACCTCCTTATTGTTTTGAAAATGTTAATGATTTAGCTATATAAAAAAAATTCTTTTTTACCTTACCTACGTATTAAGCAATTGGATGAATATTTGTTATACAATGGTGGAGGTTTACATTGTTTTCTTTATCTTGCAACACAGTTTCATTTCTTTGTTCTTATCTAAGTATTTCTAACTGTATAATTGTATTAGGTAACTGACTGTTAATTTCTTTTGGTGGTTGTGTACCTAACTGCTTATTTGCTTTCAGATGGCTTGTGAAGAGGCATCGGTTCTGGTTAAAAATCATTTTGTATCAATCTTTTCGGTGTGCATGGCGTTGCATTGCAATAAGAACTCTGCGTGGGAAGATAAGACGGCTGTAATCCAGAACGCAATTTTGAAATTCGCTGAAATATCAGAATTTGAGCGGGATAGACTCATTAAGAAACATATGGTATGTTCCAGATCATACTTTAAAGAAGAATAGATAAAAATTAATTTTTGGATTTATTCCATATCAACCATTATCAAAGTAATAGAATTCTGCTCGTGTGGGTTGAGGAGCTTGAATGGTTGTATATTTATAGATCGTGTTGACAAAGGTTATATTTGTTCGCTCAGAAGTAATTAATAAATTATGTTAGCTAGAAAGTTAGTAATTGACTGGAAGGAGCCAAAACTTTCTTTCCTATCTACCAAATCATAAATGAATGCTTGAGGAGAAAAACAGGAGCACGACACCTTTGATAGAATAATTATTAACATTTTCAAGCAAACACAATTTGACAATTTGATAATTTGACACTCCAAATTGTAAATCTGATTTTCCTAACCAATAAGTTGTTTAAAATTTAATCGATCAGATCTAAAATTTCAATTAGTTGAAATAAAACTCTACATATGAAGCCAAGAAAAATTATCTTGCACGTTTTTTGCTGCCATGGTGCCTTTTTACAATATTGAGTACATTTTTCAATCTTTTTAGAGATGTGAGAAACCTCGGTATGGTCTTGTTACTCAAGCCAAATTTGGGATCCACAAATGTTCTATTTCTCCTTTACAACTCCACTTTATTTGACTGCGGAATGAACATGTTCTAATTCCAGCTTTAATAAATCTTTTGTTTTTCAGGTTGCCATCGTCAGTTGCATTTTATCTTTAGCTTCCTCTGCATCGGACCCTGTGCTTCCTTCCTTTTCCGTAACCACCATCATTCAAGCAATTCAAACAGTTGTTGATGGATTCTTGGATACGTAACTACTGTTCTTCACTCTTGAATTAGCATGCTATTGGGATATAGCTACTTTAGTTCTAACTGCATTTCTTTTATAGGAACGAGAGCTCCAAAGTTGGCGTTGTTGACAAAATTAAGATTTTTCGTCCAGACAGAGTTTTCATGGTATAACTTCGAGTTACATGCTTCAGAATTATAAGTGTTCTTTTTCTATGGAATTGTTTTGATCATTAGTTTACTCAATGTGCAGTTTATTGTAGAAATGCATTATAAAGTTACATCAGCTGTTCACCACAGGCATAAATGTCACCGTCTCGCTGGAATTGAAGTTCTCATCAATGTTCTTGGCCACAGAGCTGCACTTCCAAGCACTTTTAAGTAAGTTTACTGGTACTGTGCTGCACTTCCGAGCACTTTTAAGAAACTACTTTTTATTTTTATGTTGTAGATAGAAGAAATATTACCTTAAGTAGCCCTTTTCCAGGATGGCTACCAAGCTGCTTCTGTTTCCTGTCGAGTTGTATTGATATGGCACATTGATGAATTTTTATCTGTACCATAGTAACATTACAAACTATGTTTATTTTTACTTGGTTCAATGTCACGTCTCTGGGTATGAATCAGAAGAAAAAAAACGTGGGTGGTGGTTTTTCTTCGAATGCAGTAGGAGTTGCATATTCTTTTAATTTTATTACCATAATTCTTATTATTACTGGTATGTTCAGTTATCTTCTCAACTTGGTGGGGCAATTTATTGGTTGTCATGCTTTACAAGAGCAATGTAGTTCAATCTTATCTTCATTGCTCCAAACATTCGGTAGCAGCCCATCGAAAGAAACTGCTGATGTGTTAGGTGGACAGCTACAGGTTAATACTTCATGCTTTGATTTTTCCCTCTCCTAATTTGGTTATTGATTTATGTGGTTCTATACAGTTATATTTTCTTCTAATAAGAGCTGTATTTCACTGCAGTTTTTGGTATCTCAGTTGGTTGTGTGTTGCACCCCAAAGGAAAGAGACGTAGATTTATCTGGTCACCAATCGTCTGCGGTTTTCTCACTACTTAATAAGCTTACTTTGGATTCTGACCCATTACTGTATGATTATATCAAGGCATGTCTCTTTTGCTTCCCTATTCATACAGAGAAGTCTTTTGATATGAAATGCATAAGAGTTCGGGAATCTAAGGACTAAGATGCCTTGCTAAATCTTGGCTTTTGTTAGGTGAAGTACAACAATAGTCTCCAGATTTTGAATAAATTTTCTATTCGATCCACATGGTTTCCGTTGCAACACTAATGGTTCTTATAGTTTAGGTAGAAGTTTTATCTTTTTCCTGTGGTTTTTAATGAAAACACTAATTGTCCTCCATAGTCGAGTAAGTACACTAGTAGTTACCACATTTTATATGCGTACACAAGTGGTCCCCATGGATAACACTATTTGTTCCGATAGGAAGGGACCACTGGTGTAACTTACTGAAACTTTGGGGATTAATACTCTTTTAATTGAAACCGTGGGGAATACAGGCCTGATTTACTCAAACTATGAGAACAAATAGTGTTGCAACTGAAACTCCGAGCCAATTTAAAGCTTCTGTCCAAGTAATGGGGACCATTATCGTTATTCATCCTTTTTCTTTTTCATGTTTTTGATTATTATACTTTCTATAAGATCGTGGTTCATTTCATTATTTACGGGGCTTGTTATTCTGATTCATGGTGGTATGTTACTGTTAGGAACTGGAAGCTTTCCCAAGACAGGAAATATTTGATCGTGTACGACTCTTCCAGGAAAATGTGTGCCAGGATTACTCAGCAAGGGAACACATGTTAAAGGTTTTTCTAAGAACTTAAATGCTATTTTGATATGATCATTTTGTTAATGTGCTTGTACTCCCATTTATTCACGTTGTATCTTTCTCTTAGTGTTCTCTCCTTCACACTCTTCTTGGGTTTGTCATTTGTTTCTTTTGCAGCTTGTTAAACGGTCACAATATCTACCGCCAAGATTACTTAAATACAGGTGCTTCCCTTATAATAATTGAATATTTAAAAGGAAGATATAATGTACCTTTTGCAAATTTTCTAGTAACCAAGAATTGATACTAATTTAAATTCCTTATCACTTTCCTGTGCTTTTAATATGTTTATTCTATTTATAAAATTCTAATCTTTAAAAGACGAAACTTAATGCATGCACTATGCATTATAAATGGCCGCACAGACAGTATCTGTAAGTTAACAGTCTTTGCAAAATGAAAAATCAATGCATTAAATTTGTATCATGTAGCATCCTGAGTCTTGAACATATTTTTTGTAGTCTAAAATCATTGCATAAGAAATTTGTAAATGAGGAAGTTATTCAGAGTGAAGGGAAGCCAAGGGATACATTTGAAAATAGACATTGGCCATGTGACATTCAAATGGCTCAATCAGTTTGGAAACTTCTCCCCATGTGTGGAATGGAGGACCAAAACAGTTTTACGGCTTTATTGTCAGATTTCATATCTAAGGTATCAGTGTTTTAGTTCAGCTTCCGCAACTTTACGTTTATCTCTGATTTTTCAATAATATATTTCTCTTTGTTGTGACTTCAGGTTGGAATTGGGGACCCACATAGTGTTGTTTTTTACCTTCCCAGAGAGCATGCTTCTGTGACGACTAATCATGAGAGTGATTCAGAATTTAGTTTCCTCATGGACACTGGCGTATCTCAAGAACTCCTTGTTTCGCTTATGCGGCTTCTGGAGAAGTATCTGATGGATGATTCTGTTAATATTATTGATTTGACTTCACAAATTATTCAGGTAATTCAATCATGGGCAAATTTAATGTTCTTTCATTTAGTTACTACGCCTTTTTGTTAGTTTGAGTAAGCCACACTTTAACAATTGTGAACTCACTGTAATGCTGCTTTTTCATTACAATTTTGTGCTTGATACCATTATTTGTATACTTAGTGCATAGCTAAGGCCATATGCTTGATATCTAAAGAAGCTAGAGACTTCAACACTAAAGCATATCCCTCAGAGTTATCACCTCTTTATACAACAGATTGTACACATGAGTTTCATTGTAAATACAGGAGAGAGGGCATGTGCAAATCTGTAGGATTTCTTATAAAATAAGACAATTTGTGGTGGTGGCTTAAAAAAGCCTGCATGCATTTCTCCCACATGCGTCGCTCTCTCCATGCTATTATTAGTTAGTTGGCTCTTACAAAAGAAACTTTTACATGGACCTGGTCCACGGATGGTGTGGTAGGCAAACCAACCAACAATGACAAGTGCATAGCCATTGCTTCACTTTTTACTCTCCATCATACATGTGTATTACAACATAAACTTGTCTTACTTTGATTGGCTTGTCCCACCACATTATCCACAGACCGGGTTTATGTAAAAGTTACTCCTCTTTCCATGATCAGTAGAATTATCAAATTGCTTGCTTAGAAATATCAATCTTGTTCAATAATGGGTGAAGAATGGTCATGGATTTTTTTGTGGTTTGAATTAAGGTCAAAGTAGTTTATTTATATTCTTTAGATATTCACTGATAAAATTTTTGATACCAGGGGATACTCTCTACTGAAAAAGGCCAAAGGGTTTTGCTATCATTTGATTCTTATGAGAGATCTCTTATTGAGGTATGTATCTTCTTATATATACACTTCTTTTCTTAACAAAACATGCGTACATTTTGGTTCTCCACCATCCGTCTGTTTAAGCAAGAAGTAAAACATGTGCACATTTTGGTTCTCCATCAACTTTTTTTTGAAGCAAGAAGTAAAAAAAGGATTTGATGATGTCAGAATGTTTTCATGTAGTGGAATAAATTTTGGACAACATGCTTTTAGAAAATTATAAGATGATCGAGTAAAAGATAAAATAAAATAAAAACCAGATATCATGTTATTCCCTGCTTTAGTATAGATAGATATAGATATTGAGAAAGAAATTACAGAAATTTTTAGAATAAAAGATCGATTGTGTCTGTGATTAATGAATATATAGTATACGTGCAGTGATATTGTCTTTACGAGGGATGAAAGGTAATGAAATCATAGCAAATAAAAGCCAGATGATTGAGAACAAAAATGCTCAAATTTGCGTGTAGTAGTGAGACCCTCTCTAGGGTAGCTGAGGATATCCTCTGTTATGTTCCTTTATAATTTGAAGAAATGATCCTTTAGGTTTAAATGAAACTACCTATTGAATCTAGGACTCAAGAAAAAAGGTATTGTGCTTTATATTAGAATTTTAAGTTTTAATAAATTGACGAACTATTCCTCGAACCTGCAGATTCACTGTAAAGGTGTTAACATAGAGCAAGTACAGCATTTGCTATGTAAGCAAGAGAGGAAGTTTCAAGGTAGATTCAAATCATCTTCTTCAGTTCTTCATACTCTGTTCCTTCTTTTCTGTGTAACAGTATTAGATCATTAGATGTATGCTTAATTTTGCACCCCGAGAACTTGTTTTCTCCATTGTAAAGTAAAAAACATTAAGTTAACTAAATTTATGAAATTTTCGGATATGTTCTAGCAGGAGCCAAACCCACTCATGTATTACGTATCGCTAAATCTTCTGTTCTGGTTGTTGAATTTTAAGAATATCGATTCATGTTTATATGTAACAATTTATGGTGCATTGAAAAAACAAGATGGTGCATTGAAAAAACAAGAAAGTGCATCACCTAATCGCTATGATATAAAATAAAGAACTTGACGCATGTCTACACCTAATTGAATCTATATGACACTTGTTTCAGCTCAGCTGGCAAGCACTTCTGCTGGAAAAACTAAAAATACGCACATATTGTTTGAATTATATTTGGATGAGGATATCATATTGCATAATTCTTCTTCAATATGCCATGGCTTCTTCTTCGCTACATTGCTTTCCTGTTTTATAATGCTTCTGTTGTTTTATATTGAAATATTATTTAGTAAATTTTCCTTGCCTCTTGTGATGTCATTATCAGCTGAAGCAGTTTCTTTGGAAAATTCTGCACTGTGGGATACTCGAGGGAAAACTTTTGGAACGTGGATATGTCCTCTTGTTTATGCTCTTATTGGATACTGCAATGATAATATTTTGAGGTCTCTCGTTTTTTGACAATTAATTTTAAATGGGTTTTTACTAGTTCGGATGTTATAATTCTCAGGAGAAGCATTTTTATTAATAGTAACTTGCTTTTCCTGAACCTTGCTTTCAGATTGTGTCAAGAAATTGTACTGCTGAAACCTGAAGTTGCAGAGCTTTTATTTTCTAATGTTGTTGTCAATCTTGCTGGAATGAACAATGGGGATTTTGACCTTTGCAAATTAATATCTCTTCAGGTTTTTGTTCTACAACTGTTTAGTATTTTGTTGTTATGATGATTGTTCTTTGGTTCCACATGTTAATTGCAGCATATATTTCCATATACTAGTAGAAGTACGAGTTTTTTTTTTGGTATATTCAACCTGTGGGTAGAGCTAGTAAATGATGTTTTAGCCCCATATTGATACTTTTTTCACATGGAATTGTAGGTACAGGAAAATATACTGACGCGATCCAATAAATTAACAAAATCTATCCAGGTCACTTTGGATGCACTTAATGAACTCCGTTTGTGTCATATGCTGGATAAGAATACTTCACCCGAGGTCCCTTCAAAGCGTGAAGCTTCTTCGGTTAGTATGTCATGGACTTTATGACATGTACATCTTTTGTATTCTATAAGTCATTATAATAATTATGATAGTATGTGCCTTTTTTTTAGTTTTTGTTGGCCGGTCTAATCTAACAAAGTATCACTTCTTCATTGTCTTCTAAGAAACATCACATGCACACTTTTGCATTTATGTAACTATATTTGACTTACCTCCCGCCATTACTCCATTTCATATTCATTGTGTCAGTACGACTTGTAAGTGCATCAGTAAACTACTAATTACCTCAATTCTTCTATTCACTTTTCGTTGACAAATTCTTCAATGAGTTTTTGTCAGCCTCCTGTCTATGTCACCTCTTTCACTTCTCCTTGTTCTGATAGTTAAATCCCTTTTTTTAAAATTATTTTATATCCTTTTTTGACATCAGTCCTCACATGTCTTGTTTCCTATTTCATTCCAAATTTACATCTTAATACTTCTCTTTTGTTTAAGTTTCATGTTTTTTAAGGTGACTGGCTAAGTAGTTCCAAAATTTATTTACACGGAGTAATGTGTTGTATCTGGCTTCTGATCATTATCTTATTTTATCAACAGTGTAGTAGGCCTTCTAGCTATAGCTCAAAATCCCGTTCTAGTGGTGTTAAGGCAAGGGATTCTCCTGCTATATCGCCTGCATTATTGAAATCAACATCTATATGGGACAAGGTGTATTCCTAAATCCAAATGAAACTGATTTTCCCTTATTTTGATTGTCTCGTTCTCTTGATTATGTGTCGTACATACATTGTAAGACAGCATGCAAATTTTCTGAAAATGCTGGACACGGCATGAAACTGGCAACGTACATTTGGTTTTTGACCAAAAGAAACCATGAAACAAATGCTTGACTGTCGAAACAAGAAAAAGGAGAACTCTTATCTATTTTGTTGATTCGTATTAATGCCATCACAATTAATTTTTCTAAAACTGATGAGAAATGTGATAAGAAGAAACAAGTGATGTTCTTATTTATTACCTCTTGCTAGGTTATACACTAATCAATTTGCAAACAGTACTGTATGTAAGAACCTTTTAGCTTCAATTGCAAGTACCTGTTTGGGTGTCGCAACCCAATGGCTAACATGAACCGCCAGCATTACAACAAAATTAATGTGCTATATATGATAGTTTAGCAGGAGTACCTTATTGTTGCTAGGCTTGGTTGATATTGTGCAATCTCATCATTTGTCAGTTCTGATTGGCTATATCTCTTGCAAGGTGTATTGGCTTTCAATCGATTACCTTCTTGTTGCCGAGTCAGCAATTGTGAGTGGCATTTCATCTCTATTTTTTTACTCTTTTCTCTAACCTTGTCTCAGACTTTACTCTTCACTTACAAGGTGTTTTTTAGACTTATCTTCTTCAAGACCAATGTTTGGAAAATGAATAATACCAATTTGAAAACACCTTATACACCTCCTTTTATCTCATTTTATATCTTTTTTTGTGATAGACATGCGGTGCTTATTTTACTGCCGTTCTCTATGTGGAGCACTGGTGTGAAGAGCGCTTCCACAGCTTGACCTTGGGGAACCCAGATTTTTCTCATGTTGATAGCGTAAGTTAATACTTATTTTTGTGGAAGTCGTAGTGTAGATTTATACTTTCAATGGTAGCCTATGAGAATCTGGGCATTTTTTATGGTGTTAATTATAGTTTTGTACACCAAGTATCATCTGATTTTGATTTAATACACCACCCTAAAATTTTTAACCATTATTACACCATCCTTACATTTCTCGACAAAATATTATACTTAAGTTTACTAAATTGAAAAGGATGATTAGATTATCATGGGATGTGGGGTACTTAAATTTGAGAAAAGCAAATATTTATACACTATTTTATCATGGTCTTACGCTTTCGTACACTACTCTAACAGATGTTTTCTTAACTTATTCTCCAAACTGTTGTTCTAATTGTATATAGTGTACAAAAATGTAAATAAAATGTAAGGTCAGAGTACTAATCGATAACTTTTAAAGGATGGTATACAAAATCGAAATTCCATGATATGTTGGTGTAAAAAAATGATATCAACCCTTTTTTGATGCATATTTGTTGCATGGATAGTCAGAGCATAAGTAATTGTTTAGGTTAGTCACTTTTGAGAAAAGAATCCTTTCCATTTTGAAGATTAGTATCCAAACAAATTCTATCTTCTAATCATTATAGTTTTATTATTTTGTATAGCTTCCACACCACATTGAAATCTTGGTCTCAGCAGTCACTCAGATTAATGAACCTGATAGCCTGTATGGTATTATCCAGTCACACACGGTGAGTTTGTACACTTTTGATCAGAAATTGGACAATTTGCATGCATTAAGATTTTAGATAGACTTTTAAAGACAACAAAGCGTGAAAAACGAAAGACAAAAACATTTAAAACCTGCGGTTAAAAAGGTTGCAAGTTATCTTAAATTTGTTTCATATAGTAGCCGACTAAACGACCATCCTTTTGATTGTCACAGATTGAAGATACTAAATGCAATTATTTCTACCCGAAATAATCAGATAATTATTTCTACCCGAAATAATCAGATAATTATTTCTTGATGGGTGTTTGCAGTTAACTTCTCAAATTCTCACGTTTGAACATGAGGGAAATTGGAGTAAATCCTTGGAGTATTATGACTTACAAGTGAAGTCTGTGTCAGATACTGAAAATGTGGGATGTTCTGAGTTGAGACAAAGAAATCCACATAAAGGGATAATTAGATCCATGCAACAAATGGGGTGTACTCATGTTTTGGATCTGTATTGCCAAGGTTTGACTTCTCGGAAAAGCCAGTTTGAGCATGATTTGGAATTCACTGAACTTCAGGTTAGTAACCTCAATATATTGGTTACTTATAATATTGTTGGCCTGCACTGTGGTTCCGTTTTTATATATATTGGCATAACCTAGCATAAGGAATTAGGATGGTATCACTTTCTTGCACCAACCTTTCAGTTTTCAAGAAATAAATCACCATGCTGTTAAGATTCCTAATTTAGATATCATTCTACACAAAATCCATAATTAGGACACCAGCGCTCCTCGTTGAACTCAATTGCAGTAGTTATGTGCTAATTATTTTATTACAGTGATGCATTACGCACCAACCTACAGGGGCAGGAACAAGTACACCAGCCTTAAAAATATAATCTTTTAGAACTCATGTAACATGATAGATTGGTGTCCGAGTAGTTCACTTTTAAATCAATGTGTCTAATTTGTGAAACTTAATGTATAAGATATAACTAACTAGAAGCTGATGGTGTACAAAAATGACTATTTAGTCAGAATAGTGTAGGTTCCTACACGGGATTTTTGTATAATTTCTCTTCTTTCTTTATCCTTCTCACAAAGATCCATCTCCTTGCAACCAGGCTATAGTCAAAGAATATATCGTCTAGACGTGTGTTTGTCAGTTGTGTCTTCTGTGTAAGTCTTATCTTTTAGTCAATGGAAATTTTGCCATCTCAAATAATTTTTTTGCAGTATGAGGCTGCCTGGCGGTCAGGGAATTGGGATTTCTCTTTGCTTTATATGGGTGAAACTTCGACACGCCTGAATCAAGACATGAGAGCAGATCATTTTCATGAACATTTGTACAGGTTCGTGGCGACATGTATATGGTTTTTTTTTGTTTTGTTCCGGAAACTCTGAAATGTAAAGTATCATTTTCGATAAAAGAGCTAAATCCAAATCTATGCAGGCACAATATGTCTATTTAACTTCTTTTTCATTCATTCGGTCACTGTGTAGAAGTAATAAACGCTAGCCTCCTCATCTCCTTCTTATTCTCTTACATGGTTATGTTTCTCCTATCTTCTTTGAGTGGGTGGTGATGGGTGCTCCAAGCACCTCTCATTATAAGACTATTTAATCACTACCCACAGCTGGTCCCTATTTATTATGCAAAAGTAAATTTGGTGATTGGAGTTTGAAATAAAATACTAATAACCCAAAGTCTCAGAGAAAATATTGTTTTGGTCTTTTTTTTTAAATTGATAAATTTGATCTAGCTTAAGACAGTTTCTAATTATCAAAATCCCTATATACAGTCGAAATCTTCTGCAGTACGTAGTTACCATGTGCTTGTTTGCGAAAACAGAGTTTGTATAAAAAGTTTAATTTTGCGCAAGTTGAAGGCTACAAGCCTGTACTGATAAATAAACATTATAGTATCAAAATATGAGTTTTCTTTTACAAATTGACAAGTAAGATTGAGCTGTGGTGACAAAACTGTTATGTGTAGGAATATATGATAGCATGTTTCATTTCTGATGTCAATATTCTTCTCTTTAACTAACTTTTGACTGCATTTGTGGCAATTTAGTTGTTTGAGAGCATTGCAAGAAGGGGATTCTGTTGAATTTGACTCCAGATTGAAAGGTTCAAAGCAGGTAATAGTTATTCTTTCAGCATTCAGTTTAGCTGGAATATATACTTATTGACATATGGTCTTGATAGACGTCCTCTTATATTCCAGGAGCTTGTATCTTCTATCTATTGTTCAAGCAAAGAGAGCACCAATTATCTTTATTCAACAATTATTAAGCTACAGGTTTGTAATTTCCTATGAGTTCTGCACTCTCTTCAGATCCTTTTGTTGGCTTTGTACAACACCAAAAAAGCGTAACAATACTTTAAAAAAATTATGCTTACCTTCCAAGAGTTATGTACAAGAGTCAATATCATAAATTGTATTTGATAATCAAGAAATAAGTTACTGTTGTCACTTAACAATATATTGCATTGTACATCTGTATTTGTAGTGATCTTAGTAATTATTTGAATTGTGACCTCACTTTTGTAGCACGTAATGCAGATTCTCTCACATCTTGGAAAATCATGGGATTTACGCTGGATGTCTTCCTCATGTGAAAATACATTTTCCTGTATTGAGATGCGAAAGACTTTATCTGATCCTGTGATTCCTTCTGTAAATGAGGTATGCGTTTTCGTACATTATTGGTAATACTTTTTGAAGATACAGGATGGGTTCATTTACTATTGATTTAAATAATTAGGGACAAGATTGCGAAAACATCTTTTCTAACTGGTATTGTGGGAATAGCGCAAGATATTTTTCAACTTAATGGGGAGACTGGAAATTCAGCTTATACATTTTTGATAGATTTCGTATGATTAAAAAAGTTTATGGTAGCATTCGTTCGATTGGTAGATGATATCCACTCATCGTATATATGTATTATTTAAGTATTAAAGTTAAGAGAGTGAAATAGATGCACTTAAGATGACTGAGTGTCAAGCTGAGAATTTTGTTAAACAATAAGGACCAGCACCAGGGCCGGTTCCAGATCATTGGGGCCATTGGCCTTACGCCTTGCCAAAAATGGGCTCTTAAAAAATGTAAAAAAAAGAAAGATGTACATAGAAGTTTCCTTTAATTTTTTTAGAAGTTAACAAAAAAGAAAAACCACAAACTTCTACTAGTATATAAATGCACATCTATTTAGCAGAAGGTTACAAGTAGACTAGTGTGATTTTGCACAAACTCTGAAGATTTGAATATAGAAATGCAAGTATTTTCATTTTAAGGATAATTATCTTGAAGTGTTACAATGTCTTGCTTTAAACTTTAGAGATAGCTTGAGTAATGATCTAGATATTTGACGGTTAAATTTTTTTAACTGGTTGTAGATTAGTCCATGAATTTCTAGACTCATATTCTTTGATCATAAACTTTTGCATTCTTTTTTTGCACGAGAGATGTAAGAGCTTCATATTTGATTTCTTGGTTTATAAAATCTCTTCTAATTAGCGGGGTGATGTGTGGATGTGCCTTGGGAGTTAATTATGGATCGAGCTCATTATCCCTTTTAGAGGATGATTGAAGTGCCATGTTTCCTTTTTTGGTTGACATGTAAAGATAAATATCAAAGTACTGCGTAAAGAGGGAAACACAAACCATTCAATTATGCTCTTATTTTTTAAGTGGACAAGAATACTTGCGTCATTTAGCTTCATTTGTTACAACGTATTTAGGTTCTCGTTCTTCTTTTGGGTTCTTGAAGAAAAACGACTTAAAAATATGTAAAGGTTCAGGGGATATAATTCACTTAACCACAAATACTAATTTACTTTTGCGTGCTCCTGTAGTTGTCAGGGATAAATAAAGACTGGAACCAGACTTTGAAGCAAACAGAACTTCATATGAGTTTGATAGAACCATTCATAACATTTAGAAAAGTACTCTTTCAAATTCTGAGTTGTGTGGACAATACAGTCGAGAATCTTTTGGACTCTGCATCTACGCTTCGGAAGGTATCATCTTTATTGGATTTAATAGTTTATATATTCAATGTGTGTATAGCTTCATAATCTCGAGTGTGGACTGATGCCCTATTCTATTCACAGGGTTCTAGATTTTCTCAAGCAGCTGCAGCTTTACACGAGTTTAAGTACCTTTGTGCTGGAGCGGCTGAACAAGATACAAACTTATATTGGCTTGGGAGGGTATGAACTTACTTCCACATTTAGTATGCTTAATGAATTTTTTAAATATGTGAAGCATCCATTTGAAAAAGTTCATTATAGACAAGGGTCTCAGATTTTACCTTAGCGTTTTATGTTTTTAAATTTGTAACTAGTTTCTTCATAAATCATATTTTCCTTCTTTTGATCTACGAGGAGGTTATAAATAACTATTGTTCTTTATATATGTGAAGATCACACCTTTATGAGTTACTTCGAAAACGTTATATGTCCTCTTTACAAAAATAGGTCTTTCTTTAGGTGGATGCCTGGTGTATTTTGTATTTTGTTAGCTGTCATAATGATATTTGTTTATTTGAGATGCCATATTTTAACGTGTGTATCATGGCCTTGCTAGCTCCACAAATAGAAAATGCAACATGTATGTTGGTTACCATCATATTAGTTCAGTATAAGAACCCTAAGTGGCACCTAACTTTTAGGTGCTCTCTTTAATATACAGTCAAATAATAAATAGCTAAAAATCTACCCTTTGAACATGGACATTCCAAAATTAAAATAAAATTTAAAACCTGGATACAGTGGGTACTTCAAATGCTTCTTTGTGAATAGATAACCCTAGATGTTTATCCTACCTTCTTTGTAATCTTTTCTTAGACTAGCATTCATGCGTCAAATTGTACTACATTGTTCTTTATCCTTTTCTTTGGCTGAGTTATTTTATCTGTTATTACTAACATATATGATGAATTGCAGCAATTGTCCTCATACTTAAAGGGAAATCAATATGGCCCCCATTGTTTCAATTGCAACAGAGGATCCTCATAGTTTGAATAAGTTGCACCAGTGGTCCCAATTACAACAATTTGGTCCCTTTAGTTTTAGCAGTTTCACCGGTGGTCCCTTTCTGTAGGACAAATACTGTTAATACTTGGGGTCTACTAGTTTACCTATCTGAAATGTGGGGGACAACTACTGTAACTTACTCAAACTATGGGGACTAAATAAATTTGTTGCCTTAAGTAGTGGAGCATTTGTACTGCAATTGAAATTATTAGAATTATTGATGTACTTCTCCCTAAAATATATATAAGTCCATTATTTCTTTTGTATTCCTTTTTTATTTACTTCGGTGCATGATTTGTATATATTGCAGCTTGAAGAAGCAAAGCTATTGCGAGCACAAGGTCAACATGAGATGGCTGTGAACCTGGCAGAGTACATATTAAAACATAACAAATCCAGTGAAGTTGTATCAGATGTATATCGCTTAGTTGGGAAGTGGTTAGCAGAAACCAGATCTAGCAGTTCAAGAACTATATTGGAAAAATATCTGAAACGTGCAGTAGTACTTTCTGAGGATCGTATCTATACAGATAAAAAATCTATTGCGAGACAAAGTCAGACACATTTTCATCTAGCACATTATGCCGATCTTCTGTTTAAGGGTCATGAAGAAAGACTCAACTCCAATGAGTGGCAGGCAGCAATGAGATTACGAAAGCACAAGGTAGTTATGTTCAGGGCAAAAATTCACTTTTGTATACCAACTTATCAATTTTTTAGCACTTAGTACTATCAAAGTTCACATTTTATATATGAATCTACAAGATATGAAACAATTAGTACAGGGGCGATACAGACTCAACTCAGAAGAACGTGTTCCGTATTAATAGTTTGATTATGATCCTTTACTAATCACCTATTAGTACACCAACATCAAATCATACAGACACTCTAAAATTGTTATAACAAGATTTACTAAGTGTTCAATTTTTGTGTACATTGGTATCCAATTTGTGAATATTGATAGTTAGGTGCACCAGTTGTTGGTTTTTTAGTATATTGATGTCTACTAATTGTGAAAAGATGACAGTTTGGTGTACAAAGGTGATATTTCCCCTTGTTTCTATGGGAATATTGGAAAAAACATTGGAAAGCTCTTCAAAGATATATAGAGGAATTTATCCATGAAACTGAATCTCACTTATATGGATCTTTTGCAGACAAAAGAGTTGGAAGCACTCATTAAACGATTAAAAAGCTCATCAAAGGCAAGTATTATGCACTTCTCCTTTGATTATAATTACACATGCTAATTGAGCCGTGTTGATCTTCTTGTTGGTTTTAGCTCGTACTGATTTTTCTTCTCTTAGGTAGAGAAAACAATGGAACATATATATTTTCATTTTTGATTTGTGTTTTTCTTTTAAATCAGGTAGAGAAAATTGATTATTCAGTGAAAATACAAGAGTTGCAAAAGCAACTTGCAATGGACAAAGAAGAGGCTGAAAAGATGCAGGTACATTTTACTATAGATAACGATGTGTTCCTCTTTAAACATAGAAATGTAAGGCTTTTCTATGTTCCAATATCCTCCACGAAATGAAATTTGTAAGGAATAGTGGTGGAAAATATTTTCAACGAACTACATATTTTATGTTGTTTAAACTTATTATATGTTTGGTTTGTCTTATCTTTCAGAGTGACAGAGATAACTTTCTCAGTGTGGCACTTGAAGGATACAAACGTTGTATAGTCATTGGTGACAAATATGATGTTAGAGTGGTATGTTACCCCATTTAAGATTTCAATCCTTAGGAGAGAAGCTCATAAGATAATTAAGGCTTATGTATATTACTTTGGTGCAGCTAATGCCATGATTCTCAATACGTAGCTTCTCTAATAGTTAGGTTCTTGGCATTTCGGTTGAGCTGTTGTGATAATATTTTTTTCTTAGGATTTAATTTTTTATCCTCAGGTTTTCCGACTTGTTTCCCTGTGGTTCAATCTGTCCTCAAGGCAAATAGTAGTGAATGGCATGCTTAGTACAATTGAAGAGGTAAAACTGTAGTATATTTTGCTCATAGCTTACAAGTTGTAGCACACTGTTATGCTAGAAAAGTAAATTGGTTTACTTATCCTGTAATATTTTCAGGTTCAGTCTCGCAAATTTATACCATTAGTTTATCAAATTGCTTCAAGAATGGGATCTAAAGATTCTCAGGGACCTCGTAACTTCCAGGTATCAATGTATATGATAACTATTTTTCTCTTTTAGGGCTTTTTTACCTTTTCGGATATTTTTACTGATTACATGAAATTAAAATAATCTTACAAAAAAACCCGGATTGATGTAAGTTAAACATATCTTATGGTGGTGAATCATGCATTCTCATTAGCAATAGTTATGAAACAAAAATTGTAAGAGATCTTCACAAAATTTTGTAAAACCTAATCATTTTCCTTTTAAAAATATTTAAGTCTTATTTTTCTGCACTTCTTGATACGGGTTTAATTTCTTTGTGGTGGTATTGTCGTCACCTTCAGTTTGCCTTGGTGTCGCTGCTGAAGAAAATGGCAATTGATCATCCATATCACACCATCTTTCAGGTAAAGATGTAATGTAATAGAAAGGAGTATACTTCTTCATCAAAGGATATATAAAATACGTGGACAAGCATATAAATTGGTGGGTAAACCCACAGTTACGTGGACAAGCATACCATGTTATATTTGTTATTGGGTTCATTCACTTAAAGTCTTAAACACTATAAACCTGTTTGTTGTAATTTGATTCCCTTATTTATAGCACATTATTGCTTTAATGCATAGTTTCCCCCCTGTTTTGTCAGTTTTCTAATCTGTTATTTTGTTTGTAGCTATTAGCTTTGGCAAACGGTGACCGCATCAAAGACAAGCAGCGTAGTAGAAACTCGTTTGTTGTAGATATGGATAAAAAGCTTGCAGCTGAAAATCTTTTAAAGGAGTTGTCTTCACATCATGGACCTATAATTAGACAGGTATATTTCAACAAAACATGTTCTCTTGTTACTTATTTTGTCGAGCAAAGTCAGTAAATAGGAAGACTTACAAATAGATACATACCAATCAACTTAATTACAAAAAACCCACCTATGTGTACTTATTTACAATTAGATACACATGTCATAAAAAATAACAAAATACACACAAAATCGAAAAATTTGTACATAGTAACAAACAAGATTAGACATGATTGTACATGATTAGATAGGATTAAACATGATTAGACATACAAGATTGGACAGGATTGGTCAGGATTGGTCAGGATCAAACAGGAGTAGACATACAGGATTGAACTAGATTAGACAGGATCACACATATTTTTTGTATAAAAAATGTATTTTTTTTAATTTTTTTAATATTTTTTTGGATTTTTTAATGACATGTACCTATTTGTAAATAAGTTCACAAAATATGTACTTTTTGTAAAAGAGTCGTCAAGTTCAAAACAACCGGGTTTTTTGTAAATAAGTTTCTAAATATGTACTAAATTATCATTTTCCCCAGTAAATATGCTCACTCTAAGTTCTCTGAGGTTTTTCTTATTGGCTATGTAGATGAAACAAATGGTGGAGATTTACATCAAACTTGCTGAACTAGAGACAAAGAGAGAGGTTAGAGATATAATGATGGGCATCTCTCTTATACTGTTCTGCAATACACCAGCAGCCATCTACTCTAGAAAATGCTAGCAGTTTCTAACACATGCTTTTTGACAGGACATGAATAAAAAGATTGCTCTGCCAAGAGAAATTCGCAGTGTTCGACAGCTTGAACTGGTAATTTTTATTTGCAAAAAGAAAATGGCAAGTATTTGACCATGCCAAGAAATACAATTTTTTTGACTATTAGTATTGTTGGTACTATAATTATTATTTTATTGTGGATCGGTAATAGTATAAGATGTTTGATATCTACGCACCAACGCAACTCATTCTGGTAACAGGCTCTTAGAAACAAATTATAAAAAGTCCATTATGTAGCATTAAAAGTTGTCATCTGAAGTACTCTATATTTTTTTTCTTTCTTATAACCTATTATCATGTATCATTGGTGAAGTTATGTGTTACCTTTTTTATTCTTAGAATTCTTGATTGACTTAAGTTTTGAGTCAAGATAGGCGTCCAATTTACGATGGCATTGATTTTGTATATATTCTCAGGTCTCATCAGCTTAAAATTCTTGTATGTAATTGCATAATTTATACTCTTAACCCCAAATGCATTACCCAATTGTCCCAGGGTAAAATTCTAATATTAGTCAGTTGAAATAAAAACAGAACATAAAAATATGGTAGTAATATTATCATATATCTGCCCAGCTAACCAGTGTAGTAATAGTTCTTGTTATAAAGTTAACACATTAGTAGCCTTATTTTTGCAATTCGAATCTTACTGGAGTATGTACATTAACAAGAGTTCAGAATTTACTTGTTATTGACTTAAACCATACTGTGTTCAGGTGCCTGTGGTGACGTCCACTTTTCCAGTTGACCATAGCTGTCAATATCCTGAAGGTTCTTTCCCACATTTCAAAGGATTGACAGATTCAGTAATGTAAGTACCATTATCAGGTCATTTTAGTTTTATGTTATACATAAGTGCTAACTTCAGAATTTACTATTTGTAGGGTTATGAATGGCATAAATGCTCCAAAGGTTGTTGAGTGCCTGGGTTCTGATGGTAATAGATATCGACAGTTGGCTAAATCTGGAAACGATGATCTCAGACAAGATGCTGTATGAATTTAGATTCCATTTATTATATATCTCACGCTTGTTGTCTTACTGGTGTAGACTTGTGAATTTAAAAGCTTTCAATACATGTTCAAACTTGAAAGAAGTTAAGCAACTTTATATTCCTGGTGGAGATGTCTAACATTAAATGGATTTACTAAGATGTCTTGCAACTGCTATATGTCCAAATCTCTGTTGTTTTACTCTCAGCTGTTATTTTACTATGTATTTGCAGGTAATGGAACAATTTTTCGGTTTAGTCAACACTTATTTACAGAATCATCGTGATACGAGGAAAAGGCGATTGGGCATTCGCACATATAAGGTCTTTCTCCCTTTCCCTATATATAAATGCACACACACGCAGACATGCACATAGTCTATCATTTTGGTTTGACTTTTGGACATTCTGACATGCACATAGTCTATTTTTATCTCTTTGACACATACCTTCGTGAACTGTTGCGCACACACACACAGACTCACAATACATATGTGTATATATATATATACATATATATATACACATTAATATGCAGACACATATGCATATATAGTAATATACATACGTACACATATGTATGTGTGTGCTTATATGACAGTAAGTGCATGTCTCCTGAGCAAATGTGTCTTTTTAGCATTTAAGAATAATAAAATTCTAATTATCTGATTTGGTCTTGTAATTCTGTTTAAAGTGTGAATGCTTTTTTCTTATCGACGAAAATCTAAATTGGGTAGAGTCATTCAGGTTGTTCCTTTTACTCCAAGTGCTGGTGTTTTGGAATGGGTGAATGGCACTGTTCCTCTGGGTGAATACCTTATAGGGAGGTAAAAGACATCGTGTCTGTAATCATACAGAACTTTCTCGGGAAAAAGTTTTAAATCTTGTTTTCCATATTTTTAGCACAAGGAGTGGAGGTGCTCATGGGCGTTATGGACTAGGAGATTGGACATTTCTCAAATGCCGTGAACACATGGCAAAGGCAAGACCCTATGCTTTTTTTGCAAGTTTGTTTTTGCTCCATTATAGTTAAGTTTGGTAAGTATCATAGAAGTACGATACTACTCTTCGACAACAGGTAAGCATATTTGTGTACTTCTAGACAACATGCTTACTGTATTCTGCAGCTATGTGCTTCTTTAGATTATTATTCTGATTTTCCTTTAGATTTATATGATTCCAGTAGTTTCTCTTGTTTTGTGTTAGGTTTCATGTTTTTGAGTTTTGAGCAGAAGAGATAACTTTGAGATTACCAGTTTTGATTTCTTGGACTATTATCTGCCCTATCTTGCTTTGCTTAGCTTTCTAGAACTATTTCAAGGAGTACCTGTGTTTTAAATCTACGATCAGATGATTCAAGAACATAAAATTAGTTAAAAATTTGTTCCAGTTGTCTATACTAACACCATTTTTTTTTTTGCACTTTGCAGGAGCAAAACAAGCGAAAAGCATTCAAGGAAGTTTTTCAAAATTTCAGGCCTGTTATGCATAACTTTTTTTTGGAGAGATTTTTGCAGCCAGCTAACTGGTTTGAGAAGAGACTTGCTTATACACGGAGTGTAGCAGCTAGTTCCATGGTGGGTGTATTCTTGAACTAATTATTATTCGAGTTGCATAAATTTTGTTATATGGATAAGGGATAATGACGGTTAATACAGCCGGCTATCACGAATTTTTTATTATGTACACCCGACGTACAGCTTCATTAATTAGCACGCCACGATTGCATTTTTTCTCATTAAGTACGCTCCCATCACGTTTTCCATCAAGTTGGCTCTATAAAACTGAAGCAGAATGATATTTGGTTGTACAAGTGGGATTATTCCCAAGGGAAAACACCCATGTGAGGTCACATGCCATCCAATTTGATAGAAAAAGTGACGGGAGTGTAGTAAATGAGATTTTTTTTTAAAGTCTAGTGCACTTGTGAAAAAAACTGTTAATTGGGTGAACAAAATTGTAACTAACCCTGGTCCCTGGTATATTAGCGGATCTGGTTTTTGAAAATCCTTATCTTGATTTCACGAGAGGTAATAGTTCATGTGTTAAAGCTTGTTGCCCTAAATAACTCTGTTTGGTTTAGGTTGGTTACATTGTTGGACTTGGAGATAGACATTCTATGAATATTCTAATTGATCAAGCTACAGCAGAAGTTGTTCACATCGATCTTGGTGTTGCCTTTGAACAGGGATTAATGCTCAAAACACCCGAACGGGTTTGTCTATTTCATCTATGCCTTATTCTGATATCTACCTTCTTTTATATTACAATCTCATGTATTAAATACTTGCATATTGTTGATAGGTTCCTTTCCGGCTAACAAGAGACATCATAGATGGTATGGGTGTTACTGGTATGGAAGGAGTTTTTAGAAGATGTTGTGAAGAAACGCTATCTGTTATGCGGACAAATAAAGATGCACTTCTAACCATTGTTGAAGTATGATCATTTCACTTACCTATCTATCAGTCTGTTAAATTTCTGTTTTTAGTTCACGTATTAATGAATAATGACTGTTTATCCCATTTGTTATTACTTTTTGCAGGTTTTCATCCATGATCCGCTGTACAAGTGGGCACTATCTCCTCTAAAGGCTTTGCAACGTCAAAAGGTATCTATAATCTAAGCATCCATTATCTCTCTTCTAACTTTTTACAAAGTCAAATCTGGCTCTACTTTAAAGTACCCTGTTACTCCCTCACAATTATTGTCTTCAAATAACTTTAATCTGAGTATGCTTAGAAGAATGGCATATTGATAATGTTAGGAAGGGTACGTTAAACTTCATTGCTTCCCTGGCAATTATATCTTAAACTATAACACTTGAAATTGAGTGCTTCCTCTTCTTTAATGTTCAATTTCAAAAATTGGAGATTTCTACTGCATATATTTCAACTGCATGGAACAGAACGACCTACTTCTTAATTATCTGGACATGACATGTATATCGGTTAGAGTTCAGGCTGCTATTTTATCTCTACACATTTTACTTCTACATTCTAACTTCTTTTTTCCTTAATCATTAGGAAGTAGATGATGATCTTGAGACAAGCTTAGAAGACTCGGAAGAAGAATACGAAGGCAACAGGGATGCAGCACGCGCTTTAATGCGTGTTAAGCAAAAGTTGGATGGTTATGAAGAAGGTGACATGAGAAGCGTACATGGACAGGTAAATAGTCAACTATAAATCATTTAAAAATGAAAGAGAACATTTTAGAGCATCCACAATAGTTTTGTTAACTTTTTATTGTTAACTAGTGACACATCATCATTTAAAAAGCTATTAAATGACACATGTATATTAAGTTAAACACCCACATTAGTTTTAACTTTAACAATGTTATCTATTTTAACTAAAAATTAATTATTCAAAATATAGTACTATGGATTGGTGCTGTGAGAAAATAAATAGCAGTATGGTAGAGATATAAAAGATATACGTGAGAAATAACCGTTAATTGTGTGTGTGGTTAGACTTTTTTGCCATGTCATCAAGTAATAACAATTAAAAAGATTGTTATCTTTAACAATGTTTTTAACATCTATAAAGTTAACACACACTTTAACACAACTAATGGGGAGACAAAATTGCAGTGTTAGCTAACATTTTTAGTTAACAATAGAGATAACAACGCTATTGTAGATGCTCTTAGATTATTAAATAAAAAATAAAGAAAGGAGTATGTTTTCGAGTTCTTTGGGAAACTTCATTTTTGATCCATTTTTGGAGATTGTAGCTGGTTTTTTGAACTCAAGGAAAAGAAAGTATCTATTTCCTAGAAAAAGGTGACATTTCTCGCATGGTGAAATCCAAGTTCCCCAGAAAACTCAGTTTTTTGGACTTGAGATTCTATTTGATGAAAGGATGTTTTAAATTTGTCCACACCTTTGGTGTGTTGTAATTCTTTCTATGTTATATTTTACAGGTACAACAACTTATCCAAGACGCCATTGATCCAGATCGTTTGTGTCAAATGTTTCCGGGATGGGGAGCTTGGTTGTGATTTTTTTCATTTCTTTTTACATAGTGATTGCCAGGAAACCCAAGTTTGCTTGTACAGAAGTGGTGCTTTATAGTGTGGGGGTATATTTGAGTGCAAAGGCGACTTTTTTGTCTGTAAAATTCTTTTTGCTGGTTTCTCAAGTAGTACATGTAAATTGCATATGGTCTGGTCTGTAAAGGCAACTTATCCAAGACAAGAATTGTATATGTTTAGTGTTTATTGAAATACTTGGCTCCACTTTTGTTTCACTCTCAAGTAGCTGAATTTATCTATTTGTATATTGGGAGTTTATCCATGTATATGGGGATGTCTTGGTGTAGCCAGAGAAATTTGATTAAGAAAATTTTGGATACTTGTGTTGTAATTAATTGTACGAAGTCTAAAAACATAAAATTTACACAACATAAAAATAACATACAGTATTGTAAACCAGTCTACACCCGACTGTGGTTCCCCTTGAAAGAAGAAAAGCAAATAATAGTATGAATAAGAATATGATGTTACACTATGATTTTTCAATAACATTCCTCGATACTCTTCCTAACCTGTTGAAATCGTGTTAAGAAAACAGATCCGAAAGGAAATTCAATGTTCACACAATGTCTTCTTATCAATCACAATGACCATTTTTGATTTACAATAATAAAATCTTATATATTTTTATTTTCTTACAATTTTCATACTTTTTGTTTTTATAAAACAGTAAAAAAAAAATTGACTCTTTGATTTTGGTTTAATAAGTAGAAGATTAAAAGAATAGCTTTCACTTTTGGAATACAAAATCATATTTTTTAGATATTTATCATAACGTGATATTTGACTTTTTCTTGAAAGTTTTGCTTTTGTTTTCTTTATTCCAATATGATATTCACTTTATTTTATTAGAATATTTACAATTATGTTTTGTTTTAGAGGTTTCTTATTAAATTATGAATTTGCAATTAGAATTCACTTTTAAAAGGGCAAAATGTCCCATAAAGTGGAAAAAAGGTGTTTCGTAGTTAATAAACTGATGAAACCTTGGAGAGAAAATTGATAAAAATTGTACATTGGATTAAAATGAACGAAGGACAAACAAGGGGTGGGGGGTGTATTTGACTTTTCACCAATAAACAATATTATAGCTAACTAGCACATGTCATTTTCCTTATTGTAGTAACTATGGTCCTTATCCTGTCACGTAGATGGTACATTCGTCATTCGTGTAAACCATATACTTTATAATAATACTGTTGTGAATATCTTCTTATGCTTGTAACGAAGGAATTTGAAAAGCAAATGCACATGACTATATTCCTTGTTTAATTCACACAATCCGGTTACTTACCTCATTCCCATTACTTACGAAACTAAGTATCTGTGAGTCAGACTATGAGTCGGTGACTAATGAAGTAATTAATCATATAGCTCTGATCACAATTGGATAACATATTTTGATACTTTAGAAAAGTGTAAAGTGGTGACTGGTTGGTTATCAATTGTGTCCTTTTTACGATTTTCTTCTTAAACTTGGTAAAATAACACCGTGCTAAAAAAATAATATACACTCGGTGCAGGTTGCGACCGATGATCTTCTGCTTTTTTATTTGTGCCCACATCGATTTTTTCTAAATCCCAAAAATAGATTTAGGTATTTGTGCAATATATGAAACAAGGTAGTTAATAAGTAAGTTATCGAGTAAGGTGGTTGGTCTAATAGATCAACTCTCTAATATACCACGCACACCATTATTAGAGAGGGGCGGCCCTTTAGTCATGCATACTACTTATATATATAGGACGCAAACCGAGGAGGGAGGTCTATTTATAAATTTTTTTGATAAAAGTCGGAGAAATTGTTTGTTTTGATGAAATTTGAGACTATAATCAGTCATTTTAATAGCTACAGGCTTGTGGGTTTCAATTTGAAAGACATAATCGAAACTGGTACATACAGTAGAGAGGAAAACGAAAACATGAATAAGAAAAGAAAGTTTTCCTACAAATTTTATAGTGGTTCTCATAATTTTGTAGTTTTGAAAGTAAATCACTTCTGAGCTGGAAAAATAAGTTCTGTTTGGTGTCTATTGTTTCAACATGAACAGTTTTGATCTATTTCTTATAGTTATATAATAGTGAAATTTGTTTGTTTACTTTTTCTGGTAAATAGTATAAATAATGGGCAAAAAGTTAGGGTGAAATTTATTTATTTTTATCCGTTAAGTTGTAAGATGTGATATAAGTTATATAACTAGGATCAGTACTAAATCTTTAAAAAAAAAAGCTAGGATCAATAATCTGATTATCAGCGTTCGGTTCATGATATACCTGCAAAATGTGTTACCTCCAAAAATCCATTATACATATAAATTGTACAAATATGTTCGAAGAGACAGTTTTCCATGTTGAGATGAACGTCGGTTGGCAATTGTTTGGCCATAATTTCTCATATTTCTAATATCAAACTCCTGTATTTTAATTTTAAAGTTAAATACCCTAATTTAATCGTTGAGTATGAAATTACGTGTAATTTTGACTGGTTTATAACTTGTATTAAAATTATAGAAATAATTTTTTCAAAATTTAACATTTAAACTATATGATCACCTTTTAAAAATTTTTATTTCGACAATCTGAATACAAGTTATTAACCGGTTAAAATTGCACGTAGTTTCGTTATGGACAATTAAATAATAACGGTATAAAAAAATAAAAATAAAAAATAATAAGGGCCCCTCTTTTGCCACACGTAAACCCACTAGGCAACACGCAAAAGTAATATAAAAAAAAAATAGAGGGTCAACATAAAAAATCTGTTTGCGGCAACCCTCCCACAAGTTTCTTAAAAACCATCTATTAATAAACTGTGACAGCAACAAATAATCTAAAAATGAAAACTTTTAAACATTAAGTGGTATTTAAAAAAAAAACATTAGGCGGTGTTCCTGTTGGCTTTCTTTCCCAAGCAAACAAACAAAAATCATTTACTACTTATTTTATTACATATAATTCTAACATAAAAATTATTTAATACTTTTTTAATTGCATATAATTCTTAGAGCAGAGGAAAGATTAATATTTTGAGATTGCACAATATTTTGAGATTACAAAAAATCAAATTGTTATTTCTAAAGGCTTGCGAACTCAACGTTTTAAATTTTTTTAAAAAAATTAGTAGATTGTGGAGATGCAAGTGCACATTTTTATTTTACACGTCATTCGTTGTTAAATATTATAATAACCGAAGTTATGAATTTGTTTTCCAAATATTATTGAACTGTTTTTTTATTAGTCTTGTATCTTAATTCCATTCAAATTAAAAAAAAAAACGAGAAAATAGAAGAAAAAAAAAAAAAGTGCTACTTTTATTTTTTACACGTGTATTTCTTAAATTTATTCACAAAATCAACGTTTTAAAATTATTTTAATGTTTTAAAAAAAAACAATGAAACCTTTGTCATTTTGTACACGTATACTTCAAAAAAAAATATCACAAACCGACTATATAATGCGTGGGGCCCAATCACCATTGTGTATATATATAACTCAAAACCACAAATATAACATGTCTAAAATTAAGTTGGTACAAAAATAGTAACTAACTACTTTCCAATTCCTATTTCTCTCTCTCTCTCTTCTTTCCCTCCCCTCCAAGTTTCTTCATTTCATTCACACACAAAATACATCTAACATATATACATATATCTATATATGAATGATTATTCCCATTTTCAACTATTAATTTCTATTTCTTCACTTCTAAGCATATAGTTTATATATAACTTCTAATTCTTTTTTACTTGTAGGCCAAGATTCTATATTCCCCCATTTTTAATAGCTTCCAAACTTGGATTTGCTTTGTTTTTTTTAGCTTTTATGATTTGTTTAGTGAATATATAATCTGGGTCTTAATTAGTTTCACCTTAAAATAGTTTCTTTCTATTCAACTCTTGTATAAACCTTAAACTTCTTCAAATTTTAGCTATGGAAACTACTAGTATTGCACAAGAATGTAAATTTATCTCTATTCCGATCGAAAATGATGTAAATAGCCAATTTAACCATCAGAGTAAACCAATCTCTCCGTACGATGATGATCAAGATTTGGCGTCCGATTGCGAAAGTGGAGTTTCGGGTCCCAATATCGAAGAATCTCGGCCTTCAAGTGATGGGTTGATCGAGTTACACGAAGGGGATAGGCTTTACGAGCTAATAAAAACGCGATTTGTTTCGGGGTTGGGTACTAATGGGATGCATACGGATATAGTGTCGGTTCAAAGAAACTGTTTTTCTAGCTTTATGGGACAAGCAAAGGCTCAATCTTTCCTTATTTTCGCTCGAACAATGGAGAAAAAATGTGGTGGTAATGCAAATATGAAGTATGGTTGGTACGGTGGATCGAGAGATGAGATTCGGAAGATTGTTACCCATGGATTTGGTCATTGTTTTGGTGGCGGTAATGATGGGTTATATGGACAAGGAGGCGTATATTTATCTCCGGATAATTCATCTATCGACAGGTATATAAAACTCTAATTGTTTTACTTTCCTTTTTCTAGAACAGTTAATATTAAATTTGTTTACTGT
Source organism: Primula vulgaris (assembly GCA_963920805.1). Lineage (NCBI taxonomy): Eukaryota > Viridiplantae > Streptophyta > Magnoliopsida > Ericales > Primulaceae > Primula > Primula vulgaris. The sequence continues at coordinate 32,793,559 of OY987214.1, read as the reverse complement.
TTGAAGTTTCATTGTAGGAGAGGCTTAGGACTTGAATGTTGATATTTTGTGCTTGTTTGCATTATTTTTTTTTACTTATAAGGTGTCTTGCATGTTGCATTGGTGAGCTTAGATCTAAGATCTTTGGCCTGGAAAAACTAAAATATTAACTTCGATGAGCTTACTTTTGCACTTAGTTCCAAATAAGGCGTATTGTTTGCATAAAGGTAAAGCCAAACAAGCGATTCTCTTTGATTCCTCCATCGACAGGTATATAGAACTCCAACTGTTTTACTTTCCTTTTTGTAGAACAGTTAAATATCAAATTTGTTTTCTGTTTGAAGTTTCAATTTATGATAGGCTTAGGACTTGAATGGTGATATTTTTGTTTGCATTTTTTTTTTTACTTATAAGGTATCTTGCATATTGCATTGGTGAGCTTAGATCTGAGATGTTTGGCCTGGAAAAGCTAGAATATAACATCAGTTTGCTTAATCTTGCACTTAGTTGCAAATAACGCGGTTTATTTGCTTAAAAGTTGAGCCAAACAAGAGAATTTCCTTGGTTTTCCTTTTTATGAGTTTACCTGTATTGATTGTTTTGAAACCAGCAAAATATTTATCTACAAGTCCCTCTTAACTGGATTGTATCAGATGTTTTCGTAACCAATATGCGACAGTGTTTATACTGTGCAATGGCATTGGTATTTCAGGTTCCAGAAGGAACTAAACCTTTTTAAAACTTAAAACATGGAAGTATTGTCTTTGGTTTTCTCCAATTTCATGTTAAAGCTCTTATAAAAGCTCGAGTATCTGATCCAGAAAATGAATTCCAGATTACTGACCTTTTTTGTGGAATTGTGTTCAACAGTATGAAATCTTCAATCGCTGATGAAGATGGCCTAAAGCATGTCTTGCTTTGTCGTGTTATTATGGGAAAAACGGAGCAAGTTTGTATCGGGTCCGAACAATCCCATCCTTCTTCAGAAATGTTTGATTCTGGTGTCGACAATTTAGATTCTCCTAAGAAATATATAATTTGGAGTAGCCGAGTGAACACTCATATCTTGCCCGAGTACGTTATAAGTTTTCGTGCGCATCCTAACTTAGAAGGTAGGAGTTATATCCAAAACTTTTAACTTTCTTTTTCTGAAAAAACAATATTTCAACATGGAAATTTATTGGTTTTTTTAATTCTGATTAGGTGTTCAGAAGATTCAAGCTCCGATGAGACTACCGAATTCCCCTTGGATGCCATTTGGTGCTGTAATTTCTGCACTAGCGAAGTTCCTGCCTCCTAATCTCATCGCTGTTATCTCCAAGAACTACAATGATCACAAAGTAAGCGTGGATTTTTGTGAGAATGTGAATATGAATATGCATTTATGCATGTAAAATACATCTTTGTGGTTTATTAAGTAACCTACTAATCCTAATTGAAATGTTATCTTTTGTAGGAGAGGAAGATGTCAAGGCAAGAATTGATAAGGCGACTCAGGAAAATCGCAGGAGACGAGTTGTTGGCTTCAGTTATAAAATCTTTCAGAAACAAGGTATAACGAAAATTAATATGGCAACTGTTTATTTTTTTGTCCGGTTATAGTTCTATATCCTGAATATCATGCTGTGCTAAACTTTTTTCGCTTCTCAATTATCAGTTTGAATGTATTTTCACACTTCCCAAGCACAAACTTCTTGTTGCGGTTTTGTATTGACTCGAAACTTAACTGTTGTGCAGAAAGTTCAAACAAACGAAGTATGAATCGCCAAGTATCTCTTCAATGGAGTAAGGACATTAGAGAAGCAAATTATTGGGACACAACAAGCAATGATGAAAAAGGGAGAAGCTTAAATTGAGATGTAATTGTAATACTCACAAATAGCATAGTGTTCTTTACATGATTAGCTATTAGATCTAGGTAGTTTTCTTTGTTTATTTTAGTTTTATCAAAGATGGCATGTTACCCCCTATTCTCTTTTACTGATTGATAATATCATGCAAGAAGATGTTGAGAGATTGTGTTGATGGTGTATGAATGTATTATGCTTTCCTTTAGTGTTGCACTTTCATAGTGTTATGTCACAAGATCCGATTGTCTGATGTAGGAATGAGGATGCAGAAAGAATTAATAAAAATAGCGAACTCTAGCTGTTACCACCGGTAGAGGCTAATTTTTCATCCTTAAAAGATGCAGCTGCATATGACTTAGTTGTGTTTCTTATCCGTGTTCAGAGGCAATTAATGGCTGCGATGTTTATTCTTGATCCTTTAATTTCTCGTCCACCAATTCGCAAAAGCGAGGCTATATAGGTTATGTTTATGGTGCTATTTTTTTCTTTTCTTGGAATGGTTGGATGAAAATTGGAGGGACAAGATGTATTGCAGCCACTACAATGCAGATGTACTGCAACAACTCGATCCGTGTAATTTACCCGGAAAAAAATCGGTCCATGTTCAAATAGGTACCTTCTTTGGATAAAAATTGAACACGGAAGCAATATCTATGCGGCCCATTATGCCTTGGTTTGTTTAGGCCTAAAGCCTCTTGATTAAGGAACATGGCTAGTTTGATTAAGGAATGGCCAGTTTGATTAAGGAACACTTGAAAGTTAAATCTTCAGATTATTCTTTGTACATTGTGTTAGAGATTATTTTCTATGATAAGCTTTTAAGTGTTGGCCACTATTTCAAGCAGAAGCATTTACTTAATTTTCATTCTGAGGGTACAAAAGAACTCAGGACTGGCCTTACTCTGAATAAGCAGAAAATCGGGACATTTCACAAGGTTAACGATAAGCCGATACACCAAAGAATATAGAATGTTGAGATGTGAATTTAACATTCATTGGAAGGCTAACCGTGGTCAAATGGCTGTTGAGGTTCGCCAGGATGTAATTTAGTCAGTACTTTTGCGAGGGGAAACATTCATAAGGGCGTCGGAACACTTTCTTTTTAGGAATGCGTAGATAATGTTAAATGAGAGAAATTGTGGCTTCCTAACTACTCAGCAATGAAAAACCATGATCATTGATAAAAAAATATTTTTTATGTAACGTCTCGGAAATTTTGTATTTTATTATTAATTTTAGTAATACGATAGTGATATTTAGTTTTGTGGGTGATTACGTATTTGTGTGAAATATACACGTGTTATATGAACTTTGGTGTATATAATAGTGGTGGGTGTGATTTGTATTATTTTATAACTAAGTGGCCTAGTTAGTAAATTAGTTTACTAAAACCTATATATATATATATATATATATATTACATATACATATATACATATATAGAAGAGAGAGATAAGAGGAGAGAGAGAGACGAACGTCGGAGAAAGGGCTGGTCAGGCTGTGGTGGTAGTGGCGGTAGTCGGTGCGGTTTAGGTGCGGTTTAGGGTTTTAGGGCAGCGACTTCGGGAGCCGATTACGAGGTCATCGGGAGTCCGTTTTCGACAATCGAATATGTTTTCTTAGCCTATTTTTCGAGAGCTATCTATCCGTGTAAGCCGTTTCATCTGATTTTAACTTTTATAAAAACCCATTTTTAGGGTTTCGTTAATAATCCGAATTTACATCAATTTTATTGATCCGTAGCTCGTTCTAATTACGTTTAGGAACTACTTGAGGGCAATTAGTGGGCTGTCCATATCTAGCTTTGATTGTTCGGTGGGTTTTCGGTTCGAGGTTGGATATTTTTACAAACGAGCTCTCGTTTGTATAGGTAAGGGGGAAGAATATAGTTTCGCTTTAAAGACGGTTTTTATGTGTTGTTTGTTGTATGCTAGGCTATGTAAATAGGTAGTTGGTTGGTTAGTGTGTATTGCATCATGTTATTGTATTGTGTATGTGTAACATGCTTCCATGGTTTTATTTATGCTAATCATATTTTTATGGTGATTATATTGTGTATGGCAATATTACTATTTTTATTATAAAATGAATTGTGGAGAATAAAATGATTTAAATGTGTTATTTAATTAAATCTTTTAAAATCGTGAAAGTGGTGAAAGTGTGTTAGTGGTGATATCGTGTATACTCTTGTGGTGATATGTTTATCTAATTACATCGAATATTATAAAGTGTGTTTTATGTTTTATTGTGAAGTTTATTGTTTTCGTGTTTGGGTATTCGGAGTCTTTTATATTTATTTTAGGGATTGCAGTACCAAGTGTTAAGGCGGAGCTGTGTCAGCTTACGGTGAGATCCCGGAAACTTGCGCAAGGATTAGGTATATCGGTACCATAGGGTTAGTCCCCTTAAAGCCGGCCCCATATCTTTTGGTCACATGTTAGTGTCATAATATGGGTGAGGGAACCATTGCACTTTGGGTCCTAGAGCAGAGTGGCTCTAAAAGTGGGTACATGTGAGGCAATCCCGACTTTGTGTTTTGTTGAGTCTTGTTTTATTTTGTTTTGTTTTGTTTTATTTTATTTTGTTTTATTATTAATTCAGTTGATCTTGATTATATGTTCATTTACTTGTGTTGCGAGTTATATTTGTTGATATGTTTTTCGTGCAATTACCTTTATCATTATTTGCCAGATATCATATTTGCCATGTTAGGATTGTGTGTGTGTGCGTGCTTAGTAGCACGCGCCGTTTTTAATGCGAGATTGTTTTCTTACCTCATTTCTTTGTTTTCTGTACATTTTGTTCACGATCGATGTACAGGTGCTGACGGAGACGGTGGCGAGGTGTAGAGCTCTTGTCTGAGGATCATTGTCATATTACACCTTATCGCGTGCACGCTACTCTTTTGTTTACTCTTTTTGGCGTTTTCTTATTTTGAACTTTGTTCGCCTAGTAAGCGTTTGAAACGTGTATGTTTTTCTTTTGGTTAGAGTAACCTATCATGTACATTTGTATATGTTAGATTGCGTTATTGTATATAATGTCAGCTGGGTTGAATTTGACTTGATCATGTTGAATTAGTGATAATCGCTTTGCGATTTTGTTATATGTTTTGTTGTCAAACAGGTCTAATTTATTGGAAACAAATAGATATGCGAAGCTCATGCCGAAATTTTCTAAAACGTGTTGTTTTGTTCGTTTGTCACATTTGAGCCCCGTTGGCTACCCTTAGGCCAACTCAGGGAATCATATGTGATTATCGGCATGTCTTGAAGTATTTATTTGGGTCTATTGATTAGCGTGCTATCAAATGGCATACTGAATGTTTCGTTATTTTAACTTTTTCTCTTTTTATTTTCGTTAGGCCAATTTAGTGAATCAAATGTGATTATCGGCATGGCCTGAAGTATTTATTTGGTTCTATTGATTAGCATATTATCGAATGACTTTCTGCATGTTTCGTTATTTTAACTTTTTCCTTTTTATTTTAATTTACATTCACGACCCGGGTTTATCCAAAATCCGGGGCGTGACAGCTTGGTATCAGAGCTAACCGGGTTCCGATTAACTTGGTTACCTGTTGGGTAGGATAGGCACACACGGGGACGGGTGATACTTGGTGGTGTAAGACATTTTAAGAAAATCTGCATTTTTCAAAATCCATGTGGTGTATTTGGTTGTTTGTTTACATTCAAGTTTGGTTGACTTATATTGTATTGTGAGTTGATCCGTTTTAATGGGTGTATATATGGTTCTTGTTAAACGGTGTCGTGTTTGTTGAATGTGAACGGTTTTAGTTGGTGGACGTGTTTTGTATCCAGTTGTGTGTTACCCGTGGTGTGATTATATATGAATATCTTTTATGTGCTACATGTATTGATCGTGGATTGTGGTGGTGCCTTCCAACGGATTGTTTTTATGATTGTTAGTGACTGAAACTAAATTATGACGGGTTAAGAAGGATTGATATTTGTGTAGACAAGTAGGATATGTAGGCGTTTAGTTTGTTTCATGTTTTCGTTGTACTCTGTATGCCGTGTGTATATGGTATCATTTTTAAGTGTTAAGGTGGTTCTCGGGCTCATAGGGTTCGAGACTGTCCTAGGGCTAAGTGTCATAAGTGTGGTGGTTTAGGACATCTTCAGAGTCGGTGCATGTCAAAGGGAACTAGTGCCATTTCCTCAGCTCCTATTCGTACTACTCCAACTACTCAGAACTATTCGATTGCGCCTTCTTATTCCGGTTCTAAGGCTCCTATTCCTCGTAATTCTATGGCAACTCGCGGTGGTTTTCAGAGTTCCAGTCGTGGTGGTTATCAGCAGCACCAGTCTTCTCAATCGTCTTAGGGTACTCAAGCTCGTGTGTTCGCCCTGCCTCAAGTTAATACTGACAGGGGTGAACCTTCAGTTATTCGAGGCCATTATTGATTATGAGCGTAGACGTGTATCTTTTATTACTCTTTCTGGTGATCGTATTATTTTCTCTGGGGACCGATGTAGTCGTTTTTCTCCGTCGTGGAACGTTGTTGATGACTTGGGTGGGTTATTAGCTAGCTTATCGGTTAGTGATGAAGCGTCTACCGATGTCGAGCTACCTCCGGTGGTGTGTGAGTTTTCCGAAGTGTTTCCTAATGATCTTGTCGAACTTCCTCCTCAGCGTGAGGTGGAGTTTTCTATAGACTTAGCACCAGGGACTGCTCCTGTTGCTATGGCTCCTTATCGTTTAGCGCTAGCTAAACTAAAAGAGTTAAAGGAACAGTTGGATGATTTGTTGGGTAAGGGGTTTATACGTCCTAGCGTGTCTCCGTGGGGCGCGCCAACATTATTTGTCCAGAAGAAGGATGGTGGTATGCGTATGTGTATTGATTATCGTAGGCTGAATCGAGTTACGATAAAGAATAAGTATCCCCTGCCACGAATCGATGATCTCTTTGATCAGCTGAAAGGATCAAAGTGTTTTTCTAAGATTGATCTCCGTTCTGGATATCACCAACTTGGTGTTCGTGAAGTTGATATTCCTAAGACTGCATTTCGTACTCGGTATGGTCATTATGAGTTTCTAGTGATGCCATTCGGGTTAACGAATACACCAGCTGCATTTATGGACTTGATGAACCGAGTCTTTAGAGCCTTTTTGGATAAGTTTGTCGTGGTGTTTGTTGACGACATTCTGGTGTACTCTTTATCTGAGGAAGAACACAACGAGCATCTCCGTATTGTTCTTAATCTTTTGCGAGAGCATAAGCTTTATGCTAAGTTTTCCAAGTGTGAGTTCTGGATGACGGAGGTGAAGTTTCTTGGCCACGTGGTGTCTGCGGGTGGAGTGTCGGTTGATTCTTCTAAGATTGAGGTGGTGACCGATTGGGGACAACCAAAAAAGTGTGTTCGAGATCCGTAGCTTCTTGGGACTAGCAGGTTACTATCGAAGGTTCGTGCAAAATTTTTCTCGTTTGGCGGCTCCCCTAACTCGGCTTACGAAGAAAGGTGTTAAATTCGAATGGGACGAGAAATGTGAACTTTCTTTCCAAGAATTGAAGCGTCGCTTGACATCTGCTCCTATTCTCATTATCCCAGAAAGAGGTGTGGAGTATTGTGTTTATTGTGATGCCTCGAAGGAAGGTCTCGGCGCTGTGTTAATGCAAGAGGGCAAGGTGGTGGCTTATGCTTCTCGGCAGTTAAAGGTCCATGAGAAGAATTATCCCACTCATGATCTCGAGTTGGCTGCGGTTGTGTTTTCTTTGAAGTGTTGGCGGCACTACTTGTTTGGAGAGAGATTCAACGTGTTTTCGGATCACAAGAGTCTCAAGTATATTTTCACACAGCGTGATCTAAACTTACGACAAAGGAGGTGGATGGAGTATCTTGAGCAATACGACTTCGACTTGCAGTATTATCCTGGTAAAGCAAATATGGTGGCAGACGCCTTGAGTCGCAAGACTAGGTGTTCTTTGGCATGCGTCGCTATTCGTAAATGGGGAATGCTAAATGTTCTTAACGAGTTCGACTTGGAGATGGGGGAAGAAGAAAATTCAGCTGTGTTGTTCTCGGTGAAAGTGCAACCGTCATTAGTCTCGGGAGTAATTAAGGCCCAACAAGGGGACGAGGAATCTAGGGTAGTACGCGTTAAAATCTCGAGTGAGTTGGGACTCGACAAATGGAAGGTGGGCTCAGATGGCGGGGTGAGATTTATGGAACGTCTGTTTGTACCTTTAAGTATGCGTGTGGATGTCATGAGAGAATTCCACCACTCTCGATTGGCATTTCATCCTGGTGGTACAAAGATGTACCATGACTTAGCTCGACAGTTTTATTGGAGTGGAATGAAAAAGGATGTGGCGGACTTTGTTAATAAATGTCTTACTTGTCAGCAAGTGAAGATAGAACATCAGAAACCGGGAGGGTTGCTTAAACCTTTACCTTTACCTATACCAGAGTGGAAGTGGGAACGTATAACTATGGACTTTGTAGTGGGGTTGACGAGATCTAGTAGGGGGAAAGATGCGATATGGGTCATAGTGGATCGATTGACGAAATCGGCTCACTTTCTCCCGATGCGTGTTAGCGACAAAGTCGAGCAGCTATGCGAGATTTATGTTCGTGAGATTGTTCGCTTACATGGTGTTCCAGTTTCTATTGTGTCTGATCGCGATCCTCGCTTTGTGTCTCGTTTCTGGCAGAGTTTTCAGAAGGTGTTAGGGACGAAACTAGATTTGAGTACGGCATATCACCCTCAGACCGATGGGCAGTCGGAGAGAACTATCCAAACTTTGGAGGATATGCTTCGTGCGTGTGTACTTGATTTTGGTGGGGGTTGGGAGAAACATGTGGCGTTGATTGAGTTCGCTTATAATAATAGTTATCATTCGAGCATTGAGATGGCCCCTTATGAGGCCCTATATGGGCGACCTTGTAGATCTCCTGTGTGTTGGACGGAGGCCGGTGAATCATCGTTGCTAGGACCAGATGTGGTTCGAGAAACTACAGAGAAGATTCTTTTGATTAAGCAAAGGTTAGAGACAGCGAGAAGCCGTCAAAAGAGTTATGCGGATAGACGAAGGCGGCCGTTGGAGTTTGGGGTGGGTGATCATGTGTTCCTTAAAATATTGCCGCGTAAGGGCATTATGCGTTTTGGGAGGCGTGGGAAGTTGTCACCGCGGTTTATTGGACCTTTCTTGATTTTGGAGAGAGTTGGTGATTTGGCCTATCAGTTAGCTTTGCCACCGCAATTGGCGAATGTACACCCAGTGTTTCATGTTTCGATGCTCCGGAAGTACGAGCCAGACCCATCTCATATTCTGAATTTTTCCGATCTTCGAGTACATGAGGACATTTCTTATGTGGTTCGTCCGGTCCGTATACTTGATAGACGTGAGCAGGTACTACGAAGGCGCATTATTCCTTTGGTGAAAGTATTGTGAAGTCACCATGGGACCGAAGAGTCAACATGGGAACGTGAGCTGGAGATTCGTGCTAAGTATCCAGACTTATTTATTGATTCGGGTATGTGTTTAATTTCGGGACGAAATTCTTTTAAGTTGGGGAGAATGTAACGTCTCGGAAATTTTGTATTTTATTATTAATTTTAGTAATACGATAGTGATATTTAGTTTTGTGGGTGATTACGTATTTGTGTGAAATATACACGTGTTATATGAACTTTGGTGTATATAATAGTGGTGGGTGTGATTTGTATTATTTTATAACTAAGTGGCCTAGTTAGTAAATTAGTTTACTAAAACCTATATATATATATATATATATATATATTACATATACATATATACATATATAGAAGAGAGAGATAAGAGGAGAGAGAGAGACGAACGTCGGAGAAAGGGCTGGTCAGGCTGTGGTGGTAGTGGCGGTAGTCGGTGCGGTTTAGGTGCGGTTTAGGGTTTTAGGGCAGCGACTTCGGGAGCCGATTACGAGGTCATCGGGAGTCCGTTTTCGACAATCGAATATGTTTTCTTAGCCTATTTTTCGAGAGCTATCTATCCGTGTAAGCCGTTTCATCTGATTTTAACTTTTATAAAAACCCATTTTTAGGGTTTCGTTAATAATCCGAATTTACATCAATTTTATTGATCCGTAGCTCGTTCTAATTACGTTTAGGAACTACTTGAGGGCAATTAGTGGGCTGTCCATATCTAGCTTTGATTGTTCGGTGGGTTTTCGGTTCGAGGTTGGATATTTTTACAAACGAGCTCTCGTTTGTATAGGTAAGGGGGAAGAATATAGTTTCGCTTTAAAGACGGTTTTTATGTGTTGTTTGTTGTATGCTAGGCTATGTAAATAGGTAGTTGGTTGGTTAGTGTGTATTGCATCATGTTATTGTATTGTGTATGTGTAACATGCTTCCATGGTTTTATTTATGCTAATCATATTTTTATGGTGATTATATTGTGTATGGCAATATTACTATTTTTATTATAAAATGAATTGTGGAGAATAAAATGATTTAAATGTGTTATTTAATTAAATCTTTTAAAATCGTGAAAGTGGTGAAAGTGTGTTAGTGGTGATATCGTGTATACTCTTGTGGTGATATGTTTATCTAATTACATCGAATATTATAAAGTGTGTTTTATGTTTTATTGTGAAGTTTATTGTTTTCGTGTTTGGGTATTCGGAGTCTTTTATATTTATTTTAGGGATTGCAGTACCAAGTGTTAAGGCGGAGCTGTGTCAGCTTACGGTGAGATCCCGGAAACTTGCGCAAGGATTAGGTATATCGGTACCATAGGGTTAGTCCCCTTAAAGTCGGCCCCATATCTTTTGGTCACATGTTAGTGTCATAATATGGGTGAGGGAACCATTGCACTTTGGGTCCTAGAGCAGAGTGGCTCTAAAAGTGGGTACATGTGAGGCAATCCCGACTTTGTGTTTTGTTGAGTCTTGTTTTATTTTGTTTTGTTTTGTTTTATTTTATTTTGTTTTATTATTAATTCAGTTGATCTTGATTATATGTTCATTTACTTGTGTTGCGAGTTATATTTGTTGATATGTTTTTCGTGCAATTACCTTTATCATTATTTGCCAGATATCATATTTGCCATGTTAGGATTGTGTGTGTGTGCGTGCTTAGTAGCACGCGCCGTTTTTAATGCGAGATTGTTTTCTTACCTCATTTCTTTGTTTTCTGTACATTTTGTTCACGATCGATGTACAGGTGCTGACGGAGACGGTGGCGAGGTGTAGAGCTCTTGTCTGAGGATCATTGTCATATTACACCTTATCGCGTGCACGCTACTCTTTTGTTTACTCTTTTTGGCGTTTTCTTATTTTGAACTTTGTTCGCCTAGTAAGCGTTTGAAACGTGTATGTTTTTCTTTTGGTTAGAGTAACCTATCATGTACATTTGTATATGTTAGATTGCGTTATTGTATATAATGTCAGCTGGGTTGAATTTGACTTGATCATGTTGAATTAGTGATAATCGCTTTGCGATTTTGTTATATGTTTTGTTGTCAAACAGGTCTAATTTATTGGAAACAAATAGATATGCGAAGCTCATGCCGAAATTTTCTAAAACGTGTTGTTTTGTTCGTTTGTCACATTTGAGCCCCGTTGGCTACCCTTAGGCCAACTCAGGGAATCATATGTGATTATCGGCATGTCTTGAAGTATTTATTTGGGTCTATTGATTAGCGTGCTATCAAATGGCATACTGAATGTTTCGTTATTTTAACTTTTTCTCTTTTTATTTTAATTTTCATTCACGACCCGAGTTTATCCAAAATCCGGGGCGTGACATTTTATAAAAATCGGTGTTTATTTAAAAAAACGTATTGCTCAATCGATAGTCACAATACTAATTCCTACTGCAGCATGATCGAGAACGTATGTTGTTGCCATTTGAATTGGTAGCTGAAAACTCAGTCTTAGCCTTTGCCTATATATTATATTTTCATTTTCTCTTACTTATTATTTTTCCTAGTAGGGCCTCTGCATCGCAAATTAGTAACCGAAAATCCATCCTTAGATACTAATATTAAGATGCAACGAATATCCTAACTGATAAGTGATAATACAGTGTAATGTAGGGCGGGGTAAATTTTCAGATACCCGACCCGATCCCGCCCCCTGACCCCGACCCGACTCTATCGGGTATTCTCCCGACCCGACACTTTTGGGATCGGGATCGGGTTTGATTTTTAATTTTGTCAGGTACCCGAAATATAATTAAATATATTTAATTCTAACTATTTATATTGTGTTATCCTTTTTTTTGTAAAAAACAAACAAATATATGATCCCTAAGTTTTACAAAAATGTGGATTCTAATATCAAATTATTCATCACTGATACTTATTAGGGGTGGGCACGGGGCGGATTGGGGCGGATTGGTCACAATCCTAACCCGCCCCGTAAAATAAATGGCGGGACGGATTGGGGCGGATTAGTGAAATTCAAATCCCAACCCAACCCAACCCAACCCATTATAATTAAAACCCCAACCCAACCCAACCCAACCCATTATCAAGCGGGGCGGATTGGGTGCGGGTTGTTTCTTGAATTTTCATTTTAGTCATTAATTTTTCATTATTTCGCATAATTTACCTAAATATTTTTAAAAAAATAAATCTTTCAAATAGAAATATAAACTAAAAGTCAACCAAAATACGTTTAGAATGTTCGGAACAATTAACAAAGCTAAAACAAAACAAAACAAAACAAAACAAATTATTCTTCATCAACATAATCAAAATAATTCTTCATCAACATAATCAAAATAAAGTTCAATAGCTAATTGAATTCACAAGTTCAATAGCTACAGATTTCGTAATAACTTTATATAACTTCATATTTGGCTATACTTCAATTACAAATAAAGTTTTTAAAAATAAATTAACCACCCATACTACCTAGACGCAGATTAAAAATTCATTCTTTTTGTAAGTACGAGATGATACATTGAATTTATAAGACAATATATCAATCGAATCATTAAGCTTAAGTTTGGACAATCCAAAGATTTTTTGTCTATATATATAATTTTTCTTAAATCAATACTATTATAATATAGAAACTCTTATTAAAAAAGATCTTGAGAAAATTTATATTTATATATATATATATATATATATATATATATATATACGGATTGAAACGGGTTGGGGTGGATTAACCCGCGGTTTGGAAACCCCAACCCTAACCCAACCCACGAATTTTTTTACGGATTGGGGCGGGGCGGATTTAACTTTTTTTGACACCCAACCCGCCCCAATCCGCCCCAATCCGCACGGATTGGGTTACGGGGCGGGTTTGCGGATTTTTTGCCCACCCCTAATACTTATAACTCTACTGTAAAATAGTAGAAAAAAAGAAAGACAGCAGACGGTAATTCAAAACACTTAAAAAGTATATGTGGTTTCGGTGTACCGAATTTTTTGACCATATACCAATACCGAACCGAACTTGTTTGGTTTGAAAAAAATTATACCATAACCGAACCGAAAAAGTCGGTTACCGAAAGTTCGGTAACCGACTTTTTCGGTTCGGTACAGTTCGGTTTTCCGTTTTATACCGAAACATTATTATTATTAAAAAATAATTCTTGATAACAATAAAATAGCAAAAAAGTTTGTAAAAATTAAAATGTGTACAACTATTCTTATATTTGCTACTTTAACGATTGTATTTGGCTTCGTAAATAGGAAAGTAAGTCGTGAGAAAAATTAAAATAAACTATAATACAATTTATTTGTAAGTTATAACTATGCGTAAATTTATATATATTTTATAATTTTAATGTTTGGTTCGGTTCGGTATTATACCAAACATACGAAATGAATACCGAAACAGAACCGACTTTTAAAGTTTGGTTCGGTTGTACCGTACCGAAAAGTCGGTATACCGAACTTTCGGTACCAACTTGTTTGGTTTGGTTCGAAAATCGGTCGGTTGGTACAAATCGGTACAAAAAATCCAGCCCTACTTAAAACTATATATAATATGATAATAGATCTATTTTCGTCTTACGAAAATGAAAAAAGCAGAGCATCGGTACACTGCAAAACTTTTATTTTTCCAATAAAAACACAAACACTTAAATTATCACTTTAAGTGTTTTTTTTTTGCTTCTTTTTATACAATTTTTAGTAAATTATTAAAAGTTTTAGGTTCACTGACTTTCAATAAAAATGTGTCGGGATTATGTCATCCCGACTCGTCGGATATCCGAATCGTTGGGTATCCGAAATGTCGGGCTCGGGATCGGATGTAAAAAATGATTCCCGATTGTTATCGGATCGGGACTCGGGTTGATGGCGTTCGGGACGGGTCCCGACCTGATCCCACCCGTAGTGTAATGTGGCATTTCTTCAAAAACTGTTGGGATGTTAATTTAAATGTCTAAATGGACATTTCATTCTAATTACGATCTTAGTCTAGAAGATCATGAAATGCAATTAAAGTGTGGGGTTATGATAATTACTTGTGAACTAGGTCTATTCTATCATTGGTACAAGTCACAAATTCTTTGCCCCCAAAATAAGTTTGTCACAAAATCGTCCAATTTATTTTCCTTCTTCTAGACATGAGACTTGTATGATCCTTTGATAGAGAAACATTGATATCAGTTTAGATCATTATATTTCTATGCCAAACAATGTCACATGCAAGTTTACTAGATTTTATAAGCCGTTCATAAAACACCAACTTTTACCCAAAACAGTACATGCTTACGTGGACAACTATGAAACCTAAACTATATATACAGCTAATTATAAAAATCAAAGAACTTCATATACCAAATTAATCCACATTTGGATAATATTTATGAATCATTTGGATAATATTTATGAATCATGTGAGTGAAAAAAGAAGGATCATAGTCTCATACTATCATAGACTTCTCTAATAATGTATATATGGCCTCAAAGAGTTAAGAATAAGGGAACTGGAAACAATTCAGTTACATCCTTCTTAAAATAGCTGTGATCAAGCCAAGCCGCTCGAAAGCGAATTTTTTTTATTATAGTTGGAGTGGAAGTGAGTACCTTTAATGTCCATGATAATAGGAAAGTGATCTGAGTAAGTGCAAGGAAGAACTTGTACCGCGTGCTTTCGGGAAACGCAGTTTGCCAAGTAGCATTGCATAACCCCCGGTCCAGCTTACTCACGCACTACAAAAAAACAGCTAAACGAAGACGGAAATTAGCTACGGAAATTCCGTCACAGTATATAACGATGGAATTGCTACGGATTTCCGATGGATTTTGATTTGTGAAATTTTAATACAAATTTGCGACGGATTAACTATGAAAAAAAAAGAGTTGACCGAGTGTCGGTGGGAGTTGAAAATAATTCGTAGCTCTCAAGCTATTTCGTAGCTATTCTTTTTGCATATTATTTTTTAAAAAATATATTTAAATTGATTTAAATGACTTCAATAAGTGGTCATTGGGTCCACAAGATCCGTAGCTATTTACTCGCTATTTCATAGCTATTTCAATTGTAAAGATAGTATTATTTCACATCCACACATTTATTACAAAGATATCTCTCTCTCAATCTTAACAATATACCGTCCATTTCCCCATTTTCTCATATCTCCATATCTCCATAAATTAAGGTACTTGTCTAATCATTATTTTATTTTAATTGTATTTTATAATAAATATTTGTCCACCTAATTTTTAATGTGATTTATTAAACACTTTCTTAATTCTATGGAACCATATTCAACAAAAATATGTCAATTTTCATGACTTGACACGTTAAATACAAGGCGGAAGTTTTTTTTCTAGTCAACTACAAGTAAAAATTTAATACTAAAGAAATCAATTTTTTTACATTGTGTATTAATCACCGACTCAATTAGCATTTTATTTTTAGAAACCTTTTTAAAAAGATGGTATGAATATTAAAATATTTGATCAATTAAATTTGAAGTACCAATAAATGTTTTTAGATGTACAGAACTTAATTGATCGATACAATATGTGTTGGTCTTTTATTTTTCTATTGAAAAACAATTGTAAATGCAGTATTTAACAAATTTTGAAAGGTTGATGTAATTTATTATTATGGATTCATTTGATATCATATTTTTAATGTGATTGTCTACTTACACAATTATATATTGCTTAAATAGTTGACAAATTTTGTTCAAACTTTACAAATACAAATTCGTTAGATAAGTTTATTTCCAAAAAAAAATTATTACCGGTTTATACCATTTATTATGATAGTTAATACAACAAATTTAATGTTGTTAAATGCTAATCATTATACATTTTCATATATTTTCAAATATTCATGTAGCATTTAATCATGTAGCATTTAAAATAAACGCAAGCATACAATATACAATGCAAGTTAAAATGTGAAATGATTATACAATGATTATCATCTTACTAATTAATATACTATATTTGATTAAATTAGTCTTACTTTATTTAGTATATTAAGAAGATTATACATATTTGTTCAGGGATAAAATGAGTAATATTCTTCGGCAATGGATGTATGCACGGATAGGTCCTGATGGCGGCCTTTCGGAACATTTTCGCTTAGATGTAGATGATTTCATAAATTTTGCAGTTAAAAATGGTAAATGTCTGAATGGAAATATGATTAGGTGCCCATGTTCTGCTAGAATGTGTAAAAACACTCAATTTTTTCACATTGACGAAGTTCGACTCCACTTGTATTCCAAAGGGTTTGTTGCTAATTACTACCAATGGACCAACCATGGGGAATCATGGCTGCCACTTGATAGCGATCATCAATTTTATGGTGGATCATCAAATTATTTGCCTAATTACGGGGAAACATCAGGGCGTATGTTTGAATCCGATTACGAAATGGGTACGAGTGAACATTTTTCAAGCGATATGTATTCGATTGGACATGTGGGGTATGCTCAAGAATTAGGCAATTCAGCACGTACGATGATAATGGCAGCTGCCGGCCCTGAGTTTGTTTACCCAAATTATTCCTCTGAGTCCCCTAACCCGCAGGCTCAGGGATTTTATGATATGATGAGGGCAACTGAGCAACCTTTGTACGAAGGTTCGACATACTCTATGTTTGATGCCATGTCTGAGATGATGAATGCAAAGTCTGATACTAATATGTCAACTACGTCATAGGACAGGGTTGCTGGGATATTCAAGAAGTACTTACCAGAGGGAAATACATTTCCTAGTAATTTTTATCAAACAAAAAAGGTTATACATGGTCTAGGACTTCCAGTGGAAAAAATCGATGCGTGCATAAATGCGTGTATGATTTATTGGGGTGTAAATAGTAACAAAAAGCGGTGCAATAGATGTGGGGAGTCGAGATATAAAGATGATGGAACAGCGCAATCAGTTATGTATTACTTGCCATTGTTACCAAGATTGCAGCGATTATATGCATCTAAAGCCACAGCTAGCCATATGAGATGGCACGCTGAGCACCATTCGGATCCAGACTTTATGGTTCATCCATCAGATTCAGAGGCTTGGCGACATTTTGATGAAAAACATCCAGACTTTGCAGCGGAGACCCGTAATGTGAGATTGGGACTTATGGCTGACGGATTTACACCATTTGGAATGTTTGGGGAGCAATACTCATGTTGGCCAATTATACTTACTCCATACAACTTGCCGCCAGGCATGGTTATGAAAGAACAATTTATGTTTCTAACTGTTCTTATTCCAGGGCCGAAAGATCCGGGACAGATGATAGACGTGTTTATGCAACCTTTGATTGCAGAATTGAAGTTTGGGTGGACTCAGGGAGCCGAGACATATGATTGTTCATTGGGTACAAATTTTTATCTACGAGCAGCACTTATGTGGACTATTAGTGATTTTCCTGCATATTCTATGTTGTCTGGATGGACGACTTCTGGGAGGTTGGCTTGTCCACATTGTATGGAAGATAGTGATGCATTTTATTTGCCTCATGGACGTAAAATCACTTGGTTTGATAACCACCGGAAATTTTTACCAGACAACCACCGTTATCGTAAGAATAAGGAAAAATTGATAAAAGGGAGGAGAGAGAAGGGGAAATCACCTACTGTGAAAACAGGTAAGGATATAATAGACTGGATTACCACTCTTGGATTAGAGAAAGTGACCAGGAAAGGTGCTATGAAACATAATGAAAAGATAACCAAATCTGATGGAGGTTATGGCTGGAAGAAGCGGAGTATTTTTTGGGATTTACCCTATTGGAAAGATAACCTCATTAGACACAATCTTGACGTTATGCATATTGAGAAAAAATGTTTCGAGAATATATTTAATACCGTTTTTGATGTTCCGGGAAAATCAAAGGATAATCTTGCTTCTCGAATGGATGTGGCAAATATTTGCAAACGTCCAGGATTCACAATAAAAAGTGACGGGACTTATGATCGAGCCTATTATGTTCTAGAAAAAAACTCAAAGGAAAGTATATGTGATTGGATTAAGACGATAAAATTTCCAGATGGGTGTGTCTCTAATATGGGAAGATGTGTTGATATGAGAAAAAACAAGTTATTTGGAATGAAAAGCCACGACTGTCATGTATTCATGCAACGATTGATACCAATAGCATTTCGGCTAACACTTGAAAAAGAAGTATATAGCGCGCTTGTCCAATTTAGCATATTTTTTAAACGTCTCACATGTACGACAATTTCGGTATCTGACATGTTGAAACTTGAAAAAGAAATTCCAATTATATTATGTCAGTTGGAGATGATTTTTGCGCCTAGCTTTTTTGACCCTATGGAGCATCTTCCAGTTCACCTTGCTTACGAAGCAAGAATTTTGTACCCTATTGCACCACTGAAAAAAATCTCTCTGAAAAAAATCCCAAAATCACACTTCTTATATATATATAATTTTGCGAGGTATATCCCAAAATCTCTGGTATTTCGCGAGGTATTCTACGCTCCTTCCCTCTCTCTCTATTTCTTTAATTTTGTGTTATAATTCAAATTCTTATATATATATATATATATATATATATATATTCTTATATATATATATATGTGTGTGTGATTTAATTAACACTTGGGTTGTTATTTTTTTTACTTTTATGGGATAAAAGTTTTTAGTTATAGAGCCCACTAGTTTGATTTAAATTTTTTAGTTATTTTCTCTAATTTCGTTTGAGTCGCTCGAATTTGGTTGATTGATTCATATGACTTATTCCATTTTTTGTTTTGATAAGTCAGAGGTTTAAAATTATTCATATATACTATTCTTCTCCCAAGTAATACACACTTGAAATGACTGAGAGTTTGTTTGGTTGCTGTTTTTGTGCAGTGTTGGCTTGTGTGATTGTATCTTTAGGTTCAGCTGATTTGCTTTCTGTTTATACAAGTGCATTTCATTGGTCAGTTAAAAAGTTGGGAGTTTTTTTCGGTCTTGGAATATTTAGAAACCTTAAGCTACATGAAGTCAACTCTTTCCTTGGGTCAGATGAGTTGGTTTTTTTCTTAAAACTGCTGCCTAGTTATAGTTGACAGTGGGAAAGTTGATAGTTTTGCATATGAGTTCTCATTTCTCATCAACTATCTTCAAGGGAACACGTCATTGAGTTTATGTTTTTTCATGAAAAAAAACGACAATCTGTGTTCTTTCATCGAGAATAAGGAGGATATGATTAACTTGACCAGGAGATTGATTGTTTCAATCAAAAAGGTTTTTGATTTTTTTTTCTGTTTCCATGTTCATTGGGGATTAGGGGAAGCGGGTCAGTGTTCCATTGTTCAAACTGATTATATAGAACTGAATAAATAGATGAGTCTCGGTATTTGCATTTGCTTTGGGTTTCTGCTTGATTGACTTGTCTGTATTTGATGTCGCGATACATCGGGTTGAAAAGGCTAGAAACCGAAGGACTGCATATCTGAAGCGAGGTGGTTGATTATTGCTTTCTGTGTGTGTATGTGTGTAGAGAATAAGGAGAGTGGATCAACAATTGGTTGAGTGTTCGATTAATTTATAGAAATGAATGAATCAATGAATTCCAGTGTTCCTGTTTGGAGAGTTCGGTTTCATTCTACAGGTTATATTCGACCTATCTGCTCATGTGCAGATGTTATGCATTTGGTTGGTCAGTAGAGAGTTTATATATACTTCTAAAGCTCAACTAGGCCATCCTATTTTCGTGAAACTGCTGCTGACTTTACAAATTCGTGTTTGATTTTTGAAAATCCTCGTGATTGGGAATTTTGTTGTTTTGCATATGATTCTCTGCAATTTTCTTATTGAGTTTATATTTTCCTAATCATGTTGGTTATCTGGTGATAGCTATATAGTATAATCAATTTAGTCAATTAGCTAGCTCATATTATTCTACATGCTAATCTACTCCTCATCATTTAGGTATATAGAGTGCTTTTATTATTGTGATCATTGCATGTGTGCAGGGGATCTGAGATGGCAAATTCGCTATACGGTCAATTTTTATATATATACTGAATTATTGAAATTGGCAAGATTTGTGTCTACAAATGAGTTCTCTGTAACTATATTGAACATATACAAAAAATGAGTCATTTCATCTGGTTACCTTTACTAATCAAAGTACCCGATTAGCTCATTCAGATCTTGTTGGATGACTAATATTTTTTCTGTGAGTTGAGATTATTATCTCTGTTTGATTTGTTTATGAAGAGCTTTTGAAGTATATTGAAGAAGATTATGCTTACGAAATTAGGTATTTCAATTCAGTTTCAGTTAAGAAGTTAATATCATATTAGCCATTAAGGTTCGTTTGATCTCGTCGATGAGCCAAGTCCATTTTTGTTACTGAGTTTGGTGTTTGGGAAGTGGTCTAAATGAGATGATAAAATTTATGTCTATGCTTGATGAAGTAAGGTTCTATTCTGGTTAGCGAATACCCCCTTCTGTATAAAGCGTTATGAATTTATAAAAACTTGGCTCTCATGGCTCTAAATTTCAGGCTTTTTTTTTTTCATTTTTGATTCAATGCTTGTATAGTGTTTTTAAACTTAGATCACATACAGGGAGGAATAAAACAAAGTATAAAGCAATTCAATTAGCTTTTCTATTGTCAGATAGCAAGGATCCTCACTGTATCAAGCCATATTATTTTGTGAATATGTTTGCCACCATAAATCCAGCTTCTTTGCTTAAAAGCTGCAGCCAGTCAATCTTAGCTCGATTCGAGTTACATAGTACAGCAACCACTTCTGTTAAAAATTATTTAATCGGGTCTTATGTTTTATGTTAGGTAAAAGCTGGACTATATTTGGATAATCAGCTTAAAAAACTAAGCTTTCTGGTATTTTTGCTTGAGTAACCTAGAATCGTTAAGCTAGTTGTGTCTATTAATTCCTTGCTACTATTTCTTGCTACTATTTCTCGTTTTCAATGCAGATGACTAGGCCTGGCTATTCTCTCTCTGGCAGAGGTAGAACCTCTGTTAGCGTAGGTGGCGTTCGATCTTATGGTCGTGGTTGTGAATCACATGATACTCCTATTTCTCGGCAGCGTTTTAACTCTTTTCCTGAGACACAGCCACAAGATATGCAAGCCCAATATCAGATGCGATCCCCAACCCCTGAATCTAGAGTTCGTCATCCATCGAGTGGCCCATCCTCTTCGGGCTCAGGTAATGTTCCCTCCAGCCCAATTGTGCCACCTGCCACTGAAGCGCCTAGTCCTCCTAGTTCTGAAAATGTTATTATCAATGTTGGTTTGCTCCAAGAAGTAAGAACCAAAGTTGAGGTGGTGCGGTCTAGCTTGAAGAAACCACCAGTGTAAGTCATGGTACCTTTTTTTTTCTATCTAGCTATTTACTTGTTTGAAATACTGTGAGCCTTCTATTATATTTTATTATTTCATGTCATAGGTTCATACCGTCGGTTTCAACTATAATCACAAAAAGCTTTAAGCAAAAACAGCGTAAAAAAGGCACTGCTTGGAAGTGTCTCAATCAAAAAAAGGTGGATTGGTACTGGAGGGAGTTTGAGGTATTACATATAAGATTAATGTTTACGTTGCTATCCATTTCTGAATATATGATGAATTATTATTACCTTTGTTGGATTGTTTGGTTGTTAACTTTGAGCATTGGTTAAGTTGAATTGCTACGCCTTGTTTAATTGCGTTGGGCTCGTGTTTGGTATTAGAATCTAGGGATCATTCAATTGCAACCCTACATTTATAAATACGTTTTTTTTAATCTTCAATACAGTCATAATATCATTGAAATTAAACATTTTTAATGTGGAGTTGAGACATACATCTTGCAATCATGAGAAGGCATATTAGCATAGAGTATCCCCTTCACTGAGACATACTACTATGTATTACTACTTGCTAGTTAATTACTAGCAGTAGCATGATTGGACAAAAAACTAGAAATCTCATTAGCATTCATTATTCATTTTCTCCTTATTCAGTTTGGGAGTTTTGGAAGTCCAGTCTTTTGAACATTTTAATTAATTTTCACTTAATTTCCAACATTAATGGCTCCTCTAAATATTGCTAACTGGGGAGAATTCGATTGCCCATATAGCTCAGGAATCTGCCATATAGTTGCACCATATGATTCACCTAGAGACACAAAAGAGACTATCAAAACAGTTTCTATTTCAAACGGACATAAAACAGTAAGAACCTACCGGAAGGAAGTACTAGTAGAAACAAGGCATAAGAATGTAAGGCCTTGTTTGGTTGGGTTATTTCACGGCTGGGACACCAAATATAGTGGGGTCTACAAAACTCATGTTTGCTTAGGTAATGCAGATCAGGATTATAAATGAAGGTTTGGACGCCAAATGGTCCAAAATGGGTGTTATATGGAATGCCACAGAGGTGGTATTATTAGTTGTGAAACTAGTAATCTGACAATTAAAATGCATCAGTAGATAATTTATAGCTCTGTAGATAAAATGGTATATAAGTTCGACTGTTTTGGGACAATGCCTTTAATTTATCATGTTATTGCATTTATTTGTAGAAGCATGTTTGTTGGGATCAGCCCACTGCCATCGTTCGTGCTTGCTGGGAGCATATAGCGTCTACTCGTTATTCGGACTGGTTTAGTAAGCTCCGATTGCGTACAGAGTGTCCAACATTTTGCGACCCCGTTGTCTGGAATATATGGAAAGCTCATTGGGAAAAGGAAACAGTGAAGGAAATGAGTATGATAAAAGCAGCTAACAGGCGTGGTAAAGAAGGCACCACGCCATCTATACATGTTGGCGGGTCAAAATCTCATTTGGAGCATTTGAGGGATGCTTTTAAAGCTACAGGAAAGATGCCAAGTCTTTGGCAGCATTTTAGAGATATGCACCAGAGAAAGGACAAAGATGGTAACAAAGTGTTCTGTGACCCAAAGTCCGCCCGAATCAATGTTAGTTTTCTTAAATTTTTAAATATGTTTAAAGCTAGAAGTTGAGAACCATGCATGCATTCTGGAAATATTTTCATCTTGGTGTGTGCTCAATATTTTTGTTCTTCTGTGGGTTATCATTGAGTAATTATACGTGAATTGGTTTTATAAGCCGGAAACATACGCTGTGTGAGAGGTTTTGTTTTTAATGAAACAACATTTCACTCAATTTCAGTTTCTGGAATTATAATGCAGCTCATTGGTGTGTTCTTTTAATGTACAGCGGGTCAGGCACTACTTGTCTTTTGATTTCATTTTTTCGTTTTTTGTAGTTCTGCTTTTTTTGTGAAGAAATGGAGCTACATAGAAATTGCTTGCTTTTCCTTTCTTGTTTGCTAACCGGGATGTTTTTTTCTGAGGATGTGATGATAAACATGTGAACATCTGTTTTGGTCGTGTTCGGTTGTGCTTGCTTGCTGTTTCATTTTTCCAGTGTTAGGACGATTCTTCATTTACTTCTTTAATGAGGACTACTAAATGCAATTATGTACAATCGATGATCGTCAGTTCTTTTGTGATTTTTTGTTACATTAGATCTCATTTTTTTCTGAGGATGTGATGATAAACATGTGAACATCTGTTCTGGTCGTGTTCGGTAGTTCTTGATTGCGGTTTTATTGCGATATTCATTCTTGGCTTCATACTTTTGTCACTAATTGATTACCCAACTTTATTACTTTAGTCGTGCAGTCAAATTAACTTTAATGGTGTGTTCTGTGTATTGTTTTGTGAAGAATTTGACTTCATTCTATGTATTTAAAGTGTGTTCTTCCATGATTTAAACCAAACAATAAAGTGTGTTCTTGCTATGAATTTAACATGTTTTTTATGAAACTGTCAAGTGATTTATTTATGTCTAGATTTTCGGAGTGGTATTTATACGTTAATGCTTAAATTAGGACACTAGTAAAGTGTGCTTTTAGATTGCCCTTAGTTCTTTTTTTTTTTTTTTATACTCGCTCGATGTTTCTTTGTTATGCATATGGTTTACATCTTCAATACAGGAAAAAATTGAGGCTAGAATGGGTGAACTTGCGACAGATATGGAGGCTAGAGGCGAGCCAGTAGTCATCGACGAGAACCGGGTTTTTCTTGAAGTTATGGCTAAGCTTGGAGGCGTATCTAAGGGTCGAGTATATGGGATAGGTAATGTAGTGTCTGCTTTGAATGATGAGGCCATTTGCTCATCTGCTGCATCAGTTCCGACTACGATGACGCCAGACCAAATGACGGAGCTAGTGACACGCCTAGTTAATTAGGCTTTTTCTGAGAAAATGCCAGTTGTGGTCCAATCATTGTTGCAACGTATCAGTCAAAACACACAACCGTCGCGAGATGCGCCAGCAGATCAATCCGATTTCGGTAACCGCGGAGGTGAGAATGGTGCGGGGGAAAGTGTTGAAAGCGGTGGCGAGCGTAATGTTGGTGTTTATGACGATGCTTAGTATCTATTATGTTATTGTAGTATGAGAACTTATCCTAGTAGGTTATGACTAATGTTTTGTGCATACATCTTGTAAGTATCGGTAGCGTTGATATTTAATTGGTCATGGTAGTATACGAAACACACTGAGTAGGTTATGACTTTAGTATTTTGGGCATGTAATCTTACTTGCATAGGAACCGTTGATGTTTAGTGGGTCATGGAAGTATGTGAACCTTTTATGACATTTTAATATTTTGGGCATGTAATATTTGCTAGTATCGGTACTGTTATGTAATATGAATTCAGTTAAATTTTGTTTATCATTATAGCATGTTATTTGGCTTGTGAATTAGTTTTATTTATATCTATTAATGTTTACTTAATAAATTTATTTTTTATTTAATTAATAAAATTAATTCTGTTAATTGTATTAAAATATTTTTTTATTTAAATAATCACACTAGTGTGATGGAATTGGCACGGGTTTGTCATATTGATAAATTTCTAATATATATTAAATTAAATATCAAAATAAAAAATATATTATAATAAAAAAAATTGCGACGGAATAGCCACGTATATTCGTGGGTAACTATTCATTGTTATACTATATTTATATTGTAATTTATTCTATATAATTGGTTTTGTGAGACTTTTGCTACGGAATTTTGTAGCAACATCAAAACTTAGAGACGGAAAATCCGTCGCTATAATGTCACTAAATACAAAACTTAGAGACGGAAAATACGTCGCTATAATGTCACTAAATACAAAATTTAGAGACGGAAAATCCGTCGCTATAATGTCACTAAATAGCTACGGAATAAGATTTCCGTAGCAAACATTTAGCCACAAGCACTTTAGCTACGGAAATCAGAGACGGAATTTTTCGTCACAAAGAGCCAATCTGCGACGGATTTCACGTTTTAGCGACGGAAAAATCCGTCGCTGTATTGCTGTTGTGTTGTAGTGACGACATTAGCCATTCCGTCACGATTATTAGTCCAGCTGAACCTTGAGCCTGGGGAATTCATTTCCATAAGCTACAAGCATTAATGTTTTCATTGAATGTCCTCATGCGATCCATACTAGGAAAATAAAAGAAAAAGGGAGAATCATTGATAATTACATAAAAACATGCTAATTAATTAATATCTAAAAATTCACATTCTTAACTACGGATCGAGTATTTAAGATTTGGTACATATCAACGTAGTATTAGTGAGCTTCAAAGTAAAAAATAAATAGTAAAAATAAGTAGAATTATGTAACATATGTACTTAAGTTTAAAAATGTTTTTAACATGAATTTTGGATAATTAAGTGTCAAATCATGTAACAGATGATCATTTACTTTTGATGTAAATAAATTGCATCAAATGTCATTTTCTCCTCAAAACTACAGATTCAATGCTAAGAAAATAGTTGAATGTTTAGCTAAATTGACTTTGCATTAATGTAAGTCAAGTATCTTTTCTCTCTGTGTATGTTCAGCTGCATTAGCTGACTAATCTTATGTAATTTTGTTGAGGTTTTAATGAAAAGCTTGACTTTCAAAATAAAAATAAAATCTCTTTCATCTCCACAATTATTAACTTCTCCTAACTTTTTTGAACTTAAATAAGAAGAAACCATTCTTCCTCAAGAATAAGATATTTTTTCTTCTTTTATCTCCTTCAAACTCATTATTTGCACTAATACATTTTCTCACATGCAATACTTTCTCTCATACTTACTTTCTTTTAAAATAATTAAAAATATAGATAAGGAGGATGTTAAGAAAATTGAGATTTTATTTGTAAAAGGTATGAAATATTGGAAAATAATTTTAAAAGATTGATTTGGATTACGCTCACATACACATTATTCACTCTCGTCATAGGATTATTTACAAACAAACGAAAAAAATTATATGATGTATAAAATCATTTCCAGAAATTTGATATTTCCATTTGGATCTATTAATAATTATTTACTATATTACTCCATATTGTTATTTATAATTTTATATTCAAATAGGTTGACAATTACGCTAAAATAACATGCACACTCCATCGTGTTTGGTTGAATAATTTAATACCGCCATTTAGAAAACGTGTTGTATCAACCAATTGATATTTCACTTTCGTAAATGTGACATTATCCACAATTTTGGAAGTTAGACAACCGTGTTTTAATTTGGTTTCTAAATCTTCTAGTTTATATCTAATAAATGTTTTATTTAATCCAAATATTTCACGTATAATTTAGAATTAGTATTTACACCAAGGAGGCGAAGAGTAATGTTTTATGATAATATAGTATGATTAATTACTAGTACTCATGGGCGAATCCATAAATAGTTTATGGGGATGTCAAAATTAATATGAACTACTAATTTATCATGGTTGATATTAATTTTGGAAAATAGTGAAAATATATGGTTAGAAATTAAAGTTTTCATAATTGTCGTCGTCTTCGATGGTCTGCGCTTACACTTAACATAGCTGTATATTACTTGTAGCAGGTGACAATGATTAATTAACTTTTGAGAATGTACATAGTTAGGCAAACCAGGCATTAGCTAGTGAATCAAATAACCAGCTAACCTACCACACACTACCATTCCCTTTAAAATTTCATCAAGTGGAACATGGGATTGAATATTGATCCACCGTATCTTGTTCCCCATATTGCACAGTACGTGTGAGTTGTTGTGACCTTTTTTCAGGTCCTAAAAATATGAATCCAGGCGAATTTGGTAACTCATGGTTACATGTCGTAAATCGTAATGTTATAGTAGTATTAGTTACGAGTTTGACCAGAATCGACTCGTTTGGCTTTTCCAAATAAAATTCAAATGAAGAAGAAAATTTGGCCTAGTTTCTTAAATTAGTTTAAGGCGTAAGATCTTAAATTTGAAAACCTTTGAAATTACTTTAATTGATCATATTCTGCAGTTTTGTAATGTGATAAATTCTACAGAGTTTGATGCTTCATAAGCTTACAAATATGTGTAAATCTCAGAAGTTCACGACAAGTTTAACAGTTTAGTTTTTAGCATTTGATTATTACTGCTTTCCATCCTAAAACATTCGAGCTCTATGTATCTACGTACAACTTTGACCGTTAAATATCCCGTCTTTAAATTGTCGAAATGTAAATTTTCAAATTTTGTTCATATAGTTTAACATTTGAACTATGTGATTAACTTTTGAAAAATTCTAATTCGACAATTTAAATATGAGTTATTTGTTGGTCAAAATTAGACGTAATTTTGTATATCCCTAACAATGCGGGACGTAGGGAGTAGTTTTTAAGATTTGCATATACTCGTTCCAAATACGGATGTATTATAACTTATAACCTATTGCTCTAATACATAAGGCTAAAATGTGACATGCGTAACAGTTATTACTATACTAGTTTAATGTGAAACTAAAGAATACAGTAACTTTACTTTGGTAAATTAATGGTTATTTCATCTATGATCACTAATTATGTACCCCATTGTGATTGTCCACAACTGAAGATTGAGGGAGACACATGAACTAATCAAGATTCCACTACTAAGATTTGATATTCATGATGCTATGAATTTCATAAGAGGTGACGTCATTAATATTTTTCCTATAAAGTTGGCTCCAACATAATCTCTCATTTCCTTTATAAGTGTACAATTTATAAATTGATACTTTTTAAAAATATTAAATATAATACATAAATTATCAATATTACTCTTATAAATATCATAATTAAAGTTAATACGGATGATTTTTTTCCTAAAAATTGTTGTTGTAATTATAAATAGTAAGTATATAAAGAGTAATAAAGTAAATCTATTACATTAGAATTATCATATTGAAAAAACGGACACTTATTTTGGATAACCAAATATGGAATAGTAACATTTAATTAGTAAAGCAGAGAATATATAAAAATAAAGTAAAATGCTTTATAAAAAGAAAAATCGAAAAAAAGAAAGAAAAAAAGAAGAAGTCACCCCACTTGTGTCACATATGTTTCCACCCAGCATATCTTTCGTTACTTTCACACCCACAACCGTCTTTTTCTCTCCCCATACAAATTTACAAGATTGGTTACATAAATTCTCCTTCTATTGCAATTTATTTTTAATTAAGAGGTACATCGGCATTCCGTTGTCACAATTTTATTGCAAATTATTTTTAATTCAACATTATTATAATTAGATTAAACAGTAAATGACATCGAATTTTCCCTTCTTTAAAACTTTGTACAAAACAAATACCATATTATCATACTACAATGCGATTCTTCACATCTATTCTTACGACTTCCGTTCAAAGAAAATTAAATTTCGAATTAACTTATTCAAATTGTTAACAAAAATTACTCGGCCTGTAATATTACATGATAAAATAGTAAACAAAAATGATAAAATAGAAGGAAAAAAAAACAAAATCACCCTTTGAAAAATATAAGGATGACTAATATAGTTCAACTAGAAACATAGAGACCAGATAATATTCTTGTTCAAACTGTGGAAATTATTTCATAAATGGAAATTATTTCATAATATTCTCCTCAAATTCACTTCCTCCAAAAACTTTACCTCCCATATTTCTCTCTCTTAATTAGTTTAATATAACTCTCTCTTTATATTCATACATATACATACATACATAGATTACTTTTCAATATAAAAAATTTAAAAAATACATAGATAGATATATGCAGTCTCCAAGCTTCAACCGGTATTCTTCCAGCATGCTCGAAGACGTCGCCGCTAGGGTCGTCGCTGAATTCCCTGACCATTTCGAAAACGACACCGTATTCTACCTAGACCACCAAAACAAAGAAAACGACAATGAAAACGAAGAGGAGGAGGAGGAGGAGGAGGAGGAGGAAGAAGAAGAAGAAGAAGAAGAAGAAGAAGAAGAAGAAGAAGAAGAAGAAGAGTTCGAGTTCCCGACTCTCCTGAACTGCCATGTGGCCCTTGCACCCCCCCTCGCCTTCCCAGTTTTTGGCAGAGATATCATTATAACCGAAAACAAGAAAGAAAAGGAAAAGGAAAAGGAAAAGAAAAGGAGTCCACTTTGGAAGCTGATGAGGGAGGAGAAGGGAGAGGAGAGAGAGTCATGCTCCTCGTCATCATCGGAGGGAGATGAGCTCGAGGGGGTGGCAGAGGAGAGCTACTGCGTGTGGACTCCGGCGACGGCAGGGAAGAGCTTGTCGGCGGGAAGGTCATCGAGGAGGTGGAGGGTTAGGGATCTTTTGTTGTTTAGGAGTAACAGTGACGGAGTAAATATTCGATGAACCAGTGAGGAGCGGAGCTAGGGTTATAAAGAAAAACGAGGGGTGACCAGTATTTTTATCCATTTAGATGTAAATATTGGGTGAACCAACGTCTCAATTAATAAACCCTCGTCAAAGTATTGGAAACCCTGCTCGGATGTACCATTAAATTAATGAGAGTTAACAGAAATACTATTGGTTGAGTCTACTATTTTACTAAATGGACCTGTGTGAAAACGGAAAGTCTTCTCTATGGGGTCGAGAAGGGTACTTTTGTAGTTTTGTTGACTTACAAGAGGCAGAGATGACGGCGGCGAAGGAGTTCGTATATGGAATATTTTTTGGGAGCATTTTAGGCCATCTCATTTTGATAGAAAATGATGAAAAAGTAATATTAGTCTGTATTTATCTTGATTGAAATGTTTAAGAATTAGTGTTATGTCTAGTTGACTTCATTTTTTTATCAGAGTTTTTATTATTTTATTTTGGGTTTGTAAGTTGTTTTTCTCCAGACTTCTTGCTTAAGTATCGAGTACATGAGTTGTAAAGTTTATTTTGAACAGATAAAAAGTGATTATGTCTTTGATTCCCACCATTTATTCTGTTTGTACATAGGAACTTGCAAATTTGAGTTGTATTTATATTTTTGAAGTAATTATTTATTCAACAATGGGGATGGGATTTAAATTCTTCATACAAGGCTTGTTTGGTTACAAAAATAAAGGTTTATAAGATTAGGACCAGCTGTAATGGAAAGGGTAATTACGTAATTTTCCACCCCACGAGTGGAGATACGAGGTGGCTGGTGAGGAAGGTTTTAGTTTAAGTGGGTTGACAGGTCTTTTAATTTTAGTGCTAAATTTATTTAAAGTTTTGTTTTTTGTTTTGCTTTTTAAGTTTTTTTGTGTGTCCAGAGTACTTAATTGATATACTATTATGTAGATATATCGTAATTCGTAAGGATGCATTTTGAATAAATTAGGGGGCTGGTGAGAAAGACATTTGTTCATGTTAAACATGTTATGTTTTAATTATGTTATTTTTTTTTTCATATGTACTTGTAAAAAAACATTGATTTTTTTTTTCTTAAATCAACGTTTTATTTTATTTGTAAAATGTTTGTTTAAAAAAATATGTAAAAATTGACTTTTTATATATATTTTTAGATATTTATTATTTGTTTTGCCAATTTATAAGATATTGATATTAATCTTGTCATCATTGGTGTGGTGTTTTTAAATCAAATGTGCTGGTGCGTATCAAAAAGTATAATTTTCTTATTTTACCACACTTTGTTTTTTAAGTTTTAACTCTAGAGAATATTTTTACATTTGCAATCGTTTTTTAGTTTTTCTTAATATTTTATTGGGTAGTTTCGTAACTTCATCACCTCATATGGCGGGTGCCAACACATGTTTACTAGTCAATTTTGTTGTGTTTTTGAAAATTAATGTTCGTTTAGTATAGAATATGATTGTTCAACTAAAACGCCCAATCACAATTATCGAGTTTTTGGGTAGGTTTTGTGTGTAGTTATAGCAATACCATAACTTTAAACAAGACTTATCTATTTTAAAACATACACAATAGTGCTATTAAATCAAATGTTGGATAAAATTATTAGCTAATATATATGTTTTTATTTCATAATAGTGTTGTTAACTAACTTATTAAAGTTAATGTTGTTAACATTGTTATTATATTTAACAACAAAGTTAACATTGTTAAGTGATAACATGCCAATTTAGTTGACTAACTCTTATATTAAATACTACAATAAAACAAAAATAACACTTTCTCTAATAATACTTTTTTTTATCCGAAATCAATTATTTATTATAATTCAATAGATAATGTTGTTAAAAAAATACACTAATGTGACAATTATATGGTTGTTAAGATTAACATATATATGTGGTATTTAACATGTATATGTGTCAATATTTAACAATAAAAATTTAACATAACTATGACGAAGAAAAAGTACAATTTCAAACTTCAAAGTTTTTTGGAAGGTAACAATCGACTTTTTCTCATTGTCAATAAAATGAAACATGGATTCGATATTCATAAAACTAATTTTGGGTAGTAGTTTGCCGGAGTATTAAATCATATAAATCATACTCTTAGATGAGCTTTTGTTTGTTTTTCATCATTGTCTGTATATATAGCGAGCGTTGAATGTTGATATCAATACACTATTACGTTTACAAATTATAAAACACCACAGTAATTCACTATCACTCAGGAATAGGTAAAGCCAGGTGTCAAAATTTACCTTAACTACTATATTAAGTGAAATCAAAAGATAAGTGGTACCAAAATTATATTAACTACTAGATTAAGTAAAACTAAAAGATAACTGGTGTCAAATCATCGTTTTTAACGTATTTTGATGAAAATATATGGTAAATTTTAAAAAATATAAATTATGAAGGATGTCATTGATTCCGATGATTTGTACTTAGGATAGTATTTCATGACTACAGGAACAATCACAATGATCGATGACAGTGAATATGTATTTTTTATTAACGATGAAAATGAACACATTTGCCTCTCTAAAATATTCAAAGTGTGAGGTATCTTATAAGATCGTCGAAGATGTCTTTCAGAAAAAACATACTCCATCCGTTTTCAATTAATTTTCCATTACGAAATTACGTGCAATTTTGACCGGCCAATAACTTGTATCAAAATTATCGGAATAAATTTTTTCAAAAGTTAATCATATAGTTCAAATATTAAATTATATGATTTAGTTTTAAAAATTTTTATTTCGATAATTTTGATACATATTATAAACCGCTTAAATTTGCAGGTAATTTCGTTTGGAAACGGAGGGAGTAAGAAGTTAAAAGCAGCACAAACTAATTTTGTTAGTACGCAAGAGAATATTATTGAAAAACTTCAAATAATTTGCTCATGGACACATAGTATTAATAAAAAGAAAGAATGTTTTGCTTTAGAATCTGTTAATTTGGTGAAAGTTTTAATACAGACACGTCATATGGGTCCAATGCAACTTGTTGGCTATATACAGCTAATTTTCGTTGTCTATCTTGCTTTGATTTAAAGCTCTTTTCATCAAAAAGAAAGTGTAA
The DNA here is from genome assembly GCA_963920805.1 of Primula vulgaris. Taxonomy (NCBI): domain Eukaryota; kingdom Viridiplantae; phylum Streptophyta; class Magnoliopsida; order Ericales; family Primulaceae; genus Primula; species Primula vulgaris. Next base: position 32,760,580 of record OY987214.1, on the reverse strand, counting down.
TTAATAGCGTTTGGAATTATAATCTTCTTTTTATAGAAAATATGAGTAAAGTTTGTTCCACATTAATCATCATGCCACCTAATGATACAAGTGATAGAACATAAAAATTAGACCCGAATATTCTATTCGGTTAATAATCGACCCACACTTCATAAATGGGTATCCAATGCTTAAATGGGTCATCACATGCCTTTCATAGAGAATAAATGTGGATACTACTAAAAGCCCAAGCCCACTTAACTAGGGACCCATATCTGAAAAACCCCTGAGATGGAGACATTTGTCAACATCCTAAAAGGCATAGTTGCCTATAAATAGCCAACTACCCCTCCTAGAAACGGACCAGAAACCGAGCAGAGAAAAGAGAGAAATTAGTCAAAGCTTATCACGCCAATAAACAAACCGAGCAGAGAAAGAGCCGAGTACCGAAGAAGAACGAGAAAGACTAAGATGAGAGATCAAATAGTTAAGTCGAGCATAATTGTTAGAAGGAAATTGTAATCCGAACAAGGGCAATTGCCGAATAGTAATAAAGATTAAGAAGTGTTCATCGTTTATTGTATATTCAATATTATATCATTGTTGAAAAACCTAACGCTACCGATCAAAGTTATGGTTTTATCAAATGGCGCCGTCTCCGGGAATCATCTAGTTCCCAACTAGTTTAGAATTCGAATACCAATACTTTACCAGACGAGCGACAATGGTGATCAATGTAGAAGAAACTCATCCCGAGATAGTAGAAACCAATAACCAAAACGTGCAAATTAGGCAACAAGATCTCGACGATCTACTCGCCATCCGTGACAGATACGACGCTATCCAGTCCGGAAACCAACCAACAACCTTCAATGTCCACCAAGAACAACTGACCGAACAACCCCTACAGCTTGAAGGGATCGTCGAAGAACACCCAACGTCCTCGGACGACGAACAAGCCTTGCCCGTACTAAGGCGCACAAGAAGACGCATACCTGGATCCCAGGCGGGACCAAGCTCAAGAATCCCTCTGCCAACAGCCTCGGTCAACTCCGGTGCTCGTTTACAAACAAACGAAGCTCACCGGTTTGGCATGCCCAAGGATCATGTACTCGAACAGTTGTCCCGACTACCGATTCACCCACCAAGGATGATTACACCACCCACGGTGGAAGTACAACACATCGTTCCGTTAGCCGATGAAAGGAACAACGCCCAGCTGCAAGCTCAGCTGACAGCGTGTATGACGGCCATGGCAGCGGCTGGCATCATATTGCCGAGTACCCAACCTGCCAATGCAGACAAAGACCCACGTCGTGAAGCGGAAGATTCCGCCTATAGGGCCGCCTTGGAAGCGGCGGGCCGGCTACCAGATACAGGAGTGCCCCATCAAGGGGGCAATGTCCCGATAACGATCCCTCCAACCTTCGTCCACCCTAACACTCATACAGAACATGTCCTCGACAAAAACCCGAAGGACGGTAGATACCCGGAACATAGGGTCGTGGTAGGATACTACCCTCAACCACATCAGGGGGAATACCCCCCCTATACCAATTCACGGATGAAGCATTCCAACAAGCTTGGAACGTGTGCCAAGAAACCCCGTGTGCCGAACAGATCACGCGATACCGAAATCCTGCGGGGTTCGTCATCCCTGAGTTCAGGCTATATGATGGAAGGAGCTGCCCGATCGACCACCTGCGACACTATAAGACGAAGATGGAGCTGTGGAGCGACGACAATGCGTTGATGTGCAAGTTTTTCAAAAATAGCTTGGGCCAAGAAGCTTCATCATGGTATCACAACCTACCACGACGATCGATAAGAAACTGGGCAGAGCTGTTACTAGCGTACTCCATCCGATACGCTGCTCATCGGAAGAAGAAGGTCAGCATTGAAACCATTCTGAAAATGACGATGATGCCAAATGAAAGGCTCAACGACTACTGCATACGTTTCATCGACGTAGCAAACCAGATTCCACAGTACGCCAATAATATAGCCATCCAGAACTTTATCAACTCCATCCCTAATGGCTATTGGGCGAGAAGGAAGTTCATAGGCAAAAACTTTCCGACCATTGATTCCCTGCTAGCCTATTGTACCCACCTCACCGATAAAAACGACGAACTGTGTTTCCTCAACCGAACTCTACCAAGAAGAGAATCGGTCCGAGAGGCACAGGTGGGTCGCAAAAGAGTTAGGAATAACCAGGGAGAAACATTCCAACCGACCAGAAAGGGCAAAGGTCCCGAGGTCCATAGCAGGGTAGAGCGACCACGAGCACCCGAGCCCAAACCACTCCAGATCGCATACCCAACACCGATCAACGAACATAAACCGCTCCATCTCACCTACCCAATGCCCCCCAAACCGTTTCAACAAGGTCGACTCCAAGAGAGAGAACGTCGAAACACCTTCGAACCGGTCGAGTTGCGATACACTTTCAATCTATCTGCTGAAGATATCCTCAAGGATATATGCAGGGAAAGTTGGTATTCCCAACCACAACCGATCGCCTCTCCCCCCAATCTTAGAAATTCCAAGCTCTTCTGCGCATATCATGAGGATCACGGCCATCTCACCAAGCATTGCTGTAACCTGCGATGGAAAATGAACCTGTGGGGCGATGCGGGATACCTAGCCAAGTTCATCAAAGGCGCTGGGAATAAAGGCAAACAACTGGCCATCGAGGGAGCCGACGACCGGCAAGGCAAAACAATCAACGTCGTTCATATGTCACGACCCAAGGGCACAGGTGGGGAACGATCACGACAACGGCAACTGACGCACTTTGGCCAAGTAGCCAAGGCATCACAGGCGTCGACCTCTAAACGACAATGCACACCACGACGACATCCGCCCATTTCTTTCTCGGATCTTGACGAAGAAGGGGTGATTTACCCCCACGGGAACGCCATCAACCTCCGTGTTCAAATCGGCCTTGACACGGTCAGCAGGGTGCTTGTCGACCAATGAGCCTCTTGTGATATCATGTACAGAGAGCTTTTCGACAAGATGGAACTCAAGCTACAAGATCTACATCCTACCAATGTCACCCTGATCGGATTCATCTCCGAGACGACTAAACCATTGGGAAAGATCGTCCTCAGTGTCACAACTGGATCCGTGTCAGTTCCCGTGGAGTTCTTAGTGGTCAACGACAACTCCGGCCACAACGCAATCTTGGGCCGACCTTGGCTACATGCCATGAAGGCCATACCCTCGACCTACCACCAAAAAGTCAAATACCCGAATGATAGGGGAGAGATCGAGACAGCCAGAGGATGTCAAGAAGATTCAAGACGCTGTGAGGACATTACCGCGGCTCTTCAAAAACAGCTGAGCGTTGTCGAACAACCCACCAGCACAAAGAAGCGGATCAACCAAATAGCCAAAACCGAGAGGGTTGTTGAAGAACAAGTAGGAGAAACACTTAGGAAGGTGTATATCCCAGATACGGACGAGGAGCACTACTTCCTCATCAGAGATAACCTTCCAAAACAGGAATCCGAAGAGTTAGAAGCATTCCTTTTCAACAACATGGATAAATTCGCCTGGAGTCCCAAAGACATGCCAGGCCTAGACCCTAAAACGACATGTCACCACCTAAGTGTTGACGCCGAATGCAAGCCGATAGCTCAGAGGAGCAGAAAAGTGTCAGTACAGCACAGAGCAGCTATAATTGCTGAAGTTCGCAAGCTATTAGAGGCTGGAGCCATAAGGGAGGTCTTCTATCCAAAATGGTTATCCAATCTAGTCGTCGTCCCTAAGAAGAACGGAAAAGAGAGGGTCTGTATAGACTTCACCAATCTCAACAAAGCATGCCCGATGGACCACTTTCCCCTTCCAAGGATTGATCAACTGGTGGACGTAACTGCGGGAGCAGAACGGATGACCTTCCTTGACGCATATTTAGGGTACCACCAAATTCCTCTCGCCTACGAAGATCAAGAAAATACGTCATTTATATCGCCTTTGGGAAACTATTGTTATACGGTGATGTCGTTCAGCCTACGCAACGCGGGAGCAACATACCAAAGGATGATAACAAGGGTATGTCGAGATCATATAGGGAAGACAATGGAGGTATACATAGATGGCATGGTCGTCAAAAGCGAAAAGGCTACATCCCACCTTCAAGATATCAGAGACGTTTTCCAAACGTTGGGCGAGCACAAACTGAAACTCAACGCGAGCAAGTGTGCATTCGGCATCAGCAAAGGGAAATTTCTGGGGCACATGGTCAGCCGACGAGGAATAGAGGGTAATCCCGATCAGATCACATCTCTTCGGAACCTAGCAGCGCCCAAGAATAAGAAGCAAGTACAAGAGCTCACGGGAATGATGGCCGCATTGAGCAGGTTCATCAGCCGATCCGCAGACAAGGGATGGCCATTTTTTGAATCACTCAAGAAGGATAGAAAATTCGTGTGGGACCCGGAATGTGAAGCTTCTTTCAACAACCTCAAAGAGTACTTAAGGACGCTGCCACTGCTAGTCAAGCCGAACAAAGGAGATATTCTGGCATGCTACCTAGCAGTTTCCACTACAGTTGTGAGCGCGGTTATCCTAAGAGAAGAAGGTCGCGAACAATTCCCTATCTACTTCGTCAGCAAAACTCTGGTCGAAGCCGAAACACGTTACCTACCCTTGGAAAAGTTGTGCTTGGCATTGGTCGTCGCGACCAGAAAGTTTCCGCACTATTTCATAGCTCATCAGGTCCAAGTATACACGAAATTCCATATCAAAGAATCGCTTCGACGGACGGACATTAGTGGCAGACTGGCCGCATGAGGGGTCGAATTATCCCAATTTCATATCGAGTTCGCACCCCGACATGCCATAAAGGGACAAGTCTTGGTCGATTTCGTCATGGAATTCACCAAAGGGTATGACGAGCCTATGGCTATGTCCCCACAATCACACTGGCAGATACATGTCGATGGATCAGCCACCAAGGACGGATCAGGAGCAGGGATCGTCCTCAAGTCTAGAGAGGGAGCGATCATAGAGAAAAGCATTAAACTGGGTTTCCGAGCTACCAACAATGAGGCAGAATACGAAGCCATGATAAACGGCATGCTCATTGCCCTGTCCCTTGGATGCTCCCACTTAACTGCAAGTTCCGACTCAATGCTGGTCATAAATCAAGCCATAGGCGAGTACCAAGCCAAAGATGACAGAATGATCCTCTACCAAGAGAAAGTTCAAAGCTTGATGGCCACCTTCGAACAGTGCGAGTTAATAAGAATCAATCGTACCGAAAACGCACATGCCGATGCCTTGGCCACCCTAGCCTCAACATTAACATTAACCGACACTCGGTCGATCACAGTGGAATTACTGTCGACCCCGAGCATCACCAAAAGAATAGACCGAGTAACATCAGTAAAATACGAGCTAGGTTGGATGGACGACATGATTCACTATCTGCGAAACGGAACCCTCCCGGCAGATAAGATAAAAGCATTGAAAATCACGAGAAAGACTCCTCGTTTCTGGCTGTCCGACGACGACAAACTATACAAATCCAGTTACTGAGGACCACATCTTCTGTGTGTCCGGACCGAAATGCATCTACCAGTCTTGGAGGAAATCCACGAAGGATCCTGCGGAGCACACATCAAAGGGCGGTCCCTAGCCAACAAGGCAATCACCCAAGGATATTGGTGGCCCTATATCAAGCGAGACGCCGGTGTGTACGTCCAGTGTTGCGACAAGTGCCAACGATTCGCCAAGATACCTCGGCTCCCATCATCTATGATGACCCCGGTATCGGCACCATGGCCATTCGCACAATGGGCAATTGATATAGTAGGGAAGCTTCCCAAAGCACCCGGTAGCATCGAATATCTGATCGTGGTGACGGACTACTTCACCAAATGGGTTGAGGGTAAACCTCTCCGAGAAATTAAAGCCAGTAATGTTAAATAGTTCATCTGGGAGCACATCATCACTAGGTTCGGTATACCGTACGCCATCGTCGCAGACAACGGCAGCCAGTTCAAAGAAGCCAAGCTGCAGCTTTGGTACGAAGAACTCGGTATCCGAAAGTTCTATTGGATGCCAACATACCCACAGGGTAACGGCCAAACAGAGGTATCAAACCGAACCGTACTAGACGGCATCAAGACAACCCTTGAACAAGCAAAGGGGAGATGGCCCGAGCGGCTACTTAACGTCTTATGGTCGTGCCGAACTACACCGAAGATGGTCACCAAAGAAACCCCGTTCAGCTTAGCATACGGCGTCGAGGCCGTCATACCAACAGAAATCGGGCTACCCACACTACGAACAACTTTAGTCGAGCAAGGAAACAATGAACAGAGAATGAGAGAGGAACTCGACATGTTAGACGAGAAACGAGAGATAGCAGCCCTTACACTAGCAAAGTATCAACAAGGCGTCAAGCAAACATATGACAAGAGGGTGAAAGGGACCAAGGAGTTCATGGTCGGAGAACAGGTGCTACGGCGAGTAACGGTCTATACCCGAAACGAGATGCATGGCAAGCTGAGCCCCACCTGGGAAGGACCCTACGAGATCGTCAAAAGAACAAGCCCAGTCTCCTACAAGATCAAAAGTGTCCTGTTCGACAAAAGCCGAGGAGAAAAGAATTCTTGGAACGTAGCTAACCTAAAGAAGTACTACGTATAAACCGAGCATCCCAAGTGCGGCCATCATCCCAGGTGCTACCTTACCCCTCCTGCTTAATAACCTTGTCTTTTGAATAAATGAAATATCTTATCATGCTGTCTAACGAGTGCAGCTAAAATTCCCAAACGGCATTTGTGCCTAGGAATACTGTGAAATTCCGAAACGGCCTTTGTGCCTAGGAATACTATGAAATTCCCAAACGGCCTTTGTGCCTAGGAATACTATGAAATTCCCAAACGGCCTTTGTGCCTAGGAATACTATAAAATTCCCAAACGGCCTTTGTGCCTAGGAATACTGTGAAATTCCCAAACGACCTTTGTGCCTAGGAATACTGTGAAATTCCCAAACGGCCTTTGTGCCTAGGAATACTGTGAAATTTCCAACATGGCATGTCTAAAAGAGTGCCTAGGAATACTGTGAAATTCCCAACATGGCATGTCTAAAAGAGTGCCTAGGAATACTCAAGACCTCCAACATATGCATGTACCAAAAAGGCAAAGGCCAAGCAAAGACGCCAATATGTATCAAACAAAATTGAAGAAGGGTTCTGGCCCGTATTACGGAGACGATAAATTACCAAATGGCGAAAATAATAAAGGAAAATCAACCTGAACAATGTAATATCAGCAACAGGAATGTCCAATACACGAATAAAGAAATGAAGCAGATGAAAATAGCTCACATTACAGAGGCAACACAATGTCAAGCGAAGAAATCAGCAAAGGAAAGTCAATCCAATCAATGAAATATCAGTACGACAATGAGAAGATCCGAACACAAGAATAAAAAAATAAAACAAATAGTCCTCGCCCGCATTACGGAGGCAACAAGGTACAACCAACAATAAAGAAATTTATTTAAGAGATACTACATGAGGAGCACGACGGCAATTGACCGAGCTCAACCTCTTCGTCATCCGTAGCCGTATCCCCATCGGTCTCCTCGCCATCAAAACGCTCCTCAGAAATGAGGGCATCAAAGTTGGTCGTATGAGCACCCACGCATGTCAGCGTCTTAAGCCGCGCGGAGAACTCGGCTCCTTTAGCGATCTCGTGAGCATCCGAGGCCGTTTTACGGCGAGCATCGTCGAAAGGAAGCTTACGAGCTTCGATCATAGCCACAGAAACATCGTATCTGGATCGGGACAGACGGAAGTACTTCACCAACATATTGGCTTTGGTTACCAACGATTTTAGTTTACCGAAGTATTTTTCCTTTACACGCCAATATCGATCTAAGCGACGCTCCTGAACCTCAACAACATGTTCGGCACGAAGGACATATTCCCGGAAAGAGGACGCCTGGATTTTCAACTTGGCCCTAAGTCGGGCACACTGATCGAGCAATTGACCGGAGCACGACGGCAATTGACCGAGCTCAACCTCTTCGTCATCCGTAGCCGTATCCCCATCGGTCTCCTCGCCATCAAAACGCTCCTCAGAAATGAGGGCATCAAAGTTGGTCGTATGAGCACCCACGCATGTCAGCGTCTTAAGCCGCACGGAGAACTCGGCTCTTTTAGCGATCTCGTGAGCATCCGAGGCCGTTTTACGGCGAGCATCGTCGAAAGGAAGCTTACGAGCTTCGATCATAGCCGCACTTCACTAGCCGCACCAGATGAGACCTCGTCCTGGGCAGCACCAGAAGGTCCTAGCCCCGGACTAACTAGGCATGGAGAGCCAGCCTGGTGCGACGTAGTAGCATGTGCCTATAAAAAAAAATGGGCGAAGAAGGGAAGAGATGAATATTCAGCCACAAATAAAGAAAAGACAGGGAAATCGAAAAACGAAATTTTTTATATACAAGCTACAAATAAAATGACAAAACAAGCTACTCGATCATTAATCCGATAACCCATCAACAGACACTGATGTCTCTACGGCATCATCGAAATGAATATCTCGCAGCGAAACAATTTGCGTCCCCAAACGTTCCTGCACGACCGCATCAACTTGGTTAAAGGCAGTCGTGGTTTCAGTTACCCCGGCCATAGCATCAAGCATGCACTCTGCCCGGGCAACACCACGCATCCCTTTTACATGCTCGAACACCTCTAATGCGCGACTCCGGGCCCAATACGCTTTGGCGAAGGATAACAACAGGTCCGCGTCTTCAAAAACGGCCCCCAGAACCAAGTTCAACCTCGTCACCCGGCCTCGGGCTTCGTCACGAGAGCGCCGAAGTGCACCAAGAAGCTCTTTGGCCTTACCCTTGTTTGCCGTATAGTGGGCGGTCTTCTTATTGAACTTCTCTCCCAAGTCGCGTAATCGAATCGACAAATTTGAAATATGAATATTCAAACCCTCGATTTCACGTCGAGCAAAATTCAATTCAGAGGTTAGGGAAGCGTTAGATTTTTCAAGACCATTTATAACATCGCCTACGTTACGACTAGGCGAGGTCCAGACCACCATGGCAAGGGGGTTAACAGGTACCTGACAAGATTTTGTTTTTACATCCTTCAAAAGACGACGACCCACAAACAAGGAAATTAACAAGGAAAGCCAAACAGAAAGAAAACGTAGCACCTATATTATCACTTTCCAAAAGAATATCTTTCTAGTTACAAAAGAGACCCACAATTCGGGTACCAAAAGACTTTACGCAAAGATACAGAGAAAATACTACAAGTAAATGGTCAAGGCTCCACCTGAGGGGATGCGGGTGGGGGAGTCACGGCAACAGCAGACCGAGGAGTCGTTGGAGCCAACCCGGAATGGGGACGGAGCGCCGTCGAAGTAGTATGTCCCGGCAGCCGTGGGAGTTCCTCGTCTCGGAGGTTGTCCCAATCCTGAGGCTTAGGAGGTGCACCTTGCGGACAGGGATAAACCAACTCCGACCACGCCCGGTCCGATAACGGGACCTTCGCAAAGTTTAGAGCCCGAACATGAGCGCAAAAGACGGAGAAGTTAGCCATCATTGCGAACTTTGCCCTTTCCTCCGCTTGCGCCACTTTCAGGGCCGCCACCTCGGATGTTCCGGCCTCTACATCCTCTGCCATGAGCAAATTATCATCCTCCAAAAGGTCATACTTCTCGACCCACTTCTCTTTTTCGGCCCCCAATTTCTCAATGTTACCCTTGGTCACCGGACCGCAGGATAACCTAACAGCATGGGAGCAGTGCGGCTAGCCGGATCCTTCGCCGGTCCAGGCCCCTACCAGTTCCAAAGAGCCAAGAGCGCTTCCACATTGGGAGCACCGAGGTCGGGAATATCGGGAGTCGTGGTAACAGGTCCGGGAATCTGATGTCCGGCACAATCCCACTCTCCGGACGCAATCACAACACCAAGGTTATCCCCCTTGTTTGTATCCGGCAGACCGATGACAAGTCGAGAGAAGGAGCGCAAAGTCTTCAAATAAGAGCTGCGGCGCTCAAAACTCAAACTATAGACCCCGAACACATCCTTCAGTTCGATAGTTATCCCGGACAACTCCGACAACCTTTGAATACCGTTCAGGGTACGGTAACCATTCAGGGCTAGTTGGGCCGGAGCGATCTGCACGGCCTCGAAGAACGATGCCGTCCACGCAGTCAAATGAAGTCTAAGACCCCCAGTAAAGAATGCCGAGAAACGTACAGCTACCTCGCCGGCAGGAACAAATCCCATGACCTCCTCATCAGAGACAGGCAGCCGAATGTGTATGTCGGCAGGTATCCCGGCGAGCCTCTTAAACTCTTCTTCCACAAATGAGCCAACTTGGGCCAGGCATTGGGTCAGAATTTCCTATCCAAACATCATCAAAACTCCATCAATATACTAACCAAAAACACATGACACGACAAATTCCCCCCCCCCCAATTGATAGAAACCCTAAAAGTTTTCCACCAAACCACCAAATATCCTATACAGGAAGAAAAACCACTACTCAACAACCTAAATAGACGTATATAGACAACCTAGACCATATATCCACGCCACATATATGACCACAAACACAAATCAAATACATATCCTAATCACAGAGATATCCCGACAAACAACCCACAAAACACGAAGATACTTACAGTCATGTTTAATGAGCAAGCGAGCGAGAACAGCAGCAAATCTATCTGCAATCAGGCGAAACCCTAAATAGAAAGGCAAAAAAATTTTGGCGGGAAGAACCAACACTAGAGAGAGAAAATACGGGAGATTTTTTCAGCAAATTATGGGATAAAAACAAAAGGGATTACTTGGCACAATTAAAAGGAGTGGAGCCACAGAAAGAATAAAATAATAACTGTCCTTTCGTGTGACAGAGGTTTACCTTTTTCCCAAACATAGAAAAGTCCACAACCGCTACTATTTTCGACAAATAAACGCTCCAGATCTTGCCACGTCAGATAGTGTATCCCACTAACCAAGGCAGTTCACATCATTACACCTAAATAAACGGCCAGTGGACCCTACCATGAAAAGCTTCCAACATACGCTACCACTAGTATCACACCGAGTATGTCGCCCGATTAAGTTTCTCGACGCCCAACCACTTCTTACCCGAACAAAGGAAACCCCGAACAAGGTGTACGGAGACTGTTCCTAGCTCGACGGTATTTAAGCGTCCAGTCTAACAACGCTCTCCGGGGGGATAACCACGGTGCACTTATTCGGTGTCCAGTATTGACATCAACATAAAGGCAAAGCAAATATAAAATAAAATAGACAGGATCAAGTTGCAAAACAGAAGTTTTATTCATCCACAAAAGGGGAAACACAAACAATACAATCGAAAAGAAAATTTTACAAGAAAATACACCCATCCTACTTCTTCGAACTACCCCCCATGTCGGCATCATTCTTCGCCAAGAGCTCCTGCAGACGCTCTTTTTCCCTAATCAAATGAGAGATGCCAATCTCTACTTGTTTAAGAGCATGAGATTGAGATTTGCACTTCTGCTCGGCTTCAAAACGAGCAGCACTCTCCTCCTGCCAATACTGTTTGAATCGCCTCATTTCGGTCTGAGCATACTTAAGATCATGCTTCAGCCACGACATCTCAATTTCTTTTAGCTGAAGAGGAGTCAAATTCTCTTCCCCGAAACCAGGCGGTCGAGGTAGCAAAAAAGTACGCTCCTCTTCCAGAAGGGCTTTCTTCTTGGAGGCAGATCTAGTGATGGGAGCCATCTCAAACAAAAGTAAGTTAGAAGAAACAAAAATTATAAAACAAGAGAGAGAAAAGGAAAAATTGGTAATGAAGTACAGACAATAGGGAGCATTTATAAAGAGTCAAAGAGCACAAAGTACGAGGCGTCACAACGGTTCATAAGACAAAGGCACGAGATACGAAAAGATACATCTGATTCAAATACAAAAGAAAATACAAGTTCCAAAACGGGAAATACATCAGAAAGCCAGCCCAATCTAACTAAGGATCAATGGGTGGAAAAACCGAACTGCCAGACCGAGAGAAAGCAAAACGAGCAGAGCAGTTCAACCGAGCTTGGTAGGAATCATTCATGGCAACCAAATTTTCATTCTCCGTGGAGAGTTCGGATTTCTCCCTAGTGAGAACCATGACGCGCTCCTCGAGCCGAGCGTTCCTAACCATCATGCTAGCTAGGCCTTGAGGGGAGTTATCGAACTCATCTTGAGCATGGTCCCAAATCTCCTCGGCATCATACCAGGAGTTGGCCAGATGATTTCTCTGCAACAACAAATGATCGAGCTGACGACTCAAGGCCGAAATCTCGGTCCACTTCATTGTCTCATCGGGATAAGATCCGAACAAATTCAAAGCCAAAACGCCATATTCCTTCTCAAGCCTTGCCATTCGACGACGGACCCGAGATACCTCAGTATCCAAGCCCTTCATCTTAGCATGATATCTCACCACCGGTTCAGACATTTTGGGGAAATTGTTATAATACAGGAGAAAATAGGGGATGAGGGAAAAGCAAGCAATAAGAGTTGATGAAAGATGATAACTACTAAAGAAAATAAGAGGAGTACTTATAGAGCAAAGATAGTATGATATTATCTGACAAGTGCTTGGGAACATGCATACTTCCTGACATGCTTGGAAGCATGCACCTATGTTTGGCAATGCTGGGGGTCTACAGTCATCTGATACCACAATACGGCAGGAAATAAAGACAAGATATTCAAAGATCTAGATTCCAGAAGAAACGATAAACCACAAGTACAACATAAAAAGAAGCACAATATAAAGAGGCAAAGATAATTTTCATTAATAAAGGTGGGATACATCACTGTTCATTACATCAAAAGACTATCTATTACATTGAGGTCTATTACATCCGAGGATAACATTAAAAGACAATCTATTACATGGAGATCTATTACATTAGGAGACAACGTAGCCAAAGAAGATCGACCATATCAGCAAATCAAGCGAAGAGGGGGAACATAAAGAAGAGGAGGAACATAAAGAAGAAGTGAAAAGCAAGAAGAGGAAAAAAGAAAAATGACAAAAAGTCTAGAATGAGTAAGAAGAAAAGAAAAAAGAAACATAAGAAGAATATAACAAAATACCCGAGGGACTCGGGGTTGATTGTTACATCGTAGTGGTGGGAACAGAAGATGGAGGATGAAGAAAGAGAAAGGAAAAAAGTAAAAGGAACAAAACATAAAAGAAAGAAGAAAAATGACAAAAACCATAGAAGTAACAAAAAACCCTTAGGATCACAGGGTTGATTGTCACATCGTAGTGGTGAGAAAGAAGATGAAGAAAGACAAAAAGGAAAAGATAGTGAAAAGAAAATGGAGGAAAGAAAGAAGAAGACTGCAAGAAAACGAAGAAGAGAGACTGAAAGAGTATAGAAAGAAGAAGAAATGAAGAAAATTGAAGAAAATAAAAAGAAAAAAAGGAAAATGGAGAGGCTAGGGGGAGGTCGATCGGTATCGATGAGAGGGCCCGGCAGAGACATTCCTGTCTCGAAGCGTCGGGTTCCCCCTCAACACCTCATTCTCTTCGACTAGAGCCTGACGAGCACGTCAGCAATAATCCAGCTCGGACCTTAGCCAAATTAATTCCCGAACCATCTCGGTATTGTGATAACGCATCACCTTTAACTCCTCTTCAGCATCCTTCAACAGCTTTAGAGCAGTGCCATAGGAGGCTTCAAAAGCCTCCACTTGCAAAACCAATGCAGATTTGGTTGAAGAACCTTCCATTTTTAGGAGGTTAAAAGATAAAATTCTGTATATAATGAAGAGAGATAAGGGTGAGATTGTGAAAAAATCCATATCTTAAGAAGGTATTTATAGAAAAATTAAGGAAGGTTTAGTATGGGGAAATGCAACCGTTCGTCAAAAGACTCTGGAAAACATAGGTAATTAAAAAGAGGCGCCTGTTGAGAAATCAAAAGTGGGGAGTTGCAACCATTCGTTATTAAAAGATGCATCTGTTAAGAAGAAACGCTTGGATTCACGCCCGTATTTAAAGAGGGTGAAATTCGAAAAGCCTCTGCACGTGTCAATCTAGAAAAAGTGCAACAATATTAAGATATAAAGGATAAGATTTGTGCACAAGGCTCAACAAATCCCAGTGGTCCCTAGATGCAAAGATTAAGAAGATCCAGTGGATAAGGTCAAACACAAGGCCCAAGAAAAGTCATTAATGAAGCCACAAGCATGCGCAGTCAAAATGAATTGCATTGGGAAAGTAATTCAGATATAAACAAGAAAAAGAAGTCTTTATTGATTGATTAATACTTCATTACAGAAGAGGCAGTCAACATAAGGGAAATACAATAAAAATAATAAAATCATTTCGTAGAAGGGCCTGCTTCGTCATTCGGCTTCCTCTTAGACCGAGCATACACTTCCTTAAGGACCAGTTTGTAAGCCCTCTTGGAAGCAATATGCCTATCTCTAGAAGCCTCAAACTCTTTGATCCGAGCGCGAGCCCAAATATTGTCGATCAGAGACCTCTGATATTCACTCTTCATGGCCTCCAAGCGCTCGTCCATCTCAGCAGCTCGGCGAGTGTAACGACCCGGTCCTACGGACCGAACCGCCACGTCCGTATCAACAATATTGTCCGCTTTGGCACAACTTCCCAGGGGGGTCACCCATCCTGGTACTACTCCAGGTTAAGCACGCTTAACCGTGGAGTTCCGTCCTCGCTATTGTGCCGCACGGCTTTAAAAGGCCTTGTTGATAGGAAATGGATCTTTAAGCTCATATACCACACGAGTACTCTCATATCTGGGCGATGTGCGACTGACGCACAACACCGCACCACAGAATTTCCTCCCTGGAAATCTGGGTCGTCACAGCGAGCCTCCATGGTTAAAGAGGCAACCCTTCTTTCGAGGATACGAGCCTTCCTAACCTCCTCCTCGAGGTGGGCAACATATTCAGGAAGAACTATTTTCACGAGGAGAAGCCATTTGTTCGTTAACAAAGAATGAGTTGCACAAAAAATATATGGACAGTCCCCTTTTATAGAAATAAACAAGGGGTAGATCAAAGGTCATCTCGAAGAAAGACAACCTCTTGAACTTCCCAAGAGCATTTATGGTTAACTACAGCAGTTCAAATCCAATTAAGTCATCCAATAAGGTATCAAGGGAATAAACAGACAAGAATGAAAATAAAAGATGTTTTATTAATATTTTTTCATGATTCGATTACAACTTGGTGATGACACCAAATACAAAGAAATCACAAAAGACTAATTATTCCGAGGAAAAGCCTTCTTCATCGTCATCCGAACTCGGTTTAGACCGAGCATGCAACTCCTTGAAGGCAAGCTTATAGGCCCTTTTTGCTGGCTTTTGCTTAGCCAGAGAAGCCTCGAGCCTCTTTATACGCTCGAAGGCCCAATCACTATCAGCCATGGTCATGTGGTGCGCCGCATCCATATCAGACAACCTTTTTGTCACGTCCGCCCATTTCTTTTTCATGGCGCGAACCTTCTTGACCTCATTCTCCAAGTAAGCAACGTAATCTGAAGAGTTGTCTCCTGTCGAACCATTGGGAGAAGCCATAGTGTCACAGTCGAAGTAATAATAAATGGGATAATGGTGGATGGGGCATTTTTATAGTAGATAAATGTGGGAAGATCAAGGGTTTTCCTCGAAAAAAGATACCAAGATATGACTTCTTAATGACCTCAAATGGGTCCCATGGAACAGTCATAAATCTATCGCATTTCTCGATGTAACCTTGGGAACAGCAAGACCGAAGCAATATCATCGACAGACCGATCATGACTCCCTCGACGTGGAGACCACACCGAGGAAGTCATGGAGCACTTGATAGAACATAAAAATTGGACCCGAATATTCTATTCGGGTAATAATCGACCCACACTTCATAGATGGGTATTCAATGCTTAAATGGGTCATCACATGCCTTTCATAGACAATAAAGGTGGATACTACTAAAAGCCCAAGCCCACTTCACTAGGGACCCATATCTGAAAAACCCCTGAGATGGAGACATTTGTCAACATCCTAAAAGGCATAGTTGCCTATAAATAGCCAACTACCCCTCCTAGAAACGGACCAGAAAATCTATCCAAAAAATATAGAGAGAAGTAGAGAAAAGAGAGAAATTAGTCAAAGCTTATCACGCCAAGAAACAAACCGAGCAGAGAAAGAGCCGAGTACCGAAGAAGAACGAGAAAGACTAAGATGAGAGATCAAATAGTTAAGTCGAGCATAATTGTTAGAAGGAAATTGTAATCCGAACAAGGACAATTGCCGAATAGTAATAAAGATTAAGAAGTGTTCATCGTTTATTGTATATTCAATATTATATCATTGTTGAAAAACCTAACGCTACCGATCAAAGTTATGGTTTTATCAATAAGATAAATGATCCTAGCTAATTCATAAGGTTATGCAAATATACATGGTGCATCTATCATCCTAAGATTTCGAATAATGTATATATACAAATTTAAAAATGTACTGTCAATGCTACATTTTAAAGCCAAAATTAAAAACTAATAAACTTTAACTAACTAGTTGAATATGGAGTACAATCTGTTTGGGCAATTTTTTGTGCAGTCCAATTTTTGATTTTTTATTAAGTGTATGTTTAAGAAATACAACTTATTTAAGTTTTAGTCTAATATATAAAAACAAATGAAAATATAAAACAGATGAAACGTTACCATTTGTATTTGTACGAGTCAATAATCAATATTTTACATGTAAAAGTTTGTTTAAACGTGAAAGTTGAATTTTAGACTAAAAATTTGTTATTACAAGTCAATAATTTGTATTTTAAAAAGCAAACAAAAATATAAAAACATATGAAAATTTTGAGTTTTGAGTTAATAATCTATATTTTACATGTAAAAGTTTTTTTAAACGTGAAAGCTTGATTTTAGACGTAAAATATGTTACTAGAAGTCAATAATTTGTATTTTAAAAGAACAGACGAAAGTATAAAAATATATGAAAATCATGACTTTTCTGTTGGATCTGGACTAAAGTTAAATAAGTTTGGGCCATATAAAAAACTTAAATTAGTTCAGTTTTTTACCTCTAAACAATTAACACTATCTGTTTTCTACAGTTTATGTAGGTGAATTAGACCACGAATTTTGGCTTTAGCCATCTTAGATTCTGAATATATCAAAGACTTATATAATTACACAAGTCCCAGAAAAGAGTTTTTTTGGGTATATTTACACTTTTATCTTGTGTGAACACGCATACTATTGCGTTAGCATGACAGAAGGAATTAGTAAATAACCAGCATGTTAGTATGACAGAAGGAGTATTTTATACAAAAATTAATAATATCTGCTTAAGTATGAACTCAATTCACGTGCTTGATACTGAGTATTATTGTGTTGATCTTTTAGTTTATAGTTAATTATGGAAAGGAAGGTGAATTATAAAATAAGAGAAGTATAATACTTTAAATCTTAGTGATGTTACACTTATCTCTAATACAAGTGTGCGTATATGATTTAGTTGCACATAGCATTAATTTGCAATGGATAGACAACAGTGCCACAAAAACAGACAACACTCATTTTAATATAATTTGACACGAGAATATCACATATATATTTTTTTTAATCAACATCGTCATGCTCATTATTATAATAAATAATGTGCGTAAGTACTATAAGAGTCATTGTCCTTAAAACAGACTCCATGAGTTAAGGAAAATCAAATATTACATAGCACATAATGCTCCGTATACCTAAAAAGCATATCTAAATCATTCCATATAGACAAGTTAAAACCTAATCCAAAAAACCGTAAATACAAAAGATACTCTAAATTAATGAAAAGTGAAATATTATCCTGGAAACCAACCTAAACATGAGATATAGAAGCAGGTTAACGGATAGTCGTAAAAAAAACACAAAGGTATACATACCTTAGTTATACTTGCACAATCAAAATGGTGCACCCTTATTTCCTCGTTAATCAATAGTGGTCTACAAATTAGTTTGATTGCATTATTTTGTAGGCTTTGATTGTTTGTCCAGTCATTATTTATTTTCAATTGCTTGCATAGGAGTATATCCTGTAAGCAAAAGGGCCAAAACATTTCGTGAGGGCAAAGACTTGGGAGTATAATCAGAGTATATCGACAATGAGAAGTTCTCCAATGAAAAATATATTTGCGTAAAATACAAAAGCTATCAGGATCCTGAAGTTTCAATTGCAACAATAGTGTAGTCCTGAAAGTAGGGGAGCATAAAATGAAAAAAACGATAAATGATCGGAAAAAAAAACATCTTTCCCCAATTAAACCAAAAATTGGTTTAAGTTGTACAAAGGGGAAAATGGAAAAGTGCTACATGTAAATCAAAACTTTAGGTAAAAAAAAGGCACAACTAAATTTTTCGATTATGAAGATGTGAAACAATATTCTTTTTGGGTTAAAACCCCATGCACAGAACTGCATTGCATGTATATTTCACAATACTGGAACAAATACTAACTTATTGTACTAATTACAAGGGGATTATGCAAACACAGGAGATAAACCGGGCTGCAGGCTGGCCGCGAAATCCCTAGCCCATAAGTCATAATGAACAATTTCATCAAGTGAAGGTGCGGTCACCAATTCTGACTTATGCTTATCACACGTTAGTTCGACGACCTTGAATATATCCAAGTAGCTTATCCTGGAAAGAAATAAAAATTCATTAGCTGCTATTTCATGAGAACATAAACTATAACAACCAGAAAGTTTGCCAAGAAATTATCACCTGTGACCGTTACACCGTCTGTCATGATTCATTTTTACTATCTCACAGGTGATAATTGAATCATATAGCTGAATATCGAGTAATTGAGAACTATACGAGCTTACTGCAATTTACGGAAATTAAGGGGGCTCTTTCGTAACTAAATGAAAAGGCTAGCAGCAGTTTTAACTTTTAGTAGTTCTTATGAGCTGATATAGGATTTAGGATATGAAAACCAATGAAGTTTATTTCTCTTTATCGATTCTGTATTTTTCCTTTAGAGTTTCAGTTTTTAATTTCTGCATTTCGATTGTTTTTCCTCGTACTTTGATTATCAATATAAAGCCAGAAAAGGTTACCCCCAAAAAATAGTTGTTCTCAGATCTTAGTTCACTGCTGCAATTTCTATGACTACTCTTCATATCAGGAAGAGTATATAACGACAAATGTACATTATATATTCATTACATAAATAATAAGGCGCGTAACTCTTTTCAACTGAATTATACGGAGCAACTTCTTTCAACTGAATTGACATGGTAAATCAGTCAAACGGCCGTCCCTATGAAACCAAAAAAAAGTTGATTGTCCTAGTAAAAAATAAACCCTTTTAATCCTTTTTGTCCTTTTACAAAAAAATATGCAGTCTTTTGACACATTTTGGATGCTGCCCCAGAGTCAGATTGTCTATTTTTGCCTAATCTTAAGACCATACCTGGGAAAACATCAACCCATGGACAAACTTACAGTAGCATCAAGAGAAAACGAATATTCTAGCTAACAGTTAAAGTAGCAGTAAAATTAATGACACAAACTTACTTTTCATCGATGAACATCTCTACAGCTTTCTCATTTGCAGCACTAAGGACTCCGGTCATGGTGCCGCCAGCTCGTCCAGCAGCATACGCCAGATCCATGGATGGATATTTCACATTGTCAGGAGCTTTAAACGTTAGCGAACCTAGCCTGTATAATTATTAACCATACTACTCATTTTCACTAACAAAAAGTAAGCAAATAAAACAATTCAAGGTACTTAGTCGTGTAACACTTACTTGCAAAGATCAAGTCGAGGCCAAGTGACCTCAGAGCAGTATACTCTGTCTGGCCAAGACATTGTGTAAAGAATAGGAATTCGCATATCAGGCCACCCTAATTGTGCCAGAACAGATGAATCCTGGATATTTTTAAAAAAATAAAAAAATTACAAAGCTAGAAAAATGCATATACCTCAATCATCAAAAAGTGATAAAGAAAGTAAGTTTACCTGTGTTTCAATCATCGAATGTATGATTGATTGTGGGTGAATAACAATCTCAATGTCATCATACTCAGCCCCGAAAAGATAGTGGGCTTCAATAACTTCCAAACCCTGTTATCCCACAACATTTATGAAAAGATCATTAAATTGCTTCAAGTGACTAAACCGATTGCTCATGATTTTATGCACAATGTTTTCATAAAATAAAAATAATTTTTTTGTACACAAGCCCTAAGTAAAGAAATTAGAAATAATCACATAGAGAAAGAAACGTTTAGACCTTATTGAAGAGGGTGGCGGAGTCAACTGTAATCTTCTTCCCCATGCTCCAATTAGGATGCTTCAAAGCATCTGCGACTTTAACATCTTTCAGTTTTTCAACAGGCAAATCCCTATTTGCAAAAGATGGATATACATCAGATGTTAAAATTAATAAGTAGACCTTATTTCACTAGTTCCATAAAAAAAATGGGTTGTTTGACCCATCTCTCTAACGGTAGAAAATTGAATTTTCTCAAGTTACGCTGGTTTACCTGAAAGCTCCACCAGATGCCGTTAAAATAATGCGCCTAAGAGCACCCTCTGGCAAACCTTGAATACACTGCAGCAGTTTCATAAATAGAAGCATTACACCTCATAGAAATGGTTGAAACGGACATTTCTAAAACACAAATCAATGTCAAAATTCTTGCTCCCTAACTATTACAACATATGGCGCTGCTAAGCTATGTAATTTTTGTAAATGAGTACTTGACTTCACCCGATAAGGCATCAATGACTAAAGTGACCTTTGTCACATATGCTGGAATGCCAAAATGATTTTGCAATATACTGAAATTTAATTCCGTACGTAATAGTATTTTTCTATATAAATTTTTGAAGTCCCTCTTTGAGCTTTGTACTTGTCACTGGAGATACATACGAAACCCGATTTAATTTTATATCTGGTTGTGCTACATAGTTTGTATTACATTTGAAACAGTTACAGTTTCCGTTGTAAACGACTATTAAAATGTATGTACACCTGGAATATAGCAGAATGCTCAGAATCAGCTGGAAGAATCTTCACATTATGCTTTTTTGCAAGAGGAAGAACAAAAGGACCCCCAGCAATCAAAGTCTCTTTGTTGGCCAAAGCTATGTCTTTACCTGCTTCAATTGCAGCCACCGTGGGCTGAAAAAGAACAAGCATTAGCCCAGTGAAACATTAAAATGCTCATGAATAAAGGCTTTTCCATCGTACACAGCCAAAGGAAAGAAATCAAGCTATATCCAATCAACCTTTCAAGTTAAGCCAACTAAACTTGCATATTTAACTTCATTCACACAAACCAACGGAGCTTGAATTTGTCGTTTTTTTTTCCTTTTGTCAGATATATAGAATATTTATAGTCTCTATTGAATTAAAAGATCTTTTCGTTTAGTCTCTACGAGATGGAGTTAGCCGAAACACTTATACTGTCTGGTAGCAGTGTATGTACTCCATATATTTTTATTTTATTTTTTTTAAATCTTAATTTAAAAGACATCACCACTAATCACTTTTCTTTTGCCAAAAAAAAAAAAACATTGAACAAGCTTACCAAATAACAAAAAACATTGAACAAGAAAATACATGATGAAACTGCAAACATTCTCCATGTATTCCACTTTAAGATGTCCCAAAATAAAGTTGAAAACTGAAGGAAAAGAATTCTATAGGCAAACCTTTAAACCAGCACAGCCTACAATTCCTGTGACAACACTAACAGCATCTGGATGCCGAGCAACCTGTAAGAGATTGCACCCAATATCAGTAACTTAATTAGGTATGAAGTGCATTTGTTTGGATGAAAACCAAATCAATTAAGAGAGAAAAATGAAGACGAGTGAAACTTAAAAGAAGGAACAAACCTCAATGACACCCTGCTCTCCAGGAATAATTACGGGGTTGTAATCAAGACCCGACAAAGCCTCTTTAAGTTCACTAACCAACGATTCGTTTCTAACTGCAACTAACTCAGGTTTGAATCTTCTCACCTGGAACATGGAAAATCATCGCATTTTTCAAAATCACATGACTAATATTAAGAGTTCCATATTTTTCACAGTTCCATAGTTTGTACTAATAGTATCACCACTTTTCATAAAACCAAAAAAGGGATGATATCCAAATTTTGAGTGAATTACATAAATTTTCTGATTATATATCTGGAACTTTTGTAGTAACCTAAATTGATTATAAGAATAATAAAGTACTTTATTAAGTTCTAACCACAAAATCAAACTTTTATAGGGTTCTAGTCTCACATTTCACTCAGGAATCTATTTAGTCACCTGATCAGCAAGGAGAGTCACATTAGAACCTGCAGCTAGTGCGACAACTCTGAACTTATCTGGGTTCTCCGCAACTATGTCCAGAGTCTGCAATGGACCAAGTTTAATGATTGTGAGCAATGGATACGTTAAGGGCAATAAATACGTAGCAAGACAATATCAATAATCAAATTGGAAAAATATATTTGAAACCACTAGAGGTAGCCTAGTGGCAAGAACTCTCATTCTCAAATAAGAGGCTACAGGTCCAAATCTCGGAGTAGGGGTGAAATCATCAAACCATCTTCAATACATATAAAAAAACAGAGAGTTTTCCGCTGGAAAAAAACTGCTTTTTCCCCACACACCAATAAGTGTGGATGCAAAACAGAAAGATACACATGAAAATTTAACAAAATAGTTCTTTCGGATGAATGACTTGTAAGAATTTTGGGTCTTGATCAACTAGTAAAGGAGCAAGAAACATAACAACGAACCATGGGGAAAATCTGGTTTCATCAGCTTAAAACTCTAGGCTCCGTCTGGTAGATATATTTTATATGGGAAAATACAAGAGAAGAGGATATTTTGTGGATTCATGTTGTTGCGAACAGATTTTCTATTCAGTCACAAATTTCATTTGAGAAATTGTTTCACCAAACCGAGCCTTCATTTTTAGCCAAACTATCAAGTCCACAACAAATGTAAAAGCAAATATAATGTGCTTCAAAGCTGCAATCATTCGGTGTAGAATAACTTAACCTGAGTCCCAATGGAACCGGTAGATCCAACAATGGATATGGGTTTTGGACCATCCCAAGTTTTGCGATGGGTCTCCGCGGCAGCCCTCCCTGGCCAGGCTGGCGGAGGCTGCTGTGCTGCAGAACATTGAATATTTTTTCCAACTGTCACCCTATTATCCTTCCTTCTGAAAGACACGCCTGCAAGAAAATTCGTAACCGCAAAAATAAGTTACAAACAAATTTCGTAACGAGACCAACCTAACCAATTTGAGATTTAAGATGATTAATAAAGGCAGATGTGAAAGCTCGAGTTAATTAGACATTAGACCTGCGAAAACTCCAAAGAACTGATATCAAACCATTATTGAATTTGAGCATTTGAACCAATTAAATAGCTAAGTTGACAGTTCTTGTTAATATTATTTTGGACAGCTTAGGAATAGTCAACTGACAAACACTTAAAAGTCGGTTTGTTTGGTTGCAGATGATAAGCTCGGCTTTTTGCCTTTTCATTTTCAATTTGTATTTTGTTGACCAATTTAAAAGCTGCGGTATTTTGGTTCTCCATGTAAACAAAAATAACAATTTTATAACTCTCAACTAAGCCAGCTTATCTGATAAAAAAGCAACGTTCAAATAAGCCAAATAACTCAAAGCTATCCACGGAGCAACGAAAAAAAGTACTATAATATATGAAACACATGGAAACTGTGTTTGACAATTACAACTTGTTTCTATCAAATTTAAACCAAATAAACTAAGTTCTCAGAGGCTCAGAAATAATATTTATTCATCTAATTCAAACTTAAAACTTCAATCTTTTCAAGTCCAGAAAGCTGAAAAAAACAAAAAAAACTTAACGCACGACACCGCAACGGAGCCAAAACTAAATTACGGGGTGTAATTTTGCAGGAATTTGTAATGACTAATGAAAAAATCTTGAATAATATTAGAAACTGTACTAACTTTTTTTCCTTTTAAATTTGTAACTTGCCAATGGCAACCCTTTACTACCATATAATGCTCCAAGCCATGATTAACCAAATACACAGAAAGATATAAATAATATTCTAATCATAAAATTCTTATTCTCTACGTGAATTTTCAAAGAATACACAGTAAAATTGATAAATAAAAAAATCCTTCTAAATTTGTTGCTTGCCAAGGGCAACCCTTTACTACCATAAAAAGCTCCAAGCCATGATTAATTTAATACACATCAAGATATCAATAAATATTTCTAATCATACAATTCTTATTCTCTATGTGAATTTTCAAAGAATACACAGTAAAATTGATAAATAAAAAAATCCTTCTAAATTTGTTGCCTGCCAATGGCAACCCTTTACTACCATAAAAAGCTCCAAGCCATGATTAATTTAATACACATCAAGATATAAATAAATATTTCTAATTATACAATTCTTATTCTCTATGTGAATTTTCAAAGAATACACAGTAAAATTGATAAATAAAAAAATCCTTCTAAATTTGTTGCTTGCCAATGGCAACCCTTTACTACCATAAAAAGCTCCAAGCCATGATTAATTTAATACACATCAAGATATAAATAAATATTTCTAATTATACAATTCTTATTCTCTATGTGAATTTTCAAAGAATACACAGTAAAATTGATAAATAAAAAAATCCTTCTAAATTTGTTGCTTGCCAATGGCAACCCTTTACTACCATATAAAGCTCCAAACCATAATCAACCATACATATATCAAGATATAAATAATTTTCTAATCATACAATTCTTAGTCTCTATGTGAATTTTCAAACAATACACAATAAAATTTATATAATAACAAAACACAAGGAGAAAGAGAAAAAGGGTAATGAGCAATAAAAAAAGTTAATTGTTTATAAAAAAAAAATATCTTGAATAATTTCAGAAACTGTACCATTTTTTTTTCCTTTTAAATTTGTGGCTTGCCAATGGCAACCCTTTACTACCATAAAAAGCTCCATTATCCAAATACACATCAAAATATAAGTAATATTCTAAGTTCTAACCACAAAATTCTTATTCTCTATGTGAATTAACAAACAATACACAATAAAAATTGCTATAAAAATAAAAGACAAGAAGAAAGAGAAAAAGGGTAACCTTGTATATGATCACAAAAAAAAAACACTCTTGAATAATTTAGAAACTATACTAATTTTGTTTTCCTTTTAAATTTGTGGTTTGCCAATGGCAACCCTTTACTAACATATAAATCTCAAAACCATAATTAACCAAAATACACATGAAGATATAAATAATAATCTAATAATATAATTCTAGTTCTCTATGTGAATTATCAAACAACATACAACAAAACTAATATGGTAGTAAAGCAATATAAATAAAATTTATATAAAAATAAAAGACAAGGAGAAAGAGAAAAAGGGTAACCTTGTAAATTGAAAAGAAGAGAATTTGATTTAGAAGAGTCCAAAAAAGATAAGGTCTTGAGCTTAGTTGATTGAGTTAGATTCATAGACATTGTTTACTTAAGTTATATATATATATTTCTATGAACTAAACATAAGTTTCTTAATTTTCACTCTTTTTTTTTTGGGTTTAGAGAGAAGTGAAAATGATAATGAGAGTTGAAAGTTGAGAGTTGAGAAGTGAAACACTGTTATTTTGTGGTTCAGATATATGTACTGTATTTGAGTGACTTTCATAAATGGTCCTTTTAGCTTTGGTCAAAAATATGATTTGGTACTTTAAAGTAAGACATAATTTAAATAATGGAATTGGTCATCTTAAATTTATGGAATTAACAAATTGACCCTTTTTCCGAGGTCGGCCGGCTTTTTACATCTTAATTTCTTTACCTTGAGCTGTAAATTAGTGGAGCCGAGGAGAGCCCAACTTTTTTCAAGTTCGGTTTGTTAATTAGATCATTTTCTTGTCTGTATACGGGACTAAGACGAGTCTGCTCGTGAACCAAGTCTAAACATTTTTTCAGGATCGTTTAATATTGTATGGCTTGAAAAAAAAACATAATTAGAATAAATACTAAGGTAATCAATAGTAAAAATATGTATTCTAGGTTAATTATTAGGTCATGTAGTTTATACAAACTTGGTATACAAAATGGAGAATGTTTATCGATCGTGTGCATTATTTTTTATTCTTGTTAAATACACATATGGACATGATTTATATATGTTAAAAAGTATGAAATAATTTAACGAGTTTGAGCTTGAACACGCATGAATAAACATGTCCAGAATTTAACGAGACGAACACAAGCTTCTTCATGAACGATTTGGTTAGTTTACGGTCCTAGTCAGCATGTCAATTTGAATTCTATAACTATTCACTTCTAATGGAACGAATTGAAACTTTTGTCCGTCTGCTTTATGATCAATTTTTTAGAAGATGATATATTCTTTCATTTATATGATGGTATCTTCCTAATTTTATCATTATTTTGAGTATAATAATAGATAGTACGGTTGTAAATAATTTTGTCAAGAGAAATCTACTCTTACTGTTTTGGCATACGAATAAATGGATGGTTGGATACTACGATTTTCATCTGTGTGATGAGTTTTCTCCAAAATGGAAATCAATTTTGTAATTCAATTGAAGGTATAGAGGGATCAAGTAAAATTAAACATGAGCCATTGCTATTTAATAATATATTTCTATTTCTTTCTTTTGTTATTAGCTCTAATATTGTTCATACGTCTATTGCATTTGCCAAGAGGATAGGACGAAAGGTATAGCAGATTTGGCAATTAAATGAAATATAGTACCATATGCTATTTTTTCTAATATGATAAGATCTAGAGATTTTTACTACACCCTATTAACTCAAAATTAAATGATATGGAGTATACTAGTAATTCTTTCGATTTAAAGGTGCCTAATTTGATATCTTGTCCTAATATATAGACCATGATGAATGACATAATTGCATTTAGTCGTGTATCATGTCAATTGGAATAATTCGTTCATATGTGATACCAGTATCTTAATTAGTTAATTATATCTACACAATTTAGAATTTCTATATAAGAAAAAACAACTATTGGTATGATAATTAAATTAAGACTGCAAATGACCTGACATCTAAAGCATATATTATATTCTTTAATATTTCTATATAACATTTACTACTTGTTTAATATTATCCTGTTCCCATATTTTTTTTTCCCGAATTAAGTTCTTGACTTTACTATAGAAAATACGGCAGAAAAATATTTCTCTACATTTAATTGACTAAAATTCTACTTGGAAAGAAGCTAGCTAACATTTCATTTATCCGTTCTTAACCATGAAATTACATAACATAATATCCATATTCAATAGGTATGCCAAACAATTATAGAATGCTTTGCCCGGACCAGAAGTTCCAGTCAAAGGTTACATTATTACAAAAATTTTATCCATTGCTTTTTTTTAACGTAGATGATTATGCTATAATTAAATTGCTGCTTATCAGTATCAAATTTTGCAATTTTCTGTATTAAATTATATGTGTATTTTACTTAATTTGATTATTGCAAAATCTCTCATCCATGGAGGATAAAAAAGTTTCATACTTTAGAACAATATATATACGACAAAGGCGAGGACTAAGTAAACTTTTTCAAAGCATCCAAATGATGGAAAACTTTGAAGATCCCATTTTGGATATATCATTAAACAATAAAAAAGAGAGTTATGGAATCCATTTAGTTTCTAAAATAGGATCTGGTCGGCAATAAAAGCGTCCACTAGCTACGAGTGCATCAGTTTACACGGAATTGGTATATAGTATATACTTTAAAAGAGGATTAAGAAAAAGATAATATTGTGAAATAAAAAGGTGTTATGCTGCCAAATTGCCAATATCCATTACAAGCAGTGAAAAAAAAACCCATGATCTATAATGCACGATTTTGTAACATAAATGTTGCGTGCAATTGTTCTTGATTATTGACACTGTCACGTGAAGGGGGTGATCACTACAAAATAATATTTGATTTACTGAGAGTTAAAAACTGTCACAAGCCTGTCGCTAATTTAAAAGGCTGTCACAAATCTGTTGCAAATTGAGTAAACTGTCACAAAGCCGTCACAAAAACCGTCGCTAATAAGCTCCTAACAAAAAATATCGTCACTAATCCCGTCGCTATTTGGTTATTTTTTTTGTAGTAGATGTGTTTTATATTTTTAATTAAACCTAAGATAAAAATGGGAAATGGTTGTCCTATTTAGAAAATCTGACCGAAAAAAGAAAAATAATCGGATAAAAATGGAAAACGTTGCGCTATTAAGAAAATCTGACGAGAAAAGAGGGAAATAATATAGTTTTCGCATATAGTTTAGTGCAGAAAATTGCAAAAATGGATTTAAAAAAACTCCGAAAAATTCTAAAAAGCCACGAAAAAGGTAAGAAAAAACTATATAAATGAACTTGTTTTACAAAAATACCAATATAGGATAATATAGACATATGATCACATGGTGATACACACAAGATCGTACATGCAAAAGGAAAAATATATTCACATAACTTTACAACTTAGTTACACACTTTCTTAGATGTATTACACACTCTCTTACATATATAATAATATATTTTTATTAAAAAATATATTTATATCTCTTCAAATATACATGTAAGGAGTGTGTGAATTATATATATATTAGTAATATTATATTTAATATTTTTTTATTGTTAATTAATATTTAAATTTAGGTTAAACTCAACTAGGGTTCTACTATATTTTTATTTGAGTTTTTAATAAGTTGAGTTTTTACTATGTTAAATATTTATATTTTGGTTTATCAAATTATAGATTGTATTTTATGTATATTTGGAGAGATAAATATGTCTTTTATTAAATAAGAAGTGTGAGAGTTGTAAATATGTCTTTTATTAAATAATAAGCGTGAGAGTTGTGTGCAAGTTGTGGGTCTAGCATCACCCGATGTAAATAACCCGTTGATATAATATGTGTGTGGTGGATTAGTACTAAAACTCAATTTGGTATATACTAAAACGAGCTAAACATGAACAGTTTTATCTTCCCCCTATCATGAAAGTTAGTTAAGTTGAAACCTGGTCCATTTTTTTGGTAAAAATTATGCCGAGTGTCATTTTAACCACGCTAAAAGTTAACCTGGTCCATTTTTTCAGTTTTGACATCTTACTTATTTACAATTATGGGCTTTCACTATCTTGGCTAAATAGGAAAGGACTCAAGCTTGCTGGTTTATTCCAGTTGGTCTCTGGTGTGTTACAGTAATTGTTAGGGCTGTGTTCGGTCCGGTTCAGTTCGGTTTTTGGTAAAATCGAAACCGAAACCGAGCATATTTTTCAATTCGGTTTTTTTCGGTTTCAGTTTTTTTATTTTTTAGACCAAACCGGACCGGGGTTTTTTTGTCCGGTTTCGGTTGTTTTTCGGTTATTTTTTTGGTTTTTAGGTCTTTTTCGGTCTTTTTCGGCTTCGATCTTTTTCGGTTCTGTTTTATTGAAAACCGGAATCGACCCGAAATTTTTTCGGTTTTTCGGTTTGGTTATCGGTTCGGTTTTTCCAGGGTTTCCAGCCCTACTAATTGTTATGGTTCAAACATCATTGTTGAGTTTTTATTTCTTAGGACAGGTTCTTGTTGAGTTTTTATTTCTCAGGACAGGTTCCTGGAATCAATAAAATCAGTTGATACAACCCAAAGTACATGGGTGGTAGTGAGATTTTTGTTCTTCCGTGCTGAAATAAATTGTAACATTTTTTCAATTATCGTTCTAGTATGAAATTTCAAAATAAAATATTTTAATAGTAGAATAATCGAAAATGAACTCTCAAACAAGAAAATTCATTAATATAAAAAAAAATGCGCAATTTAATTTACTTGTATTTTTTTTTACTAGAATATATTTACATGTATACTTTTTTTATACATATATAATTGTTTTTTGTCGGTGTTGTGGGCCCCTGAGAGGTTCAACGGAATCGTGAGGCCTGATGCGGTCGCACATCTGCACCCCGTGGGACCACGCCAGCCAAAGTACTATAAACTTTGCTCAAATTATCATCAAAGAACATTCTACTAATAGGTACGAAATTAATGTAGAACATCTAGTTACAGCGAGTTCACTTTATATAGTTCATTTTTAACTGTAGTCTAAGAAGATCTATAATTCACAAGAAACTATAATTATGTATATTAAGTTAGATTGTAGTTACAAATAATTCAGATTAAAAATGCATGTTTAAACTGTAAGTCAAAGAAAACAACTCATAGTAAACTGTTGTTACCTACATTACTTTTCATCGTTTATGTAATTTATCTTTGAATTAAACAAATAATCCGCCTCTTTTTTACAACTGATTCCTATATTTCAACTGGTAATTTGTGGTAGAGATGGGTAGAATTGATCTGGAGAGATAGGCATATCAAGGAGAGCAATGCCAAGTCTAGAAACTTGAGAAAACCAAGTTTTGAAAAAATTCCAAAAAAAATCTTAACAACTCATGATAATACAACGAACCATGCACACAGGATGACTCCTAGACATTTACTTAGCTGCTAGGACAGGTGATGCCAAGGGTGTTATCAACATGCTAAAAGGAGTCTCTACCGAGTCCGAGTTCAAACATGTTACCCCAAGAAAGAAATTGTGAAGACTCTGGTAGGAATCAGGGACACTCCGACAGAACCTGATGCTAGAGTAACTAGGTAAAAATAGTCGAATCATGGCGGTAACTATAGATATCCTGCTTATCACCTTGGGATTTATATGGGTTCCAGTTGTAATTTTCACCTAGTTATTCCTCCCACTTTCATTGACAGCACTTACAACTATAAATATCCTGATTAATCATTTTATTAGTTTTTGAAAGCGCTCCTCGTCTGATTGTATCTTTCCTCCTACCGACAAAGAAAATAATCTGTCTGCAGTATTTATTTCCCAAAATAATCTCCTTTTCACTTTCTCAAGTTCTATCAAGACCGTCTAGAAAGCGATATGCCGATATCGTGAATCATGCTATATAGTTTTTACATTACATTTTCAGTAACATATGACTTGTGCAAGGACTCAAATTATCGGAATTTTGATGTAAATGTTTCAGCAATTAACATGGACAGCACTAAAGTCTGCTGGTGTACCACCAGCTTTATCGGATTTCCCTCTCGAAAACAAAGACCTGCAAAGCCATACACAATCAGAAGAACTGGACATGGAAAGCTATAAAGATAGAGTCAGCAACACCCTCCTTTTAGTTGCTACCTTAGTAGCTACAATTACTTTTGCAGCTAGGTTCAATATGCCAGGTGGCTATAACAACTCCGATCCGGATCAAGGCATGGCAACTATGTTGCAAAACAAGTGGTTTCACTTATTTGTGGTTTGCGATACAATGTCCATCTACAGTTCGATTATTGTTTGTGTTACCCTTATATAGGCTCAACTTGGGGACCTCAACTTAGTGCTCACTGCTTTTCGGTTAGCGTTACCGTTGTTGGGATCTCTCTTTCGATGATGTTACTGGCTTTCATTGCTGGTGTATATTTAGTCGTGAGTAAGCTTCCTTGGCTCGCTATTTCCGTTCTTGTAATGGGGTTTGTTCTCTTGACCATTTTGGCTGTCGTATTCTTTCTTCTTTATGTTCCCTTGTCATTGCATCACCGCGTTATACGTCATACATATATCTTATTACCCTGTTTGTTTACTTACTTTCTCAAGTCAAAACTACAATTGAGGCGACATAGTAAAGTAAGGGCTCCAGTAGTTGGTACACAGTTCTGAATTTCATTTTGCTAACCTCTGTGTAAAAGTTCGGTTAAACTTCATGATGTAAATTAAACTTGGTTGCTATTTTTCACTTTGAACAGATATATGTAAAGATTTGGTTACATTTTTTAGATTATAGAGATTGTCCTATGCATCAGTTCTCATCCCAAGTTATCTGACCACATTTTTGCATCAGTATGTTGGGAGATCCTTAGAAAAATTCTAGTACCAAATTCTTTCTATACGTAATATGATGCACCTGTGAATCAATGCATACCAAGTAAAAATAATGAACTTTCAAGTGTGTTTTTTTTTTTTGCATCCTGCCCAGATAAAATAAATTAGAATAAAAAACAAACAAGTTAGTTATTGCCACAAGGCCCTACTCTAGTGACAATCATGTAAAGACTGGCCAAGTTTACACCTTGTAATGCACTTTAACCATAGTGGAACATAACTTGGTCATTGTAGACTTAAAAGATAAATCAAGTCCTCTTGAATACATTACAAAAAGTTTCTTAGTTACCACTTACCATATGCAGGGTGACCCGCTACCTTTTTCCAAAAGCTTTAGTAAGATGTGGACTAAAATCAGATCTGAAATAATTTTTAAAGTGACAAAAAGATAAAATAAAAATGGAAAAGTAGGAGAAGAAGAAGAATGTTGACTAATACATCTCAGCTGGAGCTGAAGTAGATACATTAGCCTTTTTCTAAGTGACTAATCACTTTCCAAATTCTATTCTTGATTTGAATTTCACACCTTCCACAAATGATCTTTTAAATACTGTATATATACAAATATATAATTATAGTACATACATAATAAATAGTGTGTGTGTCAGTGTGTGTATATATAAAGCTGAAAAGGGAAGTACAGAAAAAAAAGAAGACTTTGCAGCTGGAAGTCTGTAATAAAACACAACAATGATGAACCACACTTGTAAAAGGAATTATGTTTCTTACTTTTTGGTGACATATCAGTTGCTAAAACTTTGTATATTGGATCGTTCGTTCGATAAATTTTAATTATCACTGAAAATTATTACTTATATGCTTTGTCATTTTAACTCATTGAACTGCGACTCAACTAAACGTCCATAGCCCTCAAGTTTCTATATTTTGTCATTCTAATTTAGCTATTCTTTTTTGAAAGATACAGATCAAGTTATTAATACTCACCCGTTTTTGAGAAACCAATAAGGGGATGGATGCACACAAGATATGGCGAGTAGTAAAACCGCCACACATTATAATTGATTGAGTTGTTGCAGTTCTTCATAACAATAGTAAATTTCAATAATAGGATTCTAATGTTACAAAGACAAGTTTGGAATCGCCGAACTTTAGTATGTAACCCTCAAAAGATAAACGCGCATGCACAATCAATTTTAAACATGTGTTTGCATATTCAGTGTGAAATTGTATTATATATAAAAGGTTGAGTTTTGCACAGGGTGGTGTCGAGTACATTTGCTGTGATCATCTACATGGACCATCTTCTATTTCTAAAACAGGCAAATAAAACAAAACTTCAAGGCACCACACCAACCATCTCAATAATCAATCAATGATTTTCTAGGTACAACACTAATAGAATGGTCCTAATTGGTGCCTAAGTACAATTTGAATATTCAACATCACATTACTCATTGAAATAAAGCTTGAGACAAACAAACAACATTCAAGAAGAGAAAAAAGATAATTGAAACTAGATTACATATAGATGAAGAGAGATAATCAATCATAGAGCGTATATATACAAAACCAAAGGTTACACCAAACAGTCCCCACAGTTAGTTCAAGAATTCAATACCCAAAAGAAGACCTTTAAAAAAATTAAGAAGCACGTCCCCACATGTTCACACACACCAAACTCACCTATACCCCCCTTTACCCGATCTTTTTACATATCCGTGTTTGCTTCCGCATCAAGTATATTAATCAAAGAAATGCATCCATTTATCATACCTTAATAACATTATTGCTTTGAGTATTATGATTAGCATCTAAAAGGTTCTCGAGTGATCTGGTTTTCTTGGTCCTAACCTTGCCTGCTTCTTTTAGCAACACAGACAAACGCTTCTTTTCATCGTCTACATCTGGATTAGCGGTCCCCAACTTTTCCTCTCTCATCCCAACCACATGCTCGAGTATTTCGATTGCTTCATCCAATCTAGGATATAAGATGGTACAAAACAAAGTTAACCCAATCAAAAAATGGCAAGCAGTACAAGCTTTCATTATCAGTATTGCTGTCTATTAAATTCTCTTGAAAGAGTAGCTCAATCTATTGGCACAATTTAAATTATAATGAAAAAGCACTTTCATGTCAATGTCACAAAGGGAGTAGATAAATGTTCAGATACCATTTCATGTGGGTGTTATATTCAATAGCTCTGTATAATATTATTACCCCACCCTATAGTGTCATTTAGGGTCTCATGTTATACACATAACTGAGCATTTGTTCTCTTTGGTTTACAAAAACAAATTGTAAGATTGCTTTTCAAAATCAAGTTCTTTTTCTTTTTAATACAACAAGCGTGCAACTAGAAAATACCTACGAGAGTTCCATGCTTTTACTATTTCTAGTTTCCTCTCACATAGGCAATCTTTTTCACCTCTTACTGCAACTCACTTTCATATAACGGAATTACTTTTTACCTATAAGATCCAACCAAGAAAACGCTTACAGATGACTGAACTATCAGGTACTTTTTGTCCGTTCTTTAAATATCCGAAAAGGGTAAATGCAAAATAAATGAGATGGTGAATAATTAAACAAGATAAACTAACAACGAGTACTCTACAGTCTAGATAACCCCCTGTTCAACAAAATTATGAACATTCAACACCTAAGTCCATACAGATATCACATATAAGAAAGAATTACCATTATAACAAAAATAAATGTATTAAAGATACATACCTTCCAAGAGCATCGTATATGCCAGCAAGGTTGCTATAAACTCCAAGCGTATCAGGATGATACGGCCCATACTCTTGTTCCAAAATATCCCTAGCCTCTTCAAATAATTTCACTGCTTCATTAATTTCATAACGATGCACACAAGCAAGCCCCATTTGATTAAGCGCAATCCCAAAAAACGCAGATTTTTTCTCCCCACTTGCTCTAAGCTTAGAAACCCCATTCTTCAACGAAGAATAAGATTCTGAGTAATTTCCCAACATATAATATATAACACCCATCTGAGCTTCGATGCCCGCAATAGTATTTTGCTGACCAGGATAGTCATTATAAATCTTTAAAGCCTTTTGTAGCAACTTAACTGCTTTGTCAAGCTCATTCATAGATTCGTAAATAGCAGCAACATTAGTTAATCCACTAGCAATCTCTTCCTGTGGAAACCCCAATAAAGGTTTCGAATATATACGAAGGGCATTTTCACAATACGATTTCGACTCCCTAGATTTACCCGTTTTGTTATATAAATCTGCCAAACGAACAAAAACAGAAGCAACCGTTGGGTGATTTTCCCCTTTCGAGGATTTGAAAACCGTGAGCGCCTTCTGGTACGCAAAAACCGCCTCGTCGTATCGGTTCAAAGATAGATACGTATCACCTATACTGCAATCCACAAACGCTACCTCCGTTTCCTGGTCATTCGCCACCATAGACATGCCAGCTAGAACAAGATGCTCAAGGGCACCCTCGTGGTCCCCTTTTGTTTCACAAATAAGACCCATTAGTCTTCGATCAGCAGCTTCTTCGAGAGAAGCAGGTGAACCGTTTTTTCTATGTATATCCAACGCCATTTGGCAAAATTTAGCCGCATCTTCAAATTGAAGTGATTGAACATGAGCTTCCGCTAAGTATCTACAAGTCTCTCCCACTCTCACGTCATTATCCCCCAATATCTTTCTTTGAATTTCCAAACCATACGTGTAGCTTGAAACAGATTTCTCCAGCTGGCCCACCAAACCATACGTATCGCCTAATTGCATATATCCGGAAAACTTAGCAAGCGCGTGATCTTGATTTTCGTCAACGGGTAATATTTCAATCGAGCGTTCAAGAACGGGGATAGCCTCATTAAATCGGCCTAAGCTACAGTATATAGCTGCAGTTACATGTAAAGACATAACAAGGTCTAAACAAGGCTTCCCATTCGAACACTTCTCAAGCGATTTGGATGCTCTCTGAGCTAAATCGAGGGCTTTTTGGGAACTTTCACCAGAAGAAAGCAAATCCCTCGCTTGTTTAAGCAAAAAGGGTCCCAGATCAGGGTTTTCTACAACGTTCTCCGACGATTCCTCAATCCCATTTTGCGACTTAATCTTACCCAATGGAGAATTCCTAAGCTTTTTACCAGATGATCCCCCCGCATTGGTCTTTTTAGATATATTATCATTTTTCTTATCCGTGATAGAAACATCACCTTTACGATTCGAATTCCCCGTATCATTTGATTTCAACGAAGTTTGGGATTTTTCCACTTTGCCCGATTTTTTACCCGAGGAAGAGCTTTCCTTCTTAGAATGGGAATCACTATGATACCCATTATTTCTAATCTTTTCCGCCTCTTCCCTCTCCTCTTCTTCCATGATTTCGACTTCCCTCCTCGCCCCACCTACAAGATGGCGAAGTTCCGAGTCGATAATCGACTCTTCTCCATAAGACCCAAAGCTAGCCCTAGAAGGTGATTGGTCAGAACTTTGCATATCACACACATTATCGAAAAGGTGCTCGATTGAGGTGTCTATCGTTACATCAATAGGGGTTCGATCACCACCTGCTTGATGACTAGGACTAGTTCTTGCAGACTTAATTTCCAGGGAATTTTCATTAATATGCGAAGAATTCCCATTTTCATAAAGTACCCCTTCTTCATGAACTCCCTCAGGCATATTTATTTCTTCACAATCCTATCAGGAAAAATAAATTAAATAAATTCTCTGCAAGAGATATGGAATTATTTAACATTAGATTTGCTCAATCAACAAAGGCCCCACTTCAGATCTAACAGACTACAATACCTAACTACTTATTTATCAGCTACTGTGTTATTATGTAAGGAAAGTGAGAAAAGATAACAAAAAAGCAAGTAATTAATAATAGCTGAAACTTAAACTTATTTTTATTCTTTTGACAGCTTTTAAGGCTTTAAGCTGTAAGCACAACTTTTTAGCCTTACTGCTTTATCCTGTTTTAAAAAGAAATCTTAACTATAGCGTTCTTGCAATAGTTACAATAAAAGTCGTATAAAAAAGGTTAGCTTTAAGCGGCCTAAAAGCGGAAAAACGAGCTTTTTTTTAAACCTTTTATTAAGCTTTGAGCCGAACTTTTATTGAGCTTTTTTTACTACGAAATGCGTATTTTAAAAGCATGAGTAATTTTACAGCATTACCTTAGTTAGTTTTTAAAAATTGAATCCTTTTCGGTTCACTAATCTAATACTATGAAAATAATCAAAAGACTATAGTTTTAATCCGCATGAATCAAGTTAGTTTTCCAATGACAAATAAGCCAACTTATTTTTCTTCAAGCTACAACCTAACAAATTCTTACCTAAAAATTAAAATTAAAATCTTACCCAGGACTATAAATTGTAATTAACCCAACATACATATACACAAAACACCTAATAACATAAAAACTAATAGTAATAAAGCTAATTATTATTACCCAAAACTATAATTGTAGTTAACCCAACATACATATACACAAAACACCTAATAAAAACTAATAATAAAAATGTTAATAATAATAATTATTATTAACCTCAAATTGGCACCAATTTCAACTAAACCTTAATATAAACATGGAAATTAAAGCACATATTAAAGATTAATAAAGGAAAAAAAAAAGATAATAAAGAGATAATTAGTGTTTCAGTTGACAAATTCTTACCAAAAAATAAAACTAATTTAAAATTTAAAATTAAATTAAATTCTTACTCAGAACTATAATTGTTGTTAACCCAACGACCAACATACATACACAAAATACTAATAGTGCTAATTAAAAAACAATAATGATAATGATAATGATAATAATAATAATAATGCTAAACTTTAATATAAAAAAACATGAAACTGAAATAATAAAGAACAAATTCAATACTAATAATAAAGGGTAAAAAAGATAAACAAAATATAATTAGTATTGAGTTGACTTAAAAAAATTGAATATGAAAAAGAAAAAAGGAAAATGAAGTCGTACCTGAGAAACCCCGTGAGAGAGAATATAGAAATATAAAAAAAAAAAAAAGAGTTTAGTTTTTATATTTATTGTTTCATCGAAGATATCATGAAGTGTATTTTAGAGAGAGAGAGAGAGAGAGAGAGAGAGAATAATGGGAAAATATATAGGAATATAAGTTGGTGGGTAAGGGTAAAATTGAAATTTATTATATATATTTATATTTGAGATATTTATATATATATATATATATATCTATATCTATAGAGAGAGAGAGAGAGAGAGATATAAACAAAAGAGTGGGAGAAGGCGACTTCTGGGCTGAAACTGCCGCTTTGTTTCCTATTTTCTTGTCACGTGGCTCTTTTATTTACTCACTCCATCCCACTTTCTATTTCTATTTAATAAAAATCGAAACCCAAATACAACATAGAGGTTGGATTTTTATACTACACTTTTTCTGAAAAAACGCACAAACCGTACATTTAATTTACGGTTTACAGAAAATATATACAAACCGTACATTTAATGTACGGTTTGCAAAAATACACACAAACCGTACATTTAATGTACGGTTTGTATGTATTTTTTCAAACCGTACATTAAATGTACGGTTTGTGTGTATTTTTTTTTTTTTTTTTTTTTTTTGTAATTTCAATTTGTAAAATAGGAAAAATATATAAAATATGCAAATTCATAATTCACTTAGCTATATATAATTGTTTGTTGTTTGTTTATATTAATTATAGAAATTATAATAATTGTTGATATTTGTCCCATTTTTTGTAACTGTTCGGAAAGGAAGCAAGCAACTGTTGGGAAAGGAAGCAAGCAACTGTTCGGAAACGAAGCAAGCAACTGTTCGGAAAGGAAGCAACTGTTCGGAAAAAATTTCGAACGGGGCGCTGCCCCGCACCCCGCCCGCTGACCTGGCAGCGGGACCCCAGCCAGGGGCTCTCGCCCCTTGGAACCCCGTTTCAATTATTCATATTCAATTATACGTTGGCTCGACGAGCGTGCACTCCGCACTTCCCTAACTCGTTTCCGAGTTTAACGCATTATTGCATCGGCCTATAATAAATCACATTACTACTAAAATACATTGATGATACTAAAATCACCAACAGTTTAGGGTTTGTAATTTAGGGTTTAGGGTTTGTAATTTAGGATTTAGGGTTTAGGGTTTAGTGTTTAGGATTTAGGGTTTAGGGTTTAGTGTTTAGGATTTAGTGTTTAGTGTTTAGGATTTAGGGTTTAGGGTTTGTAATTTAGGGTTTTTAATTTAGTGTTTAGGGTTTACTGTTTAGGGTTTAGGGTTTAGTAATTTCAGCAATATTGGTCCAAATCTTTCATCTGTAATATACAAACCCTAAATCCTAAACCCTAAACCCTAAACCCTAAACCCTAAATTAAAAACCCTAAATTACAAACCCTAAACCCTAAATCCTAAACACTAAAACCTAAACCCTAAATCCTAAACACTAAACCCTAAATTAATTTGCTAACTCAGCAACTAGAAAACCTGAATATTGGGAAAGGTAAAAATATAACTGTTTTATCAGAAA
Organism: Primula vulgaris; assembly: GCA_963920805.1. Taxonomy (NCBI): domain Eukaryota; kingdom Viridiplantae; phylum Streptophyta; class Magnoliopsida; order Ericales; family Primulaceae; genus Primula; species Primula vulgaris. The sequence goes on along the minus strand of OY987214.1, from coordinate 32,721,057 downwards.
ACTCGGATGATATCGATCATATAAATAGTTTTGAAAAACAACTTTTAGCTATGGATACTCCAGAACAACAGGCTAGTGTTAATCAAAATGTCTTTGGAAAATCCACTCCTTTTGGCAGAAAATCAGTTCCAACTGCCCCTATGAAGCATTATTATTCTCGACCGAGTCCACAAGATCTTCTTTATGAAGAAGAAGGTGGTAATATTTTTACTAGTTTTAGTGCTACAACCATTTATGAATGCAATATTGATGGTATGACAGAATACCAAATTATGGTTATGTTACATAGAATGACTATGTATTCTACAGTATGTTTAGGTGCTAATAACACCGATTACCAAATTGCTGAATTCATTGTTGCTGGCTTTGCCGGTCAATTACGCGGTTGGTGGGATAATGTTTTAACCCTTGATCACCAACGCACGATATTAACAGCCACAAAAATGGTTAGGAATCCTATTAAGACTGAACAAGGTGTAGATACTAATACAGATACTGTCGCACCTAATACAGATACTAAGGTGTATATTACAGATGAAAGATTTGGACCAATATTGCTGAAATTACAAACCCTAAACCCTGAACCCTAAACCCTAAACCCTAAACACTAAATTAAAAACCCTAAATTACAAACCCTAAACCCTAAACCCTAAATCCTAAACACTAAACCCTAAACCCTAAATCCTAAACCGTAAACACTAAACCCTAAATTACAAACCCTAAACCCTAAACCTTAATTTACAATAATGCGTTAAACTCGGAAACGAGTTAGGGAAGTGCGGAGTGCACGCTCGTCGAGCCAACGTATAATTGAATATGAATAATTGAAACGGGGTTCCAAGGGGCAGAGCCCCTGGCGGGGTCCTAGGGGCAGAGCCCCTGGCGGGGTCCAAGGGGTAGAGCCCCTGGCGGGTTCCAAGGGGCAGAGCCCCTGGCGGGGTTCCAAGGGGCAGAGCCCCTGGCGGGGTCCAAGGGGCGAGAGCCCCTGGCTGGGGTCCCGCTGCCAGGTCAGCGGGCGGGGTGCGGGGCAGCGCCCCGTTCGAAATTTTTTCCGAACAGTTGCTTGCTTCGTTTCCGAACAGTTGCTTGCTTCCTTTCCCAACAGTTGCTTGCTTCCTTTCCGAACAGTTGCAAAAAATGGGACAAATATCAACAATTATTATCATTTCTATAATTAATATAAACAAACAACAAACAATTATATATAGTTAAGTGAATTATGAATTTGCATATTTTATATATTTTTCCTATTTTACAAATTGAAATTACAAAAAAAAAAAAAAAAAAAAAAAATTACATGCAAACCGTACATTTAATGTACGGTTTGCAAAAATATATGCAAACCGTACATTAAATGTACGGTTTGCATGTATTTTTGCAAACCGTACATTAAATGTACGGTTTGCATGTAATTTCTGTAAACCGTAAATTAAATGTACGGTTTGTGCGTTTTTTCAGAAAAAGTGTAGTATAAAAATCCAACCTCATACAACATATTTTTTCGTTTTTATTGAATCGAACCGGTTTATTTCGGTCTGATTTTCCTCTTTTAGTTTTTTTCGGTTTTTCTTTGGGTCTTTTCGGTTATTTTTCGGTTTTTTGGTTTTTTCTGGGTTTTCGATTTTTTTCGGTTCGGTTTACGAAAAAGTTTTGATTTTTCGGTTCGGTTCGGTTTTTTTGGTTTTCGCCCGGCCTTACTACGCCCAACCTTTATGGGAAAATTATTCGTATCCAAATTGTTGAAATAATTTTTTTAAAAGTCCTATCATATAATTTAACATTTGAACTATGTATATAAATTTTAAAAAATTTCGTTTCGACAATTTAGTTAAGCCGGTAAAATTTACTTATTATCTTTATTACTATTATTACTATTAGTATTCTTTTTTAAAAAATAATGTTTTTTTTATAAAACTTGTTTATTTTATCTGTGATGGCACTATTTATTTTATTTTATTTTTGATATGGAAAAAAAACTTGTTTAGTATCCTATAGTATTAGATTTTACTAATTTAGTGTCTCATATTCATGTTTTACTAATTTGGATCGGTACATGATAGTGAGTGAAATTGCATCAACATATATAGATCTCCATTGTGAGACGTTGTCCCTGTAATTTCATTAATTAACTATGCAAGACCAATGTATGAAATTTAGTAGATTGAGAGCTAAATCGGTAAAACTTAAAATTTATGTATTAGATGGTAAAAGATAAATAGTACATGGTAGCAAACAGTTTTTCCCATTTTTGATATGAAACTTGTTTCCAATTTTAAAAAACATGTTTATCAAAACAGCCCAAAACTAATTACGTGTAGTATTTGAGAACAACAAAAAATGATGAAAATTTACATAGTATTTGTATTTATATAAAATAAATATTTTTTAAAATATTTTTATGATGCTACTACATATGCTATATGATAGTACTTATTTTTGCTATTTGTTTTTAATTTTGAGTATATTATATGTAACAAATATTAAACAAAGTTGAGAATTCAAGTTTTTAGAAATTAAATATGTTTTTATGTACTAATTAAATGATTCTATATTTGAACAATTTCATATTTGCCGCTTCACGTTTTCATATTCTATATTGACGTAACTTTGTTTTGACTATCCATTTTATGTAATTAATTTTTGTGTTTGGATAAGTGCAAATAGAGGGTAAACTAATTACGTCATTTCAAAGTTTTATAAAAAGAGAGTCAGATACAAAAAGGAAAAAGTTTGCCAATAACTATAAAGTATAAACTGTTTAATCATGTTGGAAAATCTAAAATTTTATTTTGTAGAGTTTTTGACTATTATACACTTGATCACTTTTATGCATAGATTTTTCAAATCTTCGTAACTAAACAAAATCCACAAGCAATTTATTTCTTCCTTTCATGTTTGCTTACTCACCACTTTTGAGGTATATCTTATTAATTTTATATTTTTAAGATTAAACCAGTGTCTGTTTTAAAACTTTCTTAGAAAGTTAGAATTATGTGCATCTATTTTTATTTTTTGACTTTTCAAAAGCAGTTTTTACTCATAAAAACTATTTAGGGAAATGAATATTCATTCATTTGGAATTTTGGATGTCAATTATATAGTTTTATCACTCAATATTTTACTCTAAAATTCATGCGGCATTAAATAGATTGTTACGTTTTATTGTTGCCGGTGCCCTAATAAGTGAACAGAGCATTTATATTCACGGCTATGCCCATCTGGCAATTTTGAAGATAGATCGTGCCATGTTGTCAAAGTAATAAATTTTAGAGAAATGATATAACAGATTAAGTGTATCAATCATTTTTGTTTTTATATTGAAAATATATTTTCATTTAATACATAATTTGTTCAGCTAGTCCGCCATATCAGGTAAGATTTTTGGATAATGTTTTTAGTTGAATATAACAATACTCTAAATTTTATATGACATTTTATCGGTTGTAAATTTAATTTCTCTTCATATATATAATTACTTGATTTACTTCAAGGACTCTAGTTGCCATACCATGCTCGTATTACTAGTAGTTTAATTATCATTTGAAAAAATAGTTAATGTTGTCTGAAATATTTTGCTTACCATAAAAAAATAAAATTGAACGTATAAATAATAAGACAATTTCAGCTCACAGTCTCATAGATTTATTCACATTACAAAAATAAGAAATAATTTTCAGTATTTTCTCTCTTCCACTTCCTTTAGGCATTAACTATATTGTGGTTTTACATTATTAAGATTCAATAATCAAGACATTGTTAATTAGATGCAATATTCTTTACAGAAAGGACACAGGCACATTGATATCAATAAAAAATGAGCATGCCAACTTAGTGTAAAAAATGTTAGGAACAGGAACCTATATCCATAATTTAGGTCACGGGAATATTTTGATAATAAAAGTTTCATGACTTTGGTGACCAAGTTTGAAATGCTCGTTATGGTATCCAATGATTTTTGTACTTACTACTAAGCTCAAAATAGCTGATTTGTACAAACTACTAATTTGATTATTAATGATACTCCCAAATGATGATGGACAAAGAAATTGTAAATCACTCACCTAAACTTCCACTTGAGGTAAACAATGATTAAATAACGATGATTTTAAAGTTAATAATACTTCACGTGCAAACTTAAAAAGTATTTTGAGCCATGCATTCCTTAATTCAGTTAGCTATATATATATTTATAGAAAAGCAAAAGGCAATAAGTTAATGCCCAACACCAATTTTAAGAAAAAAGCTGCTTTTATGAGTTGTTTCCGAGTTCCAAACACACCAATACATCTTCTTGAAAGTGAGTTTTTTTTTGTTGACAAAATGAACTGATGCCAAACCAAACGACCTAGTCGATGTTCCTTTTGCAAGTCTAATTAATTAAAAATTATCTCAGGTTGATATCTAGAGAGTTTTGCGACTGATCAATTTATGCTTTTTTAAGTATGGCGGCTTTAACACGTAACAATTCTCCGATGACATCATCTATATCCATTCTTCGTCTTGGAGATTCTTCAGAACATGCTAACCCCAAATTCAGGATCGAAATGATACATGTTTCAAAGTTTTCTTCTTCGTCTTCTTCTTCATGAGACGAACTTTCATATTTTCTTCTATATTTTTGCATTTCGACAATTTCATCTGTGTTTTCGCCTTCCTCCTTTTGGTCTCTAATAAGAAGTTGATCTGTTATCTGAAAAACATATTTAGGAATGGCGGTTTTCACATAGTTATGAAGGTCTAACCCGTCTTTGAAGATATCATCCGTAGGTCTCTTTCCTGTGATAATCTCTAACAGGATAATTCCGTAACTGTATATATCTCCATGTTTCGATATCTCACCGCCAGTCCCATACTCTGCCGTCATAATTTGAATGCTGTAAAGTTCCTTTAACTTCATAATTTATCAAAAAACATTGCCACAAGGCCCACAATGCCACCCTTGAAGATTATTGTATCGTTTGAAAATTTTCGAAATAGTTAAATACGTCAAGTTGAAGTGACTCTCAAAGTTTTTATTTTGATTGCCACATTTTTTTTTCCGATTTGGTTCATAAGGCCTACGGGTTAGTTAGACTATACTTTAAGCAACTAAACACTCTTGCTTGCGAGTAGGGAAAAGTCGTGTTCATTCACCTTAAGATATCTGTGTTTTTCAGGGTAGGAAACCGAAAAAGAACAGCTTTGAAGATGGTCAACAAAGGCTTTCTACTCTGTTCTTTAGACGAATAAACAAAAACATGAAATTAAAAGCTAGAAGCAAACAAGCTGTTATTTTTATTTTCTGTTTTGAACCCCAGCTGTTAGTGTCTTAATATCTTCAAGTAAGGAGCTTTAAAATGCCCTCCTTTTAAAACCAGTCCCTAAAAATGATACTAATTGTTAGCCTTGCATTGAAACAGAATTATTTAAAAATGAGCACTTTCGGTTGTTGTAACTTCTTTTGAAGTGCATATTATAAGCTTGATCACAGAACCTTCCTTTCTGTTATTTGAAACGTCTAACAAGATCAAGGTTCAGTTATCTGTTTGCAAAAACCAAGTTCTTCACAATTCAGCAGAAAACAATTGAGTTAAACAGACATTAAAAGAAATTAAACTCATTTGTTACCTGGAGCTGCATAACCAATTGTCCCTTTTACCCCGATCGAGCTAGTTTCAGAAACAACACTACCGGCTTTAGGAATAAACCTTGCTATTCCGAAATCACCCACATGAGCACACATTTCACTATCAAGAAGAATATTGCTCGGTTTCAAATCACAATGAATAATAGAATCTTCACAATGGTTGTGGAGATAATCCACAGCAGATGCTATATCAATTGCAATATTTATTCTCTGTATTAGACTTAATCTCATCGAGCTATTATCTTCTTTGGTATGCAACCACGTATCCAAATTTCCATTTGGCATATACTCATAGACGAGGGCATTAAACTTCTTGTTCTTATTATCAAGACTAGAACAGTAAGTCAAGATTTTTACCAAATTCCTATGGCGAACATTTCTTAGAATTTTACATTCGGCCACGAAACTTTTAGAAGCTCTATTATTTTCGAGGTTGAGTACCTTCACTGCAATTACTTTGTCGTACTGCTTATCGAGTATCCCTTTATATACTGTCCCAAAACTACCACAACCAATCGAATTTTCAGAAGAAAATCCATTAGTAGCTTTGTAAAGTTCTCTATAAGAAACCCTTAGAAAGTTTCCGTCCCCTCGAGAGGAAAACGAAACTTTCGATTTCTTTCTTCTCCAACATAGAACACCGAATATAGTAACCACACTAACAAATATAGATATAGAAGCAAAAGATATGACCAATTTATATGCTTGGAGTTTATGCCTTCTCTTTACTCGGGTGGGGCATGGTGACTGCTCTAGCTCATTGATACCTCCGCATAATTTACTATTTCCAAAAAGAAAAATTTCGCTAGCATTTTCGAAAACACCTCTTGTTGGTACTTCGCCCTCAAGCTCATTGAAAGAAATATTGAGGTACTTCAAATAAGCAAGGTCCTCTAGGATTTCTGGAATTACCCCCGATAAGTTGTTTTGCGAAAAATCCAAGTGTTGAATACCTTTCAAATTACCCAAAGTAACTGGAATAGTACCCTGGAAAAAGTTTCCGCGCAAATTTAGGTACTCGAGGATCAAACAATTACCTATAACCATAGGTATTTCTCCAGATAGTCTATTATTAGAGATTTGGAGTTCATTTAAGCTGATTAATTTTCCGACTTCTTGTGGCAGTGGACCATCTAACGAGTTATGCGACAAGTCTAACGCTTCAGATAAAGATGCTATGCCCGTGATGCGAGGGGGTATTATCCCGGAAAGATTATTATAAGAAATACTTAGGTACAATAATTTCTGACAATTACCTAAACTTTCAGGTATATTCCCGTCCAATCTGTTAGACGATAAATTAAGCGCGCTAAGGTGACTAATATTACCTAGAGAATATGGGATCTGACCCGATAAATTGTTTCCATCTAAATAAATCTCTTGTAGAAATTGCTGATCCCCAAACGAACTTGGAATAGGTCCTGAGAAATTGTTTTTTTCCATTCCTATAAGGTGTAGGTTACCGAGACTGGCTAGAGATTCAGGTATGGGGCCAGATATTTGATTACGTCCCATACCTAATTCTCTAAGCTGGATCGATAAATTGGCTATAGAATCCGATAATTGACCCTGAATAAAATTGTTATGAAAATATAGGTCTTTAAGGTTTGTGCAATTTGACAAGGAGATTAGAAAACTTAAGTCTCCAGTTGGATCACCACCTAGGCGGTTCCCACCGAGGTTTAGTCGTTGGAGGCCAAATAAAGATCCTAAATTATTCGGAATTTTCCCAACAAACCCATTATCCGCGATATCAAATATTTCAAGTTGAGAGGCATTGGGTAACGAATTTGGTATTTTTCCGGAAAAAAGATTACCACCTATACCAAATTGTCTTAAATTAGGAAGCGTAAACCCGAAATAACTCGGAAGGATCCCGACTAATTTATTGTCTGCGACGCTAATATGATAAATGGATGAGATATTGAAAAAATACGAAGGGAAAGTACCAGATAAGTTATTGACTGAGGTAGCAAACCTAGACAACTTTGTTAAATGGATTAACTCGTTTGGTATACTCCCTTGGAAATTGTTAAATGCTAATGATATTTGTTCAAGGGAAGATAAATTTCCAAACGAATTCGGTATTTCTCCCATGAAACTATTTGAATACAACCTTAAGACAATAAGCTTCTTCAGAGACCCAAGAGCCACTGAGAGCTCGCCTTTAAACTCATTTTTCGACAAGTCTAAACTCTCGAGACCTGTGCAGTAGCTCAGGTTCGTTGGAACTGCTCCAGTTAATTTGTTGTCGGTAAAATTCATATATCTCAATCGGAATAGTCGGCCTATTTCTTGTGGTATATTTCCATTTAATCTGTTTATTCCGAGGTCTATACTTCTGAGGAAGCTGAGGTTACCAATATGAGGTGAAATGGGCCCGACTAAGTTGCGCTCACGGAGGTCTAAACTCGTGACCCTATGATGTGCATGCCCACACACGACACCTGGCCATTGGCAATGAGGTACGGACTCGTTCCATGAATTTAGAACTTCGAAATTGATAAATAGAGACTTCAAGTCTAGTAAAGCATATTGATCTGTCTCGTTTCCAGAAAGATTTTCACTGATTGTAGGAGTTATATGAAAACTTATGCAAATGATCATGAATAAAACTAGCTTAATATCCCTTTGAGGAACCATGTGAATACAATCTGTAAAGAGTACTATGCACATAAGATGTAAGTTTAAGAATGAGATATATAGAAAGTTAAGAAGATTGCAAATACTTGTAGGTGTGTTTGGAAACTCAAAAACTTATGGCAAAATGAAAATGTAATGAAAATGTTATGAAAATGATATCCCAATAAAACATTTTCTTGTGTTTATTTGCATAAAAAAACCAATGAAAAAGAAAACAAAAGAAAGGGTAAGAAAACTTTGTGTAAAATGATAGAAATCAATTTTCTTTTAAAATTAGGAGGAAAATGAAAACAAATGAGAAAAATAGGACTAACTTCCTCTCTCTCTCCCATTTTTTTTCTTTTCTTTTCTTTTGATTTCTCAACTTTTCAAACATATGACCGTAAAATGATTTCAGATTAATTTTTCTTAATTTCACTTCTTCTTTTTTTCGTGATATTTTTCGGATTTCAAGTACACACTTACGATTATATTCCTTTCAACAGAAAAAAATATATATTAGGTTTCATATGATTTGTAAACATTGGCACCCTTAAGATTATGACTTGTTTGGAAATATATGACATGTGAACATGACCATTTCTAAAGTTTTGGGGCCTTAAGCCATTTTAAAAATGAGTATTTTTTTTTTCGTAAAAAAGAAGAAGAAGGTATTTAAATAAAACTTATAAAATACGATTAAAATATTAAGATAGAAAATATTAAGCTAGAAAATATTAGATGCAATAAACTGAGCACATTTAACAAAAAAAATAATGAGATGCAATTTTTTTACAAAATTCGCATTCGACCTAAAATTATACTATGATTTTTTTAAAAAGAAATCAGGCAACAAATCTGTTATCTATTTAACAAATCAGGTTATTTCATGTTTTTTATAATATAGGAGACCAAATAGAAGCTTACATAAAATTAAAAGGTTTTATTAGTGTACTAAATTATCTAATGAAATAAAAAAAATCCGGTCTTTGCAAAAACTCGAACACGAATACGGATTGATTAGACTATTTAGTAATAAAACCACCCACTCGGCAATAGATAACTATTAATTAGTGATAGTAAATGAATTATATATATATATATATATATATATATATATATTAACCTTGAAAATATATGTTTTTTTAGGATTTTAGCCCCGTATGTGTTGAGTCTAGTCCAAAATCGGCAGCTGCATGTAAACGAAGTCTGCTTGACTATTTCAACTGACAAGATATTTCATCGTCTATGGGTGTTATTCTTTAACAAGTGTATGTGAGTGATGATAATTAGAGTTGCATAATTGTACTATATATACTTCTATTAAAGTCATGCATGCATCAATGCCCTTATACATCAACTACTCCTTAAATTTGTGGATTTTAACATTAAAACTCTCTCGTATCAATTTCGTCATGGTCTACTCAAATTAACTTTATGCTTTCCTTCACCTCAAATACATGGGAAGAATTCCTCAACTCTCAAAATATAAATTAATGTTTTTTTATTACTCATTATCCTCATTTTTCATATACATTAATGGATTCTCTTTCTTCCAATACAAACCTTCCCACCGTCTTCCGATTATATTGTTATTCCATTCACTGTTTTTTAATTATTTTTTTAAAAAAATAAAAATCACTCATCATTGTTGAATATAGTCCCAAACTTTTTTGTTTCTTTCCCCAGTGGTTATGTTATTGAAGTAATGAAGTTCATCTTGCTTCGGTATTTATTACCAGATGTGAATTTTTCTTTAAATATTTATGTATTTAGAAACCTGATAGAGTTGATATTACTGATTCTATTATTATTATTATTATTTATTATTAAAAGGTAGAGAAAAGAATAAAAATAGAAGTAAAAATTGTTAGAAATTTAGGGTATGATAATCCTGGATAACTTCGAAGAATCGTGTTCGTACACTTTCCGAACAAAGTATTTCGACCCTATTATTGCCTGGGTTCACGAAATCTTTGTGGGGATAATTCTTGAAGAACAATCTGTTTCTGGCAAGGAGAATAGATTAGGAAATGTAGAGAGAATTTTCTTATATGTTTCTGTATCCAAAACCGAGGCCAAATGACTTCTTATATAGGAGATCAATAACCGAAACTGAAAGCAAGCAACTGTTCGGAAAACCGGTTATGTCGGTTGGGAAAGGGTCCAACTATTCAAAATTTTCCGGAAAGGAAGCAACTGTTCGGAAAATTTTTTCGCTCGGGGCGCTGCCCCGCACCCCGCCCGCTGTCCTGGCAGCGGGACCCCAGCCAGGGGCTCTCGCCCCTTGGACCCCGCCAGGGGCTCTGCCCCTTGGAACCCCGTTTCAATTATTCATATTCAATTATACGTTGGCTCGACGAGCGTGCACTCCGCACTTCCCTAACTCGTTTCCGAGTTTAACGCATTATTGCATCGGCCTATAATAAATCACATTACTACTAAAATACATTGATGATACTAAAATCACTAACAAAAATAATGACATAAATGTTAATAAAAAAGAATAAAATATATGGGTAGTTAGGATAGATGTGATAATATAGAAAAATTGAAATGGGTATAGTTATCCTCAAAGTGTAATTGTGTGTTGATTTGAAAAGAACTCTAGAAAAATTGGTGCGGGTGTGCAGAGTTTTCGGGGAAGTTCCTTGGTTTGTCCCACAAATTAAATACTAAATTGAATGCATAATTAAACTAGGACAGTTGATTGACTTGGTTATCTATGATTGGTTGTAATATGATAAGGAATTCAATCTTTCTTATATTTCCTACGTCTCTGAAGTTTTTCACAGTTTCACACTTTTCATTTGATGTACGATTTTTAGAGAAGTCTATGTGACACATGATGTTGAACCTTCGAAATTTTATATTGTTGCATAAGAGTAACCAAAGCTTAAAGTGCGATTTTAAGCACTTAGCGGTAGGGCAGATCCTCGAAGTCGAAATTTCATTAGATGTTCGAATCTAAACTACATATTGCATCTTTTGGTGGTGTGGTTGCTAACTTTAACATAAAACTTAACAAGTGATTACCAATATGACATTTAATGGGTGTATTATCAAGTTCAATGTGACCAAAATATCATTCCCTAACTAACAAGCAACACTAAATGATGAGATATCTGGTAGAATGTAGTTGCTCTAAACATGTTACATTTCTTATACATTTAGATAAAATTCGATTGTTTGGTGAGATCCCATCAGGACTAGGTGATCAATCATCTGAACGAGAATTCGCAAACAGTTAGAAGGATTTAATACATACACAATTAATGTGAGAACGACATGTACTATTCATAAAGTCCTCAACAATTCACAACAAACACTCCACGAAAGGCAAAAGAAAAGAAAAAAAACTTCTCATTAATTCGTGGGAATAGCTTCCATGTCTGTTGGAGAGACGACCTTTCAAGTTTTAGGCAAGTTTTACCAATTCACCCTAGGATTAAGTAACAAAAATAATAGATTACAAAAAAAAAAAAGTAACAAATAATTTACAGCTCATATAGGAGGTATCTTCAAAGTTCAACTATACAACTACAAAGCTTATCGCCTTCAAAAGTTTGCACGGCAATTCCCTCAAGACGTTTTTACTAAGACGGTAAATACCACTTGATTTGTTTTGATCATGAAGTGCTGCGGTTGCAAAGGTTATAGCCAGATATGAGAGAGCTGAGAGCAAATGCACCAAAAGCTAGAAAAGACATTGCAATAGATGCAGTGGCCATCACTGTGAACTCGTCTTTTCCCCAATTCGATACCCAATTATCTACCCGTGTTGCTGCTGCTGATGATGCTGATATTAGAAGATATGCCAGAATCTGCAAGTTTATCGACAAAAAACCAATCAATGAATATGAAATATTTACCTTATCAATGGATCAACAAGTTCAGTAAAAAAGGGGTGGAAATACAAAACCAGCTGTCTTTAAAATTTTAAGATTGCCAAAAAAATGTCAAAAGTGTAATTAAAGAGCTTTCGGAAGAGCTTCAAAAGTAAATATGTTTTCCTTATTCCGGAGCACACGAATTTCTCCTCGAGGCGTAAAAAGGGTACGTTTTTTGAAGCTTTTCAGCAAAACATTGTTTTGCCTGCACTTGCAAAAGGGAGTTTACGACGCTTTGAAGCGCGTTTGTCAAAACAAAATATTCTCGTCGTCATTTCCTTTTCATTTATACAAAAAAGCAGCACATATATAGCTCTTTGAATTGGCTAGCCAGAAATTTTCTCCAATGAAGTTTGCTAGGCAAACAAATCAAATGCAAAATTAAAAAGTTTAGAAACAACTGAAGTAAAAGAGAATAATGACCTCTGAGCAAACACAGGTAGGCTCCCTCATAATTTGTTACTTAAAAAAGAACAAAGAGCCGATAACTGTATAGTTTTAACTTTTAACCCACTCAAAGTTCAACCGACTAGGAACCTTAGATATAAATGCTAAAGGCATTTTTTTTAAGTCATTAAAATTCCTGTAATTTGAAGACTATGACCGTATAGTCTAAGGTGGCGAGGACAGCATCATATACTGAAACTTATCTATCATACAAAAAAGAGATAACTTTAAAGTGTATTATACGTGATTTCAATTCAGTATACCTGATTAGATACATACCGACTTAGTGAACTTATCAACATTTTTGTTTAATATAGTACCCTGGAAGTCGATTTCGTAAACCCAACTTACACAATAGTTCAATTTTGTGACTTGATTGCCGTCAATTTTTTAAGCAGTAACAAAAATACCCCATATTATATTTATGATAATTCAGTCTACGGAGTTGAAAATTGATGTAAAGTGGGGGCTACAAAATTAATAGCAGTGCACTAAATTTACCAAAAAACTGTTGTTCAGTACAAAAAAAGTATAAAGAAAACATGTGTAAAAAAATTGTACCTAAAGTATAGAGCCATAATAAACCCTATAATGATAAGAGCTAATAACTATATAATGTTCAACCATCTAAGCGAGCTTTAATTCGTAGTAGCGACGTAATTTAAATCAAACAGAAATAACCAAATTGAAATAAAGCTTCATATCAAAAGTATCCAAGCTGAACGGCAAGAAACTTCTCGAAGGCTACTCTAAACATTGATGCATGAGAAATAATACACTGAAGGGTCAAAAATCAAAACTAAAGACCAAAAATTACAAGATTTTACATAAGTTACTTTTATCAATCAAATTGTTTGTAATAATTTCGTCTCGATTATTTCAAACAGGCGTGTGCTCTGATTACGTATAATTGTGAATATTCAGTATTTATGTGTACATTTAATCTGAAATTGCTTACCTGATCCATTGCAAAAACAAATTGATGCCGCAGATGGTAAGAGAAAACATATTTCCCAGTTGATAAGTTGTAGGCTAAATCAGATGCTTGAAAACTGGAATAAGCAAACCCGATTACAGTTACCGCCACACAGTATCTGCAATGAAAATATGAAATGAGCACCTTAGGAATGCAAAACTTATACCATACGTAAAGCACTAAAGCCAACAAATCAAGTAATGGTACAAAAATTCTCAGTTGCATAGATTACAAATACCCTACGGCCCTGCCATTCAGATTTAGAAATCCAATGGTATTGTTATATAAGCTCTAAAGAAGCATATAATTAGTTATCCTCGTATCAGTCCTCACTCGTGTACTAAATTGTGCTTTATAAGCTTTTCCTTTTTCTCCCCTTATTTAGGGAAATTTTCAAGTTGAAGATCCGTGTTTTGACCTTTCAGCTAAAGTTAATTAAATCACCCCCCAAGTTTACAGACTATCGATTTAGTGCCTTAAAACATAAAAAACCCGGATCAAATTCAGGTTAAGTTATTCCCCAAGAAACTTTTAACAGTGAGATATGTTGCCAAATAATGGAGTAGAATAGAGAGAATTATCATTAGAGTGAGAAAAGAAGTGGAATTTTAGCAGCAAATAATTCAATGAAATCGTTCCGGTGGGACTCGTAACATTCTCTTTTTCCAACTGTTCATTTCTTGTAGGACCCAATAAATTTCTATCAATCCTAAATTATCTACTGAACTGTGCTTGGTGATGTTTGTTTTTAAAAGATTTTGTGCTTGGTGATGTTAATTCTTTTTCTACTGGCTATTTACAATGTTTTTTCAGATTTTCGACTTCTTCAATTTTCTCCATTTCCCTTTCATTTATTTCTCCATTCCTTTGCATTTCTTCTCCAACTGAAGCCCAAAATGATAATTCTCCCCTTCCAGATTTTCACTATATTTTCAGTTCAATCCCAATTTCTTCCTTTTACAATTTAAGGCTATTCAGCAATTTAATGTATGTTCTAACTTCTAACTGTTCCTCGGACCAAATTAAGCGGAAACTTCATCAATACTAAAGAATATTATATTGAAATTGTACCCCATACTGATATTGATACAAGAACCACAAAAAGATCTTACAGAGGGCGGAACCTTCATTTCTCCATTTATCCTTATACGAAATTATAAACTACTCATGGTAGTTTTCTAAGAATAGTAAATAAGAAAATAGATTGAATATGAAATGCAAACAATGACCAGCTACTAGTGGTATTTTAAAGTTTTAACCATGTAATTTTGTATTTTACCATCAATCATCACAATTATTTGACTACCCAAAAATAACCTTTTCCAATTCAGAAGTGACATACTTTACATTCACAGGTCTGTTTGGGATTAATTTTCATTTCATACAGGTTTAGAAATTTGTACACGAGCAAAATAATCTCCGCAAAAAATTTAGAGTTTTTTGAACACAAAAGACCAATATAAACAGGTAAGAACAAACGAGTTTTTACTTTCTTCATGGAGTCAACATTATCAAGCACTTGCCATTTGCAGATATCGAAAAAGACATGCCTCCCGATTGTAAAAATCGGAAAAGTACACGATCATTAGCAAAACACTTACAAAACACGGTCTCACCATTTCTCTCCCTAAGTATAAATCTGGACCTTTATGAAAAAAAACATGCCGCTTATTTCCAAACAGGACAGCACATGATTCATAACAAATAGTTATACCATTTGTTAAAATAAAAAACTTAAATTCCCATTTGAGATTAATACAGTTTTTTTCTTAATTAACGAGTCCAATTAGTACTGAAAATAACATATTTATAACAATTCACGGCATCATAGAGATACAGCATTGGTTAATATATGATCCATTAGCAAAACACCTACTATAAATTACATAATTATTCCAATCCTACTCATAAATTAAGTAATAACCCAAACCTGTATTCTTTTTACCGATTGAACGAATCCCCAGGGCACTTCCCATCCTTAAGTCTTACCATTTTACCCCATAAATTAAGTAGAAACACGGAACATCATATAACACACAAAAAAAGGTTCCATAACATGAAAACCGGAAAATAACTGATCCACAACACATGATTAAGCCATTTTTATCATAGATATTCTTTGTACCGATTAAAAGAATCCCCATTCTACCCCTAAGTCTTACCATTTCCCCTAAGCGAAACATTGAAATATTATATCAAAGAACGCTCTAAATATAAAAGATGGATAGTAATACATGATTCACAACACATACTTACACCAAATTTACACACATAAAAAAATGAGCATAGTACCATTTTCTTCTTAAATAACATGTCCAGCTAGAAATGATATAACCACAGCGTCATAAAACTACATGGTTCTCAATTGTCAAAACACCTACGAAATACAAATCTATTACCAAAACACTTCTAAAATAAAAATAACCACAATCATATTGTAAAAATAACCAAAAGTAAGAAACTGATCCAGTGAATGCCCACTCAGATGGCAGTCAATTGTAAAAACTGGACAATACTAATTTAACTAATAAAATACAAAATCATCCCAATCCTGTTTTTTTTTAATCATAAAATAAATAAAATACAAATCCTGACCGGTATTCTTTATATCGACTGAAATAATCCCCACTCCATCCCAGCGTCTTATCCGTTGCCATAACAGAAAAAATTAATCAAACAAAACACCGCCTCACAAATCCTAAAACCTAACTCCGCCCTCTAATATTTGGTCTTACCCTTTCCCCTGATACATTAAGTAGAAACTAGACATTTAAAGCAAAGAAAATCATATTGCTTTCTTCAAAACTGTTACTACCTGTTCCTGATTTATAACACATATTTATACCAAATTTAACAAAGAAATAAATTCCAATTTGAGCAAAATTCAGTTTTTTCTATAAGAACACACCAAATTAGCACCACGAACAATATTTTGACAACAATTCACAGAGTTATAAAGATATATCACACATGGCTGTCATCAATCGTAAAAATTGGATTATATATGATTGATTAGAGAAACACTGACGATAAATCGCATAAGTATTCCAATTCAACTCATAAATTAAGTGAAAATCGAAATACAGCATTCTTACAAACAATCACGGCACCATAATATCAGAAGAGTATACCGTGAAAAAAAACATAGCACCCAAATAGAAAAACTAGATGATACAGATCCATAAGAACATACAAACACACTGTACACACAACTTAACCCAATTTCACAATTTCACAATTTCCCCACATAAATTAAGCAGTAGAACCAGAACATTGTATCAAAGAAAATCACGGCTCCCTTATGTACAGAAACTATATAAGACGTGATCCCTAATACATAATTAAACCGATGTCATCATAACACCTATAATCACCCATAAGGTTTGGTACCAACCACTATATGATACCATTACTATTATATTCCCAAAACACTAAAAATTACAAAACCATTCGAAAACACTTGTATTCTTTGAACCGGTGATCAAAAAGGCACCCTAACAGAGGAGGAGCTAGGAGGGGCTGGCACGGGCTACAGTCACCTCCATATTATTAAAAACACTACCATCAGTTGTATATTTTACGTATAAATTTATAAAAATAGTGTATTAGCACCCCCATCTATTTTGTTGGAATTACAACACCCCATTTTCGTATGCTATCTCCGCCACTCCCCCCCCCCCCCCCCAAATTTAAGGACTCGATAAAGTATGATTCAGAAGCAGTGACGGAACCAGGAATTGTACATGGGAGCAGCCAATATTTTACTATATAATTTTTTTGGATAACCCCATATAAGTTTTTTTCCAGTAAAATGGGGGAGACAATGCTAATTTTTGAAGATCTTGATCAAAATGCATATAAGATCTTGATCTTTTTTTGTCAAGATGGGGGCAGCTCCCACCTAGTTCCTTCCGTGTCCATAAGAACATACAAACACATGATATAACCCAATTTTAATTATAGATAGTGTAAAAATCGAGACCTGTATTCTTTATATCGATCGAAGGAATCCCCGCTCCACCCCTCCGTCTTATCCGCCGCCATGACTGAGAAGGCAACCAAACATAGCACCGCCTCGCAAACCCTAAACCCCAACTCCGCCCTCTTCACCGCCACCTCCCTCCTCACCCCGTACCCCCTTCTCCCTCCTCCTCCTCCCGCCTCCCTACCCCTTCTTTCTCCTCCTCCCGTCTCCGCATACCTTCCTTCTCCTCCTCCCGCCTCCCTAGACCTTCTCTCTCCTCCTCCTTCCGACTCCGCATACCTGTTGAATGGAATTGAGAAAACAATAGAATTTCAGTAGGGAAATAACTTCATTCAACTTGATAAAATACCGACAGGGGTTACATCTTAAATAGACGATAGAAAAAACAGACTAGCCTATAAAACCAGGAAACCACTACTCCACTATAAACAATCACAATGTTAACTTGCTTATCAAAAAAAAAATCATAACGTTGTGTGTGTTTGGTATAAGCTTTTTTCCATGGATTTTTATCTTTTTTGCTACGAAAAAGTATATGGGGTGTTTGGTATGCTAGCTTTTATGACTTTTAAAAAACTAGATTTTGCATATAAAAGCTTGAAAAGCAAAAATCTATGGGTTTTTTTTTAACACAGCAAAAATCTATGTTTATGGTAGATTTTTTTAGGTTTTTCGGCACCAATTTTGGACTTAAAAAAAATAACGTTGTTCACGAAAACACCCTTAGCCTTTAGGGGAAATTACACATTAAAACAATTACTATGTATAAAAAGCTAAATTATCTTTAAAATATGGATAATTTACTCATGTTAAATGAATTAGCATAAAACTAAAATTTATAACCAAACGCAAATCTTAATAAATCTAGCTTTCAAAAATGTGTTACTAAACGCTCTAACAGCCTTTTTAGAATCAATCTTTTTTACATTTTCTTTCGAAAATCAGCTTTTCGACCAAAAAAATATCCGCCGCCAAACGGAGACTAAATAACTTAACAATACCTTCTCTCTCCTCCTCCTAAACGGACTCTAAAAAAATCTATCATAAACATAGCTCATTGCTTTTCAAGCTTTTCCTGCTTTTATAGGCAAAATATAGCTTTTACAAAGCCATAAAAGCTAGCATACCAAACACTCAATACTTTTTCATAGCAAAAAAAGTCTAAAAGTAAAGTTTGTACCAAACACGTACTAAACTGATAAGACAACTAAATAAGTTAACAATACCTTCGATTTCTCCTCCTCCTAATCCGCCCTTATTAGGTACATGTCTAATTGATACATATCTGATTTCAGAAAAAAAAAATTGTTGGTATGTATTGATACATGTCTAATTGTAGTATATTTTTTTGGATAATTATTTTGGATTAAAAAACCAAGGGGGCACGGAAGGGGTGTAAAATAGGGGGCACACAGAAGATTTGGAACTCAACTGACTTCCTAAACCAACTCCTATTTTATTTACTGATAAAACGACTAAATAACTTAACAATACCTTCTCTCTCCTCCTCCGGCCTCGATTTTTTACACTATCTATGATTAAAAGTGAACAAACTAGTACCAACGCATATCAACTTTTACCTGGTACTAATCTATAATACTTAATTGAACATGAGTGCCTTGGTTGGATGTTAAGCACAAAGCTTAGGTACCAATTTAGAAAAGCACGTAGTTTGGATACTAAATTGCTAAAATGGGTACCAGTTTAACATTTTCCCTTTTTATTTACTAATAAAACAACTAAATAACTTAACAATACCTTTTCTCCTCCACCTAAACGGACCCTAAAAAATCCACAAAAGACCACATATTTTTGCTTTTCAAGCTTTTCCTACTTTTATAGCCAAAATATAGCTTTTCAAAAGCCATAAAAAGCTAACATAACAAACACCCAATAATTTTTCAAAGCAAAAAATCTAAAAAGTAATGAAAAAACGTTTAAATCAAGTTCAATAACTCCCAAGCGGCTCAAAGTAAAATACTTAAATATTTCATTTCTGAGTGGTCTTTAAGGGTGCACATTTGGTCATGTTTTGGTCATGTTATCTTTTTTTTTTTCATATGAATTCGTATTTCGGTTTTTTTTTCTTAAGTCAATGTTTTATTATATTTCTAAAGTGTTTGTTAAAAAAAAATCTGTAAAATTTGACATTTTATATTTTTTTGGGTACTTATTAATATTACTACTTTATAAATTGCCAAAAAAACCAATAAATACCAAAAAAATATAAAAAGTCAAATTTTACAGATTTTTTTGAACAAACACTTTAGAAATAAAATAAAACGTTGATTTAAGAAGAAAAAATCGAAAAAAAATTACGAATTCATATGAAAAAAGAGATAACATGACCAAAACATAACCTTACAAACATGACCAAATGACCTCCCGGTCTTTAAACCCCCCTTCTTTTTTGGTTTCTTTCGGTTAAAATCTGTTTGAATATTATTATGGTCCAGTACTTAAACAACTTAACAAATACCTTCTCTCTCCTCCTCCGGCCTCGGTAGCCTTGAGGGTATTATGGCTGTATATTACAACCGGGTCGGGGTTGGGATTCGGGTTGGGATTCAGGTCGGACGTACTTGACCAGGGCTTTGGATGGAGGAGAAGGGTCGTCGGAGCAGAGGAGGGATTCCGATCGGAGTGGCGAGTGGAAAGACTCCGTGTCCGATATCGACACATTCCTGCTTACGTAGCCTGATGAAGAGTTTTGTTTGGGTATCTGCATTTTCTGGGTTTTATTTATCGATCGAGTGAGGAAAGAATCTATTTATGTATGTGTTACCAACCGCACTAACCAGCTTTCTATAATCAAGCTTTTCCACAGTTGCTTTCGAAAAGCAGCTTTTTGACCAAGAAAAAGTCGACGCCAAACGGACCCTAAATAAGTTAACAATAACTTATTTACCTGTTTCAAGCTTTACCTGCTTTTATAGGTAAAATCTAGCTTTTTAAGAGCCAAAAAGCTAGCATACCAAACACCCAATACTTTTTCGTAGCAAAAAAGCTAAAAAGCAATATAAAAAAGCTCATACCAAGCACACAAATAATAATAGGACCAGCTCCTATTTTATTTACTGATAATAAAACAACCAAAATAGCTTAATACTTCTAAATAATTGTCCCTTACGAAATGCAACTTTAACTAGCAAAAATGTCGTATCTAACTTTCCGAAATCGATATTTTCAAAAGATAATCATATCCTATTTCATTTACTGATAAAAACAACTTATTAACTAAATAACTAAAAAAACAATACCTTCTCTCTCCTACTCCTCCGGACTCGGTAGCCTTGAGGGTTTTATGGTTGTATATTATAATCGGGTCGGTGTCAGGTTCGGGGTTGGAATCGGGTCGGATGTACTTGACGAGGGCTTTGGAAGGAGGAGAAGGATCGTCGGAGCGGAGTGGAGATTCCGATCGGAGTGGCGAGTGGAACGACTCCGTGTCCGATATCGACTCGTTCCTGCTCACGTGACCTTCTCCTGAGGAATTTTGTTTGAGCATTTCTGGGTTTTGCCTTTTTTTAATGATTGAGTGGGTGTGGGGAAGGAATCGTTATATTTGTATATATATATATTTGTATATTTGTATTTGTGTGTGTTTGTAGAGAGAGAGGGTGGAGTTCTATGTGTAAATTTGCAATTAGCTCCTCTTGTATAATTTTGTCTATGTTTTGTGATGGCCCTCATACAGTGTATAAATTTACAATTTACCCGTGTTTCTAAGAGGGGTAGTATTTTTAGTTTTTGGGGTGTTCTGATTTATTACAGCGGTATTCTATTTTGTCAAAATCAACTCAAAAGGACGAGTGATGAAGATGTTCACGTAGTTTTTTATGGTCACTGAAGTGTCTATAAATAATTTGGGATATATGTAGTATAAGTTTGTGTGTGTTTGGTGTCTGATTGAGTTTGATTTGAAGAATTTTTTTGGCACTTTGGGCTGTTGGTTTACTCACTTGTGTTTTGCCGGTCTATTAAGCTATTTTAAAATATAACTTTTCTTATCAAATACATTGTAAATGTAAGAGAAACATGTTCATAAAAATGCTTATGTGTTGTCCATAAATTAATGGTAACTCGCTAAGAAATATTGTTCTTATTATTATTGTAAGACACGTGTTCACAAGATTATCCTGTGTTGTTCACATTTTATCAACTTAACCCACCAAGAAAGGTCGATATATGCATAAAAATAAAACTAAAAGTTCTACTCTTTCTCACACATACAAAATAAAACGATAGAAGTAGAAGTTCTATTGAAAAGTTAAGACAAAAGAAAATTGGTATTGACAACATTTCACGCCTAACATCATTGATAGAACATAAAAATTAAATCCGAATATTCTATTCGGGTAGCAATCGACCCACACTTCAAAAATGGGTATCCAATGCTTGATGGGTCATCACATGCCTTTTTTAGATATTAGAGGAATATATTAATAAAAGCTCAAACCCACTTAACTAGGGACCCATATCTAAAAAACCTCATAAGATGGAGACACTTGTCAACATCCAAGGAGGCGTAGTTGCCTATAAATAGCCAACTACCCCTCCTACAAGCGCCCCCCGAAAAAATCCATTCAAAAATATAGAGAGAAGTTGAGAAAAGAGAAAAACTAGTCAAAGCTTATCCAGTTAAGAAACAAACCGAACAGAGAAAGAGCCGAGCATCGAAAAAGAAGGAGAACGACCAAGATAAGAGTTTAAATAGTTAAATCGAGCGCAATTGTAGTAAGTTAATAATAATTCGAGCAAGTGTAACAATCCGAACAAGTGTAATGACCTGATCAATAATAAAGACCAAGAAGTGTTCATTACTTACAGCTAATTTATCATTATTTTATTGTTGAAAAGTCTAACGCGACCGACCAAAGTTATGGCTTTATCAAATGGCGCCGTCTCCGGGAATCATCTAGTCCCCAACTAGTTTAGAATTCGAATACCAATACTCTACCAGACGAGCGACAATGGTGACCAATGTAGAAGAAACCCATCCCGAGATAGTAGAAACCAATAACCAAAACGCGCAAATCAGCCGACAAGACCTCGACGATCTACTCGAAATCCGTGATAGATATGACGCTATCCAGCCCGGAAATCAACCAACAACCTCCTATATCAACCAAGAACCACCCTAGTAACTTGAAGGGATTGTTGACGAACCCTCCTCGTCCTCGGATGACGAACAAGTCATGCCCGTATTAAGGCGTGCACGAAGACGCCAACCCGGATCCCAAGCAGGGCCGAGCTCAAGAGTCCCTTTGCCAACAGCCTCGGTCAACTCCGGCGCTCGTTTACAAACGAACGAAGATCACCGATATGGTATGCCCGGGGGTCATGT
Source organism: Primula vulgaris (assembly GCA_963920805.1). NCBI lineage: Eukaryota > Viridiplantae > Streptophyta > Magnoliopsida > Ericales > Primulaceae > Primula > Primula vulgaris. Next base: position 32,698,164 of record OY987214.1, on the reverse strand, counting down.
ACTTGAACAGTTGTCCCGACCACCGACTCATCCGCCGAGGATAATTACACCATCCACGGTGGAAGTACAACACGTTGTTCTATCAGCCGATGAAAGGAACTACGCCCAGCTGCAAGCTCAACTGGCGGCATGCATGACGGCCATGACAGCTGCTGGCATCGCATTGCCAATTATCCAGCTCACCAATACAGACAAAGATCTACGCCGTGAAGCGGAAGATTCAGCTTACAGGGCCGCCCTGGAAGCAGCAGGGCGACGAACCAATACAAGAGTGCCCCATCAAGGGGGCAATGTCCCAGAGATGATCCCTCCGATAGTCGTCCACCCAAACACTCATAGGGAACGTGTCCTCGATACCCACATGAAGGACGGTAGATATCCCGAACACATGATCGGGGAAAGTTATGGACCACCACCACATCAGCGGGGATACCCCCCCTACCAAGCCTCGGATGACGCGTTCCAACAAGCATGGAACGTATGCCAAGAAACCCCATGCGCCGAACAGATCACGAGATATCGCAATCCGACGGGGTTCGTCATCCATGAGTTCAGGCTTTATGATGGAAGGAGTTGTCCTATCGACCATCTAAGGCACTACAAGACGAAGATGGAATTGTGGAGTGATGACCAGGCACTCATGTGCAAATTTTTCAAAAACAGCTTGGGCCAAGAGGCTTCGTCGTGGTATCACAACTTACCACGGGGCTCCATAAGAGACTGGGCAGAGCTGCTAAGAGCGTACTCCACACGATACGCTGCCCATAGGAAAAAGAAGGTTAGCATCGAAAGCCTTCTGAAAATGACGATGATGCCGAATGAGAGGCTCAACGACTATTGCATACGCTTCATCGACGTAGCAAACCAGATTCCACAATACGCCAATAATATAGCCATCCAGAACTTTATCAACTCCATCCCTAATGGCTATTGGGCGAGAAGGAAGTTCATAGGCAAAGACTTTCCGACCGCGGATTCTCTGCTGGCCTACTGCACCCACCTCACCGATAAAAATGATGAAATTCGTTTCCTCAACCGAACCCTACCAAGAAGAGAAACGGTTCGGGAAGCACATGTGGGTCGCAAAAGAGCCAGGAACAACCATGAAGAAGCATTCAAACCGACCAGGAAGGACAAAGGTCCCGAGGTCCACAAGAGGGACGAGCGACAACGAGAACCTGAGCTTAAACCGCTCCAGATCGCATACCCGACCCCGATCAACGAACATAAACCACTACAGCTCACTTATCCAATGCCCCCCAAACCGCTCCAACAAGGTCGGTTCCAAGAGAGGGAACGCCGAAATAACTTCGGACCGTTCGAACTACGATACACTTTCAACATGTCCGCTGATGATATCCTAAAATATATATGCAGGGAAAGTTGGTACTCCCGACCACAACCGATCAATTCTCCCCCCAATATGAGAGACTCCAAGCTTTTCTACACATATCACGAGGATCACGGCCACCTCACCGAGCATTGCCGTCACCTGCGATGGAAAATGAACCTGTGGGGTGATGCGGGATACCTAGCTAAGTTCATCAAAGGCGCGGGGAACAAAGGCAAACAACTGGCCATCGAGGGAGCCGACAACCGGCAGGGTAAAACAATCAACGTCGTTCACATGTCACGACCCAATGGAACAGGTGGAGAACGATCACGACAGCGGCAATTGGCGCACTTTGGCCAGGTAGACAAGGCGTCACAAGCGTCGACCTCTAAAAGGCAATGCACGACCCGACGATATCCACCCATTTCCTTCTCGGGTCATGACGAGGAAGGGGTGATTTATCCCCATGGGGACGCCATTAATATCCGTGTTCAAATTGGCCTCGACACGGTCAGCAGGGTGCTTATCGACCAAGGAGTCTCTTGTGACATCATGTACAGAGAGCTATTCGACAAAATGGAACTCAAAATACAAGATCTCCAACCTACCGATGTCACCTTGATCGGGTTCATCTCCGAGACGACTAAACCTTTGGGTAAGATCGTCCTCAACGTCACAACTGGATCCGTTTCAGTTTCCGTGGAGTTCTTAGTAGTCAACGACAGCTCCGGCCACAACGCAATCTTGGGCCGACCTTGGCTGCATGCCATGCGGGCCATACCCTCGACCTACCACCAAAAAGTCAAATACCCAAATGACAGGGGAGAGATCGAGACAGCCAGAGGATGTCAAGAAGATTCAAGACGCTGTGAAGACATTACCGCAGCCCTACAAAAACAGCTGATCGTTGTTAAACAACCCACCAGCACAAAGAAGCTGATCAACCAAATATCCAAAACCGAGAGGGTTGTTGAAGAACAAGTAGGAGAAACACTTAGGAAGGTGTATATCCCTGATATGGACGAGGAGCATTACTTCCTCCTCAGGAATAGCCTTCCAAAACGGGAATCCGAAGAGTTGGAAGCATTCCTCTTCAGCAACGTTGATAAATTCGCCTGGAGTCCCAAAGACATGCCAGGCCTAGACCCCGAAACGGCATGCCACCACCTAAGTGTTAATGCCGAGTACAAGCCGATAGCTCAAAGGAGCAGAAAAGTGTCTGTACAGCACAGAGCAGCTATAATCCCTGAAGTACAGAAGCTATTGGAGGCTGGAGCCATAAGAGAGGTTTTATATCCGAAATGGTTATCCAATCCAGTCGTCGTCCCAAAAAAGAACGGAAAGGAAAGAGTCTGTATAGACTTCACCAATCTCAACAAAGCCTGTCCGAGGGACCACTTTCCCCTTCCGAGGATAGATCAACTGGTGGACGCGACTGCGGGAGCAGAAAGAATGACCTTCCTCGACGCATATTCAGGATACCACCAAATTCCCCTAGCCCGTGAAGATCAAGAAAAGACGTCGTTTATATCGCCTTTGGGAAACTATTGCTACACGGTAATGCCGTTCGGCCTGCGCAACGCGGGAGCAACATACCAAAGGATGATAACGAGGGTATGTAGAGATCATATAGGGAAGACGATGGAGGTGTACATAGACGACATGGTCGTCAAAAGCGAAAAGGCTACATCCCACCTCCAAGATATCAGAGATGTCTTCAGTACGTTGGGCGAGCACAAATTGAAACTCAATGCGAGCAAGTGTGCCTTCGGAATCAGCAAAGGAAAATTTCTGGGGCACATGGTCAGCCGACGAGGAATAGAGGCAAATCCCGACCAGATCACAGCTCTACAGAACCTGGCAGCGCCCAAGAATAAGAAACAGGTACAAGAGCTCATGGGAATGATGGCCGCTTTGAGCAGGTTCATCAGTCGATCCGCAGATAAGGGACGACCCTTTTTCGAATCACTCAAGAAAGATAGAAAATTCGTGTGGGACCCGGAATGTGAGGCTTCATTCAACAATCTCAAAGAGTACTTGAGGACGCTGCCACTGCTGGTAAGGCCGAACAAATGAGATATTCTGGCATGCTACCTAGCAGTTTCCACTACAGCTATGAGTGCAGTCATCCTCAGAGAAGAGGGTCGCGAACAATTTCCGATCTACTTCGTCAGCAAAACTCTGGTCGAAGCCGAAACACGTTACCTACCCTTGGAAAAGCTATGTCTGGCATTGGTCGTCGCAACCCGGAAGTTGCCACACTATTTTATAGCTCATCAGGTCCGGGTATACACGAAGTTTCATATCAAAGAGTCACTTTGACGGACAGACATAAGCGGTCGAGTTGCCGCCTGGGGGGTCGAACTATCCCAATTTCATATCGAGTTCGTACCCCGACATGCCGTAAAAGGACAAGTCTTGGCCGATTTCGTCGCGGAGTTTACCGAAGGCTATGACAAGCCATTGGCACTCTCTCCACAGTCACACTGGCAGATACATGTCGACGGATCAGCCACCAAGGACGGATCCGGAGCAGGGATCGTCCTAAAGTCTAGAGAGGGAGCAATCATCGAAAAAAGCATAAAACTGGGCTTCCGAGCTACCAACAATGAGGCAGAATACGAAGCCATGATAAATGGCATGCTCGTCGCCCGGTCCCTCGGATGCTCCCACTTAGTTGCGAGTTCAGACTCCATGCTCATTGTCAATTAAGCCCTCGGCGAGTACCAAGCCAAAGATGACAGGATGATCCTCTATCAAGAGAAAGTCCAAAGCTTGATGGCCACCTTCGAACAATGCGAGTTAGTCAGGATCAATCGCACCAAAAATGCACATGCCAATGCCTTGGCCACCCTAGCCTCGACCTTAACATTGACCGATACCCGGTCGATCACAGTGGAACTACTGATGACCCCGAGCATAATTAAAAGGATAGACCGAGTGACGTCAGTGCAGTACGAACTAGGTTGGATGGATGACATGACTCATTATCTGCGAAGTGGAACGCTCCCGGCCGACAAGATAAAAGCGCTGAAAATTACGAGAAAAGCTCCACAGTTCTGGCTCTCCGAGGACGACAAACTGTACAAATCCAGTTACCGGGGACCCCACCTACTGTGCGTGCCTCCCGAGCTACAATTGCCGGTCCTGGAGGAAATCCACGAAGGATCCTGCGGAGCACACATCAAAGGGCGATCCCTTGCAAACAAGGTAGTTACCCAAGGGTATTGGTGGCCCTATATCAAGCGAGACGCGGATGTATATGTCCAACGTTGTGATAAGTGCCAACGATTTGCCAAAATACCACGACTCCCCTCGTCTCTAATGGCTCCCGTATCGACTCCATGTCCGTTTGCACAATGGGCAATAGATCTGGTCGGAAAACTCCCAAAGGCCCCGGGGAGCATGGAATATCTGATCGTCGCGACGGATTATTTCACCAAATGGGTTGAAGCTAAACCCCTCCGAGAAATCAAAGCCAGCAACGTCAAACAATTCATCTGGGAATACATCATAACCAGGTTCGGAATACCGTACGCTATTGTCACCGACAACGGAACCCAGTTCAAAGATGCACAATTACAACTGTGGTACGAGGAACTAGGAATCCGAAAGTTCTATTCGACGCCGACATACCCACAAGGAAACGGGCAAGCCGAAGTGTCAAACCGAACAATACTAGACGGCATCAAGACAACCCTTGAGCAAGCAAAGGGGAGATGGCCCGAGCGGCTACTCAACGTCTTGTGGTCGTGCCGCACTACGCCGAAGACGGGCACCAAGGAAACCCCATTTAGCTTAGCATACGGTGTTGAGGCCATCATACCAACAGAAATTGGGCTACCCACGCTCTGGACGACTTTAGTCGAGCAGGGAAACAATGAACAAAGAATGAGAGAAGAACTTGACATGATAGACGAGAAACGAGAGATAGCAGCGCTTACACTCGCGAAGTATCAACAAGGTGTCAAACAAGCATATGACAAGAGGGTGAAAGGGACCAAGGAGTTCATGGTCGGAGAATTGGTGCTGCGACGAGTAACGGTATATACGCGAAATGAAATACATGGTAAATTGAGCCCCACCTGGGAGGGACCATTCGAGATCGTCAAAAGAACAAGCCCAGTTACCTACACACTCAAAAGTGTTTTGTTCAAAAATAGCAGAGGGGAGAAAAATTCTTGGAACGTGGCTAACCTAAAGAAGTACTACATATAAGCCAGACCGTCAGTACAAATACAGGTGCCGCCTTATATCTCTAACCTAATGTCATTGACTTTTGAATAAATAAAGTATCATATCATGTTGTCTAACCAATGCAGCTGAAATTCCCAACATGGCGTGAAAAAATACGCCTAGGAATACTATGAAATTCCCAACATGGCCGAAGTGCCTAGGAATACTATGAAATTCCCAACATGGCCGAAGTGCCTAGGAATACTGTGAAATTCCCAACATGGCCGAAGTGCCTAGGAATACTGTGAAATTCCCAACATGGCCGAAGTGCCTAGGAATACTATGAAATTCCCAACATGGCCGAAGTGCCTAGGAATACTATGAAATTCCCAACATGGCGTGAAAAAATACGCCTAGGAATACTATGAAATTCTCAACATGGCCGAAGTGCCTAGGAATACTATGAAATTCCCAACATGGCCGAAGTGCCTAGGAATACTATGAAATTCCCAACATGGCCGAAGTGCCTAAGAATACTATGAAATTCCCAACATGGCCGAAGTGCCTAGGAATACTATGAAATTCCCAACATGGCGTGAAAATATACGCCTAGGAATACTATGAAATTCCGAACATGGCCGAAGTGCCTAGGAATACTATGAAATTCCCAACATGGCCGAAGTGCCTAGGAATACTATGAAATTCCCAACATGGCGTGAAAAAATACGCCTAGGAATACTATGAAATTCCCAACATGGCCGAAGTGCCTAGGAATACTATGAAATTCCCAACATGGCCGAAGTGCCTAGGAATACTATGAAATTCCCAACATGGCATGTCTAAAAGAATGCCTAGGAATACTTATGTATATGCAGGTACCCGTTGACCCAATGAGCAAGGATGAAAAGCAATACAGCAATGAGGAGAATAATTCAGGCCCACATTATGGGGACGATAAATTACCAAATGGCGAAAACAATGAAAAGAAATCAATCAAAACAATGAAATAGCAGCAACGGGAATGTCCAATACACGTATAATGAAATGAAGCAGATAATAAAGGCCCACATTATGGAGGCAACACCATGCCAAACGAAGAAATCAGCAAAGGAAAATCAATCCAATCAATGAAATATCCGTACAACAATGAGAAGATCCGAACACAGGAGTAAAGAAATAAAACAAATAGTCCTCGCCCGCGTTACGGAGGCAACAGGGTACAACCAACAAATAAAGAAATTTATTTAAGAGCTACTACATGAGGAACACGACGGTAACTGACCGAGTGACACTTCTTCGTCATCCGTCGACGTATCCCCATCAGTTTCCTCGCCATCAAAACGCTCCTCAGAAATAAGGGCATCAAAGTTGGTCATATGAGCGCCAACGCATGTCAGCGTCTTAAGCCGTGCAGAAAATTCGGCTCCTTTAGTGACCTCGTGAGCATCCGAGGCCGCTTTCCGACGAGCATCGTCGAGAAAGGAAGCTTGCGAGCTTCGATCATAGCTGCAGAGGCATCGTATCTGGATCGGGACAAACGGAAATACTTCACCAGCATGTTCGCTTGGGTTACCAACGACTTTAGTTTACCGAAGTATTTTTCCTTTACCCGCCAATATCGATCTAAACGACGCTCCTGAACCTTAACAACATGCTCGGAACGACGAGCGTACTCATGAAAAGAAGACGCCTGAGTTTTCAACTTGGCCCTAAGTCGGCCACACAGATTGAGCAACTCGACATTTTTACCCAATAAAAAGATATAAGGAACCTTGACATGCTCATTACTAGCCACACCAGATGGGACCTCGTCTCGGGCGGCACCAGTAGGTCCTGGCCCCGGACTAACTAGGCTTGGAGAGCCAGCCTGGTGCGACGTAGTAGCATGTGCCTAAAAAAAAAATGGGAAGAAAGGAAGAAATGAATACTCACAAAAAAAAAAAAAAACAAGCTACAAATAATACGACAAAACAAGCAACTCAATTATTAATCCGATAGCCCCTCAACGGACGCTGAGGTCTCTACTACATCAGCGAAATGAATATCTCGCAATGAAACAATTTGAGTCCCCAAGCGCTCACGAACGACCGCATCGACTCGGTTCAAGGCAGCCGTGGTCTCAGTTACCCCGGCCGTCGCATCAACCATACGTTCTGCCCGAGCAACACCACTCATCCCTTTTACATGCTCGAGCACCTCTAGAGCACGAGCTCGGGCCCAATACGCTTTGACAAAGGATAGCAGTAGGTCCGCATCCTCGAAAACGGCACCTAGGACTAAGTTCAAGCTCGTCACACGGCCTCGGGCTTCATCACGAGAGCGTCGAAGTGCACCAAGAAGTTCTTTCGCCTTACCCTTGTTCGCCTTATAATATGCGGTCTTTTTGCTGAATTTCTCTCCCAAGTCACGTAACCGAATTGACATGTTTGAAATATGAACATTCAGATCCTCGATTTTATGACGGGCAGAATTCAATTCAGCAGTTAGGAACGCCTTAGATCTCTCAAGGCCATCTATAACGTTACCTCCGCTACGACTAGGCGAGGTCCAGACCACCACGGCCAGAGGGTTATAGGGTACCTGACAATATTTTGTTTTCACATTCTTCAAAATATGATGACCCTAGAAAAGGGGAAATTAACTCGGAAAAGCCAAACAAAAAACAAACACATCACCTATATTACCACTTCCCCAAAAGAATATGTTTCTAGATACAAAAGAGACCCACAATTCGGGTACCAAAAGACTTTACAATAAGATACATAGAAAATACTACAAGAAAATGGTCAAGGCTCCACCTGAGGGGATGCGGGTGGGGAAGTGACGGTAGGAGCAGACCGAGGAGTCGTTGGGACCGACCCGGAATGGGGACGCATCGCCGTCAAAGTAGTGTGTCCCGGCAGCCGTGGGAGCTCCTCGTCTCGGAGGTTGGCCCAATCCTGAGGCTTAGGAGGTGCACCATGAGGACAGGGGTACACCAATTCCGACCACGCTCGATCCGCCAAAGGAACCTTCGCGAAATTAAGCACGCGCACATGAGCGCAATAGACGGCGAAATTAGCCATCATTGCGAACTTTGTCCGCTCCTCCGCGTGCACCGCTTTTAGAGCGGTCACCTCAGCCTTTTCGGCTTCAACATCCTCGGCCAGGAGCAGATTCTCAGCCTCTAGTTGGTCGTACTTATCGACCATACTCTCTTTTTCATCCTCCAACTTACCGACATCCTCGGTCAGGCGCATGAACTCCGCCGACAGCTCGTCGTAATTATCGTCCAGGATTTTATTATCGGTGACGAGTTTCTCTTTCTTGGCGACGAGTTTCTCTTTCTCGGCCACCAGCTTCTCTTTATCAGCCCCAAGCGCTGCCATCTGATCCCTCAGCGCCACGGTACTCAAGACAACCTGTATTTCAAAACATCAGATTCCGGCCAAAATATGAGCAGCATGACATAATACAAAATACGTGCCCAACATACCCGCAGCGCATCAGCGTTGGCCTGCTGTATAACCGACATTGTAGGCCGAGCAAATATTGTTTCTGCATCCTTGAAAGTGAGGGGTTTAAGAGCAATGTACCCCATCTTCAAGGCTCGGGGTTGCTTCAACAGCTCACCCCCACATCGGTCAATATAACGGGTCATTGCAACCCCGTCCTCCAACCCTTCCTCCGATTCCTCGGCAACCCCATCTTCACCACCCCTCCCAACATCCACGGCAGTCTCTTTGTCAACTCCCACTTCCACCTCTTTCTCCGAAAGGCCAGTCTCAGGGCCCCTGTGCTCGCTCACACCCTCAATACGGGTGGGCGAGACAACAAGCGGGTCCATCATCTCCTCAGTACGAATAGGCGAGATCACAGGCAGCGTCATCGTACTCTTGCCCATGTTCACCATGAGGTTGATATGTCCGAATATGTTATCGATCGACCCCTGAAACACAATAATACCCATAGACCGGGCAAGAGCGAGGGTAACCAATGGAGAAGTCAGTAGCTGAAACAAGATAACCAATGAAGCCAAGAACTAGAGAACAACACAACAATCAAAAGACAAGAGAATCAATATACATATACACATACCTCGCCAGGCGCAGGGGCATCCTCGGGGATATCCCCTTGGGAAGCAGCCCCCTCGGTGACCGATGTATCGGTCCCCCTAGCTCTCTTCGTTGTTCCAACGACGGGGTCCGGTCCACGACGCTTCGAGCGAACGGTCTTTTTCCCTACCCGAGCAGCACTTCGAGCTCGGACCACTTTTAAGAATTCCTCCTCGGACTCTTTAGGGATCTCGGGCACAGGATTCCCCTTTGTCACTGGCCCCGCAGGGTATCCGAGCAGCACGGGAGCAGTACGACTAGCAGGATCCTTCGTTGATCCAGGCCCCCACCATTTCCAAAGAGCTAAGAGAGCCTCGACATTGGGAGCACCGAGGTCTGGAATCATGGGAGCCTTGGTAGCAGGTCCGAGAATTTGGTGTCCAACACAACCCCAATTACCGGAAACAATCACAACACCAAGGTTCTCACCCTTGTTGGTATCCGGCAGACCAAAAACCAGCCGACAGAAGGCACGCATGGTCTTCAGATACGAGCTACGGCGCTCAAAACTCAAAGTATAGATCCCGAACACATCCTTTAGTTCGATCGGAATTCCGGCCAACTCCGATAACCTTTCAATACCGTTTAGGGTACGGTAACCATTCAGGGCCAGTTGGGCCGGAGCAATCTGAACGGCCTCAAAGAACGAAGCCACCCACTTGCTGAAAGGAAGTCTTAAACCCCCAGTAAAGAATGCCGAGGAAAGTACAGCTACCTCGCCGGCGGGAACAAACCCCAACACCTCGTTGTCTGATATCGGAAGCCGAACATGTATGTTGTCGGGTATTCCGGTAAGCTTCTTAAAATCCTTTTCCACAAATGGGCCCACTTGGGCCATGCATTGGGTCAAAATTTCCTATCCAAACATCAACAAAAATCCATCAATATACTAACACACAACCCACAACAACATCAACATAACGAACCCCCCCTGCTACAATTAACCAGAAACCCTACGTTTTACTCCCTTCCCAACCAGTATAAATCCAGTACATAACTAAATATCGTCAGACATATATAGACAACCACGACATGTTACCAACGCCATATCTACGACCACAACAACAAATCAAATACCAGTCCTAAAACAAAAAGAACATAATAATAACAAAGCACTTACAGTTGTCATTCTGAGCGGATACGTTCGAAAAGCAGCAAATATATCGACAATACAACGAAACCCTAGATTGAGCGGCAGCACGTTTTTCCTTTTTGGCGGGAAGAATATACTTTAGAGAGAGACAGATATTTTCTTCAGCAAATTATGTGATAAAAAAAAAGGGATTACTGGGCACAATAAAAAAGGAGTGGAGTCACAAAAAGAATAAAATAATAACCACCTTTTCGTGTGACAGAGGTTTACCTTTTTTCCAACCATAGATAAGTCAACAACCGCAGTTGTTTCTAACTTATAAACGCCCCAGATTTTGCCACGTTAGAGCATATCCCACTACCCAAGGCAATTCACATCATTACACCTAAATAAACGGCCAGTGGACCCTACCATGAAAAGCTTCCAGCATACACTACCAATAATATCCCCGATTACGATCCTCGACGCTCAACCATTCCTTACCAAAAGGACACACTGAACAAGGTGGACGGAGACCGTTCCTAGCTTGACGACTTTAAGCATCAAGTCTAACAACGCTCTCCGGGGGGATAACCGGGCACATTGCTCGGTGTGTATTGACATAAAGGCAAAGTGAACAAGAAATAAAACAGAATAGACAGAATCAAGTATAAAGCAAAAGTTTTATTCATCCACAAGGAGGAAAAACACAAAAATACAACCAAAGAGAATTTTTACAAGAAAATACACCGTCCTACTTCTTAGAACTACCCCCCATATCGGCATCCTTCTTCGCCAAGAGCTCCTCCAGACGCTCTCTCTGCCTAATCAAACGAGCAATCGCCATCTCGGCCTACTGCAAGGAGTAAGACTGAGACTTGCATTTCTGCTCGGCTTTGAAACGAGCAATGCCCTCCACATCCCAATATTGTTTAAACCTCCTCGCTTCAGTCTAAGCACACTTGAGATCATGCTTCAGCCATGACATCTCAATCTCTTTTAGCTGAAGAGGAGTCAAATCCTCCTCCCCAAAACCAGGGGGACGGGGTAGCAAAAAGGTAGGCTCCTCTTTTGGAGACAGATCTAGTAATGGGAGCCATCTCAAACAAAAGCAAGTTAGAGGAAACAAAAATTATCAACAAGAGAGAGAAAAGAAGATTAGATAATGAAGAACAAGCAATAGGGAGCATTTATAGAGAGTCAAAGGACACAAAGCGCGACACAGAACAAAAGCACAAGATACGAACAGATACATCTTATTCACTTACAAAAAAAAAAAAAAAAAAAGATACAAGTTCCAAAACAGGAAATACATAAGAAAACCAGCCCAATCTAACTAAGGACCGATGGGTGGAAAAACCGAACTGCCAGACCGAGAGAAAGCAAAACGAGCAGAGCAGTTCAACCGAGCTTGGTAAGAATCATTCATGGCAATCAAATTTTCGTTCTCCGCGAAGAGTTTGGATTTCTCCCTAGTAAGAACCATGACGCGCTCCTCCAGCCGAGCATTCCTAACCATCAGGTTAGCCAGGCCTTGAGGGGAGTTATCGAACTCATCTTGAGCATGGTCCCAAATTTCCTCGGCATCATACCAGGAGTTGGCTAGATGATTTCTCTGTAACAACAAGTGATCGAGCTGACGACTCAAGGCCGAAATCTCGGTCCACTTCACCGTCTCTTCGGGATGAGATCCGAACAAGCTCAAGGCCAAAACGCCGTACTCTTTCTCAAGCCTTGCCATCCGACGTCGGACGCGAGATACCTCCGCATCCAAACCCTTCATCTGAGCATGATATCTCCCCACAGGTTCAGACATTCTGAGAAATTGCTATAGTACAAGAGAAAGTAGGGGAGGAAGGAAGAGCAAACAATAAAAGTAAAAGGAGAGATGATAACTACTAAAAAAAGAAGAGGGGTATTTATAGAGAAAATGTAGTATGGTATTTCCTGACATACTCGGGAGCATGCATATTTCCTGACCTACTAGGGAGCATGCACCTATGTTCGACAGTGATGGGGACATCTACTGACATCTGATGCTACAGTACAAAAATAAATAAAGAAAAGATATTCAAAGATCTGGAGTTCGAAAAAACGACAAACCACAAGTGCAACATAAAAAGAAGTGCCAAAATAAAGGGGCAAAAGTACTTCTCATTAATAAATATGGAATACATCATTGTTTATTACATCAAAAGACGATCTATTACATTGAGGTCTATTACATCCGAGGATTACATCAAAAGAAAATCTACTACATTGTGTGTTGAGTTGTGGAGCCAAATGAGTAGACGACATGGCCGAAGAAGATCGACAACATCAGCGAATCAGGCGAACAGCAGGAGACGAAGGAAAGAAACATAAAAAGAAAACAAAAAGGGGAGAAAGAAGCGAAGAGGAGGAACATAAAGAAGAAGTGAAAAGAAAGAAGAGTCAAAAAGAAAAATGACAAAAACCCTAGAAGTAACACAAAACTCTTAGGATCACAGGGTTGATTGTTACATCGTAGTGGTGCAGAAGGAAAGAAAAAGGAAAAAAAGAAAAGAAGAAAACAAAGCATTAAACAGAAGGGAAGAGATAGTGAAAAGAAAATGGAGGAGAAAGAAATGAAGGAAACAGACAAATAAAAAGGAAGTCAAAGAAACAAAAAACAGAAAAAGAAAAAGAGTGATGGGAGAGAAGATGAAGAAAGTAAAAGGAACACGATAAAAAAGAAAAAAGATGCATAAGAAGGAGAAAAGAAAAAAGAGATGAGAAGAGATGAAGAAATGAAGAAAATTGAAGAAAATCAAAAGAAAAAAAAAAGGAAAATGGAGAGGTTAGGGGGAGGTCGATCGATATCGATGAGAGGGGCCGGCAGAGACATTCCTGTCTCGAAGTGCCGAGTTCCCCCTTAGCACCTCATTCTCTTCAACTAGAGCCTGACGAGCACGTCGGCAATAATCTAGTTCGGATCTTAGCCAAGTTAATTCCCGAACCATCTCGGTATGGTGATAACGCATCACCTTTAACTCCTCCTCGGCATCCTTCAACAGTTTTAGTGCATGGCCATAGGAAGCTTCAAAAGCCTCCACTTGCAAAACCAATGCAGATTTGGTGAAAGAACTGGCCATTATAAAAATATTATGGGATAAAGTTCTATATATGGTAAGGGGAGATGAAGAAAAGATTATGAATAAATCCATATCTTGAGAGGGCATTTATAGAAAAATTAAGGATGGTTTAGTGTGGGGAATCGCAACCGTTCGTCAAAAAGACTTTTGGAAACAGGGATAATTAAAAAGATGCGTCTGTTAAGAAAAGTTTAAGTGGGAAAGATTGAGTCCCTTGAGAAGAAACGCTTGGATTCACGCCAGTATTTAAAAGAGGGCGAAATGCGAAAGGCTCTTACACGTGTCTCTCTAGGGAAATGTCACAGCAACTAAGATATAAAGGATAAGATTTATGCACAGGGCTCAAGAAATCTCAGCGGTCCCTAGATATAGAGATTAAGAAGATCCAGTGGATAAGGTCAAACACCAGGCCCAAGAAAAAGCATTAATAAAGCCACAAGCATGCGCAGTCAAATAAATTGCATTGGGAAAGTAATATTTATTGATTGATTGATACTTTATTACAGAAGAGGCAGTCAGCATAAAGGAAATACAATAAAAATAATAAAATCATTTCATAGAAGGGCCTGCTTTGTCCTTCGGCTTCCCCTTCAACCGAGCATACACTTTCTTAAGTGCCAGTTTGTAAGCCCTCTTGGAAGCAATGTGCCTATTTCTAGAAGCCTCAAGCTCTTTGATCCGAGCATAAGCCCAAATATTGTCGATCAGAGACTTCTGATATTCACTCTCCATGGCCTCCAAGCGCTCGTCCATCTCATTAGCTCGGCGAGCCTCCATGGTGAAAAAGACAACCCTCCTTTCGAGGATACGAGCCTTCCTAACCTCCTCCTCGAGATGGGCAACGTATTCAGGAAGGTTGTCACCACTATCTTCACGAGGAGAAGCCATTTGTACGATAATAAGGAATGAGCTGCACAAAGAATACAGGGACAGTCCCCTTTTATAGGAAGAAACAAGGGGTAGACCAAAGGTCATCTCGAAAAAAGACTAACTCTCTTGAACTTCCCAAGAGCATTTATGGCTAACTACAGTAGTTCAAAGTCCAATTAGGTCATCCCATAAGGTATCAAGAAGATAAACGGACAAGAGCGAAAATAAAGAAACATTTTATTAATATTTTCGATAATGATAACAACAGGGAAATGATATCTAATACAAAAGAAATCACAATATTTAATTATTCCGAGGAAGAGCCATCTTCATCATCAACCGAACTCGGTTTAGACCGAGCATGCAACTCCTTGAAGGCAAGCTTATAGGCCTTTTTTGCTGCCTTCTGCTTAGGCAGAGAAGCCTCGAGCCTTTTTATACGCTCGAAGGCCCAATCCCTATCAGCCATGGTCATATGGTGCTCCGCATCCATATCAGACAGCCTCTTGGTCACGTCCGCCAATCTTTTTTTCAGGACGCGAACCTTCTTGACCTCATTCTCCAAGTAAGCAACGTAATCCGAAGAGTTGTCTCCTGTCGAACCATTGGGAGAAGTCATCGTGTCACAGTCGAAGTAATAATAAATGGGATAAGGGGGGAAGGGGCACCTTTATAGTGGATAAATGTGGGGAAGATCAAGGGTTTTCTTCCTCGAAAAAGGGTACCAAGATTGGACCTCTTAATAACCTCAAATGGGGCCCAGGGAACAGTCGTGAACCTATCACATTTCTCGATGTAACCTTGGGAACAGCAAAACCGAAATAATATCTTCGACCAACCGATCATGACTCTCTCGACATGGAGACCACGCCGAGAAAGTCAGGGAGCACTTGATAGAACATAAAAATTAGACCCGAATATTCTATTCGGGTAGCAATCGACCCACACTTCAAAAATGGGTATCCAATGCTTGATGGGTCATCACATGCCTTTTCTAGATATTAGAGGAAGATATTAATAAAAGCCCAAACCCACTTAACTAGGGACCCATATCTAAAAAAACCCTAAGATGGAGACACTTGTCAACATCCAAGGAGGCGTAGTTGCCTATAAATAGCCAACTACCCCTCCTACAAGCGCCCCCCGAAAAAATCCATTCAAAAATATAGAGAGAAGTTGAGAAAAGAGAAAAACTAGTCAAAGCTTATCCAGTTAAGAAACAAACCGAACAGAGAAAGAGCCGAGCATCGAAGAAGAAGGAGAACGACCAAGATAAGAGTTTAAATAGTTAAATCGAGCGCAATTGTAGTAAGTTAATAATAATCCGAGCAAGTGTAACAATCCGAACAAGTGTAATGACCTGATCAATAATAAAGACCAAGAAGTGTTCATTACTTACAGCTAATTTATCATTATTTTATTGTTGAAAATTCTAACGCGACCGACCAAAATTATGGCTTTATCAATCATCTACATACAGAAAAGAAAATGTATGACATAAGTAATTTTATGTGAATAGGCTCACTTTGAAGCAGAAAGTGCATTACTTCTATAAAAAAAAAAGTGACTTGCTCTAATCTTCTTTTGGCTTTTTAATCATAGATTATAATAATAGAGATATAGTAAAAAATTCCTAAATGGAATAATGTACACATCTTGGAGTATATTTGCAAATGTAGATACATACTTTGTTGGTTACTTTACTTTACTAATTTATTTACTTTACTTCTTGGTGTAGTAAACGCCAATCAAGTCTCAAGTTGAAGACTTTTGATTGACTAGCTATTGTGTGGACAGGACTACCATCATTTATATTATTGACTAATAGTATTGAGACACGTATTCAGATTACCAAATTTAGCTTACGTGTCGTTATTTAATTGGTTGAGATAGTTAAGGGCGTTACAGGGGATTGGGGCTCGGAAAGTGAAGATTCCCAATTCAATCATGGAGCTTGGTACAGGATTCTTACGTGTTTGAGTAATGTGTTCACCATCCTATATTATTACCCACAAAAATTCACTTGGTGAAAAGACTACCTCAAAAGAGTGTCGTGTCGGACACAAATATATCTGTCTGACACTTCATTTTTCATGTTAGACACTCGTATATCTGTGTGACACTTCATTTTTCATGCTGGACGTTAACTTTTGTGTCCATGGAGTATTGTAATATTAATTATACATATATGTATTGTGCATTTTCTAAAAATACTACGGACGACAAGAGAAACAAAAATTATACTACGTACATAGTTATTAAACATTCAAATTTTACTATTTTATCTCAAAAAATAAGATACAAGATGTATTAACTACTAAGATATGTCTTTTTACAATTATTATATTTATACTTTTTCTTGTTTTTCTAAACCATATATCTATAAACTTATATAAATAATATATATTTTATTATTTTAATGATGTGATAAATAATATATATTTTATTATTTTAATGACGTGTCCTAACGTATGGTGTCCTAAATTTGAAAAAATTAATGGCCTGTCGTGGATATGAAAATGCACAAAGTGAGTAAGTATCTAATAAACGAAATAAATTACTATAACGGTGAGAGTTGATTGCCATTTATACCTCTGAGTCTGTGACACTAATTTATTGAAAATAGCTGGTTGTTTCTATTTAATTGTCCATTACGAAAATACGTGCAATTTTGATCGGTCAATAATTTTTATTAAAATTGTCGTAATGAAAATATTCAAAAGTTGAACATATAGTTCAAATGTTAAATTTTATGATTATATTTTAAAAAAATCATTTCGACAATTTTGATATAAATTATAAGCCGGTAAAAATTGCACTTACGTTTGTAATGAAATGGTAACGAATGGAGTATTAAATTCGGGAAAGACAATACAAACTATTTCAAACTTTATCACAAGACTTTTCAGCACGTTAATTAGAACTTTGATAGATCACTTTATTCCACATTATAATTTACTTATTACACCTTTGACAAACAAAGATCAACCCAATACAAACTGAAGTCTCGAAATAAAGTTTATGTTATAACAAAAGAAACTGAAATATGAAAAGCATAGGAAAGCCATTACAGACAAAATAAAGTACATGATTCCTTATTAATCCAGTTTTTCCACGGATTTTTATTAAACCAAATAAAATTTAAAGAAGAAAGTCTTTCGGCGTAAGAGGAATGGGTTCAACCAGTAATAATATAATTCGTTCTTTGTTCTTCCCACCAATATCTTGTCCGTGACCATCTCCATGCTCGTACATGAACTGCGAAACTCTACCGATGTTTGTCGCGATTTCAATATAACTCCGGTTAAAGGGACCATTTGAAAGGCGAGCTTTGTTGATCTCCTTCCATGTCTCATAAATCAAGTGTTTTACATGATTGCGTGCTTCTTCAACCGATGCACCAGTTTCATGCATGTATATTTCAATTGATTTAACATTGTCTCCAAATTCCGCCTCGTGCTAGAGAAAATAGACAAAAGAAAATCATTTGACAAAAACAAATGAGAGAATAAAACAAAAGCATCTTATCATGAAAACATACACATGCTGTTCCGAGATCATGGCAAGTCGTACAATAAGCGAGGGCCATTTAATCATGTCATGGTACCTTTCTATACCGTCTAATTCCTCTTGGGTTATCGGATTTGTGATGGGATCTAATTTACTCAGGAAAAAAGCATGAGTTAATAGTTCTGCTGCAGTAATCGAAATCCAAGAATAGTTGAGATACTCTTCGATCGTTGGTATATAACTGTTGCTAGCCCATTTTGCTTCCATCATGTAGTACTCGAATATATCTATCCACTGCAACACAAATGAATAGACGCATACACGAAGTGATGGGCATACGTGATTCCAATTTTAAACTAGTGAAATTTTGGACTTTCTTTGATTTAATTAAGTGTAATTTTAGTCGTTACAATTTTTTTATATTGCAAACTCCACATGACATTTACAAAACTAGCATTTATTTAAATTAGAGACAGTGGCGGAACTAGGATATTGGTGTGAGTGGGACGGCTGGATTACATATGTAAACTATTTCTTAATTATCGGAATGCTGAAAGCTTATAATGTTCAAAATTTCACCAAAATATATGAATTTTTTTTAAACGTTTTCTCAATATGAGGTGTTGTATCCCTTTTATCATGTATCTTATTACTGCACTAATTAGAGGTGAACAAGCACAAAGCAAATTAAAGTACTTCCCTCATGTCCAAAATTTGTGTAATTAATTTTTCCTAAGCAGGGAAAGACTCACCTTTAAAATTTAGATCTGAAATATTCGAGGTAAGCCATACCAGCCAATAGATATCTTTGAGATTTTGGGATTTTTAGAGAGTGAACAACTCAAGAGTATCATTCATGAGCAAGTAATATGGAAAAACATGTAAATGATTTAGTAATATACTTCATCCGTACCTAAACAAATGTCACCTATGAAAATACGAGCAAGTTTGAGTATTAAATTTTTTATATCAAAATTACCGAAATGAAAAAATTGAAAATTCCATCATATAGTTCTAACCATGAACTACGTGATTAAATTTTGAAATAATTTTTTTCGGCAATCTAGATATTAAAAAAATATCAGTTAAAATTGTACGTATTTTTATACTATATATTTGTTTAAGGACGGATGAAGCATAACAGCAGACCTTCTGTTTGAGGTATGGGAGAATGTTGATGTCATGGTCCTTGAGAGTGTGGTAAGCCAATTCATTGATCAAGTTGAATAAACCAAGATAACATATCCTCATGTATTTCGGCAGTTTGTCCAATTCATTCACATCCCATCTATTAAAAAGAAAAATCAAACACATTTTCAAAAAAAAAGAAGAGGTTATATACTTATAAAATTTAGAGGTTATATAACTTAGAATGGGTTTTCAGTACTTTTTAGCAGCATCAGTGAATAGCTGTAGGTCCTCCAACGTTCCATAAATGTCATAAACATCATCTAAGCATGTTGATGCTATGTTGATCCTTGTTTCGAGATCCCTATAGGCGCGATACTTTGGCTCGAAAGCCTCACCCAGAGACCATAGGTAATTCTCCATAATCCTATTCCTCGTAAAAGGTAACTTTTCTTTCCAGCCAATACCCTCCCACCACCTTTTATAGAAAGAAAGGAGGATAAATATTAGTTATTGAACTTTAAAGTTAAACATTATTGATGCTATCACCTTAATTAGTGTTTCACGTTTCAGAGTATCAGGAAAAACCAAGTCTAGAAATAATTTCGATCTAATTCAAGAGAGAAATTTTTTGAGTTGAACAAAAAGAAAAACAATCATGCCCAAATCAGAGATGCGGTTTATACCATAGATGGCCAAAACCGGTAATCACTATACCAAGATAAGACATGAAAACTTGAATTAAATTGTAAAACAAGTTATCTTTGCTTTCAATTTGATTAAGGAAGGACTTTCATTGTGGAACTGAAGTTAGAAACTTTGTAATCATTCAAAGGTGTGCATTAAGTTGCTATGATATCTAACTTGGGTGTCCATGGGATACAGTGGGTTAAAACACCGACATTCTTTCTAACGATCAGAGACGGACCTAGAACATTAATATTGGAGTTGCCAAAAAAAAAGTATCGGAACTAAGTTTTTCATTTTAGTATGGCCTAAAATTTTCCACTTTTATAAAAAAAAATCACCATCTTATATATATATTTTTTAAATAAAATATTTTTAGAGCGTCGCTCGGTCAGCCGACCGTTTTGCCTAGATAAATACATTTGACTTAAGTTTTTTCATAAATTAAATATTAAAAAAAAAACACCTAAAATGGTAATTTAGTAGAGAACAAAATGTTCTTTTTAATATTCAATTTAACGAAATGTCGAGTAAATAAATTTATGATATTGTTTTCATTTCCTTTTTAAAATTTTGAAGAAATATTTATGAAATTTATAATTTATTCTTGAGGAATTTCATAATTTATGAACATATTAATTAAAATATAGAGTTTTTAGATTTATAACTTTTTTTTTCTATCAATTTAAATTTTCATGATTTCTTTAC
This sequence comes from Primula vulgaris, assembly GCA_963920805.1. Taxonomy (NCBI): domain Eukaryota; kingdom Viridiplantae; phylum Streptophyta; class Magnoliopsida; order Ericales; family Primulaceae; genus Primula; species Primula vulgaris. The sequence goes on along the minus strand of OY987214.1, from coordinate 32,677,473 downwards.
TATACGTTTTGTAATAAATAAAAAATTATTTAATCTTAATTTTGAGAGTTTTTTCTTGTAATTTTTGTAATAATAATTTGATTAATTAGATATCATGGCTTGGAACATGCTATAATAGTCAAGTGCGACATCAATTAGTTAGTTCGGGTTTTTATGATAAAAAAATAAAATAAAATGATATAATCAACCGGAATCTTGTTAAATTATAGTGTATGTGGGAATAGTAGTCAATAATGCATTCATAATAAGTTGTTATTGTAATTAAAATTACTACAATCTGAAATTCCTATCCGCTGTTCTAGTTGCAGTTTTGCAGTTAGGTTCCAAGTGAGGTTGCAACCACCAGTTGGAACCAAGTGTATTAAATGGACAGAACTGTAAAATGTTAAATGTACTCAAAGTGAACACAAGCACATTTAACAACGGAGTTCACCTAACTAGGCTACGTCTCCGGGGCACTTACCCAGATTATGATATTATAAAAAGCTTACAATATAGGACTCAAGTCTTAATGAAAAACTCTCAGAATCCCTCTAGGTTTTTCTGCCTATCTCTATATTGCTCCTACTCTATAACTATCACGTATAAATCAATGGCATCCCACCATTGTTTTCTTTTTAAAAGCTCACGTGTATTCTCTCAAGAATGGGTTCTTTATAATTTAGAACACACACCCTTTTACAAGCTAAGTTATTAACTATTTATAAGTAAAAACAATCTTCTTGCTTCAAGATCTTTTATGATTGCTTTTGACTTCTTTTGATTGGCTTCAATCTCTCCATATTGCACGTCTGCCTTTTGTAGGATTGACATCAATCTTCATAAGTTAATACCTGTTTAATAACAAGCTTGAAAGTAGGAGTTAGTCTTTTCCTATAACTAGGAAACATATAAAGATAATATCTTTTAGAGATAATATCTTTCCATATATATATGAAGCACCTAACTCCATATTACATTCAATCTTTAAACGAATTATACTGAATATAGATAAGGAACAAAAGATTGAAACATGTGATAAGGACAAGCATAAGAATAGAGATCATATTTAAAAGGAAACATAACCTTATAAACTTATCTCTTTATATCTTTTAGAAAACATCTTTCCTTAACACTTTGATATTCTCAATTTACGCATATTAAACCTTTAATATCATATGAGAATATATCCTGCATACTGTAGAACAAATATTAATCAATAAAGAACAGTTATGCAGTTTTACAGAACTAGACAGTGTACTGCTGAATAGCAGGTTGCAACTGAGGTTGCAACTTAGGTTGCAACTGGTACTTAAAACCTGGCACTATTGACTTAGTAGGTTGTAACTGAGGTTGTAACTGGTACTTGAAACCTGTTACTACTGACTTAGTAGGTTGTAACTAAGGTTGTAACTGTTACTTGAAACCTAATACTACTATCTTAGTAGGTTGTAACTGAGGTTACAACATTGCTTGAAACCTGTCAATACTGTCTTAGTTCTTAACAACAGTTAGGATTTATTTAGTAAAAACCAATAGACAATAAACAATATTTAGACCAGAAATCTGGTCCTAACAATCTCCCCCTTTGTCATTGGTTTTGACAAATCAATTAAGTTTATAAATCATCCCAACCACCTGCAAATTCAATATTAGCACAGTCTTTAAATAGTATATTAACAATACTAAAGAGTCATCTGTTTAAGCTCCCCCTGTATGTTAGAATTGCAGGCACTTAATAAGCACAGAATTTATCCATTCATAAATTCAATTTTAAAGACATCACAATGGAAATTGCAGAAATTTAAAGGCCAAAAACATGGCACAACAGTGTCTTAGTACAGCAATTAAAAAAGTAATTAAAAATAGCAGCATTGAGTCTTGAAATTGGAATACAGAAAAAAAACATAAACTTCAACATAAACTTCACTCCCCCTATTTGTCAGCAACTATTGTAATCAGTCACGAGGTATATCAGAATGTGGAGCTCTTTCTCTGAGAGGATGGTCTCTAACCACCTCTTCATCTTTTTCTTCACTGCTTATGGAGAAACAGTCATCACTATCACCATCATCCTCACTCTCAATAATATCCACCAGCAGCTTATTGATTTGATAATCATCAGCATCCAATTCAGCTCTCTTTTCTTGATTATAAGCCAGCTTCTGGAGTAAGTACCACTTTACTTCTTTCTTCTTGTCTGAGGGAGAAGTAGAAGTCTCTTCTTCTTTTTCTTTGCCTTTCTCACCAGAAATGTCATTAACATGCCCTTCTTTTAACAACTTGGCAGAAATGTACAAGGCAGGTGGACAATCAGTGAAGGGTTCAACCAAGCTATTAATAGGAGAATCTCTGTTCAAAGAGTTAGTTTGGCCTAGAATGATATTAGAAATTTGGCAGGGGAAAGGAAGCAGAATGGAAGTAGAATCTGTGTCACTGAAATCTCTTATGAGATTGAAGACATGTTGTCCAAAGTTGATAGGCCTGGAAGACATGATTTTATAGAGAAAAGTGGCCATATCTTTGCTTACTTTGGAAGGCTGTTTGGTTGGAGTCCAGTTAAACCTGGCTATTTTATGCAAAACAGCTGCACAAAGAGTGAGAGAGGAAGTTTTTATGGAATTTCCATCAAATCTATTGTTCTTTCCAGTTAGAACCAAAGCAATAACCTCCATGTCATAATTAACATCTTCAACAGAAGGATTTGGTGTATCTAGGAAATCATTGATAAGTTTAGGGGTAAAATCAAAAGTATGACCTCTTAGAAAAACTCTCCCATAAGCAGGATTTCCCTCTTCAAACACAATGCTACTTAGATTAGCATAGAATTCTTTAACAACAGCAGGGAGAAAGGAATCAGCATAAGTAATTGTTTTTCCTAAACCAACAGCTTGCAACAGCTTTTCAACATACACTTGAATGTGTGGATAACTTACCAAATTAAGCTTTCTTTCACAGTGTATTTCTTTACTAGAATAAGCCCTAAATCTCCTATAAGTTCTTCTACTCCGGAACTTAGGATCAACTTCATTGAATCTCTGAACATACTCAAACTTAGCAATAATGGGATCATTAGTAAAATTCCTCCAAGCACACTTTTTAGTCCTATGTGTCTTAGGAGAAGAAGACTCACTTACCTTAGCCTTAGAGCTATGACTGGTGGGGGATTTGGATATGAAATCCCTTAGAGTACAATCATCATCAGAACTGGGGTTATTAGACATGGTTGCAACTAGGGTTGTAACCGTACTTAGAACCTTGTACTGGGTTTTTACAGAGAGCCTATGGTTTTACAGTGAAGAGAGAGAGAGAGTAATTCTGTAAAATGTAATTGATTTGGGATAGAGAAAAGAAGTTTGTATAAATAGCAATAAATACCATATCTTTTTGAAATTGGAAATATATACATGCAAATCAATTAAGAGACAGATTTTGGCTTAAAAATAGGAAGTATTTTATCAACAGAATTTTGAAAAATAAATCATACTAAGATCACGAAAGAAACAGTTGGCATTAAGATAAATTCAGCCAATTAAACAGATAAACATTTCTTTTTCAAAACTGATTCATCCAAAATTTGAAAATTCAAAAGTTGAAGCTTATTAAGGAAATTTGACTTGATTCAAGATAAAGAACAATTAAACAGATATCTAACTTTTAGGAGAACAAAAAAACCCTAGCAATTTACTCAAGAAAATATGTTTATCAAAGAATAACTCTAATAAAGATTAAATTTTAGGAGCTTAAATTGAGCAAATCCGTTTTTATTTCTACACAAAAACTAGTTTGATGACCTCAGCAAGGAAAGAGTATAAGTGATGTCAAAAATAACAAGACTTTGTCTTGGCAGGTATAGAACAGACTGAGGTTTCAACTGATGTTGCAACTGAGCTTGCAACCTGTATTTTTAACACGAGGTTTCAACTGAAGTTGTAACTGAACTTATAACCAGTTATTGAGAGTATGAGGTTTCAACTGAGGTTGCAACTGAACTTGCAACCAGCTTACAAAATTGCACTTTGTGCTTGCAACTCTATTACCAGAGAGGTTTTCAAGGACAAGTTACCTCATATCTGTTTTTGAGACACCAAAAAGCGGCTTTTTCAAAACAAAAACATCATAGCTCAATTAAGACTTAACCTTAGAAATAAAAATTATTTAAGGTACTCAATACAGACATATTTAGCAAGAATATTTAATTAGATTGATAATGACATACCCCTATGTCACTTCTTAATGATTCAAACTTGTTTGTATCAAGGGGCTTTGTGAAAATATCTGCTAATTGTCTTTCAGTTGAAACATGTTCTAAAATTAAGTTCTTTTCTTCAACTAGTTCTCTAATAAAATGATGCCTTAGATCAATATGTTTGGTTCTGGAATGTTGAACTGGATTTTTAGCTAAATCTATAGCACTTTTGTTATCACAAAACAAAGTTAATATTTCTTGTTTAACATTATAATCAGTTAACATCTGTTTCATCCAAATAAGTTGAGTGCATCCACTTCCAGCTGCAACATATTCTGCCTCAGCAGTAGATAAAGATATGCAATTTTGCTTTTTACTGAACCAAGAAACAAGTTTGTTTCCAAAATAAAAACAACCACCAGAAGTACTCTTTCTATCATCTATGTTTCCTGCCCAATCAGCATCACAATAGCCACTTAGAAAATGGTTTGTATCTTTAGAATACCATAGGCCTAGGTGAAGTGTTCCTTTTACATACCTTAGAATTCTTTTGACAGCTAGAAGATGAGGTTCTAAAGGATTTGCCTGATATCTGGCACAAACTCCTACACTTAAGCAAAGGTCTGGTCTACTAGCAGTCAAGTATAGCAAACTTCCAATCATTGATCTATAAAGACTTGGACAAACACTTTTTCCTTTATCATTTCTAGACAGTTTAAGAGTGGTACTCATAGGGGTTCTCTTCTCTTTACTCTCACTCAGACCAAACTTCTTAACAAGATTGTCTGCATACTTACTTTGGCATAGAAAAATGCCTTTCTCATTCTGTTTAACTTGCAATCCTAGAAAGTAAGTTAGTTCACCTCCACTACTCATTTCAAATTCATTCTTCATATCTGAAATGAATTCTTCTATTCTCTTATTAGAAGTAGAGCCAAAAACAATGTCATCAACATAGATTTGAGCAATTATAATATCCTTTGTAGTTTTCTTGGTAAACAGAGTTTTATCAACTCCCCCTCTGTTAAAACCTTTTTCAAGCAAAAACTTGGTTAATCTATCATACCAAGCTCTAGGAGCTTGCTTAAGACCATACAAGGCCTTTTTCAGCAAATAAACATGTTCAGGAAAGTTAGGATCTTCAAATCCCTTAGGTTGATAGACATAAACCTATTCATTAATCACACCATTCAGAAAAGCACTCTTTATGTCAAGTTGAAACAGTTTAAAATCATACAGACATGCAAGAGATAATAGCATTCTAATGGATTCAATTCTAGCTACAGGAGCAAATGTTTCATCAAAGTCAATTCCCTCAATTTGTGTATAACCCTGAGCTACCAACCTAGCTTTATTCCTGATAATCACTCCATCCTCATCACTTTTATTTCTAAAAATCCATTTAGTCCCTATAACATTTTTATTAGAAGGTCTGGGTACTAAAGTCCATACATCATTTCTCTCAAATTGGTGCAACTCATCTTGCATAGCTATAATCCAGTCACTATCTTCTAAAGCTTCTTTTATATTCTTAGGTTCTAACTGAGAAATATAACAAGCAAAGTGAACAACATTAGTTCTTTTACCTCTGGTTTTCATACCTGAAGTGACTTCTCCTATGACATTGTCAAGAGAGTGGTTTTTCTGAGTCCTTACATAGCGTGGCTTGCTTGTAGATGGAATATCAGATCTTCCTTCTTCTTCTTCAGATTCTGTTGAATTCTGGGTTTCAACTGCGGTTCCAACCTCAGTTCCAACCTCAGCTGTAACCTCAGTTGCAACTGGACTTCCAACCACTATGGGACTTCCAGTTTGTTGAGTTTCTTCTTTCTCTTTTTCTGCAATCTCAGGCTGTTCATTATCACCTGTAATCTCATCAACAGTTTTTAGGTCATCAAATAACACATTATTATATTCCATAACACAGTTTGTTCTTTTATTGAAAACTCTAAATGCTCTACTATTCTGAGCATACCCAAGAAAGATCCCTTTATCACTTTTAGAGTCAAATTTACCAAGATGCTCTCTGTCTCTGATAATATAACAAACACACCCAAAGACTTGAAAATATTTAACATTGGGTTTTCTTCCTTTCCATATTTCATAAGCTGTCATGGAAGTGCCTTTAGTAATGTAAACTCTATTAACTATATGACAGGCAGTATTAACAGCTTCAGCCCAAAATCTGTTGGCAAGTTTCTTAGAGTTAAGCATGACTCTAGCCATTTCCTGAATGGTTCTATTTTTCCTTTCAACTATGCCATATTTTGCTGTGGAGTCTTAGGAGCAGAGAACTCATGACTTATACCTAAGGAGTTGCAGAATTCTCTAAACTTACTGTTCTCAAATTCTGTTCCATGATCACTTCTAACCCTAGCAATATTACCACTGGTTGAACCTTTTTCAAGTTGAAGTTTTAAGCACAAAGTTTTGAACAGTTCAAAAGTTTCAGTCTTATCCTTTAAGAACACTACCCAAGAATATCTAGAGAAGTCATCTACAACTACCAGAATGTACTTCTTACCACTTATACTAGCAGTTTGCATAGGCCCCATCAAGTCAATATGAAGAAGTTCTAGGACTCTCTTAGTGTAGATTTGACTTATACTTTTGTGAATACTTTTGGTTTGTTTACCTATAGCACAGTCACCACAGACACTTTGAGTTTTAGCACTTAGTTTAGGAATTCCTCTTATCAATTCATTTTTAACAAGCTTATCTAAAGTTTTGTAATTCACATGCCCAAGCCTTTTATGCCAAATATCCACATTATTAGTAATGGCTTGATTACACCTACTTTGAGGCAATTCTTTTTCAGCTTTTTCAAACACATAGCAGCTGTTGGTTGATCTAACTCCAGTCATGATTAAATCATTGTTAAGATTAGTAATTAGACACCTTTCTTTGTCAAATTTAACAATCATTTTGTTATCACAGAGTTGACTGATACTAATAAGATTAGCTTTTAGACCATCTACAAGAAAAACATCCTCAATAACAGGCATTCCAGGTTTGTTTAAGGTACCTTTACCAACAATTTTACCTGTATCTCCACCTCCAAACACAACAGTGTTTCCAGTAAGAATGGTGACATTTTTTAAGAGACTTGCAGTACCTGTCATGTGCTTAGAGCAACCACTGTCAAAATACCAATCATTAGAGGTAACAGCATTCAAGGAGTTAATGACTGCTTTGTTGTTAGCAATTAAGGTAGCTTTTTCTTTAACTTTCCAGACCCAGTTCAATTTTTTATTGATAGAAGCCAACCAGGTCTTCTGTGAAATGTACCTTTTGTTCTTCTTTAAATAACACTGGATTTCTACATGACCAGATCTTTTACAGAAGTTACACAGTTTAGCTTTAAAAGTAGATTTAACCTCATAGCTATTCAGTTTATTTTTGGTTGCAACTGTGGTTGCATCTCTAGTTGCAACTGTACTTCTAACCTTCTTCTCAAAAACTTGAGTTTTATTCCTGGTTGCATTCTTGGTTGCAACTGAGCTTCTAACCTTATAGTTAAACTTATTAAAAACCTGAGTTTTAGCTTTATCAACAGCTTCAATAAAGGTGGTTTTTCCTGTACTCTTACCACCATAGTAACCTAGACCACTGATATCTTTAGAGTCTCTAGAATATGACAGCATGTCATCTAATTTTTCTGAAGCAGAAACATTCATCAGTTTTATTTTCTTTTTAGTTTCAGTAAGTTCAGCCAGTTGTAAGTTCAGCTTCTCAGTAAGACTTTTAACCTCATCCTTTAGATTAACATTAAGTTTGCTTATGATCAAGGATTGTTTACTCAGACATTTATACTTTTCATAAAGAACAAGATATTGCTGAGAAATGTCTTCATCAGAAGGTTCTTCCTCATCACTGCTGTAGGTTTTAAGAGCGGTTGTAACTATGGTTGAAACATGTTCACAGTCACTTTCATAAGTAGGTTCTTTTTCAGTGATTATTCCCATAAAATTAACAAAATTAGAATCATCCTCTTCATCATTGTTGCTCTCAGAATCACTATCACTATGAGTGGTTATATAGGCATTTTTGTTCCTTTTTAAAGTATTTGCACACTCAGCCTGAATATGACCAAAGCCTCTACATTCTCTACACTGAATCTCTTTAGGCTTATAATCTTTGTTATCCTTCTCTTTAGAATTCCACTTTCCTGTAGAGTTATTATTGAACCTGGATTCTGTCTTAAATTGGTTATCCCTTTTTCTGAAAGTTTTTAGAAGAACCAGTATCATCCTCTTTTCTCTTGTAAAACTTTTTGAAAACCTTTTTAGCAAAGAAAGCTAGCTGTTCTTCATCACTTATTTTATCACAGACATTAGGTTCAGATTTCTTAGCCTGAAATGCTATTCCCTTTTCTGGTCTTTTAGGTTTAAAAAATTAAAGCTCATGAGTGCTTAGATTTCCTATAAGTTCTTCAAGTTTAAGATTATCTAAGTCTGTTGATTCTTCAATAGCTGTAACTTTTATTTCAAACCTTTCTGGAAGTGACCTAAGAGTTTTCTTAACAAGTTTAGCATCACTGTATTTTTCACCTAAGGTTCCATCTTGATGAGCAATGTGGCAGATTCTACCATTAAATTGTTCAATGTTTTCATCTTCCTCCATTCTTAGGTTTTCAAATTGAGTAGTTAACTGTTGAAGTTTGAAAGCTTTTACTTTGTTAGTTCCTTCAAAAGTAACTTGCAGAATATCTCATGCCTCTTTGGCAGTTTCACAGTGAGAGATATACCTGAATACACTGAGAGTTACACCAGCAAAAATCAAGTTTATGACTGTTGAGTTGGCACTTGATTTTCTGTCTTCATCAGCAGACCATCTGTCTTCAGGTATAAAAACCAGTTCTCCTTCACTATCAATGGTAGTTGGAACCTCCCATCCATACATCACAGTTTTCTATGCATGTTCATTCTGCTGTTTGATGAAAGACCTCATTCTGATCTTCCATACTCCATAGTTTACTCATCCTTCAAGCAGTGGAGGTTTGTTGAAAGCGTTTCCTTCCCTCATTAAGTCCATTTTTACTAGAACACAGGATCCACACTAAGTAAGGTCTAGTGTAAAGCTCTGATACCAATTGAAATTCCTATCCGCTGTTCTAGTTGCAGTTTTGCAGTTAGGTTCCAAGTGAGGTTGCAACCACCAGTTGGAACCAAGTGTATTAAATGGACAGAACTGTAAAATGTTAAATGTACTCAAAGTGAACACAAGCACATTTAACAACGGAGTTCACCTAACTAGGCTACGTCTCCGGGGCACTTACCCAGATTATGATATTATAAAAAGCTTACAATATAGGACTCAAGTCTTAATGAAAAACTCTCAGAATCCCTCTAGGTTTTTCTGCCTATCTCTATATTGCTCCTACTCTATAACTATCACGTATAAATCAATGGCATCCCACCATTGTTTTCTTTTTAAAAGCTCACGTGTATTCTCTCAAGAATGGGTTCTTTATAATTTAGAACACACACCCTTTTACAAGCTAAGTTATTAACTATTTATAAGTAAAAACAATCTTCTTGCTTCAAGATCTTTTATGATTGCTTTTGACTTCTTTTGATTGGCTTCAATCTCTCCATATTGCACGTCTGCCTTTTGTAGGATTGACATCAATCTTCATAAGTTAATACCTGTTTAATAACAAGCTTGAAAGTAGGAGTTAGTCTTTTCCTATAACTAGGAAACATATAAAGATAATATCTTTTAGAGATAATATCTTTCCATATATATATGAAGCACCTAACTCCATATTACATTCAATCTTTAAACGAATTATACTGAATATAGATAAGGAACAAAAGATTGAAACATGTGATAAGGACAAGCATAAGAATAGAGATCATATTTAAAAGGAAACATAACCTTATAAACTTATCTCTTTATATCTTTTAGAAAACATCTTTCCTTAACACTTTGATATTCTCAATTTACGCATATTAAACCTTTAATATCATATGAGAATATATCCTGCATACTGTAGAACAAATATTAATCAATAAAGAACAGTTATGCAGTTTTACAGAACTAGACAGTGTACTGCTGAATAGCAGGTTGCAACTGAGGTTGCAACTTAGGTTGCAACTGGTACTTAAAACCTGACACTATTGACTTAGTAGGTTGTAACTGAGGTTGTAACTGGTACTTGAAACCTGTTACTACTGACTTAGTAGGTTGTAACTAAGGTTGTAACTGTTACTTGAAACCTAATACTACTATCTTAGTAGGTTGTAACTGAGGTTACAACATTGCTTGAAACCTGTCAATACTGTCTTAGTTCTTAACAACAGTTAGGATTTATTTAGTAAAAACCAATAGACAATAAACAATATTTAGACCAGAAATCTGGTCCTAACACAATCACTTTTCAATTTTATTTTCTCCTACTTTTTAAATTTTTGGTAAACAATTTATAATTTTGAAAGGAGTTGCCGGAAATAAAATTTAAGGGTTGCTGAAATGCTTTATTTACAAATTACTCTGAAAAACATTATAAAAAAATAAAATTACTGAAAATTGTGGGGACCCATAAGTTCCGCCACCGCTAACGGTGGTATTTTTTTTTTTATAGTATTTAAGAGAAGAAGCCCCTATTGGCTAATACTCTTACACTAGTTTTTGGCCCCTATCAGAGTACTGTATCTTGAGAAATATATCTAGAGTCGTATCTGCTCAAAATTCAAAAAAATACTACCATCAATAAGGTTACTTGATTTACTTCACTAGTTATATATTCTATTATCAGGATGTTACCTCTGTTGTTATGATGATAGTTCCACATCGTTACGGTTTTTAGTGTTAGCAAGAGTAAAAGTGGAACAAATAACCTATGAGAATCTCGTAGTTATATGAAGTTACAAGTTACTATTGTTTTGTTGACAAGACATTAATAGTAACAAACTTCTATTTTATTAGTACAAAACGCGATGCTAAATTGCTAAATGTTAATTGCTAGCAAATAAGTCTTACATATTGTTAAATGTTTCTTATTATGATGAGTACCTAGAAGTACTTTGAAGATCTTCTTGATGGATAGCCTGCAGCATATTATAGTCCAATTTGGCAAACAAAAGCAATGTGGCATTTTGGCACGGATTCTCCTGGTATATATCTATAAACCGTCTCGACTCCATTCTTTGCATCCTCCAATGAAGGGGAACACCTAATGAATGGCTAATTAACACTGCTGTATATGGATCAATCCTACGCTTGTTGTTGAGGTGTAGTTGCAGGTGTTTGGTTGTGAATTTCATAGCCTCTTCAAGTATCTCTTCACCACCCATTAATAGGAAAGAAGCTTCGTAAAGAGAAAGTAGTCCTTCAATATCGTTACTCACCGACTCATTGAAATTACCGCATTTATCCTTGAAACCGGTTAAAAAATCTGCAAACATGTAGACATGTGTGTCTCTAACTCGTTAAATAACTCGGACCAAAATTAGTTATTAAATTGATGAAGGTAAACCCCTGAGCTCACATATTCCTAGAAATATAGTTCTAACTTAGTTAATGTGATAAACATAATTAGAGTCCATCCATTCCCACCAAGCATAATGTTAGTAAGTATTATATTGGTTATTTTACAAAATCAAAAAGTGTATCATTATAGGTATATATTGATTTCAGTTTTGTGAACCTAAGAGATATATTTACCTTAAGAAATGTGTTTCTCTACTAGGTTTAGGTTGTCATACCAACCTATCCTCTAACTAGAGGTCGTTTGTGCCGCTAAGGAAACTATTTTTATGCACTGTCCGAACAGATGATGGGAAATCATCAGAAAGCTATTTGTGATATTTAAGAGTGTGGAAACATACAATATGCCTCTTAAATACAGTTGTACCCCTTAAACCCTTTTGTTAAGAAGTCAGAAGGCACTTAAAAGACCTCTGCCAGTATGAGGCGATCAAAAGATAGTTCAAAACCGTCAACTACCTTTACCGGGAAAAAATTGGACGGGGTAATGACTTACCAGAAATAAGTACGCATTTCAGGACCTTCTACCTAGGCACTTAATTACCCTTCTATATTAAAAAAAGAACTATAGAAACTCCTTAAAGGTTTTCAAACATGTGTGTAGGGTTAATATTAGATAGGGGTGATAATGAGGTGAAACGAGAAGAAAACAGTCTATTTCGTTTTCGTTTCGTTTAGTTTTGAGATTTTTCGTTATTGTTTCGTCTTCGTGACGAAGCAGAAAATTTCGTTTCGTTTTGTTTCGTTAAATACATGAAATTTTCGTTTTGTTTCATTTTGTTTTATTAACATAACATACTTTAGATTTATTATTACAAACATATTCGATATAATTTCATATATATATATATATATATATGTAAGTGTTTAACGAAAAAGAAATTCACAAAGCGAACAGGGTCCTGATCATTATCATTATCCTCTCGTTTACTAAGCGAAATGTATATTTAACAAAACGAACACGAATTTTTTCACAAAATTTTTGCCTCATTCCCACCCCTAATATCAGGTACCTTGAGGAACCATATGACCATGTTGTCTTAATAATCTGAATTCAAGAGCCATAGCATGTAGATTTCCAGTTTTGCTCCATGCCTTTTTATGATCAACATCAGTGTACATATTCTCCAGTATACTTTCTATCTCAGTTTCAAAATGGTATGCCACTCCCAGTCTTTCCATCGTGTCTATGAACTCGAGTATTTGTAATGGATCCTTCAGATTCTCAAGCATAGTTTTCACTTTTTCTTTCAGTTGATCAGACTGTTTCTCATAAAAGCCTCCCTGAAGTGCATATCAATAGGTGTAAAATAAATTAATATCAAAAATGGGGATTTATGGTAGTTTTTATCTTTTATCAACTCGTTTGGCTAAGTATATTATTAGGATTAAATAAGTCTAGCTACAAACAAACCAGCTATAATGCACACACATGTGTATATACTATATACCTTGTATTCACTATTGAGTGATTGCATGATTTCATGGTTCCAGATGGGAGGTTGGTAGTTAGCTGTTCGCCTTACAATTCTCTGTTGGTCGACACAAGTTTGTTCCAGCGCCATACACCTAATATGACGACCACCATGGAATCGGCTTGATCTTTGGGGATAATGACTTAGCATATTATTCCTAAATGATAAGGTTTTCGAGATAGGAAGAGGCAATGCTTGGGCCATTGCATGCACTTAAAGGTTAGTTTCTTTCTCTGGTTTGTCTGAAGAATTATGTTACTCTTTATATACTGTAGTAGCAAATCATCATGGCACCAAAATATCTATTCTTTTCTTTTTTAAGTTTGGGAAATTATACGTCTATACCTAATGGTTAACATGCCAAACAAATAATCTTAAATTGGGGTTTAATGTGCCAAACTAATCTATCTATTGAATGTTGATCATTAGTGGTGATAAAGGCTTACATCAAAGTCATCATCATATATAGGGCTGTTGTTTTTGGTGGCAAAATACATTCACAAAAAGTAAATTATTCAAATGTGTGGATCTAAACAAAAACCCGTGAAGAGAGGTTAAAAATGTGACATGCTAACTAACCTATTATTGAATGTTTATAAAAATGTGACATGCTAACTAACCTATTATTAAATGTTTACCATCAATGAATCAATAAAACTGACATTGAAGCCCCCATCACAGGGTTAGCAAAACGTGCCAAATATATGAAACATAACAGTTCGGGAGAATGGTCATAATTATCTCAAAACAACTCACATTTTGCTCTACAAAAGGTATAAGAAGTTCTATGTTTTACTCAGAAATACAAAAAAAAAATCAATTCGACGATGATACGGGTCAAAAGTGTTGAACCAATAGTCAATTGAGCTTCAATTGAATTATGTTTTGATTGTTGGGTTTGAAGAATATAAAAGGAGGTCGAAAAACTAGTAACAAAAAATGTTAGTAAAAATACAACAAAAGGAAAATGACTTTTTATATTATTTTGGTGTGTTTTACAAAGCTAAAAACATCACTTATTTATATTAAACTCAACATAAATGTAGTAAATGAAATGTTACATAGTTTTAATTCTATAAACCCATGACATCTAAAAACTTATAAAATGTAAATGTTCATGGTATCTAAAAACTTACAAAATCTAAATGTTAAATAATAATACCACACAAGTTATTTTTTTCAACACTCTCCCTCAATTTTTTTGGTAACTCCGAGCATAATTCTCAATTTTCGAAAATTTTCGTACTTGAGAATTTTCGTAAAAATATCCACCAATTGATCTTGTGACTTCGCGTACTTTACTTCAACATCCTTATTTTCAATACACTCGCGAATAAAATGATAACACGTGTCGATATGTTTATTTCGATCATGAAACACTCGATTTTTGGTAAACGCAATCGCGGACTTATTATCAACAAACACTTTCGTAGATTCATTTTGTGGAATCCCCAATTCTTTCAACAAATTTTGTAACCAAATCGCATGAAAAATACAAGAATTAGCGGCAACATATTCGGCTTCACGTGTAGATAGTGTCACAATTGTTTGCTTTTTCGAACTCCAAGTAAAAGTCGTATCTCACATATAAAAAACAAAGCCACTTGTACTTTTACGATCATCAATATCGTCTCCCCAATCGCTAGCACTATAGCCACTCAACTCAAAATTATTAGAAAATGAGTAATTTAATCCAAAATCAATCGTACCTTTTATATAAGGGATGATTCATTTTGCGGTATTCCAATGTGACAAAGTTAGAGCTTCCATATAACGACTAATAAGACCAACTCCATATAAAATATCAAATATCCGGTCGAGCAATAGTTAGATATCGTAATATTCTAACAAGACTCTTAAAAAACGTCGGATCTATACTTTCATCCTCAAAATATTTTGATAATTTTGTTGCACAATCTACCGTAGTATTTATCGGCTTACACCATGTTAAACCATGGGTTCAATAATTGATTTTGATTATACGTTTAATTATGTATTAATGATTTTACGATTTCTCTATTCGATGATATAATGCTTTGTCTTTTCTAAAAATAGAAAATGTATATTTCAGGACTTTAAAATGATAGAGCATTCGATAATGAAGCCAACGGTTTAAACGGAAGTAAATTTGAAATCCGAATAAGCAAGTTACGAGCATTTCAAAGTCGAAAGTTCAACACATAAATCTCCATGTGCACCCACCGGTGGATAATACAGAACCCACCAGTGGGTCAAGTGGACAGAACAATGAGGATTTTCTCAAGTATTACCCACCAGTGGGTTAATGTTTCAGAACCAGCAAAGATTTCACCCATCAATGGGTCAGAAGACACCCACCGGTGGGTTAAAGTGCAGATCACAAAAAACAGTTTTTTAGCTTTTTCAAAAAGTGGCTTTAACCATTGGGTAAAACTCTTAACCACTCCAAATGGTCATGAGAGATACAATATACATTTTTTCTCTACAAAAACCCCCAAATAGCTCTCATAAACACACAAATCACACAATCAATCTCCATATAAATTCAATACAAGATCAAAGCAAGAAAAGACTTTATACTACACAATTTTCACTTGTAATCTTATAAATTCTTGAGTGTACTCTTATTGTAATCTTATAAACAATTTGAGAATATTTGTGTATGAGCGATACACTTTCGATTAAAATTGTAGAATGAATTATAAACTCATTTGTGAGCGACTGATCGGGTAGAGGCTTTGTAAGCGAGCGTTACTTAAAAGCTTTAGGTCTTTTCATTCAGAATACTCATAGAGTGAGGGGGAGCTTAATTGTTCGATTAACTCGTTAGGTTGTAATTTTAGGAAGAAGATTATAGTGAAATACTCGGTAGCGTGAATACCGAGGAGATGACTATGCGGGTTTACCGAACCTCTATATATCGTGGTGTCATCTCTTCCCTACTCTTTACTTTCTGCATCTATATTATTATTTGTGTGAATAATTTAACTTTAATATTGATTATTATTGCACAATTTTATTGATTGCGTAGTTTAATCTCGTTAGTTGGGTTGTTAGTTGCGCTTAAGATTTAATTCCGCGAAAAACGCCTAAGGTTTAGCCGCACGGGTCAACAATTGGTATCAGAACCGAGGCTCTTGCATGTAAAATAAAATAAAAATCTAGTGATTTTAGAGTTAAGATCCATATGGTAAACTTGTACAATTCTAACTTGTGTGAGGACAAATGGAAATTCGAAGAATTGTCAAAGAAGTGCTCAAGCTAAACGACCAACGCAAACATAAAGGTAAATTGTCAAACAATTCAATTTATTCTAACGATTTTGTTTGCTATACTTGTGTTAAGAAAGGCCACATGGCAAGAGATTGCGCCAAATATAGCAAGAGCAAACAAATGAAGAATAAGTCAAAAATACTCACTTCAAGCTCTAGCAAAAGTTCTGACCAAGACGAATTCGGTCATCTTGCTTGCTATATGACCATGCAAGACAACAATGAACTCAACAAATCATCTTCAAGTGAAAGCAAAGCCGATGAGGTAAATGATCTATCCTATGATGAATTACTTCATCTGTGCGATGTTTACTCCAAAAAATTTCCTAAATTTATCGAAAAGGTCGACTCTCTTAAAAGGATAAATTTTTCTCTTAATGAAGAAATAAGATCTTTGAAAAGAGATGACATTGAAAATAATTCTATTGCGAAATTGTCATTTTCTTTACATGATGTAGATGACGAAAAGGAAGAATTGAAAGATAAAAACAATGATCACTTTGTTGAAAACGATTCTTTATAAACTGAGATCAAATTTCTTAAAAATGAAGTGTCTAAACTTGCTAAAACTTTTTCAAAATCACATTCTTTAGATTGTGATTTAGTATAAAATTTTGAAGAGTTAAAAAATTCTTTCGATAAAGTTACAAGCAAAAACAAGTTTTTGAGTTCTCATGCTTTTAACTTAAATGACAAGCTCAAGATTTTACAAACCGAGAATGACACTTTAAAAATTAAAAACAACGAGCTTGTCATTTCCATTGAAAAACTTGATTTGACGATTTTAAAGTTTTCTAAAGTTAAAACCGTTTTAGACGAGATTTTGAGTTGTTAAAAAGATGTTAATAACAAAAGTGGTTTAGGTTATGATTGAATTAGTTCTAATTCAAACAAAACCTGTAAAATCCCGTATTATTTTATATATTGTTCTTAATAGTTTTACACATTGCTAGTAATTTTAACTTTAGGAGTAACCTTATAATTCATGTTCAAAATACAATATGACAACCATGCTATAATAACATTTAATGTGTAGGAACTGTTTAACGTTTTGTTTTCTAAATTTAGTGTAACTCATTACTACATTAAATTAAAATGCATTAGGCCACATATGATCTATACTACGTGTTAATTCTAGAGGTTACATATTCATTAATTAGCCACATTCACTCATAGAGAGTTACATACGTATGGTATTCGAATGAAAATGTTACGTGTGATACTATAGAGTTTTGTAATCAGAAGAGTATTAGCAACATAAATTTTAATGATGCATTAACTGTTGTATTAAACTTGTCCGTTCACTTTTCCGTAACCGTTTAAATGGCTGTATATAATACAAAACCTTTTACATATTCATATGTCTACACTATATATTATATAATAAACATACATATATAAGTGTCAAATGGAAATTTACATCATTATCACTTATGAGTAGTTCATTTGTTTGCTATATATATATATATGGGAGAGGATATATGGACATCATGAAAAACACCCAAATGGACACTTTTTTTCAAAAACACTCCAAATCAAGATTTAGCTAATGCAAATCTCCCCGGTTTCACGACGGGAACACAAATATGTGTCTTGTTTTTTTTTTCCTGAGATGTATAATGACATGTTTTGAATTTTTAAATTTTACCATAATTTCGAAAACATGTCATTATACATCTCGGGAAAAAAAACAAGACGCATATTTGTGTTCCCGTCGTGAAACCGTTGAGATTTGCATTAGCCAAATCTTGATTTGGAGCGTTTTTGAAAAAAAGTGTCGATTTGGAGCATATAGTTTAACAAACTGCTACAACTAAAATGTGATACTACAGCTGGAAAAAAGTATATAGTTCAACTATATATATTTACGATCAATTAGGTCAAATCGCCAACAAAAACTTAAACTACATACGATTTATAAGCTCAATTCCTCAACTAATTTTAAAATTTAATGAAACTATATATATGTAAGATCAATTAGGTCAAATCGCCAACAAAAACCTTAAGTACATACAATTTATAAGCTCCGTCCCTCACCAATTATAAAATTTTCTGAAACTATATATATTTTAGATCAATTAGGTCAAATCGTCAACAAAAACCTAAACTGCATACAATTTATAAGCTCAATTCCTCAACTAACTGTAAAATTTACTAAAATTATATATAATTAAGATTAATTAAATCAAACCGTCAACAAAAACCAAAACTACATACGATTTATAAGCTCAATTCCTCAACTAACTATAAAATTTACTGAAATTATATATATTTAAGATAAATTAGCTCAAATCGTCAACAAAACCCTAATCTACATACAATTAACTCAATTTCTCAACTAACTATAAAATTTGAATAAGCATACATGCGAAGATCAGATTACTGAGATGAGACCGCACCCAGTTCGCCCAATAACTTTCTGCCTCTAGAATAACTTTCGCCCAAAGATGAGATAGCGGAGATAAAGAACACGACGGAGATAACCTGAAATGAAGAAGATGACGGAGATAGGCGTCGGAGATTGAGTTTTTTAGGTTCGCGCTAAATAATTCACCCAATAACTTTCTTCTCTATAATAGAAACAGAGGCGATAAATAGAAACAACAAAACACAAAAACAAAAGTTATATAGTAGATAAAAGTGGTAACCTGAGAATGTAAATTATGATAGTTATCTAGTTGGAACTAAATATCAAAAGTGATATCCTGAGAATGTAAATTATGATAGCTATCTAGTTGGAATTAAATATCAAAAGTGATACCTATGAGACATTATTTGTAATTTTATTAAATGGTAAAAAAATATAAAATTATTTAAAATTATCAATAATATACTGAAATTTTGCCTAAATACAAGAAACTAAAAAAAAATATTATAAAAAATTAAGAATGCTAAAATTTATACTCAAGATATTCTTTATTCTATTACAATTTTATTACTCCATATTAAAAATGTCCTAAAAATATTACACCAGGTATTATAATACACCGATATTGTAGTCACCATTACAGCCCACTGAGATCAGATTGTAAATTATATCTCAAATATCTAATCAAACATAATCCGATTATTACACCCAAATATCTAATCAAAGATTATTACAACATATTTACACTTGCAGTCCTCGACAGGGACGGAACCAGACCAAATGTGTGTGGTTACCAAAATTAATAAAAACGCATAATATTTTCCAACATATAAACACGGAAAATCTGGATTTTTTTAACCTTTTTTTACCATCTTTTCTTATTTTTTTTACCTTACTTACTTTATTAAAATGTATTTGATTTCTATTTTTTTCCTTTTCGCTCAATTTCGAATTTCTTTCTAGACTCACAAAAAAACTCACAACAGTAATATCGCGTACAGTCACGTGTCGAAAGTTTCAGCGTTTCAAAATTGACTAAAAAGTAATAAAATAGAAATCAAAAGGATACAAAAATTAAATTTAAGAAATCAAGTTATATCAAGTAAAAAGATTAAGAAACGAATGTAAAAAAATATTAAAAAAAACTGAAAAACCAAACGTATGTTAAATAATAGATATATACGAACAATTAAATATCTATTATACAATTTCAGTGTACTCACTTCAATTAAAATACAAAGCATTAAAAAAAAGTTATAAATTCTGTTTGCACTCACCACTACTCTAATTATTATTTTTGTTTAATTTTTTTAAGATGTGTGTTACGTGTCAACATGATAAGTTGGTGTAAAATGTCTTTTATAATTACTTGGCTATGTTAATTTTTTAAGTATTACTTATAAATTATTAGCACATACAAAATCATGATATGTTATTCCACTAACAATATATAATTTTGGAAGTGGTTGCCAAAAAAATTATTTAAGCAGTTGCTAGAATACCGTATATATAAATTATTATGAAAATTACTAAGAATTTTTTTTTTGAAATTGTGGGGTTGTCGTGGCAACCCCCGATCATATGGGGGTGCCGCCCCTGGTCTTCGAAATATCGCTCGACATATTATTAATTGGAGACTTTCTTTTAGTTTATGGAAGAAGTTATTGCGATGGGATACAAACTGTTGTTGTTTTTCCTTTTTGATCTCATATTTTGAGACTCTATATGTATTAAGATGCGCTTTTCCTTTTGTGGGGTTTTTTCCCGCATTTTTTATCGTTACTTAATAAAAAAATGTGGGTTTTCCTCTGACCGGAAAATGTGGGATTCTCTTTCTTCCAATACTAACATTTCCACCGTCTTCCGATTATATTGCGTCATTGAGTGTACCTATCCCATTCGGTACTCGAATTAACGCAACCCTTTTTCGGTTATACCGATCCCGGTTACTTATCAGACCCGCATAAGAGATATTTATAACATGATCTGTGTTTACCATTAAGAATAAGACGATATCTTTGAAGTCTTGGAATGACTCCAAACGAATCACTCTGATTTACTTGTGCTCTATGAGACTACTAGAGAGTGTATATGGCTTCGAGTTAGAATTAGCCATATTTGAATTACATATGCTCTGTCTCATGATCTAAATAAAACACTTATCATATTTGAGAACAACTTGTTGTTATCGATCAATAGAGACATGACTACATTATGCTAGCTATTTAGCATTTCTCGCCGAAATAAATCTCCACATATGAAGTTTAAGAGCATCCCGTTGAATGCTCGTTCTATTCCACGTTATATTTTCTTGCATCCAGTCGTGTGAAAGTAAAAATGAAGCATCCAGTCGAATGCTCGTACTATTTCTTGGAATATGAAATCCTTGCACCCAGTCGTGTGTAAGTGAGGGGGAGTATCCAGGTGAATGATTATTGCACTAACTATTAATTAGTCGAAATCCTCGCATTCCGTTGTGTGCAATTGAGGGACAGCATCCAGTCGCATGCTCGTGTACTCTTTTTGTCCTTAGACCAAGGTTTTTCCCACTGAGTTTTTCTTGGCAAGAATTTTTAGCAAGATACGTTCCCATCATATCTCATTTAAGATTGCCGAAATTAGTAGGAGTATCGTGTTGTATATTTCTTACCACTGTGTACTCTTTTGTCCTTTGACTAGAGGTTTTTCCCACTGGGTTTACTCTAGCAAGGTTTTGATGAGACACCTGTTTTGTGGTTGATCCCCTACTACTACCACTGTTGCACTCTTTTTCCTTCGAGCAGACACTTTTCCATTGGGTTTGCTCTGGCAAAGTTTTGATGAGGCACACTGTTTTGTGGTCAGTTACTTACATGGTATTTTGACCTATATCATTCGGCTACACAGTTTCTCCTAGGTATCGGTTTTGTCCCATATTGAGTTTTTCGGCCCTAAGGTTTTTATGTGTTTAGCACCGTGAATGAATAACGACTACATGAAGACAAAGAATTCAAAACGTTCAAAGGAAGAGTATTGTAGTATATTATTGGACTATTGTACGTTACTCATAGTGAACCTAATTTGGACTTTCTACCTTATATAACCATAACATCTAGTATATAAATAAGGTTAGAGTTCTCTTGTATTGGGACATTCTGATTAATAAATACCATATTGTCTCTTTATATTTCTCTCTCTATATCTATACATATCTCTTATATACATATACCGACATAATATGTCACACAATAGTTACTCCATTCACTGTTCTTTTTTTAAAATAAAAATCACTCATCATAGTTGAATATAGTCCCAAACTCTTTTGTTTTTTTCCCTAGTGGTTATGTTACTGAAGTAATGAAGTTCATCTTGCTTCGGTCTTTATTACCAAATTGATGTGAATTTTTCTTTAAATATACATGTATTTAGAAACCTGATAGAGTTGCTTAGTATTATTTATTATTAAAAGGTAGAGAAACTAAGGAAAATAGAAGTAAAAATAATGACATAAATGTTAATAAAAATGAATAATATATATGGGTAGTTAGGATAGAGGTGATAATATAAGAAAATTGAAATGAATATAAAATTAAATTGTTACCCTCAAAGCGTAAAACTCTAGAAAAATTGGTGCCATGCAGAGTATTCGGGAAGTTCCTTGGTTGACCCACAAATTAAATACTAAATTAAATGCATAATTAAACTAGGACAGTTGATTGACTCATACATATTATCTATGATTGTAATATGATAAGGGAACTCAATCTTTCTTATACCTCTGTGAAGTTTTTCACAGTTTCACACTTTTCATTTGTTGTACGATTTTTAGAGAAGTCTATGTGACACATGATGTTGAACCTTCGAAAGTTTATATTGTTGCATAAGAGTAACCGAAGGTTGAAGTGCGATTTTAAGCACTTAGCGGTAGGGCAGATCCTCGAAGTCGAAATTTCATTCGAAGTCGAAATTTCATTCGAAGTCGAAATTTCATTAGATGTTCGGTAATCTAAACTACATATTGCATCTTTGGTCTATTTAAAATATTAGGATTTGCTTTTTTTTGCACAATTGTGGATGGTACCTAACACGTCTACAGCCTACATGTTTGTCTCACCTTAAAGCGATCAGTAGGCCTCCTAGAGGAAATGAATTAACCATCGAAAACAGACGAAAATCATACATTTGCAGTATATATGAGTTAAACTCATGCTTAATCATTGGTGATCCGACTCTAGATTACATTTTTTTGAAAACTTTATCAAACTGCAACTAAGCGGTTTTTTTTTAAATCTTATTTTTAAAAAATAATCTAATGGGAAAGTTGCCACATTCTATAGCCAGTTTGTCAACCCAGCTGGTTAGTTTAGGTATGGGAGTTTACAAAACATCTGGGCACATACCCAGAAGCAATGGGAAACTTCATAAAATTTATTAGTGACTCAAGTTTTCTAATCTAATGACCAAGCACAATTACATGTGCGGTACGGTATTCATGAAAATATCAATGGTAGCTACCAACAACTTGTTGTGCGGAAGCGTCAAACGAATACAGATAAACAATCAAACGTGATTATTGACTAATACACGGAACAGAGTCGATCTTTCATTATTTAAACATAAATGCAAAAAAATCAAACTATCAATCAAACCAAATCAAGATCAATCACTTATATCATATTCAATATCAAGATATTAACAAACTTTTCAACCTCAATTCCACCAATAATATTTAGACCTTACATCTTTCCCATCTTTCTGTTTTTCTCTGTCTCCCTAAAAAAAACTATATATACATTACAATGTACTATAGTCAATCAAGAGATCCAGTGCTAAATCGAAAAGGAAACACCAACTCATAACCCACTTTATTATTTTAGTGGTAATCAATATATCAAGTCATAAGGTCTAAACATGGATACTAATAAAATCTCCACCAAATCGGCCAAACCATCTAATATTCCATTATGGAATTTAAGCCAATTTCCAACACAACTCAATCAACACTTGCGAACAAGTGCAAAGGCTCTTCCAAATAAAGGCCTCAATGTAAGTAAACTTCAATCAACACTTGTAAACGAGTGTAAAGGCTCATCCAAATAAACTCACTCATATAAATAAACTTGATAGTGTACTTTGCTTAATAGTAGGAAAAACTGGCACTTATCAGGAGTGAAAAATAAAAAAGCCCAAGTATTGCAATTACTCTTAATAATTATAATAGTAAACATTACAATTATAACGAAAATGTGTACTCAGATCAACTTCATTGATGCCTGCTCCGTCGTAACCTAACTTTCAAAGAGTCAATGTTCATTAACGTTGTTGGAAATA
The DNA here is from genome assembly GCA_963920805.1 of Primula vulgaris. Classification (NCBI taxonomy): domain Eukaryota; kingdom Viridiplantae; phylum Streptophyta; class Magnoliopsida; order Ericales; family Primulaceae; genus Primula; species Primula vulgaris. The sequence continues at coordinate 32,653,410 of OY987214.1, read as the reverse complement.
TGGATGGCCGGAAATAACCAACTCACAACATGTGAAAAAACTCACACAAATATAAACTCACAAAAAATATAAAAACTGAAATGAAATTCTTATTATAATCTCTCTATTTTTATTTGGTGGTACATTATAAAGAGAAAAATAACATCTATTTATCTTGTAATTCGATAAGACTCCAAACATTTATAATAGAAAATAAAAACTCTCATAGCTTATATAATTATTAATCATGAACCCATAAACCCATGAACTCATAAACCTCAAGAGTTATAACTTAAACAAACATAAAAACTAATATTAAAACCTTATAATTTTCAACACTCCCACTTAAACTTATTTGTTAACTCCGAACACTCCTCAATTTTCGAAAATTTTCATACTTGAGAGTCTTTGTAAAAAAATATCCGCCACTTAATCTTGTGACTTTGCATACTTCACTTTAATTTCCTTCTTTTTAGCATAATTCGCAACGTGTCTTTGCTTCAATCGCGTCTCCTTCGAAAGAGACACTTTCCATGCACATTTCGGCCGACGTATAACGCTTTTCGTACCATTTTATTAATTTAACCAAGTTTTCACAATTCACAATCTTCATAACTTTGTTTTTTTCCTTCACTTCTCTAAATTTTACTTTCACTCCATTTTGAAATTTCTCAAATTTATTCTCATTTATATCAAAATATTGAACCATATCTATCCATCCGGTGTTGAAACACCAATTCTCTAAACTAAAGTGTTTTCCTTCCTCATTTATCGTTTGTTTGTCTTCAAAACTCAATATAGTGTCATTATCAAATTTAAACTTGTAAACACTCATCTCGACATCATTTTCCATAAAAGATAATATTTTTCACTCTCATTTTTTATTTGAAAATATATTTCTAAATTTGCATTTCTTTCAAAATCTAACTCCTCTTTTTCACATAGGAGTTTATCCTCAAATATTTCATTCATTAAATTGAGTTCCTCATTAGATCAAACTTATTCTCCACAATATTCGTTTGATTTTTTAATTTCTTTATCAAACAAAACTATATTTTCAACTTGATCATTCTCTTCATCCTTTAAAATAAATAATCTTTTATCATAAAAGTTATTACTTTTACATGTTTGTTCTCTTTTTTCTTTCAACTCATTTTGATACGATTTTTGTAAAAGCATACTTACCTTGGATGCATTTTGCGCATCTTCTTCACATTCGGTATTTTTTAACTTATTATCATCTCGCTTATCTTCTTCTCCATTTATAAACTCTTCGTCTTCACCAACCATTTTTCCATCTTCTTTATTTTCACAAATTTTACTATACACCTCTTTACCTTCATTATTTTCGTACAAATTCGAATTTTGCTCACTTTCTTCATTTTCACACTCTTTCATAAATAACTTATCTCTTTCAAAACATTCCACCCAATACTCTTTGGGTAAAGTCACGTCTCTTTTGTTTGAGACGACCACCTTAAGCATTTTCCAAACATCACTCGGAGACTTTTGATTTTCTATCTCCTCCCAAATTTTTGGATGTATGGATCTTTCTAAGATGAAAAATGCTCTCTTCTCCTTAATTTTTCTGACTTTTTTGCTTAGATCATCTTGTTGTGTTTCGTCCACCACGTCCCACAAATCACATCCTCCGAGATAAGACCTTATAATTGTACTCAACCTTTTGTAATTCGAGTACATCAACTTCTCGCATACAAATTTCATGGCTTCCATGACCCCCACGATATTTCAAGCTCTGATACCACTGTTGAAAATATGGATGGCCGGAAAGACCCAACTCACAACATGTGAAAAAACTCACACAAATATAAACTCACAAAAAATATAAAAACTGAAATAAACTTCTTATTAAAATCTCTCTATTTTTATTTGATAGTACACTACAAAGGGAAAAATAACATCTATTTGTACTTATCTTGAAATTCGATAAGACTCCAAACATTTATAATAAAAAATAAAAACTCTCATAGGTTACATAATTATAATTATTAACTATGAACCCATAAACCCATGAATTCATGAAGCTCAGGAGTTATAACTTAAACAAACATAAAAACTAATATTAAAAGCAAAACAAGTTATAATTTTCAAAAGACGTCGGCGACTAAATATAAAGGGTGTCGCTTTGTGCCAGTTAATCCTGAAGTCTCTGTCATATCTATTTTGTCAGGTTCGACGCCATTGGGGAGTTTCCAGTTGAAGTGAAAGAGAAGTTGAGATAGAACAAGCTCGACCATCGCATCACTAAAAGTTATACCTGGACAAAGCCGTCTTCCTGATCCAAATGGAATATACTCAAAGTTTTTCCCATTATTTTCAAAAATGTTATTTTCAAATCTCTCGGGTATAAATTTATCCGCGTCTTCCCAAACATCAGGGTCTCTTCCAATCGCCCATGCATTCACAAGGACCCTAGTTTTAATAGGTATCTTGTATCCGTCTATCTCACAAGCCTCCCTACATTGTCTAGGAATTAAAGGACCAGGAGGATGAAGCCTTAGAGCTTCTTTCATAACCATATTTAAGTAGGGTAATCCAGGTGTTTCACTTCCTTCTTTGTTATTCTTGGTTTTGCTGAGACTTAATCTCACCTCCGATTGTGCTTTCTCCATTACTTTTGGGTTTCTAATCATTTCTCACATAGACCATTCCATAACAGATGCTGAAGTTTCGGTTCCTGCAAAAAAAAGATCCTGCACGTAGAAGTTTTTTGTACTGTATCACTTTGTCGTGATTTGCAGAAGCCAAAAGGTAAAAAGAAAAGTACTTTATTTGGCAATTTGTAGATGGCAATATAGAGGATCATGCTGATTATATTTACTTAACCTTTAGATTTGGGATTTAATTTAGGGAAACGACAATATAATAAATGTTTAGAGGCTTAAGGAAAACACCCTTTAATTTTGACGTTCATTCAAAATTCATTAGATGTAATCTTCAAAATAAATTAAAAATTCATTAGATGTGTATGATAGGACATAAAAATTGGACCCGAATATTCTATTCGGGTAATAATCAATCCACTTTATAAATGGGTATCCAACGCTTAAATGGGTCATCACATGCCTTTTCATCATAGAATAAGATTGTGATTATCAAAAGCCCAAGCCCACTTAACTAGGGACCCATACCTGAAAAACTCCCTGAGATGAAGACATTTGTCAACATCCTAGAAGGCTTAGTTGCCTATAAATAGCCAACTACCCCTCCTAGAAAGCCCCGAAAAAATCTATTCAAAAATATAGAGAGAAGTTGAGAAAAGAGAAAAACTAGTCAAAGCTTATCCAGTTAAGAAACAAACCGAACAGAGAAAGAACCGAGCATCGAAGAAGAAGGAGAACGACCAAGATAAGAGTTTAAATAGTTAAATCGAGCGCAATTGTAGTAAGTTAATAATAATCCGAGCAAGTGTAACAATCCGAACAAGTGTAACGACCTGGTCAATAATAAAGACCAAGAAGTGTTCATTACATACAACTAATTTATCATTATTTTATTGTTGAAAAGTCTAACGCGACCGACCAAAGTTATGGCTTTATCAAATGGCGCCGTCTCCGGGATTCATCTAGTCCCCAACTAGTTTAGAATTCGAATACCAATACTCTACCAGACGAGCGACAATGGTGACCAATGTAGAAGAAACCCATCCCGAGATAGTAGAAACCAATAACCAAAACGTGCAATTCAACCAACAAGACCTCGACGATCTACTCGAAATCTGTGATAGAAATGACGCTATCCAGCCCGGAAATCAACCAACAACCTCCTATGTCAACCAAGAACCACCCCAGCAACTTGAAGGGATTGTTGACGAACCCTCCTCGTCCTCGGATGATGAACAAGTCATGCCCGTATTAAGGCGCGCATGAAGACGCCAATCCGGATCCCAAGCAGGGCCGAGCTCAAGAGTCCCTTTGCCAACAGCCTCGGTCAACTCCCGCGCTCGTTTACAAACGAACGAAGATCACCGATATGGTATGCCCGGGGGTCATGTACTTGAACAGTCGTCCCGACCACCGACTCATCCGCCGAGGATAATTACACCATCCACGGTGGAAGTACAACACGTTGTTCCATCGGCCGATGAAAGGAACTATGCCCAGCTGCAAGCTCAACTGGCGGCATGCATGACGGCCATGACAGCTGCCGGCATCGCATTGCCAATTACCCAGCTCACCAATACAGACAAAGATCTACTCCGTGAAGCGGAAGATTCAGCTTACAGGGCCGCCCTGGAAGCAGCAGGGCGACGAACCAATACAAGAGTGCCCCATCAAGGGGGCAGTGTCCCAGAGATGATCCCTCCGATAGTCATCCACCCAAACACTCATAGGGAACGTGTCCTCGATACCCACACGAAGGACGGTAGATATCCCGAACACATGATCGGGGAAAGTTATGGACCACCACCACATCAGCGGGGATACCCCCCCTACCAAGCCTCGGATGACGCGTTCCAACAAGCATGGAACGTATGCCAAGAAACCCCATGCGCCGAACAGATCACGAGATATCACAATCCGGCGGGGTTCGTCATCCCTGAGGTTAGGCTTTATGATGGAAGGAGTTGTCCTATCGACCATCTAAGGCACTACAAGACGAAGATGGAATTGTGGAGTGATGACCATGCACTCATGTGCAAATTTTTCAAAAACAGCTTGGGCCAAGAGGCTTCGTCGTGGTATCACAACTTACCACGGGGCTCCATAAGAGACTGGGCAGAGCTGCTAAGAGTGTACTCCACCCGATACGCTGCCCATAGGAAAAAGAAGGTTAGCATCGAAACCCTTCTGAAAATGACGATGATGCCGAATGAGAGGCTCAACGACTATTGCATACGCTTCATCGATGTAGCAAACCAGATTCCACAATACGCCAATAATATAGCCATTCAGAACTTTATCAATTCCATCCCTAATGGCTATTGGGCAAGAAGGAAGTTCATAGGCAAAGACTTTCCGACCGCGGATTCTCTACTGGCCTACTGCACCCACCTCACCGATAAAAATGATGAGATTCGTTTCCTCAACCGAACCCTACCAAGAAGAGAAACAGTTCGGGAAGCACATGTGGGTCGTAAAAGAGCCAGGAACAACCAGGAAGAAGCCTTCAAACCGACCAGGAAGGACAAAGGTCCCGAGGTCCACAAGAGGGTAGACCGACAACAAGAACCTGAGCCTAAACCGCTCCAGATCGCATACCCAACCCCGATCAACGAACATAAACCGCTCCAGCTCACTTACCCAATGCCCCCCAAACCGCTCCAACAAGGTCGGTTCCAAGAGAGGGAATGCCGAAATAACTTCGGACCGGTCGAACTACGATACACTTTCAACATGTCCGCTGATGATATCCTAAAAGATATATGCAGGGAAAGTTGGTACTCCCGACCACAACCGATCAATTCTCCCCCTAATATGAGAGACCCCAAGCTTTTCTGCACATATCACGAGGATCACGGCCACCTCACCGAGCATTGCCGTCACCTACGATAGAAAATGAACCTATGGGGTGATGCAGGATACCTAGCCAAATTCATCAAAGGCGAGGGGAACAAAGGCAAACAACTGGCCATCGAGGGAGCCGACAACCGGCAGGGCAAAACGATCAACGTCGTTCACATGTCATGACCTAAGGGAACAGGTGGAGAACGATCACGACAGCGGCAATTGGCGCACTTCGGCCAGGTAGCCAAGGCGTCACAAGTGTCGACCTCTAAAAGGCAATGCACGCCCCGACGACATCCACCCATTTCCTTCTCGGGTCTTGACGAGGAAGGGGTGATTTATCCCCATGGGGACACCATTAATCTCCGTGTTCAAATTGGCCTCGACACGGTCAGCAGGGTGCTTATCGACCAAGGAACCTCTTGTGACATCATGTACAGAGAGCTTTTCGACAAAATGGAACTCAAGACACAAGATCTCCAACCTACTGATGTCACCTTGATCGGGTTCATCTCCGAGACGACTAAACCTTTGGGTAAGATCGTCCTCAACGTCACAACTGGATCCGTTTCAGTTCCCGTGGAGTTCTTAGTAGTCAACGACAGCTCCGGCCACAACGCAATCTTGGGCCGACCTTGGCTGCATGCCATGCGGGCCATACCCTCAACCTACCACCAAAAAGTCAAATACCCAAATGACAGGGGAGAGATCGAGACAGCCAGAGGATGTCAAGAAGATTCAAGACGCTGTGAAGACATTACCGCAGCCCTACAACAACAGCTGATCGTTGTCGAACAACCCACCAGCACAAAGAAGCTGATCAACCAAATATCCAAAACCGAGAGGGTTGTTGAAGAACAAGTAGGAGAAACACTTAGGAAGGTGTATACACCGGATATGGACGAGGAGCACTACTTCCTCCTCGGGAATACCCTTCCAAAACGGGAATCCGAAGAGTTGGAAGCATTCCTCTTCAGCAACGTTGATAAGTTCGCCTGGAGTCCCAAAGACATGCCAGGCCTAGACCCCAAAACGGCATGCCACCACCTAAGTGTTAATTCCGAGTAAAAGCCGGTAGCTCAAAAGAGCAGAAAAGTGTCTGTACAGCACAGAGCAACTATAATCGCTGAAGTACAAAAACTATTGGAGGCTGGAGCCATAAGGGAGGTTTTCTATCCGAAATGGTTATCCAATCCAGTCGTTGTCCCAAAAAAGAACGGCAAGGAGAGAGTCTGTATAGACTTCACCAATCTCAACAAAGCCTGTCCGAGGGACCACTTTCCCCTCCCGAGGATAGATCAACTGGTGGACGCGACTGCGTAAGCAGAAAGAATGACCTTCCTCGACGCATATTCAGGATACCACCAAATTCCCCTCGCCCACGAAGATCAAGAAAAGACATCGTTTATATCGCCTTTGGGAAATTATTGCTACACGATAATGTCGTTCGGCCTGCGCAATGCGGGAGCAACGTACCAAAGGATGATAACGAGGGTATGTAGAGATCATATAGGGAAGACGATGGAGGTGTACATAGACGACATGGTCGTCAAAAGCGAAAAGGCTGCATCCCACCTTCAAGACATCAGAGATGTCTTCCGTACGTTGGGCGAGCACAAACTGAAACTCAATGCGAGCAAGTGTGCCTTTGGAATCAGCAAAGGAAAATTTCTGGGGCACATGGTCAGCCGATGAGGAATAGAGGCAAATCCCGACCAGATCATAGCTCTACAGAACCTGGCAGCGCCCAAGAATAAGAAACAGGTACAAGAGCTCACGGGAATGATGGCCGCTTTGAGTAGGTTCATCAGTCGATCCGCAGATAAGGGACGACCGTTTTTCGAATCACTCAAGAAAGATAGAAAATTCGTGTGGGACCCGGAATGTGAGGCTTCATTCAACAATCTCAAATAGTACTTGAGGACGCTGCCACTGCTGGTAAGGCCGAACAAAGGGGATATTCTGGCATGCTACCTAGCAGTTTCCACTACAGCTGTGAGTGCAGTCATCCTCAGAGAAGAGGGTCGCGAACAATTTCCGATCTACTTCGTCAGCAAAATTGTGGTCGAAGCCGAAACACGTTACCTACCCTTGGAAAAGCTGTGTCTGGCATTGGTCGTCGCAACCAGGAAGTTGCCAAACTATTTTATAGCTCATCAGGTCCGGGTATACACGAAGTTTCATGTCAAATAGTCACTTCGACGGACAGACATAAGCGGTCGAGTTGCCGCCTGGGGGGTCGAACTATCCCAATTTCATATCGAGTTCGTACCCCGACATGCCATAAAAGGACAAGTCTTGGCCGATTTCGTCGCGGAGTTCACCGAAGGCTACGACGAGCCATTGGCACTCTCTCCGCAATCACACTGGCAGATACATGTCGACGGATCAGCGACCAAGGACGGATCCGGAGCAGGGATCATCCTAATGTCTAGAGAGGGAGCAATCATCGAAAAAAACATAAAACTGGGCTTCCGAGCTAGCAACAATGAGGCAGAATACGAAGCCATGATAAATGGCATGCTCGTCGCCCGGTCCCTCGGATGCTCTCACTTAATTGCAAGTTCAGACTCCATGCTCATTGTCAATCAAGCCCTTGGCGAGTACCAAGCCAAAGATGACAGGATGATCCTCTATCAAGAGAAAGTCCAAAGCTTGATGGCCACCTTTGAACAGTGCGAGTTAGTCAGGATCAATCGCACCGAAAATGCACATGCCGATGCCTTGGCCACCCTAGCCTCGACCTTAACATTGACCGATACCCGGTCAATCACAGTAGAACTACTTATGACCCCGAGCATAATTAAAAGGATAGACCGAGTGACGACAGTGCAGTACGAACTAGTTTGGATGGATGACATGACTCATTATCTGCGAAGTGGAACGCTTCCGGCCGACAAGATAAAAGCGCTGAAAATTACGAGAAAAGCTCCTCGGTTCTGGCTCTCCGAGGACGACAGACTGTACAAATCCAGTTACCGGGGACCCCACCTACTGTGCGTGCCTCCCGAGCTACAATTGCCGGTCCTGGAGGAAATCTACGAAGGATCCTGCGGAGCACACATCAAAGGGCGATCCCTTGCAAACAAGGCAGTTACCCAAGGGTATTGGTGGCCCTATATCAAGAGAGACGCGGATGTATATGTCCAACGTTGTGATAAGTGCCAACGATTTGCCAAAATACCACGACTCCCCTCGTCTCTAATGACCCCCATATCGGCTTCATGGCCGTTTGCACAATGGGCAATAGATCTGGTCGGAAAACTCCCAAAGGCCCTGGGGAGCGTGGAATATCTGATCGTCGCGACGGATTATTTCACCAAATGGGTTGAAGCTAAGCCCCTCCGAGAAATTAAAGCCAGCAACGTCAAACAATTCATCTGGGAATACATCATAACCAGGTTTGGAATACCGTACGCTATTGTCGCCGACAACGGAACCCAGTTCAAAGATGCACAATTACAACTGTGGTATGAGGAACTGGGTATCCGAAAGTTCTATTCGACGCCGACATATCCACAGGGCAATGGCCAAGCAGAGGTATCGAACCGAACAATAATAGACGGCATCAAGACAACCCTTGAGCAAGCAAAGGGGAGATGGCCCGAGCGGCTACTCAACGTCTTGTGGTCGTGCCGAACTACGCCGAAGACGGGCACCAAGGAAACCCCATTTAGCTTAGCATACGGTGTTAAGGCCATCATACCAACAGAAATTGGGCTACCCACGCTCTGAACAACTTTAGTCGAGCAGGGAAACAATGAACAAAGAATGAGAGAAGAACTTGACATGATAGACGAGAAACGAGAGATAGCAGCTCTTACACTCGCGAAGTATCAACAAGGCATCAAACAAGCATATGACAAGAGGGTGAAAGGGACCAAGGAGTTCATGGTCGGAGAATTGGTGCTACGACGAGTAACGGTATATACCCGAAATGTAATACATGGTAAATTGAGCCCCACCTGGGAGGGACCATACGAGATCGTCAAAAGAACAAGCCTAGTTACCTACAAACTCAAAAGCGTTCTGTTCGAAAATAGCAGAGGGGAGAAAAATTCTTGGAACGTGGCTAACCTAAAGAAGTACTACATATAAGCCTGACCGTCAGTACAAATACAGGTGCCGCCTTATCTCTCTAACCTAATGTCATTGACTTTTGAATAAATAAAGTATCATATCATGCTGTCTAGCCAATGCAGATGAAATTCCCAACATGGCGTGAAAAAATACGCCTAGGAATACTATGAAATTCCCAACATGGCCGAAGTGCCTAGGAATACTGTGAAATTCCCAACATGGCGTAAAAAAAAATACGCCTAGGAATACTATGAAATTCCCAACATGGACGAAGTGCCTAGGAATACTATGAAATTCCCAACATGGCCGAAGTGCCTAGGAATACTGTGAAATTCCCAACATGGCATGAAAAAATACGCCTAGGAATACTATGAAATTCCCAACATGGCCGAAGTGCCTAGGAATACTATGAAATTCCCAACATGGCCGAAGTGCCTAGGAATACTATGAAATTCCCAACATGGCGTGAAAAAATACGCCTAGGAATACTATGAAATTCCCAACATGGCCGAAGTGCCTAGGAATACTATGAAATTCCCAACATGGCCGAAGTGCCTAGGAATACTATGAAATTCCCAACATGGCCGCAGTGCCTAGGAATACTATGAAATTCCCAACATGGCGTGAAAAAATACGCTTAGGAATACTATGAAATTCCCAACATGGCCGAAGTGCCTAGGAATACTATGAAATTCCCAACATGGCCGAAGTGCCTAGGAATACTATGAAATTCCCAACATGGCATGTCTAAAAGAATGCCTAGGAATACTTATGTATATGCAGGTACCCGTTGACCCAATGAGCAAGGATGAAAAGCAATACAGCAATGGGGAGAACAATTCAGGCCCACATTCTGGGGACGATAAATTACCAAATGGCGAAAACAATGAAAAGAAATCAATCAAAACAATGAAATAGCAGCAACGGGAATGTCCAATACACGTATAATAAAATGAAGCAGATAATACAGGCCCACATTATGGAGGCAACACCATGCCAAACGAAGAAATCAGCAAAGGAAAATCAATCCAATCAATGAAATATCCGTACAACAATGAGAAGATCCGAACACAGGAGTAAAGAAATAAAGCAAATAGTCCTCGCCCGCGTTACGGAGGCAACAGGGTACAACCAACAAATAAAGAAATTTATTTAAGAGCTTCTACATGAGGAACACGACGGTAACTGACCGAGTGACAATTCTTCATCATCCGTCGAAGTATCCCCATCAGTTTCCTCGCCATCAAAACGCTCCTCAGAAATAAGGGCATCAAAGTTGGTCGTATGTGCGCCAACGCATGTCAGCGTTTTAAGCCGTGCAGAGAATTCGGCTCCTTTAGCGACCTCGTGAGCATCCGAGGCCGCTTTCCGACGAGCATCATCGAAAGGAAGCTTGCGAGCTTCGATCATAGCTAGAGAGGCATCGTATCTGGATCGGCACAAACGGAAATACTTCACCAGCATGTTCTCTTGGGTTACCAACGACTTTAGTTTACCGAAGTATTTTTCCTTTATCCGCCAATATCGATCTAAACGACGCTCCTGAACCTTAACAACATGCTCGGAACGCCGAGCGTACTCACGAAAAGAAGACGCCTGAGTTTTCAACTTGGCCCTAAGTCGGCCACATAAATTGAGCAACTCGACATTTTTACCCAATAAAAAGATATAAGGAACCTTGGCATGCTCATCACTAGCCACACCAGATGGGACTTCGTCTCGGGCGGCACAAGTAGGTCCTGGCCCCGGACTAACTAGGCTTGGAGAGCCAGCCTGGTGCGACGTAGTAGCATGTGCCTAAAAAAAAAAAATGGGAAGAAAGGAAGAGATGAATACTCATTAAAAAAAAAAAAAAAAACTACAAATAATACGGCAAAACAAACAACTCAATTATTAATCCGATAGCCCCTCAACGGACGCTGAGGTCTCTACTACATCAGCGACATGAATATCTCGCAATGAAACAATTTGAGTCCCCAAGCGCTCACGAACGACCGCATCGACTCGGTTCAAGGCAGCCGTGGTCTCAGTTACCCCGGCCGTCGCATCAACCATGCGTTCTGCCCGGGCAACACCACTCATCCCTTTTACATGCTCAAGCACCTCTAGAGCGCGAGCTCGGGCCCAATACGCTTTGACAAAAGTTAACAGTAGGTCCGCATCCTCGAAAATGGCACCTAGGACTAAGTTCAAGCTCGTCACACGGCCTCGGGCTTCATCACGAGAGCGCTGAAGCGCACCAAGAAGTTCTTTCGCCTTACCCTTGTTCGCCTTATAATATGCGGTCTTTTTGCTGAATTTCTCTCCCAAGTCACGTAACCGAATCGACATGTTTGAAATATGAACATTCAGATCATCGATTTTATGACGGGCCGAATTCAGTTCAGCTGTTAGGAAAGCCTTAGATCTCTCAAGGCCATCTATAACGTTACCTCCGCTACGACTAGGCGAGGTCCAGACCACCATGGCCAGAGGGTTATAGGGTACCTGACAATATTTTGTTTTCACATTCTTCAAAATATGATGACCCTACAAAAGGGGAAATTAACTCGGAAAAGCCAAAAAAAACAAAAAAAACACATCACCTATATTACCACTTCCCCAAAAGAATATGTTTCTAGATACAAAAGAGACCCACAATTCGGGTACCAAAAGACTTTACAATAAGATACAGAGAAAATACTACAAGAAAATGGTCAAGGCTCCACCTGAGGGGATGCGGGTGGGGGATTGACGGTAGGAGCAGACCGAGGAGTCGTTGGAGCCGAACCAGAATGGGGACGCGGCGCCGTCGACGTAGTGTGTCCCGGCATCCGTGGGAGCTCCTCGTCTCGGAGGTTGGCCCAATCTTGAGGCTTAGGAGGTGCACCATGAGGACAGGGATACACCAATTCCGACCACGCTCGATCCGACAAGGGAACCTTTGCGAAATTGAGCGCGCGCACATGAGCGCAATAGACGGCGAAATTAGCCATCATTGCGAACTTTGTCCGCTCCTCCGCGTGCGCCGCTTTTAGAGCGGTCACCTCAGCCTTTTCGGCTTCAACATCCTCACCTCCGCATGCGCCGCATGAACTCCGCCGACAGCTCGTCGTAATTATCGCCCAGGATCTTATTATCGGCGACGAGTTTCTCTTTCTCGGCGACGAGTTTCTCTTTCTCGGCCACCAGCTTCTCTTTATCAGCCCCAAGCGCTGCCATCTGGTCCCTCAGCGCCACGGTACTCAAGACAACCTGTATTTCAAAACATCAGATTCCGACTAAAATATGAGCAGCATGACATAATACAAAATACACGCCCAACATACCCGCAGCGCATCAGCGTTGACCTGCTCTATAACCGACATTGTAGGCCGAGCAAATATTGTTTCTGCATCCTTGAAAGCGAGGGGTTTAAGAGCAATATACCCCATCTTCAAGGCTCGGGGTTGCTTCAGCAGCTCACCCCCACATCGGTCAATATAACGGATCATTTCAACCCCGTCCTCCAACCCTTCCTCCGATTCCTCGGCAACCCCATCTTCACCACCCCTCCCAACATCCACGGCAGTCTCTTTGTCACCTTCCACTTCCACCTCCTTCTCCGAAGGGCCAGTCTCAGGGGCCCTGTGCTCGCTCACACCCTCAATACGGGTGGGCGAGACAACAAGCGGGACCATCATCTCCTCAGTACGGATAGGCGAGATTGTAGGCAGAGTCATTGTACTCTTGCCCATGTTTACCATGAGGTTGAGATGTCCGAATATGTTATCCATCGACCCCTAAAACACAATAATACCCATAGACCGGGCAAGAGCGAGGGTAACCAATGGAGAAGTCAGTAGCTGAAACAAGATAACCAATGAAGCAAAGAACTAGAGAACAACACAACAATCAAAAGACAAGAGAATCAATATACATATACACATACCTCGCCAGGTGCAGGGACATCCTCGGGGATATCCCCTTGGGAAGTAGCCTCCTCGGTGACCGATGTATCGGTCCCCCTAGCCCTCTTCGTTGTTCCAACGACGGGGTCAGGTCCACGACGCTTCGAGCGAACGGTCTTTTTCCCTACCCGAGCAGCACTTCGAGCTCGGACCACCTTTAAGAATTCCTCCTCGGACTCTTTAGGGATCTCGGGCACAGGATTCCCCTTTGTCACTGGCCCCGCAGGGTATCCGAGTAGCACGGGAGCAGTACGACTAGCAGGATCCTTCATTGATCCAGGCCCCCACCATTTCCAAAGAGCTAAGAGAGCCTCGACATTGGGAGCACCGAGGTCTGGAATCATGGGAGCCCTGGTAGCAGGTCCGGGAATTTGGTGACCAACACAACCCCAATTACCGGAAACAATCACAACACCAAGGTTTTCCCCCTTGTTGGTATCCGGCAGACCAAAAACAAGCCGACAGAAGGCACGCATGGTCTTCAGATACAAGCTATGGCGATCAAAACTCAAAGTATAGATCCCGAACACGTCCTTTAGTTCGATCGGAATTCCGGCCAACTCCGATAGCCTTTGAATACCGTTTAGGGTACGGTAACCATTCAGGGCCAGTTGGGCCGGAGCAATCTGAACGGCCTCAAAGAACGAAGCCACCCACTTGCTGAAAGGAAGTCTTAAACCCCCAGTAAAGAATGCCGAGGAAAGTACAGCTACCTCGCCGGCGGGAACAAACCCCAACACCTCGTTGTCCGATATCGGAATCCGAACATGTATGTTGTCGGGTATTCCGGCAAGCTTCTTAAAATCCTTTTCCACAAATGGGCCCACTTGGGCCAGACATTGGGTCAAAATTTCCTATCCAAACATCAACAAAAATCCATCAATATACTAACACACAAGCCACAATAACATCAACATAACGAAATTTACTCCCTTCCCAATCAGTATAAATCCAGTACACAACTCAATATCGTCAGACATATATAGACAACCACAACATGTTACCAGCGCCATATCTACGACCACAACAACGAATCAAATACCATCCCTCAAACAAAAAGAACATAATGATAACAAAGCACTTACAGTTGTCATTCTGAGCGGATACGTTCGAACAGCAGCAAATATATCGACAATACAACGAAACCCTAGGTGGAGCGGCAGCACGTTTTTCCTTTTTGGCGGGAAGAGTATACTTTAGAGAGAGACAGATATTTTCTTCAGCAAATTATGTGATAAACACAAAAGGGATTGCTTGGCACAGTAAAAAAGGAGTGGAGTCACAAAAAGAATAAAATAATAACCACCTTTTCGTGTGACAGAGGTTTACCTTTTTTCCAACCATAGATAAGTCAACAACCGCTGTTATTTCTCACTTATAAACGCTCCAGATTTCGCCACGTCAGCGCATATCCCACTACCCAAGGCAATTCACATCATTACACCTAAATAAACGGCCAGTGGACCCTACCACGAAAAGCTTCCAGCATACGCTACCAATAATATCCCCGATTAAGATCCTCGACGCTCAACCATTCCTTACCAAAAGGACACACCGAACAAGGTGGACGGAGACCGTTCATAGCTTGACGACTTTAAGCATCAAGTCTAACAACGCTCTCCGGGGGGATAACCAGGCACATTGCTCGATGTGTATTGACATAAAGGCAAAGTGAACAAGAAATAAAACAGAATAGACAGAATCAAGTATAAAGCAAAAGTTTTATTCATCCACAAGGGGGAAAAACACAAAAATACAACCAAAGAGAATTTTGACAAGAAAATACACCGTCCTACTTCTTAGAACTACCCCCCATATCGGCATCCTTCTTCGCCAAGAGCTCCTCCAGACTCTCTCTCTCCCTAATCAAACGAGCAATCGCCATCTCGGCCTGCTGCAAGGTGTAAGACTGCGACTTGCATTTCTGCTCGGCTTTGAAACGAGCAATGCACTCCGCATCCCAATATTGTTTGAACCTCCTCACTTCAGTCTGAGCACACTTGAGATCATGCTTCAGCCATGACATCTCAATCTCTTTTAGCTGAAGAGGAGTCAAATCCTCCTCCCCAAAACCAGGGGGACGGGGTAGCAAGAAAGTAGGCTCCTTTTCCAGAAGGGCTTTCTTTTTGGAGACATATCTAGTAATGGGAGCCATCTCAAAACAAAAGCAAGTTAGAGGAAACAAAAATTATCAACAAGAGAGAGGAAAGAAGATTGGATAATGAAGAACAAGCAATAGGGAGCATTTATAGAGAGTCAAAGAGCACAAAGCAACAAAAGCACGAGATACGAACAGATACATCTGATTCAAATACAAAAAAAAAAAAAAAAAAAGATACAAGTTCCAAAACGGGAAATACATCAGAAAACTAGCCCAATCTAACTAAGGACCAATGGGTGGAAAAACCGAACTACCAGACCGAGAGAAGGCAAAACGAGCAGAGCAGTTCAACCGAGCTTGGTATGAATCATTCATGGCAATCAAATTTTCGTTCTCCGCGGAGAGTTCAGATTTCTCCCTAGTAAGAACCATGACGCGCTCCTCCAGCCGAGCATTCCTAACCATCATGTTAGCCAGGCCTTGAGGGGAGTTATCGAACTCGTCTTGAGCATGGTCCCAAATTTCCTCGGCATCATACCAAGAGTTAGCCAGACGATTTCTCTGTAACAACAAGTGATCGAGCTGACGACTCAAGGCCGAAATCTCGGTCCACTTCACCGTCTCTTCGGGATGAGATCTGAACAAGCTCAAGGCCAAAACTCCGTACTCTTTCTCAAGCCTTGCCATCCGACGTCGGACGAGAGATACCTCCGCATCCAAACCCTTCATCTGAGCATGATATCTCCCCACAGATTCAGACATTCTGGGAAATTGCTATAGTACAAGAGAAAGTAGGGGAGGGAAGAGCAAACAACAAAAGTAAAAAGGAGAAATGATAACTACTAAAAAAAAAAAGAGATAGTAAGAAGAAAATGGAGGAGGAAGAAATGAAGGAAACAGACAAATAAAGAAGAAGTCAAAGAAACAAAAAACAGAAAAGAAGAAGAGTGCAAAAAGAGGAGGAGGAAGAAATGAAGAAAATTGAAGAAAATCAAAAGAAAAAAAAGGAAAATGGAGAGGTTAGGGGGAGGTCGATCGGTATCGATGAGAGGGCCCGGCAGAGACATCCCTGTCTCGAAGTGCCGAGTTCCCCCTTAGCACCTCATTCTCTTCAACTAGAGCCTGACGAGCACGTCGGTAATAATCTAGTTCGGATCTTAGCCAAGTTAATTCCCGAACCATCTCGGTATGGTGATAACGCATCACTTTTAACTCCTCCTCGGCATCCTTCAACAGTTTTAGTGCATGGCCATAGGAAGCTTCAAAAGCCTCCACTTGCAAAACCAATGCAGATTTGGTGAAAGAACTGGCCATTATAAAAAGATTATAAGATGAAGATTTGTATATAGGGGAAGATAATATGATAAGGGTTGTGAATATAACCATGCTTTAAGCAGGTATTTATAGATCAATTAGATGAGGGCTGGTATCGAGGTGTCGCAACCGTTCGCCAATGGGTTCTAAGAAGCGATGGCAATTAAAAGATGTGTCTGTTCAAGAAAAAACGTTTGGATTCCCAAAAGGCTCTGAAAAAGCATGGGTAATTAAAAGACACTCTTGTTCAAAAAAAACGCTTGGGTTCTTGCCAATATTTAAAGGGGGTAAGTAATAATGGAAGCAAAACACGCGTCATTTTGGGGAAAGGCAGCAGTTCAAATAAAATATCTAAGATCTTTTGCACAGAGCTCAAGAAAACTCTGGTGAATAAGATTTTTGTGCACAGGGCTCAAGAAACCTCAGTGGTCCCTAGATACAGAGATTAAGAAGATCCAGTGGATAGGGTCAAACACCAGGCCCAAGAAAAAGCATTAATGCAGCCACAAGCCCGCGCAGTCAAATAAATCGCGTTGGGAAAGTAATATTTATTGATTGATTGATACTTTATTACAAAAAAGGCAGTCAGAATAAAGGAAATACAGTAAAAATAATAAAATCATTTCATTGAAGGGCCTGCTTTGTCATTCGGCTTCCCCTTCAACCGAGCATACACTTCCTTAAGGGCCAGCTTGTAAGCCCTCTTGGAAGCAATGTGCCTATTTCTAGAAGCCTCAAGCTCTTTGATCCGAGCATGAGCCCAAATATTGTCGATCAGGGACTTCTGATATTCACGCTCCATGGCCTCCAAGCGCTCGTCCATCTCTTCAGCTCGGCGAGCCTCCATGGTTAAAAAGGCAACCCTCTTTTCGAGGATACGAGCCTTCCTAACCTCCTCCTCGAGATGGGCAACGTATTCACGAAGATTGTCACCACTATCTTCACGAGGAGAAGCCATTTGTACGATAATAAAGAATGAGTTGCAACAAGAATACAGGGACGATCACCTTTTATAGAAAGAAATAAGAGATAGATCAAAGGTCATCTCGAAGAAAGACAACCTCTTGAACTTCCCTAGAGCATTTATGGCTAACTACAGCAGTACAAGTCCAATTAAGTCATCCCATAGGGTATCAAGAAGATAAACAGACAAGAACAAGGATCGGGAAATATTTTATTAATTTCAAAAACTTCGATTACAACTGAGGAGAAAACTCCCCGTTCGAAAGAAATTACAACAGAAATCACAAAAGACTAATTATTTCGAGGAAGAGCCTTCTTCATCTTCATCCGAACTCGGTTTAGACCGAGCATGCAACTCTTTGAAGGCAAGCTTATAGGCCCTTTTCGCTGCCTTCTGCTTAGCCAGACAAACCTCGAGCCTCTTTATACGCTCGAAGGCCCAATCCCGATCGACCATCGTCACATGATGAGCAGAATCCATGTCAGACAACCTTTTCTTGTAGTTTGAAACCTTGGCCACGAGTTTCTTATTGGCGTTGCGAGATTTCGTGACCTCAGTTTCTAAATAAGAAATATAGTTAAAAGAGCTCTCACCAGTAGAACCAGAGGAAGCCATTACGTCACAAGCACAGTAGTAGTAAAATGCATGATTATGGAGGGGGCGCACCCCCTTTATAGGAGTTTTTTTCCTCGAAGAAAGATATTAGGATGGGTAACTACAAATGGGCCCCCCTGGGAACGACAAGATTCTATTGCGTTTCTCGATGAAGCATTGGGAACGACAAGACCGAAGTAGTAACCTCGACAGACCGAGCATGACTCCCTCGACATGGAAAAGCATGCCGAGGAAGTCAGGGAGCACTTGATAGGACATAAAAATTGGACCCGAATATTCTATTCGGGTAATAACCAATCCACTTTATAAATGGGTATCCAACGCTTAAATGGGTCATCACATGCCTTTTCATCATAGAATAAGATTGTGATTATCAAAAGCCCAAGCCCACTTAACTAGGGACCCATACCTGAAAAACCCCCTGAGATGAAGACATTTGTCAACATCCTAGAAGGCTTAGTTGCCTATAAATAGCCAACTACCCCTCCTAGAAAGCCCCGAAAAAATCTATTCAAAAATATAGAGAGAAGTTGAGAAAAGAGAAAAACTAGACAAAGCTTATCCAGTTAAGAAACAAACCGAACAGAGAAAGAACCGAGTATCGAAGAAGAAGGAGAACGACCAAGATAAGAGTTTAAATAGTTAAATCGAGCGCAATTGTAGTAATTTAATAATAATCCGAGCAAGTGTAACAATCCGAACAAGTGTAACGATCTGATCAATAATAAAGACCAAGAAGTGTTCATTACATACAGCTAATTTATCATTATTTTATTGTTGAAAAGTCTAACGCGACCGACCAAAGTTATGGCTTTATCAGTGTAACAATGTATTCACATGGGGAAGAGTTGTGCAGATGTGTTTGAACTTTGAACAGTGATAGATAATATCATGTCAACTAGCAATATTGAAGGGTAATGTGTATAGGGGACTACAAATCCATTTTCCTTGGTTAAAATCTGGTTAGTCTAAGAATCGAATTCGGAAGAAATAAAAAGACGAAGCCCAAATTAAGAACCAAAAAAGCAATATGATTAAATAGTTCTTACTAGAATGACTGCTTTGATGTTGTTATCAGTGATCGAAATCTCTTGCTCATTTCCTTGATGAAGTCTTAAGAGGACATCAAGTAGATCTTCTTTCTCATTTCTGCCTTGACCACTTTTCTTGCTCATGATATTGTACTCTCGACGTTTCTTGATAATATCATCCAAAATAGTATCTGTTTGTTTGTGAATCTTTTGCAATTTAGACTTTAGCCCGCTGGCTTCATTTAAGAACTTAAAAGAAGGGAAAAAATCCCCCAAGGTGAAGCCACCCATCAATGCCCCAATTTCGTCAATAAGAGATATTAGTGAGCTCTGACCATTGAAATTCTCACCAACGGTTGCTCTACAAATTACCGAGCTGGTATATAAATATAGCTTGAAACTCAAATCAATTGGCGATCCAACTGATTTCCCAATAGAGGCCACCAAATTTGAAGCCTCGCTGTCTCTGATGAAGTTAAATGACTTAACACGTTTGTTGCTAAATAGGTCGATCATGCATATCTTTTTGATCTGACGCCAATGATCACTCCAAGGGGTGAAACCAATTCCAGATGCGTTGTAGCTCAAGATTTCAGTTGCTAAAGTGCTAGGCCTTTCCGCAAAAGCGAGATCGTTAGTTTTCAAAACAGCTTTCGCCATTTGCGGGGAAGAGACAACTACGAGTGAGATTTGACCGAGCTTTAGGTGCATAAGTGGTCCATGTATCTTAGATAATTTGCTGAGAGTCAGATGTGGCAGTGACCTTGTTACCAAATGGTGCATGCTTCCAATGATCGGTAGCTTCCATGGACCAGGGGGTAGATTTTCGGCTTTAGATTTCTTTAGGAAGTTCATCAAAATCAACAAAAATAAGGAAGCGATTATAAGGAATATGTTTGTGTAGCCAGTTAGGGGCAAGTGATGTTCCATACTGGCAGAGGGGAATTTGATAAATGGTTTTGAGTACAATACTACAAATCACTCTAGTATTTATAGTGAAAAAAACGGTTTAGCCTGTCTTTATTAATTCACGGCTTTGATAGTTTTATATCATCTTTCTTGTAAGCGAATTAACCATTATTAACCCTTACTTCCGCAAGCATGGGGTTTATATTCAAGAAGTGATGGTTGGCATGGCTACATCCAATAACTTTGGTAACATTTGTTTAAAAATTTGGGCCAGTGGCACATTAAAAAATTACGATCAAAAGTTTTTTTTTTTTTAATAATTAGTAACCCTCGTTTGGAGATAAAACTGTTTTGCGTGGTATATTCGGGTACCAACCAATTGGACCAATCATTTTTATTCGATAAAAACTTGACTTAATCAAAACAAAAATACAGTTAAACCTCGATAAATGAATGCTCTTGGGACCAGCAAAAAATATTCGTTTAGTGAGTTTATTTACTTATCGATAAATGAATATATTATTCATTTATCGATAAATGAATTTTTATTAATTTAGATAGTATTTTTACATTTTTGGTGGCGTCACACCAAATGTGACGCCAAATGTGTCATCAAAAGAAGCCTTTCAAGCAGTAATCACCCTACGAAACTATTTGCTACAGCATGAGCAGAATATTCCAGAAATTGTGTTTGCACTAGAAAAAGTCGCAGATGTGATGCATTTTGGTGGAAGGAAAAAACAAACAACTTTAGACGCTTTTTTTGTGAAGAAATGACTTCTTGTATGAACATTGTTGATTGGAAGAAATATTTTTGTTTTTAGGATATATATATATATATATATATATATATATATATATATATATATCTTATGAATTTTAATGATTATTTATTTATATTTGCATGGGGTCTTTAAGGATTCAAAAAAAATTATTCGTTAATGCATTTAGCGAGGTTATTCATTTAGCCCATTTGCCCAAGTCGGGACCGGAGAAAATTATTCATTTGGCGAGATTATTCGTTTATCGGACATTCATTTATCGAGGTTTAACCGTAATGAATAATGAAAATCAAAAAATTGGATATTCCAAACTAGCTAGTTTGTTATTTGCTTATCAAATGTAAAATGATGCGATCAAATTATAGTCATATACAAGTGATTCTCAACTTAATTTTCTATACAAACTTAATATATATTTGTGTAGCCAGTTACGGGCAAGTGATATTCCATACTGGAAGAGGGGAATTTTATAAATGGTTTTGAGTATAATATTACAAAACACTCTATAGTATATTTATAGTAAACAATATGTTTGTACCTTGTTACTTCCAGGGTTAATTATAGTTTAGTTAGTGTGTTTTGTACACTTTTAGCATTAGTGACTTGAGTTTTTAAAAACTTGATTTAGTGACCTAAATTTATTAACTTTATATTTTTAGTGACATACCGTTACATATTTTAGATGAAAATAATTTGAAAGTTACAATTTAGTCTTTATAGTTTAGAAATTTATGATAAACACTTGAAAATTGTAAAAATCACACTCATATAAAAAATACTTATATGAAAGCTTAAAAGTTTTTAAAAATTAAACACTTATATAAAAAAAAATGTATATAAGCAAATATTAGTTGCACAATTAATTAACAAACAAAATGAATACAAGCAACAAACACCATATGAACTCTATAGTTGAGATGATATAAATATATATTTACAAAACTAATGAATATAAAGGATAATTACCGTCAAGTCAATTTTAATAATTTAGCATCTTCAATTTATTTATCACGAATAAATAAATAGAGGTAACGCTGTATGAGTTCTATCCAATTAGACTTTCACTTGTTTTTAGCAAAATCTTAATCACTTAAAAAAATTATATTGTCTGTAATAATTTAATATTGAACTTACACAGAATAAAAAAAGGGCTTAACGCAAATAGCGTGAGTAAAAACGTAAAAAGCGAGTTTTTTTTTATATATAAAAAAAAATAATTGATTTTTTTATTAAAAAAGTGGATACAACTACGTTGTTTTGGGTCAAGTTATTTCTTTACATAAGTATACATAAATAAGAGTTATAATATTCTTATTAGTTATAATATTCTTATTAGTTATAATATTGTAATTTAAGATTAAATTTTTAAGTGTGTTAACATAATAATCATCTGAATTATATGATTATATAGGTAAAAAAAATACACCGCAAATCACTTTGTTACTACGTTATTTGCGCTTTTAACATAATTCTCAATAAAAAGTCTATAGTAACGATAACGGCATTTAAATAATCCTCTACTCCCACGACCATAGGTTTATATTCAAGAAGTGGGGGAAGGTTGGCAGGGCTACATCCAATAACTTTGAATCCAAAAACTAGTTTGTTATTTGCTTATCAAATATAGAATGATGCAATCAATTTTTAGTCATATACAAGTGATTCTCAAATTAATTTTCTATACAAACTTAATATATTTCAGACATCCATTAAAGATATCAGTATTATACTATTTTACCTTTTGTAACATTTTTAGCCTATTCTAAGAAGGCGCGTTTGTACT
Source organism: Primula vulgaris (assembly GCA_963920805.1). NCBI lineage: Eukaryota > Viridiplantae > Streptophyta > Magnoliopsida > Ericales > Primulaceae > Primula > Primula vulgaris. Next base: position 32,630,455 of record OY987214.1, on the reverse strand, counting down.
AGTATGGGCGACTTATATTTCTACATTTAATGACATACAATTCGTTAGAACTTACAATATGAAATATGACTTCTGAGACATAATTTTTTAAGGAAATCATTTCTGCCTAGTTCACTTTGCTATAAAATGTATACAATTCAATAGATGGTTCATCTTTTTATATATATATATTAATGCTAATTTAATACGGGTCGATGCGGGTTAACATGTGGGTTGGGATCTCAACCCAACCCACACCTAACCCGCATAATATATTGCGGGTCAGTGCCAGTTGGATTGAGATTTTTTGACCAGTCAACTCTTACGGTTGGGTTGGGGGTTGTTTGCCCACCCTATGTAATCCTAGTATAATTTTTGTTCCCGTAAACGGTCGAGGTCTCATTTTTTCTCTTAAATTAAGATACGTTTAATAACAATAATTTGAAGTAGCAACTATAGGTTGAGCTGGAAGTCGGTCTCATTTTTTCTCTTAAATTAAGATACGTTTAATAACAATAATTTGAAGTAGCAACTATAGGTTGAGCTGGAAGTTGTCAAACTACGACTCTGCAAGCGATTACTAACATAAAAGTTTTATTAAATATGTCAAACCTCGCTATTGTTTTTCTTTATCACAATGCATAATGCAAAAAGATATGACTAGCAATTTCAACATTGATCTAGCTTACCGGGCTGGCCATTAGCCCTCTCTATTTTGATTATATTTTATATCATTATATGTAACTTTGTGTTTCCAACAGAAAATATACCACTTCTAAAGAAAGCAACGTCAGTTTAGACATAAGTAAACCAAGTTGAACACTGCAAAAAAAGTTCTACTAGAATAGTGACATTTTCTGCACATCATCTACCCGCAAACAGATGAAGACGGATTTCATTTCAACTATACGGCTTTTGCCAGTTAGCGACAAATTTACAACACATTTAGTCGTCCGTATTCTATTTCTTTTCTTTGAGGGGGTTTGAACCTACAAATTTACAACTAACAGCTTTTGCCAGCTAGCGACAAATTTACAACACATTTAGTCGTCTGTATTCTGTTCTTTTAGGGTTTGAACCTACAAGCTGTTGAGACTTGTTAAAACTTAAAAGCCCGTAAAACCCAGCAAGCACCAAACAAGGTCGTAAGAATAAATATTTCTCATTTCATCAGAATACCTTCAGATTTGTTTGGTTGCAACTTTTAAGCTTTTCTTTTTATTTGCTTAAAAAGTTGTTGTGCATCTGCTAGTCGGTCAGCTTAAACCAGACTATTTTTTTCCTGGATGTAGGAACTTAAGTTCTATACTGGAGAGAATTACTAAGTGAAAGGTTAATATTAATTACATAGAACTATAGGAGGATGAAGTCGCCTCTCTTTATTCCGAAAACATGTACAACTCTCTCACAATCACACGTAAAGGAGGTTAAATAAAGATATATAAGTTAACAAGAAGTATATGCCAGTTACATATAGGGTGTATAAGCCACCAAAAAGAAAATATCTAACAAAATAACTCGCCTGCAAGGGGACCAAGATAAGGTAACACCGTAACAGCAAAATTGTATCAATTGGGCAGTCTCAAGCGATTGAATAAAACGAGGAAACTTTGCTCAGGTACCACGTAAAGAAAACCGAGATCTGCTCCTTTAACATATGGTACCATGCCCTACAGAAAACCAAATTGGAAAAATAAATTGATACAAATATAGTTTAAATTCAACGGGAGAAAATATCATCCTGCTGTGAAGTTTTTAATATTATTACCTTTCCGTTGAGCTGTAAAAGTTCACCCTCAACCCACTTTGGTTTCTTGAAACCGAATTCTGCTATCATGCCTTGGCCTTTATAGCTTGAAACCTAGAGAAATGTTGCAAAATCAGTTTCCTTTATGATATCATCAAATCAATGGTACTGGGAAGCACTGAACAATATTATCATTATTTTAAGTGCACATTTAAGGTCAAATAGTAAATGGATCAACCTCAAAAAGCACTCCAACGACGATTAACACAGTGATTTGTCATGGCCTTGGAGGAAATTTTGTTTATCAATAAAAAATGGGCTTGTTTTAAATGCAGGAGTCACTGATCTGATATACGACGAGAAAGTTCACCTCAACGTTTAACCAAGAGATAAAAGGATTTAGTTGAAAAAAGAAACTTTCTTATATGTATAGGCATCTATTACAAATCTTTACACCACACACACCAGCTTAGAGGTGTTTTTTCATAGAACAGAACCTTACCAATAATTTTTTGTAATATACTCATAACTAATACACTCTTACACTTGCCATATGCAACTTGTTATGTTGCATATAAATTTTTTCATCCTCTTTTCCTCCCCTTAAACAATTTGAGTAGCTGTATTTGCTCAAGTAGGTAAATTCTTTAAAGTGATTTTAGAAACCAGAGGCAAGCATTTGTACAACTTTCCTCGTATTAATGAGGTATTGATTGTTTTTAAGTTTCTAGTATTTCTTAGAGAACCTTCTCAAATCATGATCCGTACTTCTGTACAACTAAAAACTCCACAAATCAGAAATAAATTTCTAAAAAAAAAAGTAGCAGGAATTTATTAACAAAGCCAATGACCACCGGGCATTCTGCAAAAACCTTATTATGCCAAAACTAATTTTCTAATGTGCAAGATGCTTAAACGCAAACAAAAGGGAAATCGCTAGAACAAAGATAAAAAGAACGTAATATACTGGACGCCACTCAAATTAATAAACGTGAATAAAACGGGTAGATGAGAGAGAGAGCGTCAGATAAACTAAATATAAGTACGTACCACGCCTAATTCATCAGGATACAACCCTCTGTTGGAGCTGCGAGATCCTTTTCCAAGTTTTGCTCGAAATGTGACCTAGATAACCAGGGAAAAAGATAAGAGACTCAAACCTTTACACATGACTTTCTTCTCCATTAACTATTAGCAGTGACTAAGGTGAGATGGAAATTTGACAAGTAAAGCACAATAAATCACATAATCATGGCCTCTAGGTATAAACAAAGACCATACGGAGATAAAATTGAAACAATAAGGGTAAATGTAAATAATCCTCATGTTATATGGGTGTTTGCAATTTGAAGTGACAACTTTATGTCCGAGATGGCGGTTTAGTTAATTGTTCTTTCAACACATGGTTTGTCAATATCTATGCATGTGAGATGGCAGTGAACAAAATAGTCATCTGGCACACACAAAAACACGTCAAAACAGAAAACTGCATCTTTCTTATAGGAGATGTGGTGTCAATCCCCATTTGGCTTTTTGAAGCACAAAGATCTCCAAAAAAAACATCGAAAAGGAAAACGAATTTACCAAAAACAGACCACCCAGCACAAAGTAATGCCATTTTAAAGTTGCTACAGGTTATTTTCAAAACACCATAGTACATGGGGGGGTTATTTTCAGTTTGAACAATTAGTAAATAATCAATAAATTAATATACCCTGTCATGTACCTGGCCAGCTGGAACATTGAGATCCCCTGTTAGCTTCACTGCCTCAACATACTCAAAAAATTCAACTTCTGAAGAATTTTCTATATCATCTTTGCTTCTCCAATTACCATATTTACGCTTCAACTGAACAACCTCAGTCCCATAAGGCCCAAATGCTCCAACATATAGCCCTACAATGTTATTAGCGTTAACTGCCTGTAATGTCATTTTCACTCAATTGAGAAACACACACACAGAGAGAGAGAGAGACAGAAAGAAAGAGCTTACCCTCAAAAGGATCTAAATCACCATCGGGAGTGGTGATTCGATTAAAAGATGTAAACTCGGGTAACTTTTCTCTCTTCTGGGCCTGAACTAGAGCACGCTTGACTATTTCACGCACTTCTTTAGAAACCTGTAATATGCAGTCAATTATTATGTGACGCCAAAATTGTAAAAACCCGGATTTTCGAGAAAAAATACCGTGGTAAAGAGAAGTGAGCTATCCCACATCGCCTAGATATGTAGTACCTATATGGTATATAAGGTAGGAGTATCCTCTTTCTTATCACCAAGGCCTTTTAAAGCCGTGCGGCCCAAGAAGCGAGGACGAAATTGGGCCAAAGCGGACAATATTGGTGGTAGGAAGCAGATGGTGGCGGTCTGGTCGGAGGACCGGGTCGTTACAATTGGTATCAGAGCCGCTATCTAGCCGATGTGGGCACTGGCAACCCCGGAAGGACGGCGTGCCCGACGAGGACGTCGTGCCTGAAGGGGGGAAGAGTGTAAAAACCCGGATTTTCGAGAAAAAATACCGTGGTAAAGAGAAGTGAGCTATCCCACATCGCCTAGATATGTAGTACCTATATGGTATATAAGGTAGGAGTATCCTCTTTCTTATCACCAAGGCCTCTTAAAGCCGTGCGGCCCAAGAAGCGAGAACGAAATTGGGCCAAAGCGGACAATATTGGTGGTAGGAAGCAGATGGTGGCGGTCTGGTCGGAGGACCGGGTCGTTACAAAAATCATTTCATATGCAGCGATTGACAGGATATCCTAGAAATGTGAATTTCCCATATCTACAGGAACTCATTACCATGACACATAGTTACCATCTTTACATTTGGGAAGGAACTTTGGTGTTCTGTACACCAACTTATTTCTTTGATTTGGTAGACCAAAGCTAACACTTCTTTACATTAGTAAACTAACTTACTTTTATTTGCTCTTTTGTACACTTCCATTAAGTTAACGGGAAAGTTATAAGATCTATAAATTGGTGTACAAAAGTGGTATTCAACCTACAGAATAGGTAAAAGGTCATACATAATAAATTGTCAGTTACATTACTTTTTTTCCGTTCACGCTAAGGGAAGTATAAGAGATAATAAACAAAGAAAAGTATATTGTAGGTTGGTGTACAAATTAAAAAAAAAGTGAATAGTTCAGTATACAAAACACTACAAGCCCCTATAGAAAATTTAAAAACGAACAAAACAAGTTGCTAGTTCTGTAAAACAAGTTTTTTTTTCTATATTCTAAAATATAATATAAAAGGTCGAAAACACAAAAGACAACCCTCAAAACTCAGGCTCTTTTTTATAGGATAAGAAAAAAGATTTTCCTTCTAAAGAATTTAAAATACAACTAAACTAATTGTGTTATAGGCTAAGATAGTTATAAATCTCACCTTAGAAGATATCTTGTCTGAAGTTGAACCCAAAAATGCCTTGGCAATATCAGGTGGCATCATGTCCGAAAGACCCTTAGGAGTAACAGCCGCTACTTTAACCTTGGGCACTATAAACTCTTCATTTTGAGAACCTTGACTTTTTAATGGAACATGAAGCACAAAAGAATCTCTCTCTACATCCTTTATTTCAGCTGGCATACGAACATAAGAGTCCTTAGCAGGAGAATCGTCTTTGCTGTGTAAAATACTTCCAATAAAAACTTTCATATCTAAATTATTTTCATCCCCTAGTGTATCATCATTAGACTGAGAATCCTCTAGGTTACTGATTTCACCATCATCATCCTCAATATCTTCATCTGTTGAACTATCATCGTCTTCTTCAATTAACTTCTTAATAGCTTCAGCTTCATCCAGATCTTCACTGACATTCACTTTCATCATGTTTAACTTTAGTTCTGGGATTCTTTCTTTTAAGAAATTTATCACACTCTTTATCCCTTCTTCAGTTGCTCCCTCTATGCTTATACTTTTGTCCTCACTTTTTTCTGTTGTATTTTCGGTATTATTTATGTCAATAACGGAAACATCCTCGATCTCGGAAGTTGATTCTTCTTTTGTGTCTGATAATGAAGTCGAGGACTTTTTCAAATTTTCTTTTACAGGCTGCAGGAATACTACCTGCAAGTAAAAATAGAATATTAGAGCTTTTTAAGAGTTTCGTATTTGCTCAGATTGCTCTTGGTTATAATAATTATTATACAACAACATTTTAATATATTTTGCTACGGGGGCTGATTCTACACTTGCGAAAGTCGAAACTGAGGCAAAGAGTAAAACACTAGAAAGCATCAGTAGCCTGCTTATATAGAGAAAAATGGCAAGTATACTCCTATATCTGGACAACATTCTCATGATTCTTGATCTAGTAACATGGTTTAAAAAAGATATTGAGATGTTCTGTAACCTGCAAAGTGTATGAATCATCTGCATCTTTGATGACATATATCTCAAATAAAGGAGTTCCGGGAGATGCAGTGGCCAACTGTCTGCAGTAAGGTTTAATCATTAGTAACTCCTAATAATTTGCAGATCAAATGTATATAATTTTCTTTGTTGGATAATGTTACGTTGGATTATAACTCCTGCCAACGAATCTGCCCATACGAGGAGTTACATGTATTATCCTACCAAATGGATCATCTGCATCCTTTGAGAAACCGGCCCACCAACCTACCTGCAAGAACAATGAGATATACAGAATCCTTATGAGCCACAACTTAACCAGCCTAGAAATGGAAAACTATTTTAAAGCATATAGAGCATCTGCTATTTCACACCACTATATTTTTCAAATGCCATTCGCAGAAAGCAAAAATAGAAAAGAACATGTCAAGCACAATAAAAAATTATAACAATCAACTCCTGGGAAAGGTCAATACGGGGTATAAAAGGACTGAAAAGAGAATTACCAGCCCACTTCCGGTACATTTGCACAATTGTGAAGCATCATGGTAACGCTCTTCGTTAATTGCATTCTGTCCAAAAGGGATTAAATAAAATGCAATGAAGATATGCACCAATTCACTTCAGGCAAATGCTAAGTAGGATCATAACTAGTTCTACCTTCAGCTGAGACATTATTTCAGCAACATGGTCTTTTGACGTTGCTTCTGAAATAGCCCTTTTTAACTTTGCAGCTTCCTGAAAGTCCTCCTTCTCAATTGCGCCTTCTAATTGAAACTATGAGGTAAAAACATAAATTTTAAAGGTTATATGAAGATTTCTTTCCTAAAATTCCAATACAACTGCTCAATTTGAAGAAGGAAAACAGGAAAATAAAAATGCTGAAATGTAGTCATAGAGCATAGTTCGCTTAGCTTAAAGATCAGTGTGTTTTCGTTATTGAAAAGACATTTCTAATTAAAGAACAGGATTATCGGTAGTTTAGCTCTGTTAAAATAAAAAAGATACGGATATATTAAAGGCCATATGGGTAAAAATATTGCTGCAGTGAATACGATGGATAATGGGAAACAAGAGGGAACACAAGTCACTTAGTTTGTACTCGTATCTAAAAATAAATAACCCGATAGGGGGATTCCATAAAACAGCACTTCAAACCGTTCCCAAGAAAACTTTACCCACCAAATATTTTTTATCTCTTTCAGTAAATCTAAGAGATGAGAGAAACTATGTCCGTATTATAACTCAATATCTACATCAATGTGAAAGTTATTATTGGAAAAGTGATAAAGCCTATACCTTTCTGTAAGAAGAAAATGTGGAACAATCTACATTTCCCCTCAATCGTGGGCTCTTGAAAAATAACCACGATTACCTAAATCTCCTATACCCACTATGTACCATGTTTGGTTTGTCTTAGCATATACAAAATGCTATCTTAGGTACCTTAATAATTATAGTAAACAGAAACATCAATTATAGCACTTTGCCTCTTCCCATGATAGGGGAAAACGACGTCTATGAATTTCAGGCCCTTTCCAATCCAGTCCTAATTCCCCCACTGGGGTGTCTTGTAACATAAGCCCAACATATAAGAAAAAGATGGTCATGATACTAGTCCGAGTATTTACCATCATCATCTTTTCTTGTCCCCTGTGATTGAAAATGGCACTAGAAAACTAGTCTCCGGCTTATAATAATACCATGTCACCTACTCGTCGAGGCATAACCACTGTTACCCAATTCTTTCATACCACTACGTACCTAAAAATGTTACCCTCCCATACAAGAATGTCACTTTTAGCGACCCACCGACCCAATCAGTTTTTCTGACGCAGAAAATCACGAAATAACTAAGATAACTTGGTTGAACTTGATGAAAAATGAAGTACAGATTGATACAATTAAATAAAAAAAACTCCCTCCATTGTGAAATTTATCATCCACAATCATTCCACAACTGGAGATAGTAATACAGCTATGAATACACCCAATATATAATATACAAGAAGAACGAGCATACCACTTTATCCTACCCCATACCGTACCAAACCACGACCCAGTTAACATTGGACGTAACTCACCCCAAACTCTAGCTAACTAAACTACTCAATAGATGGATTACATTATAGATGTGACATAATCAAGGGAAAAACCAGGACACAAGCTGGTCTTAGCCACCCTTTTTGAAAATTTTCAGAAAGATTGAATCATTCTTATTGTGTATTTTGGACAAAAACTCTAAACCCTTTAATCGTAGAAAAGTGTCATAGACCCCTACCGGCAATATGTGTTCCAGGACTTCGACAAGTAATCTCTATCGGCTATATGTCATAGACCACTTTTAAAAAAACTAACATGGTATAATATTTTTACTATGCATTATAGTCGAAATCCGTAGCATTCTGTCTCCCCTAATCATGTATGGATTTCAATCCCTTCCCAATCAGCTATTGATTCCTCTACCACACATAATTAATAAGCTATAACAGGAATGGCACGAATATGTATGATATAGGAGTAAAAATCAAGTAGCAGTGATGGAACCAGGATCCTTATATGAGAAGGGTTTTTATTTCATCTTCTTATTTTCTAAATGGGTAACCTTTTAATACAAATCTAAGGTAAATATCAACTTCTTTAAACACCGGGTGTTGCTCTTTTTAGCCTACTCCTACTTACTCTCCTGTAATCAGTGGAACCAATAGGAACTAAATCAACATAACACATACAAACATAAGTGGGAAAAAAACTACTTAAAAAAGTTAAGTGTTCCGCACCACCTTATTTTTCTTTTACTTATGAGTGACTGATAACTTGGTTTTACTAATCTGTCATTTTTTTTAACTTACTTCATCTTATAAGTTACTTTCAACTACAAAAACAAATTTTTCTAGAAAATTTCTTCTTTTTTTTTGGTAAGTTTTTCGTTGAAAAACTAAAAAAAAAATCAAATTCCGAACTTTGAGATTTTTTAGCTTTTTTTAACCAAAACTAGCTATTCTAAAATCTAAAAAATCTAGCTAACCAAACACCCATAGCCTTTTCAAAGCAAAAGGCTAAAAAAACTAAGAAATAAAGCAGTTGCAAAACATGTACATAGACATGTGTGTAAGTGACTAAATGTAGATAATTAAATATATTTCGAGTACTCCATACTTCTACTTACACTCCATTTCAGAATTCAGGATAAAAACATAATCTTTTCATCTTGTGTTCTTGTCCTCACTGAATGATTTAAAAATTCGAAACAATTTCAATTATATTTCAACTAACAAGTATCAAAACATCAAAATTCCCAACAAAAATTTATTTGTTTCTCACTTTTAACGTGAGTCTATAAGTGTAAATTTGATCCGTCCTTAAATAAGTGTCTTCTACAAAAATACGTGCAATTCTGGCCATTGAACTTTTCATATTTAAAATTGCCAAAATGGAAAATCTAAAAATTCGGGCATATAGTTCTAACCATGAACTATCTGATTAACTTTTGAAATATATTTTTTTGGCAATCTAGATATGAAAATTACTCAAAATTGCACATGTTTTCGTAGGTGACACTTATTTAGGAACGAGTATAACTTAACTACCAAAAGAGGCAATTTCAATAAATAAAAAAGATAAAATTTACTAGAAAGGGAAAAGTGGACACTTAATTCGGAACGTTCCGTAATGAAAACCAGTACAGTTAAATAGCAACGATAACGATTATAAATGAAAGGGTCAAGATAAAAATACATTCTTGCAAGTTTTTGTCCTAACAAAAATATAAATACAAAACAAAAGTGGGAATAAAAACAGACCTTAAGTACAGAGGATAACGATTCGGCGTGTTCGATTTCAGAAAAATAGCGCGTCCACCTGTTCCAATCCCACTCTTCCAGTTCCATACAAGAAATAATATTACTATTATTACTGTTTTGTTCAGTGCAATTACAACATAGTAGATTTTTACTACTTTTATTTAAAAACAATTTTTTATTGAGCTGAAACTTTGCTACTGGTTTTTGTTTTCTTAAATAAAAATCCAAATAAGTGGCTCTTTGTTGGGTTAAGTTCACTGAACCCCATACCATAGCTACTGCCATAATTTGATAATATATATTTATTTATTTATATATATATTTATGTATGTATGTGTGCACTTTTTTGTGGGTTGAGAGATTTTTTGTGGAAAAATGGAATGGATAGGGAAGGAAGTATATAATGGTACCAACTGTTTTTTTATCCACCTAAATTTAACTCAAGAGTATAGATATATACGCACGTTGTATTTATACTATATTTTTTCTGAAAAAACGTAAAAACCGTATTTTTTTTGTATGGACCGTACTTTTTTATTACGAACCGTAAATAAAATGTACGGTTTGCATTTTTCAGAGCAAACCGTAAATTTTATGTACGGTTTGGACTAAAAAATTACAACAGTCTCTTTTGGTTTACAGACTTTCTTTAAAAAAAAAAACCCAAATCACCAAACTCAACCAAAATAAAAAACATAACCACCAAATTTCATCCGATTAAACAACGTTTAGGTTTAATTCACCGAATTAGATACAGGTATTTCTTTATTCCCTGGTTTATTATTTATTTCATATAGTTTCAATTTGTAAAATATGGAAAAAGATATAAAATATGCCAATTGATTATTCACTTTGTGATTATAATTGCTTCTTATTTTTTTATATTAATTAAAAAAACTTAGGATTGTTGATATTTTTCCCGTTTTATAAAAAATAGGGTTTTTATTCAAATTTGTTTATTTAGATATTTATTACTAATTGTTTGGTTTCCTTATCTTGTTTTGATTGGAAAAAATAAAAATAGTTAGGGTTTATTAATATTTACCCGTTTTGAAAATTAGTTTTTTTTAAAAAAAAATTGTTGATTTATATGTTAATTACTTTGTTTGCATAAATATTAGTTGTATATTAATTAAAAAAACTTAGGGTTGTTGATATTTTTCCCGTTTTATAAAAAAATAGGGTTTTTATTCAAATTTGTTTATTTAGATATTTATTACTAATTGTTTGCTTGTCATTAAGCTGTTTTTTACACAGCTTAAAAACTGGTTTTTACACAGCTATTAAGCTGTTTTTTACAAGTTTTTAAGCTGTTTTTTAAGCAGCTTTTAAGCTGTTTAAAAAACAGAGTACAAGCTATTTTAAAAACAGCTGTGAAATTGAAAAAACGGTTGGGTTTTGGAATGAAGACCAGGTTGCATTTGATGGGATTGCATGTAGAAGGGAAGGTAAGAAGTAATGACTTTTAATTCCTGTCCTGCACTATCAGTAAAAGTATCCATAGTGCATAATTTTACTCAAAGTAACACAAAAGATAAAATTAACCTGAGAAGGATAGCATCTTTATTTGACAAAACTTTATATGATTGAAATAGCATGTGGTTGCTTTAGTTTCTGCCAAGCTACTATACTTTTGCAGTCAGAGGTGGAGCAACAATAATATTCTGGGGTGTGAAACACAAAAATTAAAGTTGTGAGGATTCCAAAACATTTACTTCATTTTTTTGAAAAAAATTATTTAGAAAAAGAAAATTTGGTGATATGTGGGAGGCTCCTGTTACCCTTTCGAGCTCCTCCCATTTTTGCAGTAACGCAAGAACTAATGTAGTGGTAGGATTTTCTTTTTTGCATTTTGTTGAAAAGCAAGAAGTTACATTTATGGGACCATGGATTATCTATTGCTTATAACCTCAGTTCTTTTGTCAAAACCTGGCTGTATTTGGTTGACTAGCTTAAAAGCTATGATTTTCTGCTTTTTTGTGGCCAGATTTTTTTTCTTAAAAGCTGCAAACAAATTATCTTTGAAACATTTATCGAAGAGACTGTGTTCAGCTAGCAAGCTCGCTCTTAAAATAAAACTTAATAGAAGACCTTATACTTCTCAGGTTTTGGTAGGGTTGAAGTTCCTTAGCTACTGGCCATTTTTAGGGCGTTTGAGGGTTTGTTTTGCGGAGCCACCGTATTTTCAAATGACTGTAAAACCCATGTTCACTCGTGGCCTTGATGTTACGGAAGTCCCTGGAATTGCGGGATGGTTGGTAAGTTCTTTTCTTTCACATTTAGTATGTAACATCTTGATTGGAATGTTTATGTTGTTTTGTTCTCTCCTTATCTATTTTATTTCTTATGTGACTAGGATAAGCTTCTAGCCCTTGCATTTGAGCAGACTCTGGTCGAGGTGAATTTCTTGGTTTCCATTTTTTTTATTCTGTTTAATTTCTTTTAGTTATAGAAAGTTTAATAGAATTGGTGAACTTAGATGGTTGTGCTATTGCTATAATAAAAGTGTCTAATAAGGTTATCTCTAATATTTGCAGCCTAATATGTTGGTTGTTGATATGGAGAAATTTGTTTCACCTCAGCCAGGTACTTTTACATATTGTGTGTTTGGTTCGTTGTTGGTACTATAAGAGCCTAACTTTGTGAGCTTATTTTACCCCCATGTCCTTTGGATTTATGAAGGGTCTCCAGTACTCCGATTTATGTTTTCAATACGCAAGACTCCATTTTAGGCAATTGTTTTCTGAAAACTATATTTTTTCGTTCTTTCAACATAAACCAGAGGCGAAATTATATTAGTAAAGCACATGTTAGCGTTTTGCTTTTCCACATTGTTTTCTTTCTTTTGCAATTGCTGATTTATATTAAATGAGGTTTTATAATAAAAATATTCTAAACTCAGCATGTCCTTGTGGAATTGGTGAAAGTGTTTACCATAATCAGTTGATATCATTTTTGTATGTATCAGAACCTTGGTTTTTCGTCGATGAGAAGGAGCCTGTCGCCCATGCCTTGGTGGAAGTTATTGAAGCAGCAGATATGAAACCATCCGACTTAAAAAAGAGGACAAAAGGAAAGAGTTTCTTTTCTCTCCGCGTCCTAATATTAAGGCTGCCAATGATCAAAAGATCAGAGTGAAGCTCGTCTTGGAAAATGACTTTTCTACCCCTACTCCGGTTGACGGAAATGTGGAGGAAAGTGCGGAAAAGAGACACATGAAGGATAGGGCGAAGAGTATTTTGAAACATGCTGGGCATGGTGTTAAGCAAGCTTTTGCTCGTAAAGGGTCAAAAAACTCGGAAATTGATCCGGAGAGAGCTTCTTTAGAGATAGAAAGAGACATATCTTATGAAGAGTCTATTTGTCTTCTGGGCGAACCTCGGTTTCTGTTTCTGGAGAGCTATTAAATGATCAGCAAATTCAAAGAGAACTTGCTATGAACAATAAGGAGTTGACAAACAAGGAAAATGTGGATAAGAATGATCTTAAAGTGTGAAAAAGTTAATAATGCAGGGCTTTTGTTACTGTATTGAAAGATAAAACATGACACTTTTGTTGTATACTACTAGATTTTTGCATACCCAAGTTTAGAAGAAACTTTTCCTTTTCTTCAATTTTCGCGAAAGTTATAATTTGATTCTTCTGTATGTATCTGCATAATTGTTTAACCAAAGGAGCATATCAATAGTTTAAAGTTTGTGCTGGACTTCTAGTGTTACATTTATACCAATGTCTTATCATCGTCAACGAGTTCTTATCTGAAAGTTGCAAGTTCGGGAACTTGGTTCCATACATGTTGAATGAATTACTAGAAACGCTGAATGCAAGCGAATGGTTTCATCAACGGTTTGTTGAAAGGGACCAGGTAGTTATGTGGTTCATTTTTATAAAACATCCCTTTCCTCTAACTTCGTTCTAATCGTCATTTGTCAACATAACCCTGCAAGTTCACTTTCTTCTATCTTGTAAGTAGTTTAGCTTTCTACACTCCCTAATATGAATATATAAATATAAACGAACATAGCTAGGAGTCTTTCTTCTTTAAACAGAAATTCAAAAGCAATACTCTTTTGACCTATTGCACATTTTTTCTACTAGAATTTCAAGCCTAGTTCCAGAAAGCGCAACACTCCCCTAATTTTCATTAGATGTAGTATGTGGCAACTTACAACGAGATATTGAAGCATACTGTGGGAGAAGGTGAGCCGTTACAGACATAGAAGTTTAGGCACTGACATCACACAAGTCATGAAAGCACAAAAATACAACTACGGCTCAGAAACAGGTCTGGTTTTATGAATGAGAGAAACCATTCAGCACGGATGTTTTCAGCACGGATGAAAGCACAAAACTACAACTGTTGGATGAATGCAGAATAACCAGGATTCAAGGGCCAAAGAAAAACATTCCGTCTTAACTTTCAGCAATCGTCATGAACTCAGATATAAGTATTCAAATCTTGGCACTAACTATTGTCTTACATTTTGCTTTAACACAAATCATATATTCTACCTAGATGGATTTCACAAAAAAATCCATAATCAACTTCTTCAAAGAACTGAATTTAGGATCTCATCATACAAAACAATCTAAACAATAAAACATTTCTTTCGAAAATGAGTTTAACAGTACAACAAAACCTTAGATAAATTATTTAGTCGTTAAGAATCTCTTCAAATATAATACAAGTAGAACTGTAACTAATGCTACCTCTTGGAAACACACACCAAATAATTTGTCTCCACATTCCCATCTTTGGTACAAAACCATGCCTTACCATTTGCTTCAACATCCAATCCATTTCATCCACTAAAACATGCTTGGAAAGCCCAAAAATCAACTTCTTAAACGATTCAAAACTCGGGTTTTCACCCTTGGAAATTATCCGACCCATAAAAGTTTTCGCTTCAACATATTTCTTGTCATCAAGTAAACCATACAATACCTCCAAATAAGTTCCCGTATTCGGTTCACACCCTTTATGATTCATTTTATGCATAAGCTCAATCGCCTCTTCAACTCTCCTTTGCTTTCTAAGCCCCTTAATGAGTATATTAAACATGACCGTATCGGGTTCTATACCCTCTCTCTCCATATTTTCGAATAACCCGAATGCCTCATCGACTCTCCCTTTGTCACACAACATATGAACTAATGTCGAATAAGTCCTCACATTCGGTCTAAACCCTTACTTAGGAAACTCATCGAGCACCTTAAACGCGGCATCAAACTCCCCACACCCACACAACCCTTTAATCAATATATTCAAACAACAAGCATCAACTTTAATACCCAACTTAGACCCACTAACGTAAACCTCATGTATAATATCGTATTGTTTCGTATTAACAAGCAAATTCAGCACGAAATTGAACGTTTTAACAGTCGGCCAACACTCGTACTCGGGCATACCGAAAAGGGTATCGATCACTAAATTTATCCGACCCGCTAAAAGCCTGTAAACCCTAACAACATTATAAAAAAATCTTCCGAAAGGTTGCATCTTTTTTCAATTTTAATAGTTTTCATCACATTTTCAATGCCATCAAAGTCTTTAGCTAATGTAAGCTGTTTTTAAAATAGCTTGTACTCTGTTTTTTAAACAGCTTAAAAGCTGCTTAAAAAACAGCTTAAAAACTTGTAAAAAACAGCTTAATAGCTGTGTAAAAACCAGTTTTTAAGCTGTGTAAAAAACAGCTTAATGACAAGCAAACAATTAGTAATAAATATCTAAATAAACAAATTTGAATAAAAACCCTATTTTTTTATAAAACGGGAAAAATATCAACAACCCTAAGTTTTTTTAATTAATATACAACTAATATTTATGCAAACAAAGTAATTAACATATAAATCAACAAATTTTTTTTAAAAAAAACTAATTTTCAAAACGGGTAAATATTAATAAACCCTAACTATTTTTATTTTTTCCAATCAAAACAAGATAAGGAAACCAAACAATTAGTAATAAATATCTAAATAAACAAATTTGAATAAAAACCCTATTTTTTATAAAACGGGAAAAATATCAACAATCCTAAGTTTTTTTAATTAATATAAAAAAATAAGAAGCAATTATAATCACAAAGTGAATAATCAATTGGCATATTTTATATCTTTTTCCATATTTTACAAATTGAAACTATATGAAATAAATAATAAACCAGGGAATAAAGAAATACCTGTATCTAATTCGGTGAATTAAACCTAAACGTTGTTTAATCGGACGAAATTTGGTGGTTATGTTTTTTATTTTGGTTGAGTTTGGTGATTTGGGTTTTTTTTTTTAAAGAAAGTCTGTAAACCAAAAGAGACCGTAAACGAAAGATGAGTTTTTTTTTTTTAGAAGAGACATGTAATTGACGCAGCGACCTGTTTGTAATTTTTCAGTCCAAAACGTACATAAAATTTACGGTTTGCTCTGAAAAATGCAAACCGTGCATTTTATTTACGGTTGGTAATAAAAAAGTACGGTCCGTACAAAAAAAATACGGTTTTTGCGTTTTTTCAGAAAAAATATAGTATAAAAATCCAACCTCTATATATATATTTATTTAATGTTGGATTACTTGCAACTAAGTAAAAAATATTGACTACTTTGTAAATAGCTCCCATATTATTGTGGTAATAGCAATTGGCCCCTATGATTTTTAATAAATTTTAGTAAATAAACATGATAAGATTTGAAAAAACACATAATTTTGGAGTTATTGGGATGACATGGCCCCTAATGGTCTCCACTTAGGTTTGTTGGCCAAGATTAAAATCTTGCTTATTAATAAAAAGAATGGGTTCAAGCTTTTAACAATTGATTTTATACCTGATGCCAGCGGCTTTTTTACTTTTTAAATTTTGAAGTTTCACTTTTTACTTAATTTGACATAGAAAAACGGGTGTTTAAACCTTTTGGAGGCAGCGGCTTTTTTAGGACGAAAATCACTTGGGATTTATACCGGAATGACAGCGCCGGTATATATATATGGGACCCGATAAAAGATGTATAGGAACTGTCCAGTCCGGTATAATTGTCTCTCAAAACCTTGCACGTTACATTTGAGTCTCTTTCTATTGTTTTACTCTTCTTTTACCCTCACACCCCACCTCCGGACTGAATTTCAAAAAATCACGAATATTATTTTGTATTTTTACCAAAAATTTGAATTACTTCTCCTATTGTTTTACTTACCCTCACACCCCACCTTCGGACTGAATTTTAAAAAGTCATGAATAATTTTTTGTCTTTTTACCAAAAAATTGAATTACTCCTCAAAATAAATAAATCTAACACAATTTCATTCCACTTCATTCATCTACAAAATAAATAACTATAACCACTCTATTCCGCTACTACTTAATACATTACTACTTTTTCCCCGGTCAAACTAAAACCAAAGTTAAAATCTTTTATAATCATAATATTCTATCAAGTCAACACTTTCAAGTAAGTTCTATTTTGTACTTTTTTATTTATTAATTTTGTTATTTCCAAGTAAATGATTAAACAAAGATTTCTTAGTTTGTTATAATTTTTGTTAATGTCTACTTCAAAAACGTTATTAAATTGTAAAATCAAATTTAGTTTATTAAGTGTTTTTGATATATTTTTGTATATTTTCAAGATTGAAGGGCTTTTATTAGTGTCTAATTTAAAAAAGTTATTGTTTTAGGATATTATTGGTTGTATTGGGTCTTACCCTATTTTGTCTATGTTGGGCTTTTCTAGCATATGTAATCATATCCTCTATTATATAAAGAGGGTCATGGGGTATCTTGATGTATCTCTCCATCACTTATTAATGAATAAAGAACCGTCTTATTGTTTCTCTCTATATTCTCTTTATATCTATTGTATACATATCTATACTAAGCTAATAAGACTCACAACACGTTATCAGCACGATGCTCGCGGAGAATAGATATACGCTCGCGGAGAATCGATATACGCTCGCGGATATTGGAGATTTTGGGTAAATGCACGGATATTGGGTATATATAAATCTTGAGGTTTATCAAGGTTTTTTTTAAGTATTTTGCTATATCGATTTTCACCAACATACTGTGCGTAAGGTGTCGAATTCAAAACTCAATTGATTGTGTAACACTGTAACAGTTGCATGATAAATAAACATATATATGCCGGTAGTCACGTGTTAGAATAATTGTAATTGCATGAATGTATGATTGTAAAGCATATATTTGTTATGATTAAATCCTAATGAATGTTAAATTGTTACAGTTCTCCAAAACATGCATGAATATGCTACTCGATTATGTGATTAGCTACTTATAATGTTCTGTATGAATCTTAATTAATGAAGTATTTAAACAATTTCAATTGTAAAACATGTGTAAAATAAATAAATAAAACCATGTAATCGTAAACATGTAGTAATCCGTCGGACTGAATATGTAACAAACTGAAAACCATATGACTGTTTTTTAAATTCGCTGAAACTATTGACTGTGCATGTTAATTATTAAATGACTAAACTGAAACTTGTCTAAAATTATGGACTGAAGCTGTAATAACGCTGTAAATAGATATATAGTTTGTTGAAATTACACGGATAGTCCTTGTAGTATATTACATGTATAAAAACAATATATATGTGTTATAAAAGTCAATATTCGTTCTATAAATATTCACCCACATGCATATATATATTTATTAAAAGACAGTGAATAAAAATTACATGTTAATTGAATAAATTGATATGTTTCCATTTAAATTTAACTCATTTGCATGTTAAAATTACCATATAGAATTAATTGGTAATTAAGAATATATACTTGCTTGCATGTTGTAATCACCATGAATAAAATCTTCACATATGACAGTTAATAATAATAATTAGATCTTGCAAGTATAAATTGTGATATATTATGTGTTGATTGATGATAATTAGTAAATATCAAAAGTAGCAACATCTACATATGTAATCACTGCCAAGCTATTAAAAATGCCGAGGAAATCCACCAATAAAATAAGCCAATAAAAGTTAGGGACATTCCTGCATGCTCTGGGAGCGTGTCAGCGTGCTGATCAACGTGAATCAAAGTTAGAAGCTGCCATCCGGAGGTACTAAAAAAATAAGTAGTCGGTGATAACAGCACTGCTACCATCTCTATTACAGAACCGTACATGAGATTTTCATCTCATACGGCTCCTCGAGTTAGAGGGCATACAATGCATTATAGACGTATGATCATTACGCTTCAACCGGGTTATAATTATTCCGGCACTCAATGCATCCAGTCGAAGTAACTAAGAATTGCGAATTGGAGTCAAAAAATATTATTGAAGCATCGATTAGTCTCAACAGTGGATAATGAAGCAACACAAGACTGGACTACCTTGCGACTTAGCGCATCAGCCACCTGGTTCTGCCTCCCTGGTCTATGTACCCAGGTGAAATCAAACTGAGCTAGAACCCATCAATAGAATGAAATGAAATAATGGAATAATGGTAAGCCTAGGGCGCTAATTTGAAATCCAATTAGGAAAGATTGGGGTAAAACCTTTTGTACCATTGTCGTGGAGACTGCTTTAGCATGGTCCAATCATTGATCCCGAAAATTTCTACAATAAATTGCCACAGGTGTTAGAGGAGATGAATAGCTTGCCCTTCGAGGCAACGCCCGCGGTAGAGGGAAGATAGTCGATCACACAGAGTCATAGAATCACTGAACGAGCCTTCGTGTGACGAAGTCGGATCGGAAGGAAGTGGCATACTATATCTCCTCCGAAAGTGTATAATATGGTAATTTGCGAAATCATATATATTCACATTTAAGTTGAAAAAATTATGAAACTTTCCCAAATAGGCTCACTTATTTAGATACGATGTCTAGGAAAGATACACACGGAAATCGAGATACTAATGAGGTCGGGTTTTAAGTAACATTCGTGCTCTCCACACTCACCGTCTTTCCTGGTCGTTTTCAAGTAGAGCTACCGAAATAGTTTGACTAAATAATAATTTTTCCCGAGTGTGTTTATATAGTGATGTTTGTTTCGCCGAATTGGTGTTTCAGAATCGACCCGTCGTTCGATCAATGAGAACCAATTCACAAGAGAAGCGAAACTAGTATTCGAACATGTCGTTTCGAAACAAAGTTTGTGCTTGTGCAAACAATAATCATATAAAACAGTCGTTTTATATGATAACTAATCTAGAACTCCCAACACATGTTGAATACCATCTATGATGAAGAAATCGCAAAGCATACTTGAGAAATGAATGTTTAGGCGAGGTATTTTACGCCAACACATGTTAGTCACCCTGATGTGTGAGTATGTGATGTCCAATTTTTTGGATGCCATCATTGATGAGTAAAACACGAGCTTGTTGTGTCTCATAAGATGAAGGCAAAGGTGTTAATTTTATTCCGCCACCACATTTGAGACGTGATGACGTCTATGATGAACAAATATCTGAAATTGACATATTGGAGCGGTCCATCACAAAAAAATACTAGCTTGGAAATTGTATTCCATAAGCAGTATCATGAATATATATTCACCATGTTCCTTCATCGCCCATCTGTTTGTGGATGAGAAAATGCCCCGATGAGCAGTTTTAATCCTATTGGGTCAATGGCGAATTGTTTATCTGATATTAATGATCTTCATGTATATTTTTTTTCGATGAATCGAGAACCGAGACAAGTGTTATTTGTCTCAAACTGTCGTGATCCCAACGAATAGCCTAGCCAAGCGAGATTTTAGACAATCGTCAAAATCGAAGATTTGTAGCTCCAAGACAGTTCTTGAAATGAACAATATGGCCCGTTGTCTCAAAGCAATAGATAATGCTCAACGAGCCAACTCTATGCTATAAAGACAAAGGTCATGCACGGTTACTTCTTAAATAGTTCAAAACTATTATAAAAGTGGAAAATTCGATGCTAATGTTGTTAAAGCTAACTAAAAGGAAACTCTTGGACCCCCGATTTTGTGGCTCAAATGAGTTTGGTACCTTTCTTTATTGATTTTGATAAATCATTGAGCCGATTTTTTGCTCATCTGGATTATGTTTTTCCATTTGAATTATGATTTTTCCATTTGGGCATACGTTTAGATTATGGTTTGCCTGTTTACGAAATTTCTCGAAATAATTTAAAGTGTTTTGATCAAATTCCTTCAATAAATCTGACCAAATTTTAAATTATAAAATTTTAGGCAATACTTGTGCGGTAATTGATTGTCTGGAAATAGTGGGTAACATTGTACCACATAATTTCACCAATTGTTTGCCTAAAGAATCCTCAGTGACAACGATTATGGACTTGTCGTTCCAAATCGAAATCTTTGGTAAAACCAAATTGATTTGTCAAATATGAGGCCTTATACTCATGTAGATCATATCGTACCTTGTTGAGTTATAAAATATTCGAGAAAACCAGTGTTATCTGGTAATAGCTCATGAAAGAATTGAAATTTATTTACATAACCTCCATTCAATACGACCAAAAGCGTATTTTAGAGGAGTTGAAATGTCTTTCAAGTGGTTGCTACCACATTTTTTTATAGCTTTTAAAGTTAACTTATCATTTCGCCTGTCGTCGAATGATAAATGATTTAGATGCTAAGACATGATTGTCTATACTATCATTCGCCTGTCGTCGATTGATGAGAGCATTTTTGATATTGGGGCATTGACCGGATGAGATATTCCCGTGTCAAAGGACGATGCTTAATTTATAATCGCATCTCATTTGGATTTTCCCTGAAAATATATTTCGTGATTAATCCGAAATTCATGCCAGTAATGCTCACTTTGAAAGACTAGTATGTGTAAAGATCACGAAATGAACTCGTAGAATTCTTGTAAAGAATTGAAAGAGTTATTGTGGACTTATTCAACCATAAGACGGATCATTAAAAATTTATGGTTATGGTTGATGCATCGACAATATGGTCACATGATTATTGTTGTCCACAGAAATGCAGCATTTCCTAAACTTTTATCCCTATCATTAAGTTGATGGCTCATGATCCGGATTATCCTAAAAAGTCTAGTCGACTTGATAATGATGTATAGTAAAAATTGAAATTTTGATTTGAATTACTTGAGTTTGGAAATTGAAATTGAACATCATGTCGATTATGTTCAAACCTAAATGGACTCGCAGAAAGTTTGATGATGCGACTGCAAATGATGGCACACACTTCTTGGTCTTGCGCACTAAGATTTATATTTCCGTGTGGGTTATGCTATTTTGCTGCATTTGTCTGTTTATTTCCATTGTTGAAGGGCTTTTATTATTGTCTAATTTTTATTAGTGTTTAATACAAAAAAAAATTATTAAGTTGTACCAGAGAATTTAGTATATTTAGTATTTTTAGTATATTTACAGGAACTGCCCAGTCCGGTATAATTGTCCCCCCAAAACCACGAATAATATGTCACATTTGGTCACAATCTATTTAACTATTTAGAATAAAAAGATATAATTACGTACATGGCATGAATTACCTATTTATCTATTTACCTATTTAGAATAATATGTCCACTTCATTCATCTTCATAAATATTGATACCGATAAATATGTTTTATAGGTACATGGCAAGAAACATAGATTTAATTCCCGGACCTATTAATAATACAGTTCTATATGATCAAAAAAAGCATGTATCGGAAAAATTTTGGGACACACCGTTATCGAAAAAAATAAAAAACATTCATAATTATCAAAATATCCTTGACATTGTAGATTATAGGGTCTTATATATGTTGAATGTGGCTGGCTTTTATGGGTTATATACTTTGGGGTATAAAAAAGTAGATAATCATCTAATAGCCGCGTTAATCGAGCGTTGGATACCTGAAACTAGCACATTTCATTTTTCATGTGGAGAGTTAACAATGACTCTTCAAGATATTGAGGTTTTAGCGGGAGTGAAAGTTGATGAAAAAGCTCTTATTTATGATGAGAGCGGGTTTACACAAAATACACGAATTGTTTTGGTTAATAATCTGCTAGGACCAACTACCTCAATAACTTTTACTAGGGATGCCTTGATTAGCTTTAAATGGCTTAAAAAAATATTCAGCTCGCTGATGATCTTTCAACGATGGATGACGTTATCCGCGTTACTCGGGCATACATGTTATTGATTATCGGTTGTATGTATCTACAAGATAACCATGGGTGTGGTGTACCTCCACGTTACTTATTATTCATGCAAGATTTGGGGATATGCTGAGAATATAGTTGGGGTTCGACTATCTTAGCATATTTGTATAGGTCTCTATACAAGGCATCTACTATTGATGAAAACGGGAAAGAAACTAAGGTAGTGACTGGCGCTTTGCAGTTGTTGCAATATTGGGCATGGGGTAGGTTCACATTCATGCGTCCCTATTATGTAGACGATTTTCTTAACAATGATACGCCACCTGACGGGTTTCCACCCTATCCTTATGGACGCAGGTAAATTAAATCATATATATGCGTAAATTGTACTTATTTTTATTATTTATAATATGTTATATGTTGGTTTAAATTATTTACATGTGAATATAATTATATATGTGCATAAATTGTATTTATTTTGAGTAAAAATTTTGGTTTAAATGATTTACAGGTTTGCTGTATGTCACTTAACATACCAAATGGGCAGTCCGTCTCACAGCGTCCGTGCATTTCGTGACCAGTTCGAGCAGCTGAGTCATATGCAGGTATAAATATGCTTTCATTATTCGTTCATTCATCCATTTGATTTAATGATATATAATATAATTACCAATAGTTTTTGTTTTCTTACAGATAATATGGGAGTCATATCCAAACCTAGTGTATTTGCCTGAATGTTCGAAGACAGGCCGAGCTATATGGTTTGCCCGAGTCCCTCTTATATGTACAAACATGTGGAGTTTCACCCTCCAGATAGGGTCATGAAACAATTCGGTTTAAGACAAATGATACTGCATGCTGCTATTAAACCTGCTGAGGTACGTGCGATAGGTTGTAAGGGTCGTATATCGCACAACTGGCTTCAACGCTTTGCGCAACAAATTGCGACTTGGGATGCGAGGACCGAGCATGTACAAACTGGTGACTTTCATTGTGATATTCAGGGGACAAGTCATGACTATATGAGATGGTATCATACCGTAACCAGACGATGGATATGCAAGCCTGTGTCTCAAGCGCCTCCCGACAGAACGCATCCAACTACTAGAAGGATGGCAGTGTTGGTAAAGATAAACACTTTTCTTAGTAATTTGCATAACAAAAGTTAGTGACTAGTAATTAAGAAGGACTACATTAGTAAATTAGTGAGGCACATGAGTTGTAATATTAATATTCTATTACCTTTAGTATTTTTATATCTCACCATAGTGGGAAAGAATTGAGGCATATGAATAAAATTAGTAACCGAAGAATTAGTATTTTACATAACCATTTAGTAATTTTCGATTCATAAGGTTGTTATAAACAAATTATTACGTTCATGTACTTTTATACCATTGTTTTCTGTATCTAGCATTTTTTATGAAAGATAAATTTACTTGCATTTTTATAGGTTCAACACTGGAACAATAAGTATGAAAAGGCTATGCGGCAAGGCGATCAGAGTAAGATAGAAAAATGTCTTAACATGTTTACAAAGATAGGAATGAGACCTCCAGAGGTAGAGCAACCTGAAATTCCGCACCGACAGCCTTATGACACCAGCCTTCGGACTGTTACATCCCTGAACCATGGACATGAGGATTTGACACTCCTAACACATCGTATCAGTACCACGACCAAAATTCACAATGGGGTCCGTCAAACCACCCTGAGATGCCCCCGTCATCGTTCGCTTGTACTACGACAGATGGTTTATTTTGTGACTATCAAGATCCAAACACCAACTTTTCAACACCAGGATGGCCAAGTGATAAGTTTGCCTATTAATTCACATAGACGAACACAATTTAATGAGTCAAGCTCTTCCGTACTTCTGCGTATGTTCCCGTTCATATCGGAGTCGCCTACACATGATGATGCGGGGTCATCTCATCGAGGCCCTCAAGGCTATCGCCCTGTATCTGTTTTTTAATGGCAGTTTAGTTATTGTTTAGCATGTTTTCAGTACTCTATTATATTTTATTTGGACTCCTATTTATGCAACTATAAAATTAATTTGTTTTGAGTGAGTGTTATTAATACTAGGGTTGGGATCGAGTCGGGACCGGACCCGAAATTCACTAACCCGGAATGTTTATCTCATGAAAATATATTAATTTTATAGACCTAAATAACTGCTTGTTTCCCTACATACATAAAGACCACTACCATGTCAAATAAAAACTCACATATTTGGAGAATTTGCTCAGTTACCCATGCATTTAACTAACAAAATTTAAGACTTATTATCATATATCAAATAATGTTATATTAGTTCAACGTATGTTCAGTATCATAACCTCGTGGTATCTTAAATAGAGAGTGTTGAAGACAGAAGAAAATGGAAGGCGAGTATGGATGAATGATCAAATATAACTAGTTCATCACAAGAAAAATAAGAAGCGGTAAAATAGTTCATCATAATTTTATTATTGGACTTATTAAAACCATACTACATAAGAGCTGGGGAAAAGAGTACAAAAAAAAATACAGTAAAACGAAAAAAAAAATCACTGGTCATCAGGTATGTTGGTGTTCTCGAAATAATTGACGGGACGAGTCTGCCTTCTTAATGCCTTATAATATTTAAAATTGTGTCTAAAAACATCTTGCCATGGATCAGCTTCTGAAGAGTGATGCTTGTCCCATCCACTAATAATTGGGGGCAAAGGGAACGGGTTGAAATTATTCTTGCTTTGATCAATAATGACCTCAGCATAATGGTTTGTGTTAATGTGAACCATGAAAATCACAGCAGGTCTTGCCAGAGGGGTTGTATGTTATGGTAAATATGTTGTCGTACCCATCGAAATGCTTATCATAACCAATACTATATATTATACCATGATGCAATTACGAACCCAGTCTCTGGGAATGTCATCCATTTATGTGGAGGTGACATACGAGTCATGTCATTCCAAGGAAACGAGTCATGAATAAAACCGTATCCTTTCAGTGCTCCAAGGATATCAAGATAATAAGAAGGGAAATTTTCAATCTCATGTACTTTTCCCCAGTCGTCTTCTCCAAACTTCATTCCCATAGCCTTCGCAATAGCACGAAAACCGCAGTGACCATCCCCAAGTACATCATTCACCTCCAATATGTGATTATCAAAAACATGTGGAATCTGCTTAATATATTAAAAAGACTTGGGGGCAGGTTTTTTTGATTGCAATAATCTTTTTACCTTTTTGTTTGTCGTAAACATAATATCTAGGGGGTAAAGGGGGTGAAGGATCGTATTTTATTTTTGGGCTGCTATAGCTACGTCTCCATTCTGCTTGCTCATCTTTATACGCCTGAGTATACTCAAAAGCAGATGGGTTACGTTTTGTTGAATATTTATCCACTTTTTTTCCCCTCGCTGATGATGTATTTCGACGCTATGGTATGAGTTCAGGTTCTCTTGCTGAAGTTTTTGAAGGATCGTGCAGAAGTTCGATCTGGGCTTTTAAATTTGCCTTTAAAACTTGATTATGAGTTTCATCATACCTTCTTCGTAAGGCTTCAATGTGCACTCCAATGTTGTCTTCTTCTTTGTTTATAACTTCGGCATCAAACCTTAGTTTTCTCCAGTGCGGATCAATGCTTTCTAGCGGAATAGGACAAGCTCGCTCCCAATAGTTACGTATAACATGGCGACATGGAAGGTTATTGACCAATGTTATCTCACACTAAGAGCAGGTTGGGTCTGCTGTTGTCCACTCGAGTTGTCTAATCTCAGTAAGCATTTCATCCAGCGCGTCAGCAGAGCATTTACATGATATAAAATTTATTATATCATTAAAATTAACATATTATAAAATTATTATAAAAAATATCCTATAAAAATTAAGTTTACCTTTTATTGCTAAAAAAACGGAATATTATGTGTTGTTTTAACTCTACTCATGCTGCTTCCCAAAGACTCATTAATTCTATTATGTTGAGTTGAAAGAAGGTCGTTAATGCATACGAACATGTTCTCGAGATTGTCACTAGAAGTTTTTATATATTCTTTAACTGATGCATGAGCACCCTCAACTCTGTTTGAAAGAAAATATATATTAGATAATTAGTTATTTTATAAAAAGGCATATGCACACATAGTGTGAAATCATAAGTTGTATACATGTTGGCCGTTCGGTTACCGAGATGTCTAGTTTTGTTAGTCCAACAAGCCATAAACTTCTTGTCATGTTTGTCTAGCAAATCACACATATATTTCAATACATTTGGAAATGTTTTATAATCATTTTCCAGTTTCATGCGTGCCGCTTCATAATCGTATTCTGTTTTACTATCCACCAACTTTTTCCAATCTATTTTCATTACGTCTCATACTTCATTAGTAACTTTTTGAAAGCAATTAGTCATGACATTCTGAGCAATATGAAATGTGCAGAATAGATGGTTTGCATTAGGATATAAATTTTGGACCACATTGGCCAACGCTTATCCCTATCTGTCAGCACAACTCGGAAGCTCTTACAATCTTTCATAATCGTTCTCAAACATTCTAGAGCCCATTCGTAAGTGGTCTGCTTTTCATTACGTAAGAAAGTGAATGCGACACAAAATGTTTTTTGGGTTGATATTACTCCCACAATTTGTAAAAACGGTAAATTGAACATATTAGTACTATATATGCAATCCATGCAAAGTACATAAGCGAATGCACGTACTAATTTTACATAATCTTTATAGGCAAAAAATATATCTTCCAATTGGTTCGTTTCGGGGTTGGTTCTATAAAATGATAAAAATTCATTTTTAACTAGGAGATTCATAAGATGTTGCATTTGACTCCTACCCACCATTTCTTTAACCTTTTCTCTAGCCTTAATGTTATAGATATCTTTTCTACTAGACTTATTAGCATGGAATTTTTGTTTTATAGCGGAAAGTACAGTTCTTGGATTTGCCAGCCTATCTACCATGGTTCTAAATAACTCGTTTTCATCTTTTCTAAGTCTACGTGCTCGGGGGTGAGCTTCTGAATAAACAGTCATATCATGATTGTGTATCCCATTTTCGACATAAAACTTCCAATTATTCTCAACTTTGTAACACTCTATTCTAAACAAGCAGAAACATTTACCAGAGCTGGTGTCTCTAGTCGATGGTTTTTTCGGTTGGGGATCCCCTTGCTTGGTACACATCATAGTGGCCCTACTTTTTTTGGTAAAGCGTGCTTTGACATTTTTTGACGAAATTGTTGTTAAAAAGAAACCAAAGGCTGTTGCTGTATCACTCAGATAATCTTTCAATTCATCGATCGAGAGAAAAACCTGAAAGAAATTAAATAGAAGTAAAAAATCAAAAATGTAAAAAAGTTACACAAGTAAAAACTCATAAAATTTAAAAAATTGTAAACTCGTCAAATTACTCTGAAAATGATCCCTATAATCATATCCAATTCCAAATTCGGTTGGTTCACTATGTTCATCAAGATCCGATTGAGAATTTTCGGTATTTTCATACTGATCTCTTTGAACTTCTTCAAAGTGGCTCGTAAATGTTTGTTCTGACGGTTCAGGTTGATTCCCCATGTAGTCATAGTCGTTCGGTGTAAATTGATTGTTAAAATTTGGATCAAATGAAACATGGGAATATTGATATGGATCAGAGGGGAAATTAGTATTTTTAAACATATCAAACGAAAACTGTTAATTTGGATACTCCCTCCGTCCCTTTTTAAGTGTCCCCCTTGAAAATTGGGACTTTTTAAGAGTTAAAAATTTGATATAAAAACTACATATATTGGCCTTATTAAAATCATAATTAAATTCATTTATGGTTATGGAATATCTCATAAATGGTAAGTCTATCGCATTATTATGTTTTATTTTGTTTTATGTTCTCTTTTTTATTTTAATATTATTTAAAGGGTAAAATAGTAAGTTTGTTACTTTTTAATGACCAAATTGAGAAAATTGACACTTATTTTGGAACAGCCCAATAAAAAATAGTGGACCCTTAAAAAGGGACGGAGGGAGTACATATTAGATGGAAAAAATGTATTCTGATAATCAATTGGAAATTGTGTATTTTGGAAAGTATGTTCATGAGAAGGTAAATTTAGATGCATTTCCGAAATATCATAATTGTTATTCATATGTATATGATTTCGGAGAGATAATAATTTTCGAGTAAATAAAAATTAGACACCAATAAAAGCCCTTCAACCTTGGAAATATACAAAAAATACAACAAAAACACTAAATATACTAAATTTACTTTGACAACTTAATAACTTTTTTAAAGTAGACACTAATAAAAGCCCTTCAATCTTGGAAATATACAAAAAATATATCAAAAATACTAAATAAACTAAATTTGATTTTACAACTTAATAACGTTTTTTAAGTAAGACATTAACAAAAATTATAACAAGCTAAGAAATCTTAATTTAATCATTTACTCGAAAATAACAAAATTAATAAATAAAAAAGTACAAAATAGAACTTACTTGAAAG
This sequence comes from Primula vulgaris, assembly GCA_963920805.1. Classification (NCBI taxonomy): domain Eukaryota; kingdom Viridiplantae; phylum Streptophyta; class Magnoliopsida; order Ericales; family Primulaceae; genus Primula; species Primula vulgaris. The sequence continues at coordinate 32,600,979 of OY987214.1, read as the reverse complement.
TGTTGACTTGATAGAATATTATGATTATGAAATATTTTAATTTTGCGTTTAGTTTGAGTGGGAAAAAAGTAGAGGAATGTATTAAGTAGTAGTGGAATAGAGTGGTTAGGGTTATTTATTTTGTAGATGAATGAAGTGTAATGAATTGGTGTTAGTGTTATTTATTTTGAGCAGTAATTCAAATTTTTGGTAAAAATACAAAAAAATTATTCGTGACTTTTTTGAAATTCAGTCCGGAGGTGCGGTGTGGGGGTAAAACAAGAGTAAAACAATAGGAGAAGTAATTCAATTTTTTTGTAAAAAGACAATTATTCGTGACTTTTTTAAATTCAGTTCGAATGTGGGGTGTGGGGGTAAAATAAGAGTAAAACAATAAGAGAAGTAATTCAATTTTTTTGTAAAAAGACAAAATTATTCGTGACTTTTTGAAATTCAGCCCGAATGTGGGGTGTGGTATAAAATAAGAGTAAAACAATAGAAATAAACAAAACTCAGATGTGAAGTATGAGGTTTTAGAGGACAATTATATCGGACTTAACAGTTCTTGTATATCTTTTGTCGGGTCCCATATATACCAGACCTGCCAGGTCCGGTATAAGTCGAGTTACGAGTGATTTTCGTCCTCAAAATAGACCCTCCCCCTTTTGAAACTTATGTCCATGTTAAACATGCTCAATACTGTTTCATGCTAAGAAACTCATGTTAATCTTCAGAAAAATTCATTAATTTTAATCTTTCATAATTCAAAATATCCAAATTCATCATAGATAATGTCAGCTTTAGAACAGTACGGGGTATTATTTAAATCATATTAATTTCAGAAAAATAAATAAGAAGCTGTAGTAAACAACTCTTTGTGAAATAACTCTAGAAATAGAAAGATAACTTTTTTGCTAAATATTTGAATAATAATTTTTGATGAGTCTATAAATTAAATTACTCAAGAAGAACACAGCTGTTGTAAATTACTCACTTGTATTAACTATTTAACCAGGTCCTATCATCAAATTTAAGAATTACAAGTGTAACTTTGGTTGATAATAACAACCCCAAACAAACAAACTACAATGGGATTATACAATTAATCCATACATTCATCAATCATATGGGAATTTGATAACTGTAAAATGAACACTTTTTCTGGAGTTGAAAACAAAATATAGATATAAACTCCAAAAAGGCCTGAAGACAGACGAGCCTGGAAAGCTCTTCTGCAAGCACTGTCATGAGAACAGAAGTGAAACTAAGGCATTTTCAAAATAGGATTAACTGATTCAATTATATATATTCAGCATGTAAATGCATGTCATGAGACTAAACATGCCATTTTATACTCGATAATAGGAGTATCATTTACAGAAAAGACTGTCGCTAAACTCGTCTTATCAACATCTACCACTTGCTACTACTGAGATTTTCAACTCAAACAAAGATGGACATGTTTGTACCGCACATCGCGATTTTGTAAGCAGTTACTAAACACCATCTACATATTGAACCGGCATTTCAAGATAATTTTCACTGAAACTTATTTTGCGCAACTATATTTTTACTATTGCTGTTAAACCAAGAAAAGTTGAGTCACTAGTTGACTCAGTCAGAAGAAGAGGACTCTGAATCAACTTGGACAACTGAGAGGTTATTTATGCCAGTATCCAGGAAGACTAGGCTGCGACATTGAGGGCAACTCACATTCAAATGAAGCCACTTGTCAATACACTCTACATGGAAATTGTGAGCACAGGGAAGGCCACGCACCTACAACATCAATTTTAAAAGAAAAGTAAACTTGCAATTTTTAAATTATTTAATTTCTAAACAAGCTTTGGAAGTGCAAAAACTTGTTTTCGGTTGGTTTTAAAACTCATTGTTCTATGTTTTTCCAGCAGGTGTTTTGTTCTTAAAGATCTTCATTGTCAAAAGCTAATAAGAAGACAAATGAGATCTACTCCTTCTCAAGGATACCCAAAGTTACCAAACACACCTATGATCTCACTATGAAAAAGTTGTGTAATGGTATATGATTAGGTATGAGATATAACTCATTCCTAAAAAAAAAGTATGGGATATGACCCACAACTTAAGATCATCTTGCTTTTTCACTTTAAGTAGCCCTGATTTGGTCACGACTTTTAAGCGAATAAGCTGGTTTAAGGGAGTTCAGAAGAAAAAAATAGCTGGACACAGCTTAAGCGTTTTTCAGGCCAAAATTCCAGAAAAGTTTAACTTGTAAGGTGATCAATCAGATGCAGTCCAACATCTAAGTATAAAAAAGTAAAACATTAGGTCAAAAGCCACCAAACAAGGCCTAAAGTATGGCCACATAAACCAGAGAAAAGCGCACTTGAAGGGTGGAATCTAACACTTCAAACATTGTCACGAAACTAGTTTTACAAAATTACTGTTTACGTTATCATGCCCGTCCACGCATACTAAAGATCGGTGATTAGAAGTATTTTTCTTGCAGAAGTGAGGGTTTATCAAAGATCTAAATAAATACTTTTACTTCATTATCAAATTAAGTACCTCATTTCCCTCTTGAAATTCTTCAAGGCAGATAAGGCATTCATTGCAGTCTGTTGGAACAGTTTTGAGGAGATTCTTCGGAAGTTGCTGGATTTGTGCCTCCAGTGCTTCGCTCTGCAATGCCACGACATTTCGATTTACTACTCAGTTGCATAACTAATAACTTTATTTTATACTGTATTATAAAAACACTGTAACTATAGTTTCGTTTAAAATGTCCATCAATCAAAGTTTACTGCTATTTCTATTTCTAAACACTAACACATATAAATCAGTATTCAGTAATAAGGCCGGTTATACAGACATGGCTTTTGGCACAACCTATCTGTTAGGCCAAAAAAGGAAAGTTGATGTGTAGTACATAATTCTGGAGTTAGTTATAAAAACCCTAATTTGTATTTTTTGTTTAAGAATTGTTACATATCGATGTAGCATCATTGAGCATTGATGAAGCATTGATGATAAACAAAAGGGATAAAAGAAATGACAGCATATTGAGCATATGTATCTAATGATAAAGGAGTTTTGAACCACATGATAATTTAAGTCTCGAACTTTGTACTAAATGATCATTTTTCCGGTCAAAAACTGTCTATATATTACAGGTTCCATCAGTATCCAGTGAAATTTGAACTGGGAAAAAAGAGAAGCTTCTTTTAGAGTCGCTTACAAGCAGATAAGCTAGAATTTTTTAGGTTTAGGAAAAAGCTATCCAGCTTAAATCTTCTAGCTTTAATCTAGTCTTCTTAACACAGTCTAGCTTTTAAATAAAACAAGAAAAACGCTTAAACTATAAGCTGCAACCAATCAAAGCCAATGTTTGCATCAAATACCTGAGCTGGAGTCATGCTCCGTCCTGGATAATTTGCACCATTTTCTTGATCAGTACCTCTTGCCTCTTGGTTAGCAGCTTCAAATGCCCAATCTGGCACTCTAATCAAATCAACCACCGCCTGAAACAATAATATATTCCAATTTCTAATCACCTAATGTCAAAAGAACCAGTTTAGAGAGATAGCAGAAGTGCGGTCAAGTGCGTTCAGCTGTATGCGAAAACACGAAACGCCATGTATGTTCATGTAACACGCAATCACAGATAAGCGCTTACAAATTTAGCCACCATAATAAGATCTCAAAATTGCCATGTCGAAAATTAGTCACCATTAAAACAGAAGCTAAACTCATAGGACGAAAAAGGAACAATGCTAAATCTATCTTTTACTATTAAATTAAAGTAGACATGTTCTATTATGCATCCCTTTCCCCTTTATCCTCTACCATAAGGTCCATAACTATGCTAATGACAGGTGTAGGGATAATCAACCACTTCTCAATTCACAGCCAAAAGAAAACTACAGTATAACCTACCCCATAAACAGAAAGAGGAGTCCTCTGTGGAGCCCTTGCTAAGTGAGCATTTCTTCGAGCTAGCCACTGATAATGGTTAAATTAGAGAAATTGGATCAGGTAATCTTTTTATAGAGTGAATTTATGCTGTTAGTATCACAATCACTGAATCATAAAAGAATGATTAACCTTCCGAATGCATGTAAAAGCAAGGCATAGGAGTAAGAAGTAGCTTAAAAACAACCAAATAACGACACCCCATCTCTGACCACCTTCTGATAACTGCAAGATTCATGAACAAAACATTAAGTCAGGAGTTAATACTTATCACTAACAAAAAGCAAAAAACAAGATATGGAAATAAAAGGAAGAGATAAGAAAATGTACACAAGCTCTTTTTCTGATGTACCACACGCTCCCAATAATTGTCCAAGCCCACAGAAATGGATATAATATTAAGCAAAGAATTGAAAGTACAACTAATCTGCCACAGAAGCGCTTTTGTCTTTGTTGCCATCCGAACCCCCTATATCCAATATAAACAAGTGAGACCAAAAAAAAAGAACAAAGCAATACACACAATACGTAAATTTGTAATGGTACAAATGGATTAAGGTGGCTTGCTTCAAGACTGAATTCGTGACAACCCTCAATGTTTAGTCTCTGAAAAGTAACAGCAATTTGAAGCTAAAAGAAGAAGAACAAAGTTTCTGTTCATTATTTACAGACTCAAATGTTCTGATCTTCCTTCTGGTCGTTAAAAGATTTAGTCCTCTTACCGATTGATATACAGCACCTCTCAGTAAAATATTGTTTTGATAAAAAAAAAATGTAATAATATTAAAACCAGGCTTACACTCCCATTCCAGCAGCAATACCATCGTCTACAAACATTAAGACCCGAAAAGCAAATATGGTTGTGTAATCAACCTAAAATGAACAAACAAAATACATGTTACTAGAACCAATCAAAAAGAAGAAACAGACATTGCTAAACCTTGATTTCATCGGATGAAAATGAAAAAGAGATCAGACATTTAATATGCTGCAATACTCACCACAGTCCATATATGCAAAGGGCGCGTACAAGATATGTACTTGTCCCAATTCATAGAAACTATGACTCTGAAATTTCAGTAGTTAAGGAAACAAGGAGAAACAGTATAGTTGGTACGACATTTAATATAATTGTGAAAGATGATTACAGCCACAACCCGCGTTTTTTTTATAAATCCCAGATTTAATTCATTAAGAAAAGGGGAACAGAAAATAAACAAATTTTCATCCACGTAAAAAAAAACTAGTCCTGGGCTTAATCACCCATCAAATCCAAAACTCGTTAAACAATTGCGCTTCTAATTCTATTTAAAGTCTTAACCAAATAATTGAGGCGCTGAGAGTAATTATTACAATTTGATGTTTTTAATCTAGCATTGCAAACTCAAAGTTCTTGAAGTTATGCTTACTCTAAAGCGGTAAAACGAACTGCTATAATTTTTCTTTCTTTTTTCTCTTTTCGTGTTTGTAAAAACAAATAGATTCAACTGTATAGGCATCAAAGCTGGGATCTTGAAATTACCATTGTAAAGGCTTGTTTGGCTGTAACTTCCAAACTAATAAGCTGACTAAATTGGTCCCCATAAATAAAATGAGCGCATTCAAACTTCAATATTTTCCACAATTTTAGGCAAAAATGCAAAAACAAAACAAGAAAAAAGTACTTAAGTTGAACCTCCAGCATGTAAACAAAAAAAGCAAACTAAAAGTCTAAAACAAGGCTAAAATATGCAACCAAACAAGGCCTTAAACAGATGCTTTAATAATTCCAGCATTGTGAAAACGCTAAATTTAGAAGTTAAAAAAAAAAAACTAAATTTAGAATTCTACTACCAGAAGACTAAGAGACAATAAGTTCAAGAAACTTGTTTCCATTTTCCCCTTTTATTTATTCAACAATCCCAACATGATAAATATGTAAAGAAACAAACTTTGGGTTCCAAATATCAGCAATAAATTCCAAAAAAATATATAAATATAACCCCAGAAAGGATACGTACTGGTCATCAACATTGACAACAAAAACCCATCATACCTGTCACAGTTTAAAAGCATGTTAACTCAAAAATAAAAAGTACCTAAAAATATATATATATATAAATAAAAGAACATAAAAAAAAACTAATAATAAATTTTCAAGAAGAGGAACTTACCACTTGAAATTAACCCCTGGCATTTATGACAAAATGATCAAAGATTGAACTTTTATTGAGTTTCTTGTTGTGGGTTTAAAACTTAAAATAGAAAAACACATAAATGTTACGTGTATATAATTTGGCAAGATTAGCATTGAATGAAAATAGTAGAGAGAGAGTGAAGTATGAAATATTTTCTACTTAGTCTACAGAGTGAGCTGAAAATTAACTTTCTCTACTTATGTCACAAACATAGTATTATGTTACTACATCTTTTATTTTGGAATAATTTATATTTAATATACCAAACTATATCATTTGGTAAAGAATTTCATATTAATTTATAATTTTTAACAACTTTTATACCAAATGATCAGAAATTAAATAATCAATATACAGTACAACCGTCAAATTAAACAATTTATTTACTATGAATGTATCACCTATGAACTCGGACTTGACCACTTTTAATGTATTAATGCGTTACTTTTCATCTCAAAATATAATTGTTTATTCATCCGGTTTTGATCATTTATGTTAATTAATTTGCTGAAAGTATGTTGATTGTCTGAATTCTGAATATTTACTATGTGAATTGTTAAGAGTTATGGGTTGGTACAAAGTTTGTTAACCGATGACATGATGACATCTTAGTAATCTAAACATGAATTAATCGTCGTTATTTTTGTCAATCACATTACAAATTACAATCATACCTTTGTTAATCACCCTCCATCTTTATTTATTGGTAAAACATAATATCAAAATAACCTTTGACAAAATTTGTTTCATAATTCTAAAGTTAAAATTAAAAAAACTGGATTAAAATGTGGGAGTATATTTTGTATTAAAGTGTTAAAAGTGAGTTATGTGCTAAGTTTTTTTTCCATAATATCAATCTGCAAGTCCAATCGGTCCTAACAGGATGTCAATAGTTCATGCGGACGAGATATCCCACCCAAGGACAAATAAATATTAAAAAAAAATCATACCGTTTTTTAAGGCAAAAGTCATGTTTTTCAAAATAAGCTATCCACCCAAAAAAAATTTTGGGCAGGTTCAACCCACAAGCATGTACGGATTAATCATGTTTTTCTAATTTCTTTGAGTAATCAGATTTACATATTGAATATTCTGTTGAGTCTTCTCTTTGGCATGTTATCATTACTTTATAACCATTTAATTCATCATAAAATTTAGTAAAACTAGTGCAGAATAAATTATAAAAATGGATTAGAATGATTTAGATATTTTCTTAACTAATTTATTTTTTGCATTGTCCACTAGTAGGATTCTAACTCTTCAAGGAAACACAATCAATAGAACCAAAACGGCAAAACCAACTAGAAGATGGATACTTTTATCAGTTCCACATTAATAATTTTGTTACTTTTGCCTTTTTTCATTTTTTCCTAGTTCAGATTAATAGATAGTTAGCATAATATTGTCTTCCATGCAGTACTTTTCTTTTTAGCCGTAGGCTACTTTATAGAGGTATAGGTGTAAAGAGGTTTGGTTCGATTTTTAACGAAAATACAAACTAAATCACTAAAAGTCATACCTTTGGTTTGAATTTTAAATATATATATTTTTCAATAATTGACATGGGGTGATGTAGCAAAATAACATGATAATACATAACAAATAAGTACACAAAAACATTACAAGTAAAAATCCATTTTAGCATAAAATGGACATACAAAAGGTAACACATGTCACAATTTTGAAAGTAAAAATCTTCAATTCATTAATATATATACACAATTTAAATAATTATAAATAGTTGATCCGGTTTAGCTCGACTCAGTTTAAAAAAATACTAAAATCATAAATCCAACTAGTCAAACTGGTCGTGAATTTTTAAATCAAGCCAAACTGGTAAGAAATCAGGTTGGCACATTTTGCCAGCTTGGCTGGGTCTCGGTCGATTCGACTTAGTTACGTCGAGTTTCACTCATTCCTATACATACTACTGGGAAACCCGTTTTTCCTCTCGAAAACCAAGTTTCCCATTTTCCTATCACTTCACGGTTAGGCTCAAAGTTGGCCGACCCCTCTCCAAACCCCCGCGCATTGCAAGAACTTCAGCCGACCCCAAATATGTTTTCGGTGTATGTTTTCTTTATTTGCAATAAATATGTTCCTACCTATACAAGGAGGTTACGAAGTTCGACTTACTCTACATGTAACTAAAAAAGTAAACTCATACAACGTGATGTTTTAAAAGGCGTTAGGCGAAAATTTGTCGCCTAGCGTCTAATCCTGTTTAATTTCGCTTGATTACCGTATAATTCATCTAATTCCGCCTAATCTGTTAGGCTCTTAGATTTCAACTAATTTCCGTCTTGACGAGACTTTTAGAACACTTACAGCGTAAATAACGACCCGACCCGACCCGTGATAAGGCACTAATTTTAAAAAATAAAATAAAGATACAATGTAAATAAAGGTGTCACGTGAGTAGCTCGTGACATTGATTTAGGGTTTTAAACAACCTCCCTCCTCCATACTTCCATCACTCTATTTCTCTCTCTCTCTCTCTCTCTCTCTCTCTCTATATATATATATATATCAGTCATGCACGCACCAGTACTCGTACTCAGTAAGTCACTCAAAGATTCATTTTACTCTTTATTTATAACCCATATACTTTTTAATTGAAACTGTTTTTTTTTTCGAGTTTTGGCCATTCATTTTACTGGGTTATATTATATATTAAACTGGGTTGTATTATTTTGAACATATTTCCAAGTTATAAATATTTGTTGTGCTTACTTAGATCAATTGATTAGTTGGGTAATTTGTGGATCTGGGTTTTTGTTGTTTATTCATTATATCAGAGAAAAAAATACAAAAAAGTGTTTTTATATATGTATATATGAAAAGTAGTCTGGAGCAATGTTATGTTATTAATAATTAGATTGGCCAAAGTTTTATTACGAAAAGTTTATTACTTGTATGGTCATAACAAGTTGTGATTTTGAGTAAAAATATACAAATGCTTATATATGTGTGTGTGTGTGTGTGTGTGTGTATGAAAAGTAGTTATCTGGAGCAATGCTATGTTCATAATAATTACATTTGCTGAAAATTTATTACGAAAAGTTTATTACTAATATATTTGTATGGCCAACAAGATGTGATTTTGATCAAATACTTACAAATGTATGTATATATATGTGTGTGTGTGTGTGTGTGTGTGTGTGTGTGTTTATGTATGTATTTATGAAAGTAGTAATCTGGAGCAATGCTATGTTTATTATAATTAAATTTGTCGGAATCATATTACGACTAATATATTTGCATGGTCATAACAAGTTGTAATGAGTAAATATGAATTAGTGGGAATAATTGGGAGATAGACGTTTTAGCGGGTTTAGATCTGGTTTTGAAAGTAGATTTACGATCTTTTTGAGTATTCCTCTCATTTTACTCGTCCTCAGCAAGTTACTCGAAGATCCATTTAACTCCTTTTTAATAACCAATATAATCTCTTTTTTTTCTTTTTTTTTCTTTTTGAGTTTTGCTCCTTCATTTTACTGCCAGGCTATATTATTTTTATTATGTCCAAATTATTAATATTTTGTTGTGCTTAGTTAGATCAATTAATTAGTTGGGCAATTTGTGGATCTGGGCTTGAGTAAATAAAAAAAATGTTTATGTATATATATATGTGTGTGTGTGTGTGTTTTATATGTGTATATATAGTAATCTGGAGCAATGCTACGTCCGTAATAATTAAATTTTCTGAAACTTATTGTCAAAAGTTTATAACTTGTATGGTCATAAACAAGTTGTGATTTTGAGTACATGCATACAAATGTTTATATACTCTTTTTTTGAACTTTTTTTTCCTTGGATCTTTTCGAGTTTTGCTTCTTCATGTTACTGACCGGTTATGTTGTTTTATTATAACCCGAGTTATCGATATTTGTTGTGCTTACTTAGATCAATTGAATAGTTGGGTAATTTGTGGATCTGGGTTTTTGTTGTTTATTCATTATATCAGAAAGAAAAAAATACAAACTAAATTGCGAGAAGTTTATTACTTGTATGGTCTTAACAAGTTGGGATTTTGAATAAATACAAACAAATGTTTATATATGTGTGTGTGTGTGTGTGTATGTATGTATGAAAAGTAGTAACCTGGAGCGATGCTATGTTTATTATAATTAACTTTGCGGGAATCATACTATGAAGAGCTTATTACTAATATATTTGTATGGTCATAACAAGTGATTTTGAGTAAATATGAGCAGGTGGGAATAAAAAGGAGCTATACACGTTTTAGCAGGTTTAGATCTCGTTTTGAAAGTGGGTTTACGATCTTTTTGAGTTTTCCTCTCATTTTACTGCAAGATAGTCATGTAGTTTTATATTGTTTGCAAGCTATCTGTATTTTTTTTAATGCACAAAAGCTGGGCAATAGGTGGATATGGGGTTTGGTTGAGAATTCGATATATTTATTTGCTTATATATCTGTGTGTGTATGGTTGTGCTAATATATATTTATATGCTGTGGTAGAAACTGGATTTAATCAGGGGAGGGGATGGAATTTATGTTGTTTGATTTTCCTTAGTATGGCATTACGAGGGGTTAAAAAAACGGTATAATCGCCATAAAAATGGTAATATACACGGTAAAAATTCATGTTTTCCTCCTCATTAGGTACACTACCGATATTGTGGGCTAAAATGGGAGAAAATTTTGATTTTTTTACTATATAGTATTGACAGTATGGCGATCATACCCTTTTACCCCCCCCCCCCCCCCCTTTCTCTGAATATTACAGATATTTTGTCTTACATATGAGGATTGCTGGGCAAATGCCTACTCTTTTTTTTTCACCCGGAGACAGAGCCTGTTTAGCCTACTACTAGTTCTTCTCTTGTGTATTTGTATTAAATACTTGTGTCCTATACGTATTATTATGTGACCAGCATGAACTAGGTGGAGACCCTAAGAAGTAATAAGCCCTGTTTTTTTTTCCCCTTCTAAAGCCTGTTATTTAATTGAGGAATTCTCATTTTTTGCACTCTTGCCCAACTGCCCTTTTTCATGTTCATTTATGGATCTTCCATTTTACCTGACTTTATTAAGATTTCAACCACAGTAGGGTATGGTACTAGTGTACTTTTTTATTGTGTATCAACTGATTGGGCATGTACCTGTAGTGTGTGTGTATTTATTTGTATTACCACCCAAGGTTCTTTAAGTACCACCCAAGGTTCTTTAAGTTTTTAGTCACATTACACGTTTGTATCAAGTTACAACTGACTGGTGTATGCCATGGAACTGAACACGCACACACACACACACACACACACACATGTATCAATACAGGTGCTTTTGTCTTTGTGTGGGAGTGTATGTGTCTGTATTAATGTGCCAGGGTCCTTAAGTTTTTTTATCACACTAACGTAGACTACTAGTTTATATTGTGAACATGTAATAACTGTTTGTTTTATGTGAGGATATTGAACCTACACAGATACTTGTATATGCTTGTGCGGCAAAACGAAGTCTTTTAAGTTTTAATCACTTTAGTGTTTACTGATAGTTTATATTACGAATATGTAAGAATTGGTTGCGTTATGCTACGATTACGTGTGTTTGTCTGTTTTACAATTATGTGAGATTCTCTATATTTCCAATACTAAAACTTCTCATTCTGAGCATGTAACAACTGATTATATAATTAATTTATTGGAAAATGCAGAGGACTCTTTGACTCGTGAATCTGGAAGCAGGGTTCATCATGGAAATATACAAGCTTCAAAGGTGATTTCTTTATTCTTTTGAAAGGATGAAATATTGAAAACATTAAACTCTGTCAGTGTGGTATATGAGAGAAAGAGAGACCTGATAAGAAATAAATGTTGCAAGAAAGGATCATCTTTCCTATCATCATTTCGATAAACGAATGTGTTATCTTTCAACTCAGAGTACTTTGGATTGTTATTGTTCACTCGTGCTTTTACATAATGCTATTATCGAGTGATAAAAAATTATTATTGCCAGTTTGCAACTCTGGCTATTTCGATCCATTATTTCACTTATGCATTTATTTACTCGTTGATCAGGGTGTCGCTGACATTGTCCGCACCACCTTGGGTCCAAGATCCATGTTGAAGATGCTATTGGACGCTTCTGGAGGTACTAATAAATGCATATCTTACCCTCTTTCATTCTTAATTCATACGTGTCCTGTCTTAGTGGAGCTCAATTCTCTATTTAACTAGTATATATAACTAGTTATTTTTAGGCGGTTTTCTAGAAGACCAAAACACTGCATGACTGTTAAAAACCTTATTATTTTTGATATTTTAGTGGTCAAGATCAAGATTGTTCTGTGTATGCTGTTTAGTGTTATCTGTTTTTAACTGTCAGGAATTGTGGTGACGAATGATGGGAATGCAATATTGCGGGAACTGGATCTTGCTCATCCAGCTGCCAAGGTATAATATGCATGATTTGATAATCACTATCGTCCTAGACTAGTTATAACACATTTTAGTTGTTTGGGGAAATGAATAAGCTCGTCCTATGTAGAGGTAAAACTCTTAAAATTGATCATTCTTTGTGTATTATGTGACAGTCTATGATTGAACTTAGTCGCACTCAAGACGAAGAAGTTGGTGATGGAACAACTTCAGTTATTGTGCTTGGTATGGCTAAACCTACAACAGTGTTTTCTTTGCTTGTGGATCTTCCAAGACTTATATTTATTCTTGTTATTCGACTAGTTTTGATCTCGCTGAGTTTTGAAATGTTTAACTTGTTACAGCGGGAGAAATGCTTCATGTGGCTGAAGCTTTCATTGACAAGAAATATCACCCAACAGTTATTTGTCGAGGTACCAAAACAGTTATTTGGAATGGTTTTGCACATTTCTTGGCTTACTATAGTAGTTATTTTTTTCATATTATTATTTAACGTGCTGTAAATGTCATTTACAGCTTATAATAAAGCTTTGGAGGACGCTATTGCTGTGCTTGACAAGATTGCAGTGCCGATTGATGTCACAGATCGTAAGTTTAATGAGAATTTAATGATCTTCTTGTTGGACATTTATCTTTTTATCGTGTACGAGATCCTTTTTCACTGGCTTGGCTGCTTGCTTGTCCTCTTAATCTCTGATTTTCACTTTTATACATGTTTCCTATTGATTACATTTCTTCCCTGTAAGACACTTGGTGTCTAGTGATCCTTTGTGTGCTATCAACCAGGGTCTGCTTCCCATTATCTTTTGCGTTAACTAGTTTTATGGTGGGAGAATAGTAGGATTTTGTACGAGTATACTATTTTACGTATGTCTATGGACCTAGTTGATTTACAAAAGCGAAACACTTGGGCAGTTTGGGGTAATAGATTAGACATATCTGCTTTAACTGTCTGATCAAGATGTTAGTGGGTAGTTTTTTTGGCCATGTAAATTGGCGAGCTATGAAGCTGGAGCGCCAACCACTAGCGACCGAAAATATTTATATCTTGTTTTGTGGCCTATAAAGATGAAAAAAAACTCCAATTTAAATTAGACAGTTTCGAAAAAATGTGATATTTCTGGGTATAGGATATGATAAAGTAACGAGGTTTGAATGGAAAGTTGTCCTAGTTCTATATGAAGAGAGGTTACTTATGTCACTCAAATGATTTCTCGTTTTCTTACCTACTTTTATTGCTATTATCAAGGGATTGCAATGTGCGAAGCATCTCATATATAATTTTACAGGTTCCGCGATGTTAGGGATAGTGAAGAGTTGTATTGGCACGAAATTTACCAGCCAATTTGGAGATTTGATTTCTGTAAGTACTCTAACAAGCAGCAGTATCTTTTCTGTTTGGCTGATTAACATTATTGCTAAACAAACTAGTGAAATTTTGCAGTGGCAGTTCCTGTTTTTTAAATTGAACGCTCTGCCTCCAAAAATGCTTTCTTTTGTTTTCTGATAGAGTTTTGTCTCCCCGTTTTAACTTCTCTGTTCTTCTGTATTAGATTCTTCAGAAAGTGAGATTTTCTGCAATTTGTTAATTGAACATCTTTCTTTACTATTAGGATTTAGCCATTGACGCTACGACAATAGTTGGCGTAGACCTAGGTCAAGGACTCCGTGAGGTGGACATAAAGAAATATATCAAGGTTGAAAAAATCCCTGGGGGCCAGTTAGAGGACTCCAATGTTTTGAGAGGTGTTATGTTCAACAAAGACGTGGTTGCCCCTGGAAAAATGAGAAGAAAAATCATCAACCCTCGTATCATTTTACTTGATTGCCCTCTCGAATACAAAAAGGGGGAGAACCAAACAAATGCCGAGTTGGTCAGAGAAGAAGATTGGGCAGTGCTATTGAAAATGGAAGAAGAATATATCGAAAATATCTGTGTGCAAATACTGAAATTCAAACCCGATGTGGTCATAACTGAAAAAGGGCTTAGTGATTTGGCTTGTCATTATTTCAGTAAAGCTGGAGTATCTGCAATTAGGAGATTGAGAAAAACTGATAATAACAGAATTGCTAAAGCATGTGGTGCAGTTATTGTCAATAGACCAGATGAACTACAAGAATCTGATGTCGGTACTGGTGCTGGTCTTTTTGAGGTTAAGAAAATTGGAGATGAGTTTTTTGCTTTTGTTGTTGATTGTAAGGAACCAAAAGCGTGTACGGTTCTTCTACGTGGTGCTAGTAAGGATCTTTTGAATGAAGTCGAAAGAAACTTGCAGGTAATTGATTATTTTGTTTCCGGTTTATTACTGTTTCGTACACAAACATATCATGTTTTCTCAATCTCTTAGACCAACTGACAGTGTTTTGTAATTAATACGCGCACCTATCATAATCGCTTTACAGTCCCGTTTTGATTTTATTATAAAGTTTAGTGCAGAAAGTAACAAGTAACCAAAAAGTTAGTGTGCAAAAATGATAATCACTAAACTGTTTGCATACAAAGGTAACTATACAAACTTGAGGTTTTTCCATGAATTTGGATGGAGGTACCATCATTGATCGACTTACGTAGGGTGAGAATATTAAACCTAAAAAGTAACGGGTTAGTGTACGAAGTAGAAATTCCATGATAGATTAGTGTAGAAAATAGGAAACAGTAAAAACTCGATTTTTCATTGCACTTTACCTGCATGAAATATTTAAAATGCCCAAGTACCTTTTCTTATTTGTCTCAATATGCAGGATGCTATGGGTGTAGCTAGAAACATCATGAAGAATCCAAAGCTTGTTCCTGGTGGTGGAGCAACTGAGTTAACTGTATCTGCTACTCTGAAGCTCAAGAGTCAATCTATTGAAGGCATTGAAAAGGTACTTTATCTCGGTCATTTCATACATCAAACTTTGTACATCTACAGATTTAATAACCTAAACTGTATTTTGATGATTTCAAAATTCAAAGCATTGATGTATATGTTATCTGTTTTATATTCAGTGGCCATATGAAGCAGCTGCAGTAGCTTTTGAGGCTATACCACGAACATTGGCTCAGAATTGTGGGGTTAATGTTATCAGAACTATGACCGCTCTTCAGGGAAAGGTGGTTTGCAATATTTACCCAAGTTTTCATATTTTATCCTGTTCATCATTTGGCTGCTCTATTTCAGTAACATTAAGATTTGATATATTTGTTTTCTGTGAATTTGGGGTGAAATATAGAAGCAGTAGTTAAGTTGTGTCGCCACAATTGTCTTTATGATTAGTTTTTATTATTACACATTATGTTATTGACCCGCATCATTTTTCTATACAAGTTACTGAAAGATTTTTAGATCGTTTTCTATATTTAAATTTATGTTGTATACATGGTGCTTTTACATAGCAGTTGACAATTATTTTTGGTTTCTTTTTCTCCATTCTCTACACTTGAAACACTTTGAGGACTTCTTAAACAACATAAAAGGTTCCCTGTATTTGGAGTCCACACCTTCTACCCCCTATTTTGTACCCCATTTCATGCCCCCTTAGATATTTTTGCTCAAATCTCGAATTTTAACAAATTATTTTGTATGTTTATAAACTTTTACAACGTATTGTAGACAAATTTCATAATATTTTACATGATTTTTTTTGGATTTTTTTTGGACTCGGGTAATTGTAGTTCACCAATGTAGAATTTTAAATCTATCTATCATTCTTCTTCTCAATTTGTAATTGGTTTTTTTTTTGTAGCATGGAAACGGAGAGAATGCATGGATTGGTATTGATGGAAATACTGGTGAGATTACGGATATGAAGGAGCGAAAGGTACACACATCTGTGATAGTTTTTATTTTGGAATTTCGATTTTGTGACCATTCTTTTCTTGGAAAGCTTTTGTCTTAGATTACATGTTCTGGTGAAACCACTCACATATTACACATGATGAAAATCTTTTTACAGATATGGGATGCGTACAATGTGAAAGCACAGACTTTCAAGACAGCAATTGAGGCTGCTTCAATGCTGCTAAGGATCGATGACATTGTTAGCGGAATTAAGAAGAAACAAGCTCCAGGTGCAAAACCTCCTTCAAAGCCCACAATTGAAGGAGAAGGCGATGTTGACAGTGAACAAATGATCCCCGAATAAATTATTAACCTTTAAATTCAGCAGGGGAGACTCCGTTTGTATTTTAAGTGCCGAGAGTAAGTGTTTGGTATCGTGTTCTTTTCCTCCTAGATTTAGTTGTTGGATGCCTGTTTTGTCGAAATCTCTGAATTCGCAAATGATTTTGTCACTAGTGTTTGTGGGCCCTTTTTTCGTGAAGTCCTGTAGTCACTGATAGGTTATGTTATTGTATGGATTTCTTTGGTGATGTTTCACAGATTTTGAGACTTGTTTTATTGATTATATTACTATCACGTTTTTTTTTTGCAAGTTTGGATTCTGGCATGTGTATATCTTACTTGTATGTGGTCTGTTGTTCGCTTTATTTTCTTTTCATCGTCCGTCAAGTAGTGAACAGAGTTCTTTTGGTATCATGGTCAGTGCTTTATCATGCGTAAGACGGAATGAAAAATTTCCTTAATTGCTTTTTAAACTTATAGTAGTATATATATATATATATATATATACACAAATAAAATCTCCAGGCATGTACCAAAAATTATGATCTCCCTACATTAAGTATGCATTATCTGTAAAGTTACGAAACTGTAACCCAACAAAGTTGAAAGTTGAACATTTATGAAATTGAGCATAAACGTATTTTTAGAAACATCATCTAAAAACAAATCAATCTGATTATTTACTCATCACGAGACCAGCTAATCGGATCATTCTTTGTTTTATCATCATAAAACATCATTAAAAAGTCGTTATACACTTTGATTTACTCATCTTTCAGTACTGCTTCTACTGGACACTATTCTTTCTTGCAGTCGAGTGCTTTTGTTTTGGTTACATAATGTCTTGTTGTTTACGAGACTTGACCAGTTTAAGACCAAACTCCAATAGTTTCGCTTAAGCCTTATATTAGTTATAATTAATTCTGGTTACTTGCATCTAATCCAAACCTATCAGCCTATCGTCAGCCTAACCAGTAGGGGAGGAACTATATGCTAAAGGTAGTGGCGGTCCCAGAGGCAGTCGAGCAAGGCTCGAGCCTCGGGTAATAAAACCCCAATTTTTTTAAGGGCAACTCGGTGAGTCGGTAGACCGAAGTATCTAATTATCATAATATTTACAAGTAATTCAATATATATAAATCGTTATGATGGAGCGGTTTATGATATCACACAGTAATTTTAATACCTAAAGGTCATGAGTTTGAACCTGCTTACCCACATATATTAATTTTTTTATATAAAAAAAATCACAATTTGGGACAAGCATTTCTTTTAGTCTGGGACAACCCACACTCGTGGGCCGGAACTAGGTAAAGGAGGGTGGTGGTGGTTAGAATAGTATAAGGATACAATTCAGCCTCACCCATCACAAAATTCTGGTTTTGCCACGGTAAACAATCACTATTGGCTGGAAATTATGGAACATTTATCGTGCCGACATACCCAAAATCAAATTGCATATATATAATACAGTATACTAAGGATATCTTAAATTTCAAATTCATCTTGTGAACTCACAAAGAGTTTGCAACTCAAAATGACCGTAACTAAGTAACTAGTAGTATTATTCACGTGCATGTTGGAGTCGCAGTTTTTGTGCAACCCATTTATGTGGATTAATAAATACACTGCATACATATATGTTTTTATTAATTATTGATTTCCCCTCTTGTGAGTAATAGTGACCCTTTGGTTATCCCAAAGGCTACTTACTAGCTACAATACACACCTTCATCCACACAAACAATGTTATAGGTGTCTAGTGTAAATCGTGAGTAATATTTTGCAAAATTTATCCAATAAGTTGAACAACGATTTTCTAGCAAATGATGAAGCAGGGTACTGAAACAAACAACAATTAACAATGAACAGAAACAACAGATTTTAATAAATGAACAATATTATATATTTCAATTTTCTATCTAGAAAGTTTGCTACTCATACCATATATATCACTACAAAATAATGTTGATTTTGTAAGGGTTAAAAGTTGTGACAAAACTGTCACAAATTAACTATTCTGTCATAAACTCGTCACAAAAATCGTATCTAGTAAGCTCGTCACAAGAAAAAAACCTCACAATTTGCATAGATATTAAGGCACCTTTTTCGTAGTGTATCTTCCTGAATCATGAGCACATAAACTTTACTAATAAATTTTGGCCAAAGAATTTTTTTTACTAATTAATAAACGACTGATCTGGCAATTTTTATTTTATTTTATATGTTTTCTAACGATCTCTTTGTGGATGATTAAAAACATAATTACTTGACTGTTAACATCTGGAAAAACTCGAGGTACTAAATGCATAAGTACAAGCGTTTGTGAAATGTGATACTAAATTTAATAAACTGGAAGAATTAGAATACCAAAAAATTCCACTTTTCTTTTAACCTAGGTAGAGCATAACTGCATATTTAGAGTCCTATATTGACATAATCTCTTACGAAAACGACACCAAAGTATTGACTAGCATGTGTCAATTTGCCATAATTTTCAAAGGAGCACTATAAGGTCCATGGTTGTAATGGTCTCATCTACGGAAAAGTTTTTGTTCAGTTTATTATATCACATCATTTATAGATAAATCATGATATGTGTATAAAATGTCTAGCTCACCTTACTTGTTATGAGTTATTTTTCCAAGTAAAAATAATGGTCTCATCTACGGAAAAGTTTTTGTTGAGTTTATTATATCACATCACTTATAGATAAATCATGACATGTGTATAAAATGTCTAGCTCACCTTACTTGTTATGAGTTATTTTTCCAAGTAAAAATATGTGCTTCAATATGATATCAAACCCATGTTAGTCCATTGACGTTTGGGTCACCTCTCCCGATCCCAGAATGTATATTATATTACACTTGTTGAATACTTTCAGAAATAGACCAGCCAACAAGTGAGTGAGAGTGTTGAGTTTATTATCAACCCTCACTTGTACATATAACATCTATATCTATATAAAATGTGTAGCTCAGCTTGTGTTTGCAATCACCTTCATCAAATATAAATGTAGTCTATCTAGTTGACATGTTCTTTTTTATTTTTATGATAGAAATGTGTAATTAGGTGGCTTCTTGCTATTAGACCACATGTTCTGAGTTACAACGTATACGAGCCTTGACGTCTAAATATTATCCATGACTATTTCTACATTTTTAAATTGTTTGGATAAGAAAAGAACCGAGTTAATCGGTTATATTTTGGGGTGTTAATTTGTCATTTTCAGTTTATCGTCATTACTATTTTCCTGTATGAGATGATAAAATGTTATACCCTAGCTCAAAATGTAGTGCACAAAATAATGATTGACTGATATATCATGTAGTGCAGTTTGTACCTCTTTTTCTTATATTCTAATATATATATTTTCAAATTAGTAATTTGAAATATGTAACAAAGTGACTTTTAACTCGTAAACTTAACAAATTATTTTCATGAACAAGGAAACGCTAAATCAAATAACATGATTAGATTTACGTGCTTTTCAAAAAAACCATGTCGTGTTATTCTTGACCAATTCATCGTAAATATAAAATGAAATAGTATTGTTTATTTATCGAACAAACATTTTATTGGAAATAAAGAAAAGGATAATTTTTCACCATTTTATTGAATTGATGAGTGGATTTTTACTGATTTCTCATTGGGTCGAAGGCATGATTGTTGTGGTCCTCGACTCCTCATGGATCAGTTTAGATATACTAGTCAAATGCCATTATATTATATATGAACAATAACATTTTTCCATGTAATCTTTTAATTGTCCAACGTTACCATCACTCCCTTAAGGTATAGTCAACAAAACATTGAATAGAGAAATACTGTATGCACAAAGCAAATGGAATATTGAACAGAAATAATGAATAAAAGTAATTTGGAAACAAGTGAAACTGATCACTTTGAAAACAAATTAATGATAAATGATGCTGTATAAGCTGGTATATTGTTATTTGGTGTTATAGAGTTTGAAGAATCACATCCAGGTTCAATTTTTTTTATACAGGATTAAATTGTAACACACTTGGATGCCCAATAATACAAATATCTTGGTGAAGTTCTGCATATTTTTCCAAACTATTGCTTTATTTTGTACGACTTTTGAAGTGAGGTGATCGTAGTGGCCGTGAATAGTAGGGTTCGGTTTTTCTTTTGCTTAAGATTTTGAATCAAACTCTAGTTAAGTTTAGCTAAATTAGACTAAGATTGAACCTAATCGAGTCTAAATGCTGAGCACTTTAGATTATTTTACATTAAACATCAATTTTCTCTCTACTACGTGGAACAAATTGGAAGCCGGTACCGCTTAAAAATTATTATTACCACTTGATGGGTTTATGTATATATTGACAAGTAGTACTAATTTGCACTAAGTATTTTGAAAATGATACAAAACTCTTAAATTAATAGTTTTAAAAGGTATCAATCAAAAATTACCTTCTAAAACATGATAGGTCGGGTGTTTTAACTTGTACATAATTTTCCACTTAAGTGACAGAATCTTAGGATAGTATTGGATAAGCCCATTTATTGGACAACTAAGTAATGCAAATCAAAGACGCAAAATTTCCTTTTGACTTTAAAACATGTCACATGATCGATCTTAATTATCGAGCTTTGTTTAGATATTAAATCTAGAAAAAGTACTAGCAAACAAATATGCATACTGATTCAACACTGATAATTTAATAGCTTTAAACTTTTCATGATTGTTCTATTTCTTAATTAGTGTTTGGATGATTGCTATACCGGTAACTGATCAGAAGTTCTGTCAAAAGATTCTGTATTAAGCAATACATTTGTTTATTAATCATCAACAGTTAAATATACTACTACTATTATCTTCGAGATTGACTCCAAGTCAAACCGAGCAAATCTGGATAGATTGTAGACCGTATAATTTGAATAATAGATCTTGTTTCCATCAGTAAAAAAATATATAAAAAAAAGTTCCAATTAGCGACAGACAAATCTGTTAGAAATCTGTCGCTAAATTACAATATCTGTCAGTAAAATTGAAATCCGTCACCATGCCGTCCCCGATTAGGACGTTGGAAAGCAAAATCTGTCACTAATTCCAGCTGCGATCTAACTTTTTTTTTAATGAATTATACCATCAAAATACATAGTACAAAGTAAATCTAATGAGTAAATCTAATGAGTAGATTTGGGGCCGGTCCGGCGCATTTCTACACCTAAGTCGTTTTTTTTAATAACTTGCGTAAAAAAATAAAATAAAAAATTACAAAATTCAAACCATCTCATAATAAAACAAAATATTATATCATCCCTTTCATAAAATATTGATTATATAAACTTGTTTGAAGACTAATTTGTTATGATTTAATAGTTGCAGGACTTTACTGTTATAGTTTACAAACTTAGGTACCGGTTTGTAGTTTAATGTACAGGATTGTAGTTGTCACTTTTGTAACTAGTTGGACTAAATAGATTTTTTGGTAAACTTATAAAAGTATAGATACTCTTTCCTATTACTTGTAATCATTAATCAATAGTAATATAATCAGATGTTTTACCCTTCTCTCTCTACAATTACGATCACCGGTACGTGATCTCGTTCGATTATCAGTCACCGGAACGTGATTTGTTACTTTCTACATTGTATCCATCACCAGAACTTTGTTACTTTCTACATAGGTTAGATTTAATTTTAAGTTTTACTTTTTGGGAAGAATGGGTTGGTTTTAAGGCTTTCAAAGTTGTATTATTTGGTAGTTTTATCAAAATTACATGGTTTACCATTTTATCAAGTGTAAAATCTTGTGCAACCCCATAAAGATTATTTATAAAATAATTTTGATTTGTTAACCAAATACCAATTCTTTGTCAATTTGAGGTGAACATGTGAGCATGATATCTTAGACTTGATTAACCGAAGTAATAAAGACAATGGAATAAAAACTCTCCTCTGAATCTCGAGAAGGGTAAATAAGTTACGACATGCATAACTTATATGCGGTTGGCGATAATCATATTCCCTTTGGACATCAAGCTAAAATCACGAACATGCATTATGTAAATACAGTACTCCGTATATTAATAAATGTATGTATGTCTCATTAACGACACGTCGGTTTTGCAGTGATAGGTGAAAGTGAATGAAGTTTAAAATTTCAG
Organism: Primula vulgaris; assembly: GCA_963920805.1. NCBI lineage: Eukaryota > Viridiplantae > Streptophyta > Magnoliopsida > Ericales > Primulaceae > Primula > Primula vulgaris. Next base: position 32,578,220 of record OY987214.1, on the reverse strand, counting down.
AGAAAATAAAATGGTAATCATTCTAGTACGACCACTGTTATATTTATAATACATTTAGCTCTAAATATGAAAATTAGGCGAGATTCAATTGGTTCATCGTTTTTTCGAATTTAGGATACGCATATGTTAGGCTTTTCGCACACGCTAGATGACTAGTTATGTCCGCCAACGACCAACACTACGTAAGTGCATTATAATTCGAGGTGCTCACAGAAATTCTAGTTGTTTACATGTTTAAATCGGACGTATGAGAAACGAGGTGCCGATTAACATCATCGAGCATGCTAATCAAGTTTGTACACCTCAACAACAACACCTTGGTCTCAAAGAATCAAAGGGCTAACATGTGAAAGTGCTCGATTGAGTAATAACTTGTGAAACAAATAATATTCACAATCAAATTGTATGTTAAAATTGCAAGCATGTCGTTCTTTTTCAAGTGTAGTCTTCAGATATGTAACAATGTTGAAAAACGGTAACCATTACTGCATATTATAATATTATATTGATCCACTCATTCTAAGATTACATCCCGATGGAGTCAATAAATTAAGAGTATATATTCACGCTGTGTAACTAGTATTTTCTTGCAACATACATGTCATATAACTTAGACGCTTCCACTGTCACCGCGGTTAAATTTCCTAGTGATACGAAAAAAACTAGTCTTCACACTAATTCCACCAACTTTCCGAAAACATATACTTTTTAACCAATGCATCGACATCGAGACAATAAAAAAGAAAAAAAATTGTTTTTGATTAAACCATTACGGTTCACAACATTATTAATTCAGTACAATATTAGCTCTACATTATGTCTACAGTTTACAAACATTTCTTTTTTGACGAACTTATTCCAATGCCAAGCGTCCCGATCAATCGGTCCGAAAGATAAACTAGTTAGTAGTAGGCTAAAACATACTCCAACACATCAAAATGAAAAAAACACACGATATTTTACCATAAATTTTGATTTTTTATTAACGTTTAGTCTTTCATCATTATTCTTACTGACGGAAAAAAAAGTTATAGTTCTGCCGTATTTCCGTCTCTAATAAAAGAATCTCAAATCAAACCCAATAATGAGAAAATTATATAGTAGTACAAATAAGATTGTACAATTAGATTACAACATAAGAGACCAAACGTGGGGTCAAGAACACACGTTATAGTAACAGGCAATTCCCATGTGCCCACATGCCACTTCTTAACTCTTCTCCTAAACATAAAAACAAAAACAAATATACTTCAGTTTAGTTTACACACAACATAACATAGCATACACGGGACAACTGTACCCATACGATGCGTGATGTAAAGCGTATATTTTTATAACGTGAAATATGTGTATATTGTTTTTAAAATTAATAAAAATAAGAATTACTAACAAAAATTCAATTTAAAAAAAAAACTATTAATCTTAAAGAGTCCATGTTTAAATAAATGATGAGTTTTTTTACCTTTTCTCCTGAAGCAGTTAATTATTTCTCTTAATGTGTAAATTTTCAAACTACGAAGCGATTATTTTCGTTGAGTTACAGACTATTTTGATTGGTTTGGAGATGACATCCGAGACGGGTTTCGATAGGTTAGAGGTTGAGTCTGATTCTGCGACAGTGGTATCTTGGGTGATTTCAATGGCTTTAGGAGCATGGGAGCACAGTTACACTATAACTCGTATACGTCACTTATGCACGCATGAGTTCTTCGACACGTCTTTAGAGAGGCGAACCAGACGGCAGATTTCATGATAAACTGAGCGTGTTCGCATGAGACTGATCATGCCTTTCATGATATTGGTACTCTTCTGCAGAGGATCAATAGGATACTTGCACTGTATTCGAGACAGATGTCTCAGATTAGACGATGACATTGAATTTTTATTTTCATTTGTCCCCTTATTATTTGTCACAGTTACGTTAGATTTACTGTTGTTTATATTATTTTTTTAAAATGCTTGATTTATGTTGGTTTTGGGGAAAAACAAAAAAATATAGATACATACATAACCAACACAATCAGATCCTTCCTCTGTTCCTCTTTAAATAAACCTCAAAAAACAAAAACCCATCAAATTCTCTAGAGAGATAAACAAAATAACAGAAAAAATGGAAAAGGGTAGTGATGGGTTTGTAAGAGCAGATCAGATTGATCTTAAGAGCTTAGATGAGCAACTTGAGAGACATTTAAGCAGAGCTTGGACTATGGAAAAGAATAATAATAATAATAATAGCAGTAGTAATAATAGTAGTAATAATAATAGTAATAATAATAGGTCGCAAGGGGCGGAGCAAGTTGGGAGCAGGCGGAGGCACGACTGGGAGATCGACTCGTCGAAACTGATCATAAAAGGGGTTATTGCTAGGGGAACTTTCGGTACCGTGCACCGTGGCATTTATGATGGTCAAGATGTTGCTGGTCAGTGTCTTTTTTAAATACCCTTTTTGATATTTTTAACATTTTTATTATTTTTATTGTTGTATTTTTGTGACTTGAGCTTGTTTAGAAATAGTCCCTATTGAGAAAAAAAACCAAATTTTTACTATGTATCTTTGATTTTTTTTTCATTTATCGATTTTAACTTTTCAGCATCCTGTAATTATGAAAAAATCAGTTATAGTTCCGCCACTACTAGAAGTTGTTTCGTGTATTAGGAAGGAACTAAGTGGAGACATTCGATGTAGACCTCTCATTTTAGTAAAAAATCGATGACAAAGTGATTATTTTTTTCTATGTAATTTTGATTAAAGTCTCCAGAAGTTAGTTTTTGAGTCCCACTATGAAGAATATTTCATATCGAAAATTGGCCTTTCCGGTTTGGGTTTTATGATTCCTCACTGCCGATATTTGAAGTAATTTTTTGGAGAAATTGGTTCTAATTGTAGTTTGGACTGCTTATTCAGTAAAGAAAAATTTGTTAATGCCTTTCCCTCTTAGCTAATATTGTCAAAATATTTTCAAATACTATGAAATTTATTTGCCTAAATAGTAGTCCGAATTGTTCTTGGCACTTTAGTTAAAATATAAATTGCCAATTTGACAAATTATTTAGTAGTAGTTGATTAAAATGAATTAAAGATTGGGGAAATAAAGATTGTACTCAAGTTAAATTCTCCCTTTCTTGATTTCCAAATTTGTCACTGTTTCGGTTAAAGGGCTAAAATTACTGAATGTTTGCTAGATATACAGACACAAACTGAAGTTAGAACTAACAATGTGGCCTGAATTATAATTGTGCCACTTACCTTTTGGGGGCTAATCTGGGGTTCAGGATTGCTGAATGGAAAAAAACAATTTGGCCAGAATAATTTCAAGCGTAGGATTAACACCTCGACTTGTAGGGGCTGCTGATTTTGAGGAGCGAGAAGCTGAAATCAAAATTCACAAAACATTACAGACCCTTGATGTTATATCCAAGGGTCCAGAACAATCCATTTGGGTTGAATGGTTTTTAAACAATTCAGCATTTCTCATTCCCCAAATCTGTAAGTTTTAAAAATTAAGGGTCTCTTGTGTTTTCAGTGAAAAATACGGGACCACATGCTCAGGTAGAGTTTTAGTTAAAACAATAATAACAAAAGTAGTTTAGTTTACCCCAAAAGATTATATCATTCCAATCTACTAGAATATAAGAATTGCTAAAGTGACCTGAAAAGATTGTTAAAAATTTAAAGACTTTGTTAGACATTAAAATAGGAGGTGCTTCCCCTACTTGTTATAACCTATATGTAAGTAGTATCATTTTGTGCACTCTTAACTGATCATGAAGGATTTTCCCCAAGAAACACTAAAAGTGCAAAATAGCCAAAATCATAATTAGACAGTGTCTGAATATTTGGGTTTCCATTCCTGATTATCAAGCATTATTGACTATTATACCACTTATGGGATTGCTTGCCTGCATACAGCTTACATGTAGGCTTTAAAATCCTTATTTTTGCTTTTTTACTTATAAGTTGTACTGCAATGCACTGGTTGTTTAAGAATTGATTTTTTGGACTTTTGTTATGAAAAGGCTACAATCTTCAGCTGAATGAACATGGATTGTTTCCCAGTTCAAACAAACTACGTAACTTATCTACTTAAAATCAACAGCCTAGCAAACTTTAAATTAGATCTGAAATAAGAAAATTTTGATTACTTTGAGTACCGTACTGATAATCCTTTGCTTGTACCTTAAGAATGAACCAAGTACAGCTCATACTTAATCTTTATCCTGAAAATGTTTGGTCCACCGCTAATTTTTTTCCTGAAAGTACAACTCATGCTTATCCCAAAAATTATTGGTGGATCCACTCCTAATCTGAACCAATTGATACTCTAGATGTCATGGCCAGGTACATGTTTTTTCAGTAATTAAGTAAAACAATCTTTTGATTCTTCTTGATTATCACAAAGAAAGTGTTTTGATGGAATCACTGATAAATTCTGATGATAGCTAATTGGCATTTTTTTATCGTTTTGAGGGCCTTGAATATCTGTGTGCACAAATAAGGTGAATTATTTTGTAAAATGGTGCAATGAATGTACTCTTCTAGTACTGGAATTGCCCAAAATGTCATTTAGTGATAATTTTTGATATGGTCGGCTCAGTGGTAAGATTTGGTGGGCCTTTTGTTACAGTATTCTTTACTGGTGTGCCATGTTCCTGTTGTTTTGTTACTTTTTAAGTTTTATATTTTGCCTTAGTTCCTGATGTTTACATTTGTTCAATTTCTTACCCGGATTTTTACACAATATAGAAAATGTGTGACAGTAACAACTTCTGTTAGTACATGTGACAAATATTATCTTTCAAATTTTACATTCCCTCCCCGAGCGCATCTTAAATAGTTTTCACGATAATAACTGTCGGATTCTTTATACAAAGTTTTTTCATTTAATTTCTTCTAGAAACCTTTATTTTTCTTCTTTCACATTGTTGTTCTCACCCTTCCAACTCCATTATTTGTCACTATTCTTTACTCTTGCAGTTGATTAACAGACTATATTTGGAGTATCATATACTATAACTGAAAGTCTGTGGTACTGAACTGAATCTTTTTCTTTCTTCTGTAGAATCTCTTCTTTTTTTTTGGTTTTATTTCTTTTTGTGGTAGTTGTGTTTTTTGAGTTTATAGTTGCAATATCCGTGATTTCCAACACGGGTTGGATTGAGTAGCCATGTGACTGCATTAAATTTTGAGAGATAATGTTACTTTTCACATATTCAGCTTTCATGTGAGCCTGGTGTTTTTTGTTATTTCAAATAATAATAAAGTATGGAAACACAAAAACATTAATTAATGTTGAAAGCTTGGTAGTCCTAAAAGTTAGGGTCACAAACCCTGTGGCTTTGTCTGTGGGTTTCAGTCATTTTCAATATCAGCATTTGCTATTGTCATTGTTATCATATTACTAAATTGGCAAAAAGTACTTTTTAGTACCCTTATCTAATCCACATGTGTAGTTATCTAACCCAACATGCCTAACTACTATGTACTTAAACTGCATTTAGTGCTAGTTTTAGATGAATTATTGGGCGTCTCTGTACTAAATAAGCTAGAAACTTTAATCTTAACTGACTCAGGTATTTTCCTAGCCCAAAAGTACTGGCTTTTTTCTCAGAAAGTCTTAACAAACATATAATATCGAGTTAATCAATACGAATCTGTCTAAAATGATATCATGGAATGAGAATAATTCTGCTTCAGTTTTAATAATCACCACTGTCTGTAAATATTGGCAGGTTGGCACGTTAATTATAAGATAGGAAGCTAAATCTTGCCTATTTAGTTAATTCTTTATATTTTCCCTTTTTGATGTGTGTTTCGGCCTTTTAGATTTTTTCGTACTGCTACAGTGCTACTCCACATATCAGTTGGTTACCGATAGATCTTAAGCATATCATTGAAATCAAAGTCACCTGACATTTTAAAGGTTAAAAACGGAAAAGTTTCAAAAGATTCACTATAACAACTGTCGCCTTTATCTGATATCCTTTTCTTCCTAGTAGAGCACAAGAAGCTGATTTTTGAGTTTATGATTTTTTCTTGTTCTACTTCATTTATGGACACAAACATTCCCCACTTGGTTCTTAAAGAAAAAAATATACCAGCACCAGGATATATTCGAAATACGCAGTTTCTCCAGTAAATATTGATTCAAGAAATATAATTTGTTAAATACAGTTAAATTGCTTGACTGGGGAGAGGAAGGGCATAGGTCGGAAGCTGAAATCTCATCTTTGAGGGCCGCTTTCACCCAGGAAGTTGCAGTATGGCACAAGCTTGACCATCCTAACGTTACTACGGTTGGGTTATTTATACTTATGATCATTTTTAGTTGTGTTGATCCAACATTTGTTACGTTATGCTTCTTAGTAATCCGCAATCTAGCCAATGTTTTACTTAACAATTTTAGTACGCTGTGGTAAACTTTGGCAAGAACTAGATTTTTTTATGTTTTATAGTTTTTAAAAATGGTCATAAACACCTGAAGTACTTGAGTTTTCACAACTTTAGAAATAACATACTATGATAAATGGCACAGATAAAGAAATGCTGACATGATCCGACTTTGTCATTTTGAACAAAACAATTTTGTTTCGAAATTACATATCTCAAATGAACATAAAACACGGATACTGACTTTTAATTCTAGGGTAAAAACCAAGATAAGGTGCACCTACAAAGCACAAGTGGATTTCGGAGGAAGAAATCCCGTTAAAACCATTTGTAGTATAATATAGATATGATGATAGGTTATAATAATTGATTTATCTTAAAAATCATGTTTTATTTTATTTCCAGTTCATAGGAGCAACAATGGGGGCTTCAGGTCTGAATCTACAGACAGAAAACGGGCACATTGGGATGCCAAGTAATATTTGTTGCGTAGTTGTAGAATATCTCCCTGGTGGGGCCCTCAAATCTTACCTCATCAAAAACAGAAGAAGGAAGCTCGCTTTCAAAGTTGTTGTACAAATTGCTCTTGATATTGCTAGAGGGTAGCTATATTCTTCTTTCATTATCCGTTATTAAAGCTAATGCAACTTATTAGCTTTAGTTTTTGTGTCAGTTAGTCTTAATAAATCAGTAATTACTCTAGTGTTTATCAATGTTTAAAATGCGAAGAGCTTGTGCAAGAGTGTGTTTAACGCGTGAGTTTTATAAAAGTATCATTCTATCCAAAAAAAAATAGCTATGCAGTTAACACAACATTGGATATTTACATATTGATTAATCTCAAAAATTGATAGCAATAAATCACATGCTTAAATTAATATTGCAAATATGAAATGAAGTTGAGGTTTATGATTAGGCATTTAAACAAGAAATACAATTCTAATTAGCTTAAGTCTTTTAACCTACAATGTAACCGTATTCTTCTTTTATTTTCCCGTGATGTCACACAACTAATTAGTTTCAGTTTTTGATGTCACACAACTAATTAGCTTCAGTTTTGTGCTATTCAATGCTAATTAAGGCAATTTTACTATTTGTTATCCAGATTGAGTTATCTCCACTCTCAAAAGATTGTTCACAGAGATGTAAAGACGGAGAATATGCTATTGGATAGGACCCGTACCGTCAAAATTGCTGATTTTGGGGTTGCTCGTGTTGAGGCCTCAAACCCTAACGACATGACAGGCGAGACGGGGACTCTTGGTTACATGGCCCCTGAGGTACTTGGCTTTTTCAATGCACGATTACTTCAATAATTTCCACAGATCTTTGAATTTTTATTTGGTTTCCTTGAAAAAGTATACTTTTTTATCTCTCAATAAAGTATACTCTCCAACTGCTTTATACTACTTCTATCAACTGTTTTTCGCTACTCTCAGTAAAACTCAAGTATATGTTCTTTTCAACTATAGCAACACGATATACTTGAGTTTTACAAAAGGTATAATGTTCAACATCAAACAAAAGAGTTTTATACTTATAAATATGCCACCTGTGGAGTTTTATGCGACTTTTATAGTTGCTATCAATGGATTCATCTTAAAAGAAGTTTAACTTTTTGGTATCGTGTTTTCGATGTTAATTTGAGGGAAATATGAGAAAAAAGTTAGGAGTTTTAAGACTTGTGTTTCTACTTATAAGTTCATTATGTGAATGTTTTAGGTTCTTAATGGTAACCCCTACAATAGGAAGTGCGACGTGTACAGCTTTGGCATCTGCTTGTGGGAAGTATATTGTTGCGATATGCCATACCCTGACCTCAGTTTCTCCGAAGTGACTTCTGCTGTTGTCCGCCAGGTATATACCACTTTTAATAGCAAATAATGTCTTTGTTTTTTTTTAGCAAGAAGGACCACAACACACTTGGTTGTAACTTTGTTTCGTTTTTAGAGTTTGATAAACCAATAAGCTCAAGATTCCATCTCATTGGCAAATTGTATATCCGTAAAAATGTTGTCAAAACTAACAAATTAAGATTTTGGAAGTATAAAAATTAATATGGCATTAGGAATTTGGAGGACAAAAGGTCATGAGCTTCATCACCCGAAAGAACAGTGCACTACTCCACTAAAAACCGATAAAAAATATGATATATTATCGCATGCGCTTGCTTTCCCGAAAATATTGGTTGTAATTGGTAATAATGAAATTGCAGCATTTATTCCTTTACCTGAATGAGAGTGCAGAATAATATAAACTGCCACTTAAATAAATACCTTGAGCTTTTACTGAAATTTTCCGTTTTAACACAATTTTTATGACATCTTCTGGCTAGTTTATAATAACCTGTTGGAAGTGATCCTATATAACATTGACCAAAAAACATCATTTGTTGTTACAGAATCTGAGACCAGATATACCAAGGTGTTGTCCAAGCTCTCTAGCGAACGTAATGAAACAGTGTTGGGATGCGAACCCAGACAAAAGACCAGAGATGGACGTGGTTGTCTCTATGATAGAGGCTATTGACACCTCCAAAGGCGGTGGAATGATCCCTGGCGATCAATCTCAAGGCTGTACATGTTTCCGAAAGAAACGCGGGCCTTGAGTGTTGCCAAACTATGCAAAATTTTATTTGCGCAAGAGTGGATGGAAATTGGAATTTCTGTAGGAATGTAAAGTTGTTTTTTTTTCCGTTTCTAATGTTAATCTTCATTTGACTGTATTGTACTTGTCTTGTGGAGTTACAAAGTATATGTGGTGACTAGCAACATATGCTGCACCTCTTCGGTAAGATCTTTTACATTATATTGGTGAGAAAAAGATTATATAATGGAATAGAATGTTAATTAAATTTTTGTTTAGATTAGTGATTTGTTTTGTGTTCCGATTTTTTTTGGTTGGTATGATGATTATACAAGTTTGTTTCTTTACAACTTTGAGCTACAGTTTATTTGATTGACAAGCTTACTTAAGCCTTTTTTTTCTATACTGAAAAAAGTAAAAGTTTCAAGCTCTATGAAGCCAACATTTTTCTTAGAAACTGGCTTATCTTCTTAAAAACTTGAGCCAACAAGCCTTTCGAGTGAAGTTACTCAATGATGGTCCTCCTAGTTGTGAAAAGGCAAAAACTAGATAGGGGGTGCTATTTCATAGTTTTGGCCTCTTGAGTACTTTTATTATGGTTATTGGTTACATTTGGGTTAAGAATGAAAATGTATCCTCAAGACAACCAGTTACCATCTCGCTTAATATATACTTTCATCTTCGATCTCTCTCATGTCGAAAGTTGTACACATGATAGCCGTCATTGTTATAGTTTTCATGGTTCTTAAGACGAATTTTTTTAGCCCTCATAGAGGAATTATCCTCATGGTTTTGTAGACATACCCCGCAGATAAGTATAATAAACGATATAGGTGGGTTCATGTTGCTGAGAAGGACTTCTGTAGGACTAAATAATTTCTCCTCGAACACATTAAATTTGCGTTGTTGCTAAAATATCAAATTAGTATTCAAATAAATCTCTAAGATCCCATTGTGAACAATAGCAAAAAAGAAAATTTTCGACGTCTATAAATACAAATAGTCTATCAATACAGATAGTGATTAATTTCATCATAGAAATGAACTAGAAATTATATTTTTGACGTTCACCGAGATGCCAATAATGGTTCCATTTTCTATCTTTACTTCTCTTTTCGTTTCCTTTACGAATAATTTTCCATTCTAGACAACTAGCGGTCTTTTAATGTCACTTTCATCTTCGTCCCAATTAGTGGTTTTGTAGTAGGTCGCGTATAATAGTAGCTGAATTCCTCCGAGAACTGTTCCCAAGCTATTTGGAACCTGTAAAGAAATTACGTATGAGATCGTATTATACTTGGCATGTTTAAACTTGCACGTTGCTAGCTAGCTAGTTGTTGTACGCTCTATAATAAAATTTAAAACTCGTTTTAAAGGGTCTTGAAAATTGTTTTTCTTCGTAATAATGAAGATAGTACTAATTGTATTTGTGCTGAAAAACTACAAAGCCCTGACTACTTCCTTTTACAATTTCGAAAAACGCTTTTTAATTTTTTGTTCTAAACATGAAAAAGCTTGACACGACCAGAATCTACAGTGTTTTGTTATAAATAAGGAAACCATGATATCATTTTTTTTTTTTTATGATTATTAGCAGTTGGTTTTTCTTGTTAAATTTTGACTAAAAACTAATAAACCATCGTTTTCTTCTTCCTTTTTTTTCTGAGTTATGGGCTTTAATTATCAAACTTAAATGAAATATGGATTATATAATTCAATGTCGTTTCAATAAATATGTAAGAGAAATACACAACTTTAACTTGTAAAACACCAAGTACAACTATAAAGTTATATATACAGATGCATGTGAATTGTGAGGGTACTTGAAAGGTGAAAAAAAGCTTACAAATAAATTAGCATCGAATCTCAGGAGTGAATAGGTCATCCAAACAGAGCCGTTTAAGAAGCTGGCAAGTGACAAACAAAATGGCAAGTACTTGACACTCTTCGTCCTGATAACGTCACCCTACCAAAATAATAATAATATTTTCTTCTCAAATAGTGCAATAATAATTTGAAATTAATTAATAAATCGCAATTTGATTTGTACACATGATAGAACTTGTTCCGCACGTACCATGACCGTTAATGGTGATGCATACATACATATAGTAATTATAATGCACACCATCCCGATAAACGTGGACCTCTCCACCTTGGTGTGTAGCAAAGTCAAGCTAACGACGACCACCACCGTTAGAAAGACAAGTTCAACAAACAAGGCCGTGATAATCTTACGCTGCATATAATTGCAAAAAATGTTAGAATATATTAATTACCACTCGTCACTCTCCATGCATAAAGAAACCAGGTGGTTATAGCCCTCCGCGAGAAAATATAGCAGAAACACATTTTTTTTCATAGGGAAAATTGACAGAGTTACAATTTGGAGAGCTTATTTAGTGAAGATATATGTCCCCAATTTGTTTATCACTTATTTCAACATTTTTTGGATTATTTTGCCCAAATAATCCTGGAAATTATTTTTGGGAGTATATTTACTTAAAATACACTGTACATGGGTGGTCAATCATGCCAAGTATAGTTATACAACCACAATAATATTTGTGAGTATTGCAAAATATTTGTACATATATATTTGACATAAGTGAAAGTCAAATAAGTCATCAATTTTGAATCCAAATAAAATTGCTCTTCTTTCTGCATATACTTTACTTAAAACTATCAATTAAAGCACTTAAGCTTTCAATATACTACTATATTTTTAAAATAAGAAGCCAATTATGGTTACGCCACTAGAAACCGATAATAAGAAGGTAATATGAGTTAGTTCACACGTACACGTTTCTCCCACTCGGAGTAAAAGAAAAAGATTGCGACGAAGGTAAGTTCGATAACTAATCCGGCAGCATTGATAGTGACAATAAGAGTATTATCGTCTGTGATAAAAGGAAGGCCGTAAAGCATCCACATTGCACAATTAAGCACAGTTGCTAGGTATGGGGTTGGCTTGAACCCTAGCACTGATTTTGCTTCATATATCTTGAGAAATGTTTGGCTGCATAACATTTATCATATTAATTAGTTTGATAAGCTAGAGTTTTTATAAACAACAGGAATGAGCATGATATAGACTAAAGTATTTTTTTGTAGAAAAAAGCCCTTGTGCTTGGAAGAAAAATGATATTTCTAAAACTGGCCAATACTATACAGAGATTTAAAGAAAAAAAGGGTCAAAATGAGAAATGTAACGGGTGTAAGGACTAAGAAGGGGAAAGATAGAGAGAGCTTACGATGGGGAAGTATAGAGACAAAAGGATATGATATTTCCTGCAATGTCACAAAATTACAACTTCATTAGTATTGCTACTAAAAATTATGCAAATACATTATAAAAGACCAATAGAAACATGCCTCAGTGTACAGTACTGCTGCACTGATTATTTTCCACCAAATTTATGACTTTGAATATAGTAAGAGAGATCAAATTGAAAGAATGACATAGAATCAATTGTATGTCTCACAATGTAGTGAACAATGTACATGAGTTTAATTTTCATTCATGCATGTGAATTTGATTATAATAGAGCATAATCTATTCAGAGATGGAAGGGGGAAAAATTACATTTATGGGAAACGTGGAAATTAGTTTTCCTTCACATGCACATCAGCACATGCATGTGTACGTGTTACACTTGCACATTTACATTTAATTGGGATTTTAGAAAACAATAAAAGAGCTGGGGAAGAAATGTCATCTTCGAGTCTGTAAACTAATTATTAGTACTAATCTAAGTTTCTTTTTGCCAAAACATATCTAAGATTTATATAAAATTGTATATGAATCGTAAATTACAAATTAAAAGAGACGAATAGCGAACGAGATGACTAACCAATGACGCCGATAACTGTTCGTGCAGTCTCTACGCTACTCATCATCTTTACTTAAAAAATCCGAAAAAGAGAGTACAAAGTCTGATTAAATCTGTAAACTATGAACACATAAATATATTTACGGGGTTGCCTAATCTGAAAAAGAGAAACTCTTACTTTCTAAATGGAAAAAACCCTCAGATTTATTGAGTTAAAGATATGATCCTAGATTTAAATGGTTGGCCTATCGTGAATTTCTCATTCGTCTCTTTTCTACGTAAATAGTGTGCGAAATTCATGTATGTTTGACTCACTCTTTATCTCCTCCTATGTTTTGTGTTAAGTTTTCACATATTTTTTAGACTATTTAGTATTTGATCATACGATACAGTGAAAAAGGTTACACTCTTAAAATAAAGGCTTATTAATTCCTTCTATCTCTTTTCGTTGTTATCAATCATAATCTCCATAAGCTTTCTTAAGAAAACGAAAAATTATCTCCATAAGAAAAATAAAAAAACATTTATTTTTTATGGTTTTACTTTTATTTATTCTTTCACGATCTTATGCAGTATCACCTAGATCTTCAATTCATTTAAATATCACATCTATTTGGAAGTAAATCGAGTTCCCGAACCCAACATCTCCTATTATCAAAATTTTCACAATCATCAAGCATGTAGATGATCCTTTTTAAGTATTGACCGCGTTGGATATAAAATCAAAAAGATATATATAGTGTAACTATTGGTTTATAATATTGGAAAATTTTGAAACTTTATTTCAATTTGTCAACGAATTGATCTTGCAAAATTCGGACTATTGAACTGATTTTGTGCAAATCGAAAGATGAAGGGCAAAGCTTGATAAAAATTGGCCTCGTGAAGCATATGATTTGTATAGTGAGGCCCCGCTTCCCGCTTTCCGCTTCCTTGTGTTTAGGTTAACTGGCCAAGAAATAAAAACAGTAATTCATTTTGTACTTCAAATTTGATTCCGTATATATTAATCTCTAAATTTTTGCTAATTATATCTAAGCAAAAAGTTGTAGGTATTTAAGCACACGTTAGTTATCTAATTATACATGAAAGTAAAATGTGGACCATGTTAGACAAATGTGGTTGTAAAAGATGTTTGACAAATTATTTTAGAGAGACGCGAATATGTGGATAACAATTACAAATGCAGCGACACAAATGACTCAAATATAGCCACCCAATTTATAATTTGTTTTCTCGTGTAACTTGGTGCAACCTTTTATTAACTATAATTTTTCCCTTTCCAATTCTATTTTAGTAGATCGACGCAACCGTTTTTTCTTCTCGAGATGCATAAGTCATGAAAGCAATACATTTAACTAGCCTAAATTTTATATTCGCGATCAAACCATAAAATAGACAACTTGGCGGTAACTCGTCCGTGATAAGATTCAATGCGCAAGCGGCATCCGAGTCTATGTCGATATTTTTGAAATCTCTAGAAATAGTTTATCTTTAAACCTCGATAGATAGCCCAAAGTTCTGTCTTCAAAGTTGAATGGTAGTCTAACTTTCCCATGAACCACAAAATCCACGCTCACTTGTCGTCTCGAAATAGGCCACCTATACCGGATGCGTTTCCTATTCCCTCTTTTACACTCCCATCGACATTTAATTTAACTCGTTCTGCGTAAGAAGGAAAACAAGTAATAATTCTAGGGCCTTTATCGGTGCACATAAATTTGGGGTTTGCGGGCAGGTAGATTAGTGTTATCCGCAAATTTCACTGTTATGTGAATAGCGGAAACTACACTGATATCCGCATTTTCAAAAACTTTTTTAAAACGAATTTTTCATAAATTTCAAAAACTAGCAATGAAAACAAAATTCGAAAAGTTTTTGTTAAAAGTCTTTTTTGAGCGTAGGTTTCGCTCGAGGCAATCGGTAAGAGTTAAATGTGAGCTATTGTTAATCCAAACTTCCTGTTGCTAAAACATAATTAAGATATAATAAAAAGTTGTATATGAATCATAAATTATATATTAAAAGGCCCCTACATTGAACAAGATGACTAACCAATAATGCCAATAAACTGTATATGAATCGTTAATTATATATTTTCGTATGAGACATTCAGTGAGAGTACAATAATGCAAATAGTATTGCGACATAATGTGATTACTTAAGTTGTGATGTATATCGCCATATTATCATGTTTTATCACCAAATCTATCATTTTAACAAGTTTTCTTTTATCATAACAAAAATAATATTTTAAAACTATGATTATAATGCGCGATAAAAAAACGAAACTCAATATTGGGAATGCTCTCCAATTTCATTATTTTTGTAATTTGTGAAATTGTAGTCGACCAACCTTTCTAAATTTTACTTAAATAACACAATTTTTTGAAAACAAATTGAAAGCCATGGAGATTAATTATAAATGCAGATTAAATTGTAAAACCACGTTAGACATCCTCTAAAAGTTACATAAGCATATCATACAACTATTATATTAACAAAAACATAAAATTTAAATTTAAATTATTAAAAACATACATTCAATTAATAATTAATAAAAAACAAAAAACAAAAAAGCACATTTATAACTCGCGATCTATTTCCTATCTATCCTCCTCTCATTCTCTCCTCCCCTTCTCCCTTTCTTCGATCTATCTTTTATTCATTTTCGCTCTTTCCGATCTCTGCTCCTTCCTTTCTCTTTTCGATCTCTCTCATCCTCCTCCCTCTCTCTTTCCGATCTTTTTCTCCTCTCCCATCTCTCTCCGATCTTTCTTCGGTGGAGATTGAGACGGAGACAACCGTTGGAGAGGGTGACGAGAGTGTAGAGCGAGGTCAAAAAGTTGAGCGTGATACCGAAGGAGAGTCAC
The DNA here is from genome assembly GCA_963920805.1 of Primula vulgaris. NCBI lineage: Eukaryota > Viridiplantae > Streptophyta > Magnoliopsida > Ericales > Primulaceae > Primula > Primula vulgaris. The sequence goes on along the minus strand of OY987214.1, from coordinate 32,562,540 downwards.
ACGACGACGACGTGCTAGTTCAATATCGGATGACGAAAAATGGTTGAATTTGTTAACTAGTGTATAAGTTTAAAAAACAAGTACACGAACTTCGTGAATTAAGGGTATAAAGTTAAAAATTATAAAGAATTATGTAAATAAGGATATGAATTCTGTAAATTGGGGTATAGAGTTTGAAAATAAAGGTGCACACTGCACTCTACGAATTAGGGTATGAACTTTTCAAATAAGGGTATAAACTTTTGAAATAACAATATGAACTTTTGCAATAAGGGTATGAAATATACAAATTAGCCTATAAACTTTTGAGTATATTTTTGTTAATTATAAATTTTTAGTTATATTTTTGTTAATTTAGTTTTAAAACTAACATGTTTTCTTAATTTATCCTTATGGTATCGTTAACAATTATTTACTACTATTAACAAATCTAGAATATTAAATTATAATCTATATTATAAACAATATATTAATAAGCAATCCATGGGCTGCCGTCTAAAGCCTAAAGGTATGTTGATGTTTACATAGTGGTTTTTGCACCCATCTCCAAAAGAAAATAAGACAAAAATAAGTTGGGTTTATTGATGAGAGACTGGCAACTGATAATCTCTGTCTTTCCTTGTAACGTAATTGGCATGTTGCATAATAATTAATACTCGAGAACAAGATATAGATATTAGGGTACTTTTGTATGCATTAGGCAAGTAGTCAAATATGTACAGTATTTGCTATGACTTCCATACTGAAGATGACATTTCAACTACAAGCATTTACGATGAGAATTACATTATGATTTCCTTCTTTATATATGCAAAATATTGAGTAGTGAACACGTTATGTAATTTAAATGTTGACACACAATTTTTTGGTAAACTTAATACAATAATCAGTATCAAGTTAGAAATCATCACCGCCCGTTCTTCTTAAATTATAGGATGAGTTTGATACGAATTTTTTTAATCAAATATCTATGCTGAAAAACTCGTTTATAAATGCTATCTAAAATGTAAAAATACTTGTAAAATAAAGTAAATATAATGGTTATCAAAAAGATGAAAATAGGTAATTGAAAAGGTCATTAAAGTTATCAGTTGAATAAGTTTTTTTTTTTTTTTAAGTTATCCAAAATGTCATAAAATGATGAAGTGTTTAATTTGTTAATGCGGTCAAACTTGAAGTTATGTTTTTGTTAGGTTAGGAGTTCCAATCTATATATGACTACACGTTTATAAAACTTAATATATTAAACGTAAAACTAATATAACATAAAATGAAAAGACGTCTGTTGAGATTCAAACAATTGTACTGTTGCATTTTGATACCTCATGAACTTTTTGCTTAGTACCCAAACGGCCAAACCAACTAGGCTAATAGCTACATATGCAACTAAAGGAATATAGCTTTTATATATCCTAATTTAAACTGAATTTCCAAGATGCTGGTTTTATATGATTTTTTGCCGCCTTTCGGTTCAACGACACCTAAACTAAAAGACCAATATGGCTTACATAAGAATCGGTTTTTTTTTATACCGTGGTGTCCGGACTAGCGTTGTTCACGCGCACCTCGATTAAATCCACGGGCGTAGGTCCCCACTACTAAATCGGCTCTTCTATTGTTATACGAGATATCGCTAAATTAACAACAAGTGACACTACATGAAAATAGATTATTAATTAAGGAGCTTTTTCTAGTGATCTCGACTCTTAATTATAAGAGCACCAATTTTATTTTTTATGTCACATGGTTCAGTTTTTAACAAAAAATGTCTACCAAACAACTAAAGTCATCCGTGTTCTATTCGACTTTGAACAAGTACTGAATACTCGAAACCAACCCAATAATTATCGGTTTTGTTCGGCTCAATATTTAGTCATTGAACTTTAATTAATAATAAAATCAAAATACGTTTAGTAAGAGTAAACATGGATTGTGATGTAACAAAATAGCATGCATACAAAAAATGGACATGCAAAAAGTAACAAAAGTCGTAATTTTCAAAGTAAAATTTAAGCATGTCAAAATCTTCACAATCTATATATCGTTATAGATATATACCAAAATCGCAAAGCGAAATAATTAAACCGGTTTTTAAAATTGTTAAATCAAATCAACCCAATCAGCAGTTAGCAAGACGTCTTGGTTTATATTAGCTCGACTAAGATCGATTTGGTTGGTTCCACTTAATTCGACCGACTTTTTCTCACCACCAACTGATCATATATACATATAGGGTCCGTTTGGTAACCGATTTTTGTAGGTGATTTTTGGATTTTTGATTTTAAAATTTTATGGGTGTTTGACATGTCAGATTATTTATATTCTGAAAATTTGATTTTTAAACTGAAAAAACTAAAAAAAACAGTTTTACAACGTTACAAGTCTTTTAACATAACATCTTTCTTTTTTCTCCTTCATAAAGCTAAGTTCACGTCGACATCAATGATTTTGATTCTTTAAATGATTATATCCAACATCGACTCTGGTATGATGTATGAACTACGAATTCATAATAAAAAAGTTAAAATATTTGTCATCATCCGCACAAGATACTTCAAAAAAGTCATAAAAAATAAACCCAAATAATTGCACTTTTATATAGTACATATTTAATAGATTTTTTTAAGACCATATCAAGTACTGTATTGCACTTGCCTTTTTGTCAGATAATAATAAACACATGTTGTTTACACATTCCACCATAAAAATTGTATCTCTACAAGATTACAAGTGTTTTCTTAAGAACTTAACAAGCTTCAAGCCTTCTACGTTAATACCTATGTTTCACATACAAGACAATCACAGGCACTAGATTCAAGGCTCTAGCTTTTGTTTTTATATCCAATTATCTTGAAAAATGTCCAAAATGGGGTTGTCATAAATTATAATGCATGATGGTGTTTAAATGGTGAATCATTTGCATAAATGGTTTGGAGTTTTCTTGGCTAGCTATTTTTTTTATAAAAGAAGATGATGTTAAAGGAAATAGTAGCATGTTTGATTCTTCTATTCTTGGGTATTGCAGTTTTAGTCACTGTTCATATATGTATGGCTAGTAGGGCTTCTAGGAGGAGCCAAGCAAACAATATTAATATTGATGAAATTCGAAGAAATATTAGAAGAAGCAGGAGCATGGTTGAGGAAGAGATAAGCCAATTGCCTTGTTTCGAGTACAATGTTGATAGAGAGGGTGTAAGTCAAATGGAATGTGTCGTGTGTTTGGAGAGTTTCGATGTTGGGGATATGTGTAAGCTATTACCTAACTGTATGCATAGTTTCCATGTTCATTGTATAGATTCGTGGTTGTTGAAAACTGGCGTTTGCCCGATTTGTCGAACGGAAGCTGGTTCGATGAAGACTAAAGAAGACAGAACAAGTTCGAGTGAGACCGGAATAGAATTGGTCTGAAGTTTCTCTTTCAGATATCATGGTTTACACTGGCAGAACCGGGATTTGGATGCGGGTAGGGCTGGAGTACAAGTGTACATTTTTTTCTTCTAATTATGAGATGCTGAAAGACTATAGTCATGAACTTTTCATAGAAAAACATGGAAAAAATGCGAGTTTTACTCGATATGGGAGTGTTGTAGTCACTTTTATCATGTAACTAGTTCCTCCCCTTATGGTTTCATCGTTAATGGTGCTGTTACTTTTAATTAGATACAGTTTCTACAGGTAGATTTGAGTTTCTATGTTATTTTTTCGTCCCAAGAGAATGAAACTAGAATGAGTTTCTTTGTGTAATTATGAAACTTCCTTTTGGCAGGTATTTGTTAGAGTATATTGTTCTACATCGATTAACCTAGTATTACAAGAATGAAGTCAAACTGGTTGTTTAAGAATCATAAGATAAATGCTTAATATCATGTGTAAAAAGGAGGTCACTTTTTTCCTCTTCTAAATTAACCACATTAGTAGTATCTTTTTTTCTTTATTAGCCTTCATTTCTGTTTGTATATTCGAAGTTTTAGTGTATAATTGTCGCATTTGTTCTTACCGTTTAATAGTTATTATTCCTATAGCAGTATATTTGTAGACTATACAGTTTATTGAGTATTATAGTTTGAGACCCTTGAACACAACCCAGCTCCAACTCTTGTTATATTATTGCATATATTGTAATAATGTGTCACAGGGAGAAACTTAATAAAAGTTGTGCTAATTAAGGTATTGAGAAATAATGACCATTAGGAAATTTACAAAGACTTGTTATTTCTCTGTGTCGTTATCAAGCTCTTTCTTTAGCAGCAAAGAGAAGTCATCATTGACTTCCTCATTGTTCCAATCATCATCCCAGAAATTTCTCTTTATTTTCATTCAAAATTGAAATAGGAAAAATAAAAAATCTCCATTTTCTTCAAACAAAAAAACTCGATATACTAATTTATTATTGGTACTAGTAAAACATTCATATTTAAGGATTGTACTAATTTAAACAAACTTATATGAAAATGTTGCATTATATCCATTATTAACCAAACTCATTTCACCAAATAAGTTTGACCAAAATCATCGAACGACAATGTTGACTGTCCAGCGTTGACCGTCATTCTCCGGCGTTGATCAAACTCGAGAAAAAATAAAGCAAGAAAAGGAGATGAAGGCTGGAAATAAACAAAAAGTCAAGAAAAGTTCAAAAAAAGAAATATATACAAAAAAAAAAAAGACCGCATTAGATCATCGTTGGGGGAAACTGGCCGCGTTGGCTGCGTTGGCCGAGAATGGAAAGATGAAAAAGAATCTAGGAAAAAACATAAAAGCGAAAAACAATCCAACAAAATCAAGAAGATGACAAAAAGTTAAAGAAGTTCAAAATATATTTTTTTTTATAAAAGTATGGAAAAAAAAATACAAAAAAACGATTCTAAATACAGTAATGGATGGTCCAATAGAAGCTCTTATAAACAGTGTAATACACTAATGGATAGTCTAGTGCAATAATAGACGATCTAATATACATTCTAACGGAAAGTGTAAGCCAAAATTGTCTAGTTTTCATTAGATTGTCTAGATAATATATAATCTTATGAACACAAAATACATTAAAAACACAAATGTATTCATAAGTCTGACTGGTGTTCATCAGACTTTCATTAAAAATAGACAATTTAACAAAAAAGTGAATTACATATAGTTTAATGAAAACAAAGCACATTAAAAATATCAAAATACAAAAATTTGCTCATTTATCTGTCTTGAAAATAAACAGTCCAATGGATAAAAAAGTTACTTTTTTATTTAAAAATTATTCAAATGAGAAATTGAAGGTGTAATTATTTTTAAAGTTATGAGTAAAATCAGTTAGTTTATAAAAATTTAAATTCGAATTGAAATTCATTTACAACTTCAAGGACCAAAATATAACAAACCAAAAAATTAGATGCAGGTTAATATACAATCTTAGTCCCTGACTATACCAATAGGGATGTAAATGGTTCGGATTGAAACGTTTAGCTTTAATCCTAATCCAATCCATTATGAAACGAATTGGAATATTTGAATCCAAGACAATCAATTTGCATTTCTAATCCAAAATAGACCAAACCAACATATCGTTTTTGGTTTTACGAGGATTTGTGGATTCATTTGTTTGGTTCAAATTCACATTGGATCCGGATTTACAAAACGAAAATAGGAGTCACAACGTCAAATCCAAATAACATAAAACAATGACTAATGGTAACAACTTTTATAAATTCAATTTAAAATTTTTGAATTAAAAAAGGTCACATAGTTGAATACACAATGGTTCAATTAGGATCAATGTCAAATTGTCAATAATAAAAAATATAAAGAAAATTATATGATCTTAGTGGTGAAGTAAAAAGTTGGAAAAAGTTGGAAAGAAAGAGAGACGTGGAATTATGCGATTATGTTGTTTGTATAATTATCCAATTTGAGAGTGGTGTTTGTTGCGGTTAATATTCTGTTATGAATTATAATAAGACACACATATATAGGGTAATTTATATGGCATGTGACCTTTAGTTTGTTTTTTTATTGTATTGTATTTGATTAATATGGATTAAGCGGATTAAGGAATTTGATTTGATACGGATTGGTCCGGTCCGATTTGAATAAGCACAAAAGAATATTAAACCATACCATTAAAAACACATTAGAATTTTTTTCCTGAATCCTAAATCGAACTGTTGGATACAAAATTTGATCCGGTACAAACCAAACCATCATATCGGTTCAGATCTATGAATTGACGAATTTTACTTATACAAGATAGAGTTGGAACAACTCTGACACCGATACAGATGGGACTGAAAGGCTGCAAAGGCCAAGAACGACGAGTGGAGAGAGGCGACGATGTCTAATGATGGCAATCTAGAGAGAACGAACGACGGGTCAAAACTAAGGAATATATATATTAAGAGAATGGAGATCTGGAGCACGGGCCGATCTGTCGCTACCATGTATCCCCGGTGTTGTTGACTTGAATGGGAACAACCAGTCGGGTCAGTTGTCCCTATTGTCCCTGAAGACGTAGCGATGGCCTTGAGCAGGGGCAATAGAGGAGACCGACCCGACCCTCACGACTCCAGAGGGTCCAAAAATTTTAGTTTATTCATACATCCAAAAAATATATACGCAAATATATCACCTAATAAAAAAAACATACATAAGTAAAATGACACAATTATCTTTATGTCATTAATATTTTAAAAGTTATGATAGCACATATGACCTTAAAAAAAGTATTAGGTGAATCGTGAAAATATAAAGATAAATAGGTATATAGGGAAAGAGGGTCCCTTTTTTTTAGTGCCCTAGGGGGAAAACACCCCCGAAACCGTCCCTCCCTTCATAGATGAGTTAGACAGATAGAGAGAGGCCGGCAGTCCACCGTGGGAGTGTTACCATCGACGACAATAATGTTTACAGATGGACCTATTGTTGGTGTATGATTGAGCAAATAGAGAGAAAGCGGGATGATAATGTATGGAGAAATAGAATTAGAGGTTATTTTTATAGAGATATTGAAATCCAATTAAGTTTTTTCATTAAAAAGGTTAACTTATCTAAAGCTTAAACATGTACTAAAGCTTAAACATTTATTTTGAGGGGATCAATCTTTAATTTTTTCGTTTTGAGTAAACCAACTTTGCTAATTTTTCATATTTTGCTGCCCAATTAAGAAGGAATCCTGAATTGAAGTGACGAATTCAGTAAAATAAGGATATGATCACCTTTGAACTTTTGCGTAATGTCACTTTGATTTATGTTGATTTTTTTTAATTAGAGTGATGATATAGGCGGACACTATTTTACATATACTTATAAAAAGCCTGATTGTGAGTTATTAATCTAACTTAATATATATGATCTAACGGATCACAATCAGTCTCTATTTAAGATATTCAACCTCAAATGTCACAAATCGTAAGATACAGCTAATTTTGTAACAATTATTCTTTACAAAAGTACAAATTAATTGGTGCCAATACTTTCTTTCTTCAAACAGACAAATATTGGTGACCAGGTCATATGAAATTAATTACAGTTAAAAGCTCAATAAAGTAGTGTTCGATAAAATAATAACCTCACTAATATAATAACTTCTTTTGCTCCCGAGTTGAGCCAATGAAGTAAAGTAATATTCTCGTTAAATGAATTAAGTAATAAAAAAATTGAATTATTAATGACCCAATAAAAATATAAAGTAATAATTATTAAATTTCATAAAGAAAAATATATAATGTAGACCAAAACTTTCAATCAATCAACAATACCATCACAATAATTATTATTTTTTAAAATATGTATCTATAGTTGATTGTTATTTTTTTTTTCACCTAAACCAAAATGAACTTCATCATTGACTTTTTGTAAATCTAGTATAATTTCCGGAATATTTTGCTCGTGTTGGAGGAACTAGTTGCTTAAGGTAACTATTGCTTGAAATGTGGAGCAAGACATCATATAATGCTTGGATATCTTCCTCTAAAATAATAAATATTTATTTATCGATAAATGAATAATTTAAATGAATAAATTATTTATTTATTTATCGATAAATTAATAAACTCACTAAATGAATAATGTTTTCATGTGCCAAAGTGTATTACTCTTGCAGAGGTTTAACTGTAACAAGTTGCTGCGCATAAAAGACTGAAACCTGGATTGGTATGAGAATTTCAGCTCATTTTTCGTATAGGGGCAATATTTTTTTCGGCATCAAACCATACATGTTACTAAGTTGTATAAAACTGAAAGAATCATATCCCTTGCTACAGATCTTCTGCAAATCCACATCCATTCCATTAAAATGTAAATTGCACTCAAAACATTATTGTTATTCGCATTGAGACAGACTTTCTAGACTGGGTTAGCATGATTAAGTTTACATCATTGGAAATAAACCTATAAACCATTAACATTACATAACAAATTAAACACCTAATTCTAGCTCAAAAATTAAATAGGAAAAATTGTCAGTCTAATAATCGATATGGGACACCCTTCTGATACTACATAAATTAAAGAATTGTATTCACATAGCTAAATAAAGGATATCGCAACTTAGCCTAATCAAAAGTTAAGCCCATCAAAAACTGAGCCAACTCAAGAAATTCTAAACACTAAAAATGAACAGTATGCCTGAACAATTCTAGGCTCGTGTGTATCTATACAACAAATAATAAAATAATGTTTAAAAAGAAAGTCGCTGCTTCATCGAACATTAACATATCGATCGTGTGAAACAGCTCTAGTTCTAAAATTTGAAGATAAGTTTGTCTCATGATGCCCATGTAGAACTTTAATTAGCGCCATCGCTTTTTTCCTAGCGTGAGAAGTGCCATCTGTTGAAACCGAATAAAGCAAACCCATCAAGGAAGGCTCTTTCGCTAAACTCACCACCACATTTGTCCCCAAGTTGTTACACATAGCTAGTAATATCGAAACGCAGTACTCCTTAGCTGAACGTGAGTTCGACGACCTTAAAAAGCGTATTAAAATAGGTAAGGAATTCGTTGTTGAAATAGCAACTGACCCCTCATTGCTCTCCGCTAGTGTTGAAAGGACTGCTAACGAATCCGATACAAGCTCTTCCCCATCCGAAGAGTTCAAAATCTCGATTAATATTGGGACAATCCCAGCTGAGAGCACTTTTTGGTGATTAGATTTTTGCAAAATAAGCCCGAATATAGCCACTATTGCGTTCTTTTTCCCGAAATCAGTACCCTCTTGAATCAATTCTGCCAATGCTGTGATAGCCTCTCGTGACTTTCCAATCATTATTCGATACTCATTTACCGAAGTTAGGTAAAAAACAGTCGCAGCTGCTATCTGCCTAGACTCTAGCTTAATGCCATTTTTCATAACCGAAATTATTGGTTTTAATCCACCGTTTTCGACTATAGCTTTTTTGCCACTAAAGTGCTTCGACAGCTTCAGTAGAGCAGCAATAGCGTTTTCTTGAACCAATGAATTTTTTGAAACTAGTAGAAATAATAGAGGTGGAACAGTACCTGCTTCGATTAAACATGCCCTGTTGTAAATATTTGATTTTGCTAGTAACCGAATCTCATAAGCTGCCTTGTTTTTGTTCTCTTCCGTGCCATAATAAAGCCTATCCGAAATAAATTCGGATAAAAATATCATAGATTCGCTCAGCGAAGGGCTACTAGGTAAAACAGTCCTTGTTATATCTCGACTCTTTTTCCTCGATTTAGCTAACGAAATCCCATTATCCGCACAAAACTGCAAAATAAGCTTGCAAAGAGCCTTATTTGGCACCAACTCTGTATTAGCTAGTTTTTCTCCTGTATTAGGACACATTATATTCCCCGATTTAAACCATTTTTGTATCGAAGCTCGGTCGTATGTATGTCCTGTAGATACAGTCACGGGGTCGGTCATGAGCTCAAGTGAAATAGGACACCTAAAATCTTCCGCATTTAAGCTAGCGACGATTTCGAAACTAGGCCTACAATAATGATTAAAATTCCTAAAATCGCTATCTTCGAAAAGAACTACCCTACAATAACACATGAACCCTAGTAAACTACTCAACAAGGCTAAATCTTTATTAGTACCCTCTAAAAATTTGATATTAATTTCCTCGTTAATGATTTTAACTTCGTTGTGGCAGTCGCTCCATGTTTTAATCCTAAGGTAATCCAGCACAACTTTTATAGAATCCCGATTAGGCTCGAATTTATTTTCAAATTGATTTAAAATCAAATCTACTCTCTTCATCACCATATAATCATCCAGGCCGGTCTCTATCTTCGCCTTTCGAGCTTGTTTAGCTACTAACTCCACTAACTCCTTAACTTCGTACGATATATCAATTTCGTCCAAAGGAATTTTATCGAGAGAAGTGGCGATAGACCTAACAAGTACTCGAAATTCATTCATAACAAAATGCGATTTCATTAGAACAAATAACCGACCTCCTTGTGCACAATCCTCGAGCAAAAACAAGACCTTTTGCAACGCCACGTGTAGCTTGGAGAAGGTCACAACATTTGATCGCGACAAACACGCATTTTTCTCTTGGATTTCTTCAAAGAATATTAGCAGAATTTCGATTTTTCGGAGAATATTACGGAAATTTTTCTTATGGGAAGGGAAATATTTAGACCTATAGATACATATATTTTGCGAGAGTGTGATTAGCGACCGGAGCAAAGTCGCGGAAGATATCCCCTCACAAGGACTAACCGCCGGAAAATCAAGAAACCGGCGGTTAAAATGGATTAACGAATCAATCATTAGTTCTTTAAATTTTGGGTTGAAGTTTTATTTAATTTTTGTGGAAATAGGATTTTTTTTGAGCTGTTTTGTTGGTGTGAGAAATTGAGATAAAAGTCTGTTATTTTGAAATATGTGAAACTAACTTTTGAAATTAGTTAGGCAAGGCATATAAATAAGGAGTTTAGTGACACGTGGACGGTAAAGATTGGATCTTCCTCAAGCGTGTTTAAAATGTGTAATTATATATAAAAAAAAACTCATCAATAATCTATATGATATGATGCCTTTCAAAAAAAAACAAAAAAAACTATATGATATGATGAATAATGCTAAACGTCAATTTATGCATTATTCGATCTGTATTTTTCTAACAAAAACTACTTCTATCAAATTATTATCAGATAATTATCACATGAAGTACACGAGTTGTGCACGTGTTTTACGAGTATATCATTTTGTATAATTTGATTTGATTTTCTTTTTTTTTGTTCATATTGATTCCGTCTTCAAGGTTTGTTTAAAATATTCATAAGGTCATTTTGACATAGTAAGAATTTAATAAAATCATAATTTAATAAAATTAATCAAAAATACTATTAAATGATCATTTTGTACCAACAGAATTGCAGAATATACTCACTTTTGGGATTTGAAATGAAAAGTAACTCTTTTCGTTCTTTATTCATTTATTCATTTGTCTTATTCTATTAAAATTTGTAAGTGTGACATTTGAGAATTGTAAAATAATGGATTATGATGGGTCTTTTCATTAACTTAATAAAAACTTTATTTCTTGGTTCTTTTTCTGAATTTAAAATTCATAGAAATTAAGTAATTACTATTTTTTGATTATCAAAAAAAGAAGTAATTACTATTTTATAAATAATTAATATCTAATATGACTAAATCATTCGAATTGTTATGCTAGTTGTTCAACGAATCTTTTTTCAAAAGGACCAAGGTGATGATTTAACCAAACGTGAAAGGGTATTAAATAAAAATTTGATTTTCCGGAATTCAAAAAATTAAAATCTAATACCTTGGATATTTTTATTTTTTTTGATATTCTTCCAATAAAAAGAGTTGATAAATATCTTGCTGACGAGGAAGGTGACGTGGGATAAGTGGAGCCCACTTGCCGACGTATACACGTGGGGTTATATTATGGTCACACGTAATTTGGCAAATGTCGATTTTTTAACTTATTTTTGTAATACAATTTTAAGTTTTATTTAATAGGGTAAATTTTGGATTGGTCCATGAAAACACAAGTATTTAAGGATTGGTCCATGAAATTGAAACTAATTAATGATTGGTCCATTTGCTGACATCATTAAAAAATTGCTGACGTCATAAAAAACAATTAAAAAATAAATTAAATAAAAAACAGTCTGAAAAATAAACAGTCTGAAAAACAGTCTGAAAAAAAAACAGTCTGAAAAATAAAAATAAAAACAGTCTGAAAAAAAAAAAACAGTCTGAAAAATAAAATAAAAAACAGTCTGAAAAATAAACAGTCTGAAAAACAGTCTGAAAAAGAAAAAATAAAACAATTAAATAAAAAACAGTCTGAAAAATAAATTAATTAAAAAACAGTCTGAAAAAAAAACAATCTGAAAAATAAATTAATTAAAAAACGGTCTGAAAAAAAACAGTCTGAAAAATAAAGAAAACAGTCCCCAGTATACCTACGCAGCACTATTTTAAGCTGACTGGTGAAAAACAGTCTGGAATAGTGATTCCATCACTATTCCATAAAAACACAGTCTGAAAAACCTACGCAGCACTATTCCATATATATATATATATATATATAGAAATACATATATATATATATAAATACATTTGGGGGAGAAAACAGTAAAACAGTAGAGAGAGTGAGATTAAACAGTCTGAAAAACAGCAAAATATATATATATATATATATATATATATATATATATATTATGTGGGTATGTATGTAGAGAGAGAGAGATTTGGGGGAGAAAATGTTTTATCTGGAAACTGTTTTTTTTTTAGAGAGAGAATGATTAATTAAATAAATAGAATTGAGAGAGCTTTTATATTGGACCAATCCTTAATTAGTTTCATAAATAATGGACCAATTCTTAAATGAATTTTATAGACGGACCAATCCTTAAATACTTTTGTTTTCGTGGAACAATGCTTAATTTTCTCATAGGAATATACGCGTAAGAGTAGGGTAAGGCTAAAACTTTAAAGATTTGGATAACTTTTACTTGATCTATCAGTAAATATACTAACCTGGAGTGGATAGATATTACACCAGATATTTAAATTAAAGAACAGATCTTTAATCCTAAGATTGTGTGCAATTGTTTTTGCACTTTACTTAAGATTTTATTTGTGGAATATTTTAACTCTCTGAATTTGTGTCAGAATTGTTTAAGCCAAAACACTTTTAGAGATTTTTGTTTTAAATTTTCCTAATTAATAAACGTGCTTTGAATAATAAACGTGCTTGTGGTTCTCTTAGAGACCTCTGAAATGTAATTTTACAAGCCAACTTATATTTATTCTTAACTTATAAGTAATATGTATAATATGCAAACAAATTTAGTTGTATTTTTCTATGAAAAAAAACTAGAAAATTCGTCAAATTTCTAGCTTATTTGCTTTTGACATTTTTTAGGTTTTAACGACTCAAAAGGTAGCTTTTTTAAGAGAGAAAAAATCTGACAACCCAAACGCTTGTAACATATTTTTTTGGAAAAAACTATGTAATAAAAGTAGTTGTCAATCAGGCTATTGGTATATGCATTAATCTATTAATTGAGTGCGAGTTGCCATACAGTTAAATGATAAGTTGAGTAATGTCACGTAAATTTGGAGTACATTTGACATCGATCATAAATCTTAATAGAACTCATACTTAGATTTTGAGAATTTATACTCACGGAATTTATTTAAATGTAATTCAAACTAGACTCGAAGTGGTAAGAAACTAATTTCATCAAGAAAAAAATAGATTTTGTTTTTCATTGGATAACCTGCACTAGTAGAAGGGAATAATACTCCTAATTAATACTAGAAGGACAACTAGTGAAATGTGAATATATATTCTTTAAAACTCTGGTAACTTACATGGGAGAAGAGAAGGAAAAAATTAACGAAAAAATTAATTTGATCAAAATCGTATCCTCTCTCCTCGTTTTACGGAAAAAAATAATCATATAAGATATGAAAAAAGTATATAGAACATCGGAACTCCCATTTTCACTTCTTGGTTGCGTCACTGCATGATAGTAGACGTATAACATCTAAATTATTCTTCCAGATAATATGATAACGAGATAAAGCATAAGTTACATCGACATTGCAGATGTCAATAGTCATTAATCTGTCACTGATCATCATACAAGTAATTTCCAGATACACCAACAATATATCCTAATTAAATCTTAATTATACATGAATTGCACTTAAATATACTTCGTCAACAGGTCTTCTAAAGAGTTTAAACGTGGACCAATGGTGTTCTAACGCCTAATATCACATGTTTTTATCTTTTCACTTTGATGGATATTTTAAATAGTAATAATTAGGTGATGCGAATTGGTTCACAAAACTAATTAAAGTGTCATTATCCCATCTCAATTCTTTATAAAACGCGTATTTACGTTATTTAGTGTGCTGGCATAGCCAAAAGGACGATAGAAAACCTGTGTTCATAACTTCTATAAATTTTATTCCATGGTCAAGGAAATAGATAGGGGTGTGGATGCAATTGCATATCATCAAATCTCCTTTTATCAACTCAATTTTTTTATTATAGTATGAACTTATAATTTAAACCAAATTTTGTCAACTTGTGCAATAACCTTCATGTCTAATAACATAATAAAAATCTCTACAAGTATCACATTTATGACGGACATATAACACTACAAAATATTGTCAGATCGCAGACGCAAATAATGATAGATTTTTGGTTCACAACGCCCTAATCAGAAACGGCATAGCGACGAATTTCAGTTTTACTAACAAATATGATCATTTAGTGATATAATTGACCGTCACTAATTGAACCTCTTTTGTAGTGTAATCCGACTCGGAAACATAGTTCACTAGCTTTTTTCCAATTCATAAGTACATAGACTCGTCTTGACCGCGAATTAAAGAATGACATATATTTAAACATCTATTTTAAGATAACTCAATAGCATAAAAGCGGCTACAAGCGTAGCAAGCCAACAATATCCCCCTAGCTTTTCGTTTGTAGCAACGACACTCAAACCACAACATACATTAGAAAGCAACCACTTTATTGAAACTTTTTTCCTTCGTCACCCCTGGAATAAAAATTGCATCTTCATAATCCTTCAAGAGAGATACGATCCACGAAATAAGATCTTTTTGATTCATAACAAGGATAATTATTGTTTACTAAACTAATCTATTGGTGCTTAAAAATATGCATACTGACCTTACAAGTTTAATAATTTACATACTCATTTATAACAGATTCATCAATCAACACACTCCAGTTAACTTATGTTAACTTTTTAACCGATTTTTATCATATGCGATATCTGTTTTATCCTTAAATCATAATCCGAAGTGGTCACGTGATTACACGTGACCAAAGTTAAAAAGTTAAAATAAATCAACTAAAGCGTGTTGATTGATAGATCTCTTATATGTGAGTATGTAAATTGTTAACTGTTGGAAAATTCATGTCTTCCTGGATTTTCCGAATTGGTCACGAGTCCAAAAATTTGGTCAAATTTCATGAAAATATTCTAAAGTTTAGACACCGTATTCAAATGGTTTGAGTAGCTCGTGTGACGAGTTTGGAAACAGTATATCGCATGACCTATTCAGTGAATGAATGTGAATAGAAATTGCCTCCGAAGTTGGACTATGGAAAGAGAAAAAACTGAAATTCGGGAAGAGTGGGGAAAACAAAGAGGTGAAAAAACCACCCAAATGTTTATCACACATCAAAGAGGAAAAATCATTTTGAATGTTTTATATACATATCCATCACTTGAGAGTAATAATATTGTGTAGCCACATAGATGTGTGTGTAGACAAGAGCACCACACACGCATACGCTCGCTCGGTCTCAGGCTTAGGCTCGGGCATGGGCACGGACACGAGTCTCAACTCGCGGGTCGCGGGCACGGGACTTGAGACTTGAGGAATGTTCCATTTCTGGTTCCGGTTTCGATTCTGCTTCCAAGAAAGTCTGAGAGTTTTGAATAATCATAAAACAGTCCCCAAATTTTCAGCAAGTTTGTAACTGATGCAATTAAATGAGAATAATTGCATAATTAATTCAGTAGTTTCGATTGCTGAATTAAGTGACCATTTATGGCTGAGATTTCAGCTTAGCCTATAAGTAGGCAGTCCTCCCCCACTTTCTAATCACACTTTTTACATTCTGAAAAAATATTTCATACATTTTCTTCATAGCATTTTAGAAAGAGAGAGAACCACCCACCAACAGCTCGATCTTGACTCATCGCCAATTTCCGACGAGTCATCCGAGACGTTGTACATTGGGATCGAAGTGCCAACGCAACCAAAAACCATAAGGTGTTTGGACGAATATCGGTTAAGGGCAGACTGTTTAACAGTCGTCCTGTCTTTTATTTTTCTGTCCTTTTATTGCTGTCATTTCATTTAAGTAATGTTAATTCTGTAATTTCATTTTTGTATTTTTATTTTTTGTCCTTAGCTGTAATATTTCAATTCTGTTTTACGTTTCTGTAATTTCTTTAAAGTAATGTTTCTTTCCTGTAATTTTAATTATGTAATTTAATTATGTAATCAGAATAGTTTCATTTCAGTCATGTAATTTAATTTTCAATCAGAACAGTCCGGCTGTTAAGTTTATACTTTTCAGTCCGGCAGTTTCTGTTTATTACAATTCAGTCCGTCAGATTATTAATTAATAATAATATGACTAAGAGTCTGTATTAATTACTAGTTAGTCCGACAGTTTGTAATATGTAATTTTCAGTACTCATTCTGAATTAATAATAGATTAATTTGTTTGTTTATTCTTTTTAGTCCTTTCATTATTTATAAATTGTTATTTCGTACACGGAAACCAACATTAACTTTGTAAAATGACTATGCAAATTATTAACTACCGATAGATTGCTGTACTAAACAATAATTTTTCCTACATAATATTCGCTTTGGGAAGGACATCATTTCTCACCTAAAGCTGCCAAGATATTACCGGAAACAACTTGATTTTGGGAAAAAAAATTTGATTAAGAAAACTTAATTATAAAGTTGGGATAGCTAAATGTTGGCATAGAAATATAGAATTATAACGCTAGTATGGTTGAGGTCATAGTACACTGTACACTGAGTTGGTTAAGGTAATCTGGGAACCTCTCATATTTATCAATCTGGTATAGTTTAAAATGTTGAATAATGTATACCTTCTTTATGTAATCACAAAGTATTCTAGTTATATTGATTGCGATTTGCTGTAAGAAAAACATACGCCCTCCCAGAAAACGATGTACTATGAGAAGAAAGGAAATGTTTTCTAAACCACAAAGCCTGAACAAAGTGTATAATCATTACGCAATAATATACATCTCTAATATAGTAATTTACGGTCCCTAGGAATATCGTTTTTAGTATAAACATACCGAGTGTTATACTTTGAGTGCTGCAGCTGTATCACTATTTTAATCTTACTTTATAAAATAAATACCAACACTCACGAGGCGCCATTAATGCTGATGAACGTATAGTAGGACGCTAACCACTTGGGAAAACCACTTTGCTCGTTTCAATACTATAATAACGAAACAAACTGGGAGAAATGAAAGGTGAACCTTCAGGACACAAATATTTTCATTCTTCGGGGATCTTTCTATTATATTGAAAAATCATGTCATTGAACATCATATATATATATATGCACTATTGAAACTTCAGCCTGAAATTCAATTGAGCTTTATGAACCGTTTAAGACGAGTGTTTGCGTAAGGCAAGCCAATTTGCTTATCTACAGTTACATAAACTAAAATAACTAGAAACACTACCAAAAGTTCAATCTGAAATGTAAATTTCGTTCACTTCTATTCTGATACCCATGAAAGATTAAAGATTTCCCTTTAAAAATTATAACGCAAATGCTTGGATAGTTTGGGAGAAATTACTAGTTGTTTGAGCCGATTTTCAAATAACTACTACTCCTAAAGAATAATCATAAATAAAAATGGAAACTTTCCTTGAACTTTTTCTGAGTCTCAGGTAAGATGTTTAATATGTACGAAGATAAATTTGTTTACAAGTCGACAAATCAAATGATCATCTTATAAGGAACAAAAAGAAAAAATATCTGCGCTTAAAAAAATTGGAACCAAACAAGACAATATTCATTTATAAACTTTTAATGAATTGTAGCATTTGATCCCTTTTGCTATAATGATAAAATGAGACGAGAACAAACATAATCACACACTTCTACCGCACAGTTAATCCGAATTATTCAACCACGTAACAGTAGAACAACTCAAATAACATCAGAGCGCTCATGGACTGATCTCCTATAATTTATCTTTAATAGTACTATTTAAGAATCCAAACATTTGAGTCATTGACTGATCTCCTAATGATCATAAGAAGTTAGGTTTTAAAGCTCTACCAGGATATATCGGATATTGGTTTCCCCTTTTGACATTTTGTCACACATTCAAGTGTCACCTCTCTCATCTGTTTCTCCACCTCTTCAACAGACAAACAGGCATTTATCGTCTGCAAAAAATAAATTGATAAATTACTAAGCAAATGTAAAACAAACAGTGTCCCATTTGTGCAATCTATGAGCAAAGTGTTGAAAAGGGGGTATCATGAGTGATACCCAAATGCACTTGAGCAAAGAGCAAAGAGCAAAGGATATACAGTACTATCATTTATGAAGGGGGAATAGTCAATCCTCAATATGCGTAAACATTTACTAAGAATCATGTAATATACTTAAATTATTACCTTCCAAGAAGCATCACGGAGTTGTTGATAGCAAAGAGCAACTTTCTTCTGAAACTCAAGCTGCTCATATCTCTCTCCTCCATATCCTCCTCTTTCAGCAGCTTTCTGGAAATTAAATAAGTGCATTGTCAGTACACCGAGAGATGTTTCAAAGGGAGTTTGGTTTCGTTGCAGCTTATCAACTCAACGTTTTTGTTTTTTGATTACTAGTTTGATTGCATTTGGTTGACCATAATAAAAAGTCCTAGCTTTTCTGGCTTTTAGCTTATACAAATTATGATATTTTAGCTGGAACCTATATTTTTCTGAACCTCAAACTATTCAGCTTATTTGCTACAAATTAGCGTATCATCCCCTACAAAGAAGAAATTGTTACTATATATACTCTATATAATGTACCGGCCAACCCAAAACATTACAATTTTGATAGTAGACAAAGCAATGACGTAAAGAACTCAATTGCTGCTGTTTTTCTTACAGGAAAATTGTCAGATGCATGAAGACGGCACGGGTAAGTACCAACACATATAGGACCTGGGGATTCTAGTTTTAAAAACATCGGAGTTCTTTTACCTATCATCTTACCTTTTTTTTTTATATTGAAGTAGGTTCTTTTCAATCAAAGTCAATTTTATGATCATAGCGAGGGGTATACATGTGGGACTTAAGACCTTTGAAATTTAAATATGTTCTTTCATAATATGAACATTTTATTGGAGTGGCTTGTACTACCAAATTATATCGTAACACCGTAAAAATGCATGCCAAAAGCTACTTTTGAACAAAATGGCAACTGTTTTTCACCACTAGCTCCATGACTTGGTTAAGAGTTAAACATTGGTGAAATAATATCTTCATTTCATAACAAACAAGATAAGAATTAAGTAATTACCTCTGGCGGTATATCAAGATATAAAACCAAATCAGGAGCCAACAGTCCCAAGTCAGGCGCCTGTGCAAATTTTCAAATTTCACATTCATGTTTAACAAGGAGAGAGAAGAAATTTGGGTGGGGGACAGTAAATAGTTAGAAACATGGTTTCACCTTGCACCATTTGATATCAAGTCCTTTAGCAGAAGAAAAAGCCACCCCCGAATATGAATAACGGTCCACCACAAGCGTGGTTCCACTTTTTAATTTATCCAACATTAAGGATCTGCAATAAACAATGATATTAAACGACATAAAATATGAATCACTCTCAACCAGCTACTAATAGAAAGCAAGGAACTGCAGAGTGATACCTGTAAATAAATGTTGATTTTCATTAATAACTAGGGATCAAGCCTTATGTGTAATGACGTAAAAAGTATGCAATTGATAAGGTGGCTCATAAATCATATCTCCATGGAAGACTGAAATATTTTGAGCGTAAACCAAATGCTAAACAATCAAAAACTTACTACAGTTTAATTTAGTAACTGTAAGTAATCTACAAAACAAAGAGGCAAATTAAAATTCCGGATGAATTAAATATCTAAAGTAAATAGTAGTTATAACAAATTAACAACTATTAATTCAAAGAGGCTTTCTTTTGAGAGAAGCAACGGCTCCATAGTGTTCTGAAATTGTGCAATGTGTAAGATCCTAACTGCCGTAATAGTTATTTTACGGCTTGTTGGGTTGTATACTATAAATTAAACTAATTACTTGTGTGGATGAAGTAAACACCCTGTAGGTAGCGCAGTTGCATCTGATATAATTATACATAAGTAAACCGATCTGATAAATGGAAATGTAAAGTAAGGATTTGTCAAAGAAAGGATCACAAGTCTGGCATTAATTATGGTACCTTATTACTCAGAGAAAAAAGAATG
Organism: Primula vulgaris; assembly: GCA_963920805.1. Taxonomy (NCBI): domain Eukaryota; kingdom Viridiplantae; phylum Streptophyta; class Magnoliopsida; order Ericales; family Primulaceae; genus Primula; species Primula vulgaris. Next base: position 32,542,023 of record OY987214.1, on the reverse strand, counting down.
AAATTAGAAAACAAGACTACCAAATGTCGGTGGTATAGCATGGCCATTTATGATAAAACTTAATTATATACCGCCAAAATACCACCAAATAAGTCCTAATATAAGACCGATAATTAGAGGTAAACCTTTTCTCCCAACGATTTGCACTGAAGAGTAGATGAATAGCACGATCATCCAAATGCGACTCATTAGCAAGATAAGATGAAATCATTTTTCCGACACTTGTATTTCTATCAGGAAAACGCCACGATTCAACTGGATGGCCAAGCCCCTTCAAGTATGAAACAAGTCTGCTCGATTGTGATGTTTTTCCACTACGATCGAGCCCTTCGAGTACAATTAAAGCACCTCTTGAACTACTTGTTTGACCATTCTCCATGCGGATTTGCCTTAAAGAACACTTCAATGTCGATCTCAGGTTCAGCGGCCGTAGAAGTAATGATGACCCAATTTTCCTAAAAAGGTAGCAAAAAAAAAGTGAACCCCTGGTACAGAAATGGTGAAATTAGCAAGAAGTTGAAAACAACAACAATTCATACAGTATAAAAAAGAAAAATTCTGACAAAAAATGTTTTAAGAGCAAAAAAGCTGTGAAGCATTTCTGCAAGAGTGAACCCACTAGGAGTAGCCTAGTGGGCTAGAGTCCGCACTATCACTAGGAGGTGCAGGGTTCGAGTCTTGTTAAGGGGGGTAGGTGTGAAATATCCCTTGATCCTCCTTAATAAGATTTTAAAAAGAAAAAAAAAGCATTTCTGCAAGAGTTTTACTTGAGTGGAAGCTTCACTATAAAAGCATAATCATTGCTTAAAATAATATACAAGCTACATTACCCAATAAGAATGAAGACCATATACATACAAAATGTGAAAGGAATATTTTTTTACGACTTCTTGTGCTTGCTTCTTGAGTTCTAAAAAAAATCATTTATAGGTAAAAGCACCTATCAAATCGCTTTTTATCCATCAAATAAAAGACTTGTCATATATACTAGTAGCTTATTCTCAAACATGAGAACAAACTTAGGTCTGTCTTGAGCTCATGAGCATTGTGTTCTTCTGTTTTGTCATTTACAAACATTTCTTAACCATGCATCTCAAAAGTGTCTCGTGGTGCAATTATGTTTTATTTATGGCTGCATTCTCAATTGCACAAGCATAAGAGGACAAAAGCCCTTTTTAAACCAGAGATTAAGTAGCTTTACTGCAACTTCCAAACAAGAAAAGGGGAACATGTTTTCAGACTCGATATAGAACACATTTTCATTTCATTCTGTGAGGGTTGCGAAGAAAAGCTAGAGTAAATTATTACTTAATACCATACTCACATCAAACTCATAAGCAGTTTGCAGTGAAAATGTTTCAGAGAGTGCCAGTCTATTATACTACTTCTAAAATAACCACAGTCCCAAATAAGTTCATAATTAACACTTGTTTGGTTGCAGGTTTCCGGTGCCATACAACTTACAAGAAAAAAAAATTAGAATGGTCAGACTAATATGGTTCAATTTCCTGTTGAAATGAAAGGGAAAATGCTGAGCAAACAGGTAATCCTTCAAACCTAGGCAATCCATTGGCTATTTCTATCTCAAAAATTTCCTGGGCGACAATCTATTATATAAAGGACAACAATCTCAACTGAACAGGTGCAACAACTTTTTTATCTTAAGCTGGGATCAATTAAGTTCATGAAGATTATGAGCTTGTTTAATTCAGTTTTTTGGGCAAATAAGCTGACTAGTTTTTTCAGATAAGAAGACATGATTAACTAATCTTTAAAATACCAACCAAATGCACAGTACAAAATTAATAAAAAAGATAAAAAAAATTAACTTTAAAAGCTCTAACCAAAAAATAAATTGCACTGTTGCTTGATTTTAGCATTTAAAATAAATTCAGTTTTCAACATGTGTTTTTAGAAACTAATCTGGATTTATTTCCTATGAAAACTTTTCATGTGACAACCACATAACACAATTTTGATTTTGCCAAAACAAGTAATCAAATCAGTTGTTCAATAATTAAAACCTGCAAAATTAAACTAAATCTCTTTCTTTGAAACTCATAAGTAGTGGGGAGCTAAAAAATATGCTATCCTGTAATTCTTTTCAGTGAATTGCCATAATCTCAGTTAGGGTCAGAACTAAGACCTGTTTGACTGCAAATATTGAGGCAAAATGAAAAGAATTGAAGCTAGTTTTTCTTTTCCAAGAGGATCTAAGGATTTTATACCCACCTCTTTGAGATTTGAACCAACAACCTTCTATTTAAGAGTGTGAATCGTGGCGTTTTAAAAAAGAGGGGGGGAAAAGGGAAACATATATATTCCTTTCTTCAGTACAGATATCTTTAAGTGGTTAGTTTTTTGGGTATCAAAATACATGTTCTTACAATATGGGTACTGATCTTCTATTCTAGCTACTGATAAGTGATAACTAACATGGTGATATTTTGTGTATATCACTACCCATCTTGTAAAAGCATGCACCTTGATACCCAAAAAAAATTCAACGGATAGATTGGTGTGATAAATGTATCTTTGACCACAAAATAGAAAGAAAATATGAATCTTCCAGCTTACCTTTACAACTTTCCCAGGCTAATTTTAGCTGATCAAACAAACACAGTCCCACTTCTAACTTAACATGACCCAAAAAATCTCACTTTTAAGCAATCAACCAAATGCATTCCTACTTTTATTGACCAAAAAAGGGAAATATGATCATTTATCTATAATTTTCCTAAACTTTACCACAGCTAATCAGCTTAAGAAAGCAACACGGGATTGTTTGGCTGCAGTTTTGAAGCAAAAAAGTTCTACTTTATTGGAGATAAAAGGTTCTACTTTATTGGAGATAAAAGGGTTTATCCAAATTAAAGCCTTAACAAAAACCTCATCTTCTAGGCTGATCCACAGAATTCAATCCTACTTTTAAGCACAAAAAGAAATAAAAAATAAACTGAGCTTAAAAAGCTGAAACTAAATAAGGGCAATATATCATTATTCTATCAATCCCCTAACTTAACCAAAAAGTATCATTCCCAGAAGTAGAAATCAGCTTAAAAGTTAAAACACAAGACCGTACACCATTTTACTAAACAAAACAGTTTTAACTAGAAAGTCTAAGTTTTTAAGCTGATCAACCAAAGATGGCAAACACAGTCCCACTTTTTAGAGGAAAAAAAAGAGCTTAAAAACTGCAACCAAACAAGGGCCATACATCATTATCCTATCAATCCCCTAAGTAACCAAACTGTATCTTACCTAGAAGTAGAAATCAGGCTAAACACAAGTTATATCATTTTACTTAACAAAAAAGTGTTTACCCAAGTCTCAGTTTTTAAGCTGATCAACCAAACGCAGTCCCACTTTTTAGAGAGAAAAAACTGGAGCTTTAAAGCTGCAATCAAGCAATAATTTATCATCATTTTTCTATCATTCCCCTAAAGAATTAGCTTAAAAAACAAAAGGGTGTCTATACATTTTCTATTACTCCCCTAACTTTACTAAACTAAACAGTTTTAACTAAAAAGTCTCAGTTTTTAAGATGGTCAACCAAACACATTCCTAGTTTTTATACAAAAAATTATAGCTTAAAAGCTGCAACCAAGCAACGGTTTATCGTCATTTTTCTATTACTCACCTAACTTTACTAAACTAAACAGTTTTAGCTATAAAAAAAACTCAGATTTTGAGCAGATCAACCAAAAGCATCCCCGCTTTCTATAGAAAAAAATAGAGCTTAAAAGCTGCAACCAAGCAACAATATCGTCATTTTTCTATCATTCTCCTAACTTTACTAAAGTAAACAGTTTTAACTTTAAAAAACTCAGATTTTAAGCTGATCAACCAAATGAAGTGCTTCTATTAAATAAAATAAAACAGAATAAAAACTGAGCTTAAAAGCTGAACCAAATAAGGGATATATAACCAATTTCCTATTATTCCTTTAACTTCATCAAACCCCAACATACTCAGAATTATATAATTAGCCTAAAAACAAAAGGGTAACAAAAATCAGGTAAAAATTAAATCTTGAAGTAAAATAAACAGCAAAAGTTGCATATTTAATATTTTAAAAATAAAGGATGATAATTTGAATACTTACAGAGGCTTAGAAGGTGATGGAAAATAGCAAGCATTCATTCATGAAAAAACCCAAATCAGTAATTAAGAAAAAATATGAATAAATGAATAATATTCGCGCTCTATTTGTAAGGGAAAAAACCCTAAATAAATTGGAAATGTTTTTTTATAAAGGGTTTGTTACAGTTATGGCCCTCATTATTCCAAATATAATTCTATGTTATCTTCATATTTTAAAAATATACATTATGTTCCCACTTCTTGATGAATATACATTTTTAGTCCTGATTGTATAATAATAATATTTTACAGTCTTGATTGTATAATAATAAGGGGAAATTAGCTATAAGTAGCCCATAGCAACTTATATTTCTCTTAACTATCTTGATAAGTTCACATTCTCCATAGGTATAACTTTTTAATCATTTAGTTTATTTACTAAAATCTCATCATACAACCCAAAATATAATGCACATATTTTATCTCTCTAGAAAACCAAAAAAAATAGTTTCCAATTACAAATAATGCCTCATAGGTGTCACTTTTAAAGTTTAATTCCCACAAGTTAACCTAGGTACCACTTTTCTAAAATACAAATACCTATATTTTTTTTGCTCATTCCCACATATCTGTTTCTCTCCCTCTCCTCTTTTCTTTCTCCCCGATAAAGATGATTAACATCAATTCAACAATGACGATTGCATTGATCATCGTCTCCGGCCACATCTCCAATGATGCCACCTCATCATCGTCTCCGGAGGTTGCAGAAGAGATCCGTCGGAGATCGCTGCGAAAATCTGATGGCTTCGACCACCACGAACTCCTCGTCGTCTTCTCCGCCGCCGTTCTCGTCGATGGAGGCGATGACATAGATGGAAATGGTTTAAAGGCGAAGAGTGTGGGGAACAAGACGGTGTTGGTGGGGTTTCCGATTATGAATCTATCGACGATGATCGAGACGGTGGGAGATATCAAATTGTACTCGACTCGGCGAGAGTTTATGGGGATTTGGTTAGGAGTCCGACCGAAGAGCGCGCATATGTCTAGCTACACGACCAGGTAAGTCAAATTGTTGATTAAGTGTTAACAATTGATCATTACTTTTATGGGGTTGTTTGCTAATCTTTTTATTTTAGTGTATGTGTGAATATTTGTTTTAAGTTATTATTTTCGAATTTGGCTGTTTTGGTGCTGAAACATGGCGTGTTTTAGGGTTGTTTACGTCTGTTTTGTAGTGTATTTTGGTGCTTAATCGAGCATGTTGTAGGGCTGATTTTAGGATCCGTTTTGGGGCAGAAACGAGCCTATTTTAGTGCTGATTTGGGGTATATTTTGATGCTAAATGCAGTTCGTTTTAGAGCTGATTGGAGTATGTTTCGGTGCTGAATCAGAGTCCAGGTTCGAGGCTAAAACAGATTCCGGTTCTAGATTAAAACAGGCTCGGCGGGATGAATTTTGGGTGTACATGTTTGTATGATTTTAGGGCTGAATTGGAGAATGTTTCGGAGCTAAATCGAACTCCAGTTCGAGGCTGAAACAAGTTTCGGTTCGAGGCTAAAACACGCTCTTTGTTCAGGAGTTATTTGGCAGAGCATATACAACCATGTGTCTGGTTATGGTTGAACAAAAATGTACCCTTAAAGTGTTCGATGAAATGTACGAGTTTCGTACGATAGATTTTATAGTTTTGAATTCGCTTGAATTTGGCGTGTTTATCTGTAGGTTATGTATAATACAAAAGTTCATAAGATTTTGGAACTAAGAATTGCGGACTGAAATTAAGCTCCTTTTGAGGTTGAAATAGACTTCGATTCGGGCTAAAATTAGAGCTTACTGAAACGGAGCTCTGTTTGGGGTTGAACTTAAGCTCCATTTGGGATTGAGGTAAGAGCGCTTTCAACTGGACTATATGCACTTTCGACTGAACTATATACATCCGTAAGCTCAAAATGGTAAGAGCGCTTGTTCAAGAGTTTGGTGGTTCGAATCCATCCGGATTTGTTTTTTTTTTTTTTTTTTTAATTTGAATTAAGTTATAGTTCTGTCAAAGGTGCATCTGTTTCAACTGAAAGTGGATCTGGTTCAGCTGAAAGTGCATATAGTTCATCTCAAAATGCATCTATTTCAGTCGAAAGTGTATAAAGTCCAGTTGAAATTGCATACAGTTCAGTCAAAAGTGCATAATGTTTAATATAAACACAATATAATTCACAAAATAAAGTGCATATACTTTGCTTTGAATTAAAAAAAGCAAATTCGGATGGATTCAAACAAGCAATCTCTTGAACATTATGCACTTTCAACTGGACTATATGCACTTTCGACTGAACTAAATAAATTTTGAGATGAACCATATACACTTTTATATGAACCATATACACTTTTGGCTGAACCATATGCACTTTTGGCTAAACCAGATACATTTTCAGCTGAACCAGATGCACTTTTGACAGAACTATATGCACTTTTATTGAATTATATGCATTTTTGGCTGAAATATATGCACTTTTGACTGAACTATATTACTTTTCGACTGAACTATATGCACTTTTGACTTAATTATATGTACTTTTGACTAAATTAGATGCACTTTCAGCTGAAACAGATAAAATTTTACCTGAACTTTATGCATACGCACTTTTATTGAGATATTTTTACTTTCGACTGAATTGTATGAACTTTTGACGGAACTAGATGTACTTTCGCTGAACTGTATGCACTTTTGACTCGATTATATGCACTTTTATTAACCTATATATGCTTTTGGCTGAACTATATGCACTTTCTGAATTATATGTACTTTTGACTGAATTATATGTACTTTCGACTGGACTAGATGCACTTTCAGCTCATTTAGATTAAAAAAAGGCACTTTTTCATGAATAAATCACTTTTTGGTGAAAAAAAATCCACTTTTTGGTGAAAAATGCACTTATTGGTGAAAAAACCACTTTTTAGTAAAAAAATTAGTTGTTGATGAAAAACAACTTCTTCGGTGTAAAAAGTCATCTATTGACAAAAAAAGCTTATTTTTATAATTTTTTTGTGATTTTTGTGAATTTTTTATAATTTTTTGTGATTATTGTGGTTTTTTATTATTTTTGGTATTTTTTATAGAAAAATACATTTTTTGTAATTTTTTATTAATTTTTATGATTTTTTATGAATTTTTATGAATTTTTGTGATTTTTTTTGATTTTTTTTGTGGTTTTTTTTAGAAAAGTACATTTTTTATGATTTATTTTATAAAAATACATATTTTTGTGATTTTATTGAATTTTTATTCTAATTCAAAACTAGTTTTTTTCGGTTTTGTAGAGAGAAATTATGTATATGGATAATAGCGCTTTGATAATTAAAGTGAATAATTAAAAAGTGTTACTGAGATAGAATGTGAACTTGTAAAAATATCTAGAAGGAACATAAGTTGCTATGAGATAGATATAGTGAATTACCCTTTTATATTAAAAGAAAATTCTATAAATCCGAAAAAATAAAAAAAATGGAAAAAAACACAAAAAATTATATAAAATGAAAAATATCACAAAAAATTATAAAAAATAAAAAATAAAAAATATCACAAAAAATTATAAAAAAATCACAAAAAATGTATTTTTATAAAAAAAATTATTAAAAAATCAAACAAAAAAATTGTATTTTTAAAAAAATCACAAAATATGAAAAATATCACAAAAAAAATGTATTTTATAAAAAAAACACAAAAAACGTATTTTTTTCTAAGAAAAATCACAAAAATGGAAAAAATCACAAACTTTTTTAAAAATTATAAAAAATGTTTTTTGGGTCAATATATAACTTTTCACAACGAAAAAGTTATTTTTTTAATCAAAAAGTGCCTTTTTCCATCAAAAAATGCACTATTTCCATCAAAAAGTGCCTTTTTTTTTAATCAAAATGAGCGGAAAGTGCATCTAGTTCAGTCGAAATAACATATAGTTCAGTCGTAAGTACATATATTTCAATAAAAAAAATCACATACAATGAAAAAAAATCACAAAAATCACAAAAAAATCACAAAGATATATTTTTCTAAAACCAATCACAAAAATTATTTATAGAAGGCAAAAAATCACAAAAACATATTTTTATTAAAAAAAACAAAAAACATATATTTTTTTTTTATAAAAAATCACAAGAAAATCACAAAAACGTATTTTTCTAAAAAAACTCACCAAACATAATAAAAATGAACAAAATCATAAAAAAAAATTATAAAAATAAAAAAAACACAAAAAACACTCCCTCCGTTCCTTTTTAAGTGTCCACTATTTCTTATTGGGCTGTCCCAAAATAAGTGTCCACTTTCTCAATTTGGTAATTTAAAAGTAACAAACTTACTATTTTACCCTTTAAATAATATTAAAATAAAAAAGAGAACATAAAAGGAAATAAACATGATAATGTGACAGACTTACCATTCATGAGATATTCTATCACCATAAATGAATTTAATTAAGTTTTTAATAAGGGCAATATAAGTAATTTATATATCAAATCTTTAAATTTTAAAAAGTCCCAATTTTCAAGGCGGACATTTAAAAAGAGACGGAGAGAGTAGTAAAAAAATCACACAAAAAAAACGAATTAGATGCATTTTCATGTGTATTAGATGCACTTTCTGCTGAAATACATGCATTATATGCCCTTTTGACTGAACAATATGCACTTTTGACTGCACTAAATGCACTTTCAACTTAATTAGATGCACTTTCAATTGAATTAGATGTATTTTTATTGAAATAAATACATTTTTATTGAACTAGATGAACTTTCGACTGAATGATATTTACTTTCGTTTGAACTAGATGAACTTTTATATGAACCACATGCACTATCACCTGAACCACATGCACTGTCAGCAGAAACACATGCACTTTCAGCACAACCGGATGCCTTCAGCTGAAAGTGCAGCTAGTTCAACAGAAAGAGCATGTGTGTTCAGCTGAAAGTGCATGTGGTTCAGATGAAAATGAATATAGTTCAGCCGAAATGGCATATAGTCTAGTCAAAAGTGCATCTAGTTCAGCACAATGTCAGTCGAAATTGCATATAGTTTAGCATAAAGTGCATGTATTTCAGACAAGAGTGCAAATAGTTTACCACAAAAAATGATGTAATTTACTTTAAAGTAAAAAAATCCGGAAGGATTCAAACCACCAAGCTCTTGAACCTCAGTGTTGGTGCAAGCGCTCTTACCAATTTAAGCTTACAAATCTAAAATTAGTAACTAAAAATGAAATAAATAGTCAAATTAGCAAAACTAATCGTACAAAATCTATGCATTCGACTTAAAATAATGCCTTTTATAGGGTTTCTAAAAACTTATCCAAACTCAACCAAAAAAGCACTAAACTCAGGTCATACAAACTAACAAAGTAGTTCAGCACCAAAAAGTAACAAGCACTAAACGTCGCTGGAGTTTCGATCGTTTTTAGATCTGGCCACCGCCAACACATGCAGAGAGAGAGAGAGTAGTACAGCGGAGGAAGGTCGTCGGAGGAGGAGAAAGGTCGTCATCGGAAGAGAAAGGCCGTCGAAGAAGAATAGATCATCGCCGCTGCCGCCATATATATATATACACATATATATATATGGGTGGGTTAGGGTCGGGACCCGACCCGTAAATACTCAACCCGTAAATACTCAACCCGTATCCCGCCCCGATTACGTTTGTAAGTGGGAAAAAAATCCCGATCCCGACAAAAGTAGGGACCCGAATTTTTTGGGAACCGAATTTTTGGGATCCCGTAGGGTCGGGATATGTTTATCCCGAATCTCCCGACATATTTTTTTATTTTACGACGACGTAGTTTTTTATTAACAATTTTAATTTGAGAAGTCTAAACATGTTATTAACACGAAACATAATCCTAGTTTAAAAATAACATTCCTAATAAATGAAAAAAGAAATTAACATGTAGTAGAAAAAATAGTGTGAAACTACAAATAATGGAGTAGATAAAAAAATTGATACGTTTTTTATCGGATTATTTTAGCATTTAGTTTTATTCACACAAACAACAATTATCATATTAAATGAGATACGTTATAATTATAATTTTTATAATCGGAAAATAACAATAATTTATCTTTCTTGAAAATAACAATATAATTTTTTAATTTAAGTATATTTTTCAATTTTATAGTTTCATATATTCAAAACTACAAATCTATATTATACTTATATAATTATAACTAATATATAAAACAAAAAGTATTGTAGCTCATATGGTAGAGTGCTTACATTGTATGTTAAATGTACAAAATTCGATTCTCATCACTTGCATTTGATATAAATTAATTTATATTTTTATACTTAAAATATAAATTAATTAAAAAATAGGGTCGGGTCGGGACACCCGACGAAATCAAAATTATCACCCGATCCCGATCCTGAAGTTTGTCGGGTCGGGACAAAACCCGACATTTTCGGGTCAGGTGCGGGTCGGGTTGGAATTTCGGGATTTTTCCCAGCCCTATATATATATATATATAAAGAGATGAATAGAGAAAGTCGTACGATATTTAGAAAATAACTAAGAAGCTATATTTTCGACTGAACTATATGTTATTTCGACTGAACTACACATTTTTATAAGCAACATGTACTAGTGTTATTTAGAACAAAAAAAAATGAATTTTAGTTAAATTCTAGATTATATTTTTATTAAATTTGTTTAAAAGTAAGATATAGAGGAACAAATAGATTGGTCGGTTTATTCTCACTCCATAAGAAGTGAGTAGAAGAGCGCTAAAAGTATAACGTTCTTAATTAAAACGGACGATTAATGTGTTTATTACTTTTTAATAAGTTTCACAAAATAAAATATAAAGCTAATAATAATTTCAAAACAAATTTTGGCTTAGAAAAACGCTTGTGATAGCGCTACCGATTTAAATTACTAACCTTGTATGATATGTATGACTTTAAGGTATGTTTGGATTGACCCGTACAACATTTTGGGTATCGTTATTTTTATTTTTTTTGACATTCGCAGTATCTCGTACAGGTATTAATGATTCAATAATATATATATATAAGAATAAGATAAAAATGTTTGGCTTACACTCAATCGTATCATATTCAATTTTTTTTTAAAATCATGTTCTCGTATCGTATAGGGTATGATACTCGGTACTTTTATCCAATAATTATTGGTGTATTATATAAAATTTTATAATCTCCCCGATGATAACTTTAGATTTAGATATATACATATATATATATATACATATATATATATATATACATATATATATATATATATACATATATATATATATATATATTTAAAAAGTAGAAAAAAAAAGATTTAGTTATAAAAAAGTGAAAACACAACATATATATATATATATATATATATATATATATATATATAAAACTGCTATGTTAGGTTAACTGTCATACTACTCTCAAATTCATTTGTCTATTTTAGGTTTCTCTCTCCCCTTCTCTCCCTATCTCTCCAATTTTCTTACTATTCCAGGTATGAAAACTTCCTTTTTTTTCCAATAATATTATTGTTATTAATTTATAAGATTTCAATTTTATGGTTGTGAAGTTTATATTCGATTTAATTAGTATCTATGAATATAGGTTACCGTCAGACCAACGAATCGCGTGGGAAGGTTCGCTACTACTATTAATTACTACTAGGCGCATATTTTAGTGGCAGTTGAAAAAATTCCCCCAATCATATTTGTCTCATCGCCCACTACAACCCATAATAAAACACAGCGCACGTCTCTCTCTTTAACTCCCCACTTTTTCTCGTAATTCTCTGTACCCATTAAAGATACATCTCTTAATCTCTCTGCTCGATCTTCCTTTTCACTGATTTGTGATTATACGTTATTATGAGTAATTACTTATAAATAGTTACTTATGAAACACTTGTACATGTATGTTTGATTTTGATTTTGTTGAACTATATTGAAATTGGTTGATAATTAATACAATACATATTCAGTTTGATTTGGAAAATTGTTTTCTTTGTAATCAAAGTTAAATTCATATAAATGTATCTGTACATAAATAATGTATTGTGGGTTGTTACTTATGATTAATTTCTTATGAAAGAAACAATAAATTATGTATGTACATGTATGTAACTTAACCACAATTGAAAGTTTTTTATTTTCGTAGCGGTGATGATTATAATCAAACAATTACTAAGATAATTGAGCGAGCAGTAGTAATTTAGTGTCTAGTTTGACTTATAAGTTATTTTGTTGGAAAATTTTTACACTGCCTGAACTTTTACCGGATCAGGACAATTGTAATATAAATGTAGAATTTGGTTTTATTATGAAAATATTTGTTAACTTACTATTGTACATGGTAAGAAAAAATATTAGTTCAATGGCTAACTAGTACCAATTATTTAAAAGAAAAATCGTCCACAGGACATCCAATATAATATAACTACTAAAATTTATCTACGTGTTGTGTGTAAAATACGTAATGACATAAATCTCGTAATATATTTATTTTGAACATAATATTCAGATTTGGTATCATTTATTGTAGTTATGCAGATTAAAACGAATTGTTAATTAATTTAGGATACATTCGTAATTAGGAAAATATACTGAGAACAAATTGTTAATTAATTAGATTAGGTATATTGGTAATTATTAAAACATAGTGAGGGTATTTTTGGAAAAATTGAGCCGCCTCATTTCTTTTGGTTTGACTTATTATATTAGATTGATAGTAATCATGCCCCACGCGTTGCGTGTGTGACGCGTAATGCAATAAAAATATAGAAAATAGGTATAGTTATGATATAAATATGTGGATAATAAAAAAAAACATAGTTTAAGATTTAAAATAATGTTTGGTTGTTAAAAAAGGATAAATAGTTTTATTATTTTTTACTTTTTATATTTTTATGCGAGTATGGTATTATTGTAATTAATATAAAGATGTAGGGGTATTTTTAGAAAAAAATGGCTAAATTGGATAGTATCATTTGACTTGAGTTGACTTATTATAATAGAATGATGCTGCTTAGTAAACGTAATTGTACATACAAAACGTGATTAGTTTTTGGCAGATTCAGTTTGATTTGGAAAATTGTTTTGTGTGTTATCAAAGTCAAATTCTTAGTAAACGTGTATGTACATACATAATGTATTGTGGCCTTCTGGGTTCTTACTTATGAATAGTTTATTATGAAACACACAATACATCATGCATGTACTTTATGTATGTGCAAGTACATGACCAGTTGAAAGTTTTTTCATTTTCGTAGTGGTGATGATTATAACCAATCAATTACTAAGATAATGGAGCGAACAATAGTAATTTAGTGTCAAGTTTTCCTTATAACTTATATTGTTGGAAAAAATTTACACTTCCTGTACTTTTCTTCTTATAATGAGCTTCATATATGCAATTGTTAAGACTTATTTCCATTCTTTTCTTTTTTAAGGTGAGAGTCTTAATATAAATTAGTTCGTACGGAAAAAGCTTGGATTCATATTAGAAACAAATTAGACCCTATATATCTGAATGGAGTTTCATACTTTATTCGGTTTGCCTATGCTAACAAGAATAATGAGTCAAAGATACCATGTCCCTGTAAAAATTGTGCAAATCGTAAATATGAAACTAAGGGAGAGGTGTTAGCACATCTTATAGAATATGGAATTTTAACTCAATATATAACATGGACACAACATAGGGAATCGTATTCTAATGTGGCTACGACTTCTGATTCAATTTGGAATGATAATATGGTCGGTTTGGTTCATGATGCACTCGGTGCTCATGGATTAAATCAAAGATTGCAAACCAGGAAATGTCTTCAAATAATTTATTGCATGCTAACAACAAGAAAAATTGTGTATAAATTGCAGTAAGTGTCAGATGTTGAAAGCTCTCATCATCAGTCGGATGGCCTTAGCCATCGCTCATTTAAGGTAAATTGATTAATAAAAATGAATGAAATCGGTTTTGTGGTGAATTTGAAGTAAGATGTATGTGCTATCGATTATGTAGGTTGGAGCTATTGTTAACGTTTTGAATATTGCTAATCCAAGAAAGATTGTGGCAGAAGGTACAATAATTTCTAAAGACCCCAAGAAAGAACTGGATGGTGTGTGATTAGGTGATATATTTTGGATTGTGCGCATAGACAAAGTGTTGATGGCTCATGAAAATCTACTGATTAGTCGTGGTGATATTTGCAAATTAGGACAAACTATTAATAAGAACTTGTTTTGGCGTGTTCCTGATATCATGGTAAGTTAAAAAAATCCATTTGAGATTAATTTATTCTGTCGAACACTTATGTTATCGAATCCTTTGTCCCAATCATCAGTATTTGTCAATCGTTATTTGAAATTTGTTGTCTTTTTTCCTTGTTTGCAGGTCAAAAAAAAGTAGGCGTGCCTTTGTCTTTGCAGAACGAGTTATGTGGACATTATTAACTATAAATGTTATTGTGGTTCCTAGAATAGATGTATATATATAAGCATTGTGCATATTGCAATGCTAGATGAGTCATTCAAATTAGATTTTTCTATTAGACAGATTTAGTTTGACTGAGACAATGTTTGATGTTTTATGTTGAATTCTATATAAATCAAATATTTGTATATATATATTCTTTTATCTTTATTTTCTTATCAAAATGATATGTTCATCATTTAATTATATATGTTTACAATATTATAGCGGTTTAGAAGTATGTGAAACATATTGAAAGTGGTACACGAAAGGACAAATTGAAATATACATATATTTGAAGAATTATCGACGTTTTTAAACTATAAAATGCGGTTTATTATCGTCTTAATTGCACTATTAGCAGGGGTGGTTGTTGCATCCGCCGTAAAAACTAACATTTTAAAGGCGGTTTACATTCACCTTATAAGCTCATTGAAACCCGCCTTTATTTTTTGAGACGATTGTGAACCGACTTAAAACTTTTAGCAACGTTTGCGGAAATGGCGGTCATCAAACCGCCTCAAAAACCTCTTCAACAGGTTTTTAAGGCGGTTTTATCACCTTTTAAAGCGGTTTTAAACCGCCTTTAATGACATGTTTTCTAATAGTGATGGTTTATTAATCATAGCGTATTGCTATCGTATAAAAATTGAGAAAGAAATAATTTTTCCCGTATTTACTTTTAATTTGCATATATGCTTTCACAGAACTTGATTGTTTAGAGGTAAAACCTAGCTTTTAATTAAAAAGTTTCAAATTGGCTCAAACTATTATTGTAGGAAATTTAGTTTGAAGCTTTTCCTTATATATGTCCACATGCGTTGAAGTGTTTTTTTTTTTTTTAAATTAAGCTTATATTAACCAAACCAACCAAGAACAACGAAAAAACTCAACTACTCACAGACTGAGTAATCAGAGCGCTCCAAACGGAGTAGAAATTAGTTCGAATAACTTACGATATTAGTTGTAAACTAACAAAAAAATAAGAAACATAGTCTTTTGACAAATATGTCCACCGCAGCAATAAGTACTTAAACATTTAAGTGAGCTATAATAGCCACAACCTTTCTTGATGAGAGATCTCCAAGCACTACCAGCAACTAAAAATATTCTTTTTGAATCAAAATAAGTCAAAGAGGAGTTGCCAACTTCATCTTTACTACTCGTAACCCAGCCTTTGTTATTGCATTATTCATTTTCCTGGGAAGTACAACACTTTTTTATAAGACAATTTCTTCTAGCAAAATTCAAGGAAATAGTGCTGTCATGAGGAAAATTTAGGGAGATTCTGCAAGTACAACAGATCATAGAAATAAAATTAGCCAAATCATTAGCACCTAGTATAATAATATAGGGTTTGCAACCGATCCAAACCCTACTGGTCCGCAGACCATCGAACAACAATATTCCAAACTTTGATAATAACTTCATTTCTTCTGTTCTTGGACATATTTTTAATTAATTCGAGCTTAGTTTTGATTAGGAAATCTAAGTGAGCTATGATGCTACTAGGTTCAGAATACGTATCTTTATGATTTCTGGCATTTCTTTCACTCCAAATGAGATAAATACTAATTGAAAAAATGAGTTTTCCTACGGTAGCAGATAAGGATTTCCCTTTAAAAGTAGTAATAGCCCAAGCGATCCACTCTTTCCACTTCCTGCAATTATAAATAAATCCAGCTCTAAGAAGAGCATTTCTGATGATTCTAGAGGAAAAGTTGTAATTAAAAAAAAGATGATCCAAGTTTTCAAGAGATATATTGCAAAGGGGACAAATAGAATTAGCATTACCATTCCATTTAGCAATTCTGTTAGCAGTAGGTAATCTTTCATTAATAGCTTGCCATAGAATGAAGCTACATTTAGGAATATTATTATTAAACCACACTAAATTGCTCCATTTTATCTTGTTTTTTTTTTAACTCTAATGGCCTCCCACATACATTTGACAGAGTACTTGTCGTTCGGGGGGGGGGGGGGTCCATTTCAGTGTGTCCTCACCTAGATGGATGGAGGGATGATGGGTGTTTTTAATGAGTAACAGGTCATTAGACCTAGTATGAGGCCAATTCAACACATTATGAGAGATTATGGCAGAAAGTTTACCATTTGGACCAATACCAGCTACAAGAAATAGAGGTCTAATATTGTCTCGATGGAGAATAGGACCAGTGGGGAGCCAAGAATCATACCAGAAAAAAAATATTATCTCCATTACCTATTTTAAAATAAAGTAGGTCTTTTAGCAAAGCTCTATATTTTAAAAAAAAATTCCAAGCCCAACTGCTCGTGGAGGGGAGTTTAATAAACCAAATACTTCTATTTTTGAGCTTGTAAGTATTAATCTATTTTTTCCACAATGTATCCACAGAAGGATCACATAGATTCCATAAGTGTTTAAATCTATTGTTTTTGGATATAAAGCTCCTCTTTACAAGTAACCTTAGATGTATTTTCAAAACATGTTAATTTATATTTATGTATAATCCATTTTTATCTTAAATACTATCCCCTTTTAAAAATTTATATTTAAATACTAGATAATTTACTTATGAATATTAATAACGTACAAGTGTCATAATACCGTGGTTACAACCATCATTTTTGAATGTTACAATAATAATGTACATGTAACTAAGGAAGTATTGAAATCGCGGTACAAGTGGTATATATATAAGAGCTATAATTGTGATTCTTTGGTCTGCTTTTTTTAAAAATAAAAATAAATAACCCCTAGCTGGAATCCTAACAACCACCGCAATCGACGTTTGTGCCTCGGTTGAATCAATTAGAAATTAATATCAGGTTAAAGTCGATTGTGGTGGACACCATCGATATCAATTTTAGGGGTTTACTCTTGTTGCATTTTATGCCAGCACATGTGGTGGAGTCCGAGAAGGCTAAGGGGTTTACTCTGGTTGCATTTTATGCCAGCACATGTGGTGGTGTCCGAGAAGGCGCCGCCATTGATACTAATTGACAATCAAGCAGTGCAGGGATTATATTAAATCGAACCTACATCTTTTAACTAATCAAGACAAATAACCTAAAATTTTCACGGTTATGAAATCACAAAAATCCTTATCTTAGCTTGGAATGGTGAACATTGTTAGAAAATCAGGCGAGCTTAAATAAAGACAGAAATACAAACTGCACACACAATTTGATAACGGAGTTCACCCATAAAGTAACAAACTTTGGACTTCGAGTCAAGTTTGGTACGATTGTTTATATCGACATGGATATATGATAGACAACCGAACACTCGCATGTGTTCATACGAGATAGGGTTTCCTATCCAGACTTCCTCGGGAATTCACTTTTCTAATGGCACTGAGGGTCCGCAGTTAATGAGATAAACCACCGTGCTTAATGCATGTGCCCATAAGGCTTTGGGAAGCCCATTTTGCAGCCTCATACTCCTAGCACGCTCATTGATTGTTCGGTTCATTCTCTCGGCCACGCCATTTTGCTATGGTATTCTTCGGATGGTCTTCTCCATTCGAATGCCTCTTTGTGCACAGAACTCTACGAACTTCGCATCAATGTACTCTCCGATGTTATCGGACCTCAAACATTTCAGTTTATTCCCGGTTTCTAGTTCGACCATGGCCTTCCATTTTTGAAATTTCTTAAACACTTCAGACTTGTGTTTCAAGAAGTAGATCCATGTCTTCCTCGTCGAATCGTCGATGAAGGTCTCATAGTACTGAGATCCTCCCAATGAGGTTACTGGGGATGGCCCCCATACATCGGAGTGGACAAGTGCTAGCTTTTCCTCCCTTGGAGCTTTTCCACCTTTCTGGAAGCTTACCTTCTTTTGCTTTCTGAAGATGCAACATTCACACATGTCGAGGTTGACATACTTCAAACCTGGAAGTTTATTGTCCTTTGCTAACACATTCATCCCCTTCTCACTTATATGACCTAAACGTCGATGCCACAGCTCAGAGCAATTTTGCGACACAGCTGCCGCAATTGTACATTCATCATCGGTCGTTATGTACAATGTACTGTCCTTGCTCCCTTGTTCTATCATCATAGCTCCTCGTGAAACTTTCCAAGCTCCACTGCTAAATGAAATGGAGTGTCCCTCTGCATCGAGTTGTCCTACTGAAATTAGATTCTTAGTCAACCTCGAAACATGCCTCACTTTCGTTAGCTTCCATACCGACCCGTTTGGAATGTGAATCTTCACATCGCCCATTCCAACAACATCCAACACTTCTCCGTCGGCTAGATACACTTTACCGAAATTACCCGCAATGTAATTTTTGAATAAATCCTTCTAAGCGGTCATGTGAAATGATGCCTCAGAGTCTAGAATCCACGAATCTATATTTCTCTCTACGGCAAGCATTAAACAGTCACTCAAATCCTCATCGCTCGCAACATTTGCCACATGACATCTGCCGGTTTCCTTCTTCGGCTGCTTGCACTTATGGGCGAAGTGCCCCATACCCTGGCAGTTATAGCATCGTAGATTCTTCTTACTTCGATCGCTATTTTTGCCACCTCTGCTTTGCCCACTTCTACCTCTCGATTTTGAACGACCTATTTCGTCCAATATGTCCTTATCCCGGTATCTTGAACCGACGTTCAAGGCTGCTCCATCATTTGAGCATTCACCCATATCTTGTCTCCTGAGTTCCTCAACGAGTATTTAATCCCGGATGTCGTTGTAAGTCAGTTTCTGCTTTCCAATTGAGTTGCTGACAGCAGCTCGCATGAACTCCCAACTGTTCGATAGAGAGACTAGCAATATTAGGGCTGTTATCTCGTCTTCAAAAGTTATCTTAGCCGCATCCAACTGATTTAGGATGTCGATGAACTTATTTACGTGGTTTGCGACATGTGTGTTCTCAACCATGCGTAGATTGAACAACTTACGCATGAGATGTGCCTTCTTGCTTGCAGATGGTTTTTCATACATGTCGGTGAGGACCTTCATCATCCCCATCGTCGTCGTCTATCTTGCCACGTTGTGTGCCATGCTCCTACATAGTGTTAGTCGGATCACTCCCAACACTTGTCAGTCTAAGAGTTTCCACATCTCCTCGGTGGTCGTGGTCGGCCTCTCCTCGAGAAAAAGTGGCTGATGCATCTTCCTCCCGTACAGATAGTCTTCTATTTGAATTCTCCAGAATGCGAAGTCCTTTCCGTCGAACTTATCGATCCTATGTGCGCTTCTGTCTTCTTTCGTCATTGATCTTACTCCCGATCTTCGACCTTAGTTCTGCAAACCCCGGGCTCTGATACCACTTGTTAGGAAATCATGCGAGATTAAAGAAAGACATAAATACAAAGCGCACACACAATTTGATAACGGAGTTCACCCAATGATGGCTACGTCTCTGGGCCGCTACACGTGTCACTTATATATATTATAAGGAGTATTACAAACGTAATCTACCTTTATCACAAAGTTGTGGTTCTCTCACAACTACAACTCTCTCTTTACTATATTCTCTCTCAAATCTGTGATAATTAAAATAGAAGATAGGTGGGATGTATATAGAACCCATAATGAGTTTTATTACAATTATTAATGATGTGTGATAATCTAGTGAACATGACCAAAACACATTTTCCTCCACAACTCAACAAACACTGTATGTCATTCAAGGTCATCGGTGTCCCGCCTAATATTTTCTTTTCGAAACGGCGATCCTTTCAGGTCTCGACCTCAAATAACCCAGCTTATTTTCTTAACCGGATCCATATTAAGCTACATTTAAAAAAGCTTATTCGGATGAACTACTGCAAGTCTGCAACGGTTTATGATCTAATTGCAAAAAAATACACTGCTATGAGATAAGAATAAGACGGAGTTCAGAATTACACACTCGTCGCCATTTCTTTTACAGAATTAAGATTGCCACACTAATTCTGCAAACTTAATAAATGCAAGTGCTTTACTCTTTTATAGTGAAAATAAATACACCAAATGGAATTAAAAGTCTTAAATTGAAAATATCGGTTGTCCTCAAGCGATTAGGATATCGAGCTTTTAATATAAGAACATAAAGTTTGCCATTCGCTGATCGCTAGTGGGATTCATTAAACGAAATATTGGTTATTTGCTTCCTCAACATCTTCAACTGAAGGAGGCACTCTTGATTCTAGCGTGCGATATTGGCTTTTTAACAACTGGATTGTAGCTTTTGAATCAACCTGTCGTGCAATTACAGAAACATTTATATCGTCGTTAGAGAGTACCCTTGATTAATTTCTGTGATAAAATATGAAACGAGATTTATTAGCATAAGATCTAGACTCGAAGAGATTTAGAAAGAAAAGTAAATATAGAGAATACATGATCTCACCAGCTCTCCTTGCAAAACCTGATGAGACACCTTGAGTGCTTCAACTTCTTCCATTAGCTTCAAGAATTTTCATAAACTTAATTCAGGATATTTTTGTTGTATTTCAAATTTTTGGTAGTAAAATACGTTAAAAAAAATCATATCACCTTGATTAAGAGAGCTTTAATTTCACCAGATGGCATGCCTTCAATTGCAGTATAATAGGAACAGTCACTATTTGCATCGGAATCGTACCCATCTGAACATAGAAAAGAAGCTTAGCATTGTTAAGAAAAATAGAGAAGCTTAATACAAAAGCAGAAAAAGAAATAACAGTAACTTGGTCCCGAGCATATACCATTATACCAACAAATGACAACAATGATAGGCCATACTATTGCTATCCATAATGGAAAAGAGCATGTACCTAATTGTATAACAGATCGTATGGTAAATCACAAATTGGGAGAATTTTCACCTACTTTAAATTTTCGAGGGCATGCAAAAGATGATAACTGATCTCGTGGTTAATAAAAAAATATAGATACTTATCATTCATTAGCCAGACGTGAAACTTATGATAAAGAAGAAAAAAACCAAAATATACCCTTTAGTATACCTAGTTCACATGAAATGTCAAAAGCTTCTAACTGGGATTCCGTATAGTAGTTTTCAGTAGCCCACATTGAATTGTCTGTTTCAATTGATTGATTCTTTTCGAGATCAGGTTTTACAATAGGCCACTTTGAATTGTCTGTAGCTCTGAACAGTTTCTTTTCTCCACTTATCAAAGGAACTTTAGACGAAGATGCCCTATCATCTTTAGTTACTCTTGTTGTCGCACTTGGGTTTAAAGATTCGAATAATGAACTCCATTTTCTCTCGGTAAGACTGATAGACTTCTTCTCTGGAATAGAACCGTTTTTGCCACTTACTATGGCAGCATAAGAGCCTCCCCACGCCACGTCAACGTTATCTAAACAAGCAAGAGCTTTGCTTGAAGCTTGGCCCCCATCCGAATCTGGAAACACCGTATTTTGGCGCATAGGTATGTTTCGTGGGCGTGTACGAGATGTAAATAACGAGATTAGCCCATCGGTTTGAGCTTGATCCAACTCAAACCAAAAGAGTCTTGTCTCATAGTAGTTTTCAGCAATTATCGGACTAAATTCATCTTCAGATAAGGGAGAGCATCGCCGACGGACTTTGATTCGGACCTTCAGTCAAAACACACAAGTCAGTACAAGAAAGTAACATTATAATCATTAACAAAGTATTCTACTTTCCCCATCATCATCCTAAACCAGTCAAATTCTTGGTGAGGCTTTCCATGTGTAATTTTATTTTTTTCTCTCCTTGTCTTTTTCTTATTGTTCTAATTTTAATATGGAGTGGTGCATTGTGTATGCGGAGAATCGAATCCTATGACCTAGAAGTAACATTTTCATCAGTTTTACTGTTTTCCAATAATCAATGTCACTTCCATGGCGGACTTATCTTAATCCAGCAAAACGTTTACGCAGGTCTTGCACTTTTAATTTTAAGTATTTTCCTATTTCTGCCTTTTTCTTGTTCTAATTTTAACATTGGTTGGTGCATTTTATTTGCAAAGAACCGAGGGTATGATCGACATTGTCAAGTTAAAAATTATAGACATATATTTAGTTTTCCATTAATAGGTTATTTATATGAAAAATCAGCAACAGTAAATCAACATTTATCAACACTTAGCAACAGTTTCTGTTGCTAAATTTCGACAACAAGTCGTATAGTATCATACAAACTGTTGCTATCATGATAAATTTTTTTATAGGAAAACATAAAATCGAAAAAAAGGGGTTAGAAGAAACATCTTTGCACCTGTGCTGGGTATGGTGTGTAGTATTCAGTATCATCAGTCCACGCATGTGGATCGATATTCCTCTGCCCTGAGCTTATGGCCTCATAGATACCATGCAGCTTCCTATCACTGTAATTGAATAGAAATAGCGGCAAGCCAGGACGGACCTTCTCGACATAAGCTAAGTGTGGAGCAGGTAACCCTATATGATAATTAAAAATTACAAAAAGCCATAATATTAAATTTCAAACACACTACAAGAAAATAACACAATAGAAACAACTTCTTCTTGGAATTCTTATTGAATTTTGGTTTGAATGCAAATAGTTTTTGTAACTTGCAAACTTTAATGTTCCTCAATGATGGCATTGATGACTTGCAACTTATCATGTTTTTGGTATAAATCTATATGATATATCTATCTATTTTACAAGAATGAAAAACATGAAAATGTCATATACACAAACACACACTCACATATGCATATATATATAGAGAGAGTACCGCACCACCAACGGCTCGACTATGGCTCGATACCGCTTCCGGTCGTCGAGTCACATGTGATAGACGTTATACATTGGGAACGAAGTGTCCCATTTAGCCAGAAGTAGAGATGGCGGGGCAAATATCGTTTAAGGGTTACTGTTTAACAGTCATCTCGT
This sequence comes from Primula vulgaris, assembly GCA_963920805.1. NCBI lineage: Eukaryota > Viridiplantae > Streptophyta > Magnoliopsida > Ericales > Primulaceae > Primula > Primula vulgaris. The sequence goes on along the minus strand of OY987214.1, from coordinate 32,518,653 downwards.
CTAAACACTTTAGTGCATTTCGATATCATTTACATTATCTTTTGTTACGGTTTGTATGTGATATATTAATAAAATTTTTGAAATTATTTTCTATTGTTTCTCTGTTCGTTTTTTCGTAAAAATTATTATATTTATTTTCAGCATACTCAACACTTCTCTCTTAGTATACGGCTTGTCTCTAAAAATTATCACCAACAGTAAAGCAACAACATTATCAACACTTCGTAACATTTTTTATTAGTATTTTGTTGTTAAATTTCAGCAACAACTCATATAATATCATACTCCTGATTTTTTTTTTTGTAGTCGTAATATGTCATATAAAAAACCTTGAACGACATAAAATGATAAATATCTAACCAAATAATAGCTTCGCGTGACATTCATTAATAGTGTGATGCTTGCAACCGAAAATAACGGCCCCCAGATCACTCTTCCTGAGGTTCCTAGCTGTGATACTGCCATTTATAGTCAAGGGGGTTGCACCTTTTTCTTTCAAATCAACTGCTTTTTTCTTCCTCTTACCACCCATCTGCACAAAAGTATACAACTTTGTTTGTAATATTTATCATCAGACTTTATTTTATACAATAACCGTGCAAAAGTTAGCAAATATTATCCCAACCGCAACCTGACATTTTGTTTGTAATGTTTTAAATTTATCGTGTTTTTTTCACAATGGCGAGCTTGTATTATTTGAACCATTAGAAGGGCATTTAAACTCGGCTGTCGATTACTCTAAGAAATTTTCTTAAAATTCTAGTAGCAATTTTTTTTCTTACGATATCCATCAGGATTAGAACTTGGGTCCGCCATTGATTCTGATATCATTATATCAGCTTAGGTGAACACGACTCTTCAATTGCAATGGATCACATCGAAATCCAAGACAAAGTAGAATTCTTTCAAATAGGTTCGATAAGCCCAAGTGTCTAACACATAATTTTTTTAAAATAGTTTATATATAATTTTATCTTTTTGAGATTTTGATTCTTTTATTCTGGTATGCTTGTTAAAGTGATGTCTTTAAAATTAAGACAATGAAATATTTAAGACATTAAAATCGCCATATTTGACTCCGAACATTAATTTCACATTACCACAAAGCGCAATGGTTTGCAGAGGTAAAATAAAGTTTCTAAATAAGTGAAAAATATAGTAAAAATAATAGTTGATAACAGGGTGGTCTTGAAGAGGTTCGACCACAAGGAGACTCCCGACTTCAGAGAATCGTTCAGGGGCTCACGACGCCGACAAATAAAAAATAATATACGTGTAACATCTTCAAAGAAAATGCACTTAATATGACTGTGGTGAAGTAAAGATGTTCTTTTGACATAAAATATTGTATAATTTGACTAAAATGTTACTAGACAAGATGATGATTTGTTTATATTGATGCTTTTTTTTTTCGTTTGAGAGTTAATTTTGAATTATTTTGCTATTAAAATATTTGATTAGGAAATTTTATATAAGGGAACGAAAATTGCATAAAGAATCCCAATTTTTTTTTCCACCATACAACAAAAAGTTAACGTCGAGCTTGACAGATAAAATTATTAAATAACCAAATGGATGTAACGTAGGGTCGGATACCTCGTAATGAAGCACATCAAACTCATAGAAATGACATACAAGATCAGATGAACAATGAGCAGGCATATTAAACGACATACGTACATAAGAAAATCATATATAATGTCAACTGGATCTTTGATTCTAAGAGAAGGAACAACCTTGAGGTGAAGTGAAATATAAATTTTGAAATCAATAAAATAAATTAACAATCTAGCCAAACAGCACCTGAGAAAAATTATTACACAACCCGAAAGACATGAATAGGCATGCCGTTGTTATAGCACAGCCGTACAAAAAAGGAAAACCTTCATACTTCTAAAGATTAATAGTGTATATCCATTAATTTGGCAAAGTAGATGTAAAATTAACAGATATATAGATTTTAGCAGAAGCGCACACATGACATTCATATTTTTTTTTAAATATATACATATTACAATTAGCACAAGAACTAACAAGGCAAAATTATCCAATAGACGACTTAAATAAGCACTCGTTGAAGCGGCAAATTAAGAGGCAACCGATCTATTATTTAATTAGACGAGAAGAAAAAAAAACTCAGTTTATATTCTTACACAAAAATACATTTGTCAAAAAACCATACATGCATATTGCAGAAATTCATGAATAAACAACATTAATGAAAGTAATTTATTAGAAAAAGATTATACGAACATTAAATTCTACAAATCACTTATTATTTATTTGGCTGTATTTTTACTGATCTGTCTTCCAATTAGGTATAAAACAATTATCGTCAAATTAATTACCCTCACTTGGTGTGACGAATATCATAAATAGCAACAATTTTTTTTTAGTAATACCCTAGGGTTTTCAAAGAAAAAAAAAACCGAGAGCTAGAAACCCCTGGATTTTCCTAGTAAATAATAAAATTACCAGTTAGCATAAAAAACTCAACAATATCATCGCATGATCACTACATATTAAGTTATAGTAAGTGCTGATTGACTCTTTTTATGGGCTTATATAACAAGCAGAAGTTGAAAACAAACAAACAATATATTGTATCTTAAAACTTAAAAATAATTGGTAGAAAAGTTAAAATGTGAACCTGTTCAACTGCCAATCGATGGACGAAAATATGGGTGGATCACACAAAATAAGAAGATAAGAAAAAGAGAAAGGTGAAGAGGGAGAAATGTAGTCAATATGTCACCTTCTTGTAATCTTCATGAAGCAGAAAATTAAATTGTACCCGTGCTTTTTTAGGAAAGTGGTATTTAATTTTTTGCCCATGGTCCTTATCTCATTTTTGTTTTAATATTTTACATATTATTAGTCCCTTATTTTTGTTAATTTATTTTTTTTCGGTCTAGAAATTTGAATTGGTTAGGTTTTCTTCATTAATTACTACTATTTGAGGACATTATATCCTTAATATACTATCTTATATTATAAGTATCTGATCATCATTGAATAAAACGGTGATATGGATATTTTTGAGAAAAAAATCTCAATTAAAAACTAAAAGTATTTAAATGTTAAATATATAAAGAAAAAGCTAAAGAAGCTAGGTTTAGGAAGGATGAAAACTGCATCATTGGTTAAATTTGTGGTATAAAAATGCATAACACAGATATATATAGAACAAAAGTGGGAGGAAGATGATGTTTTAAAACTTGAAATGGTATTTTGACGTTTTGCCAATGTTTTAAATGGTTCTACTATACTTGTTTTACCAATGTTTGCCCTATTTGGTATTTGACGTTTACCTGTATTTATGGTCATTTTAATCGATGTTTGCTAGATTTGGTATGTTGATGTGCATGCATGGGTGTCTAAATGACTAGTTTGCCCTCATGAGCCATACTTTGAAATTTTAAAGTTTAAAGATTGTTAAGTGTGTGTGCACACACAACTTGAGACGTGTCATAATCATCAAGGAAAAAAAAAATCTTCAGACGTGCCACTGAAAGAGCTAAAACTTAGTTACAACGACCAGTTGGTGCGTCCATGAACGTCCTTCCTAATACGGCTTTAGGTTAAAAGTTTTTTCAAACGTAATTGTTTACACCGTCATTTTATAATAGGTTTTGCTAGCGAGTGCCCCCGGGGCAGGGCATCGTTTAAGTATTTGATACATTTCAAATTCAAGTTGCATTCAATATAAATATTGTTGTATTTATACTATAAAATTATTGAATTAGCAAATTTACGTCATCAATTTACTCAAGTTATAGAAATTTTATTAATTGATTACTGTACAAAAAAATAAGTGCAACAAATAACATACATGCTTAACCAATGTCTAACATTGTCTAGCCTTTTCATTTCATAATTAACAATTATTATATTTAAATTACTCAATCAAAGGTTAAATAAAATCTTAAAGTACTTTTATTCATAATATTAAAACCTAAATACCCAAATAAAAGAGAGATATGACGAGCATGACAACGTTAACATGTTATTGGATAAAAAAAAAGATTGTAAATTATGAGAAAATGCAAAAACTATCAATTTATGCACATGTTGAGAAGAATTGTAATATAAAAAGCGTCATTTTATAAGACTTTATATCCTCTGGATTTTGATAGAAGCAACGCAAATGTAGCAAGGGCAGATTGAAAGGTCTATCCGAGAAGCCAGCGTCTTTATGCAGTTGGTGTTTTCTAATTCCAGCCTTAGAATCGTAGTTCAGAAAGCAAACTCGTGGTTTCAAAAAAAAACCCGTAACTTGCAAGGACGATGCTTGACTTTTAACATTTTCAAATTTCCCATTGTTAAAATAAATCCATAATTTCATTATATATCCTGAAAGGGCCCCCTCAATCTCCTCTGTTCCATTAATGACATACTTCATCCTCAAACCAAAGCTCCCAAATCCTAACCTAACCTCACATCTCTCACTGCAGCCCAATTCAAACCAATCAATCCAACCAGGCCTTTGAAACATTCACTAATCTCGATGTATCCATGTTCATTCGTTCCACGCGCCACCGTGGCTTCACCTTCGCCTGAGAACGGTGAGGTGGTGGAGACGATGGTCTTGGCTCCGCCGTCACTAGAGAATGACGTGGTTGTGGAGACAATGAGGGATAGAGGCGCATTACTTTTTTCGAGTTCAAAAGCATCACCTTAATTAACATTGAGAAAATTTTAAAAAAGTCAAAAGTCAAGACTCGTACGTTCAAGTTACAAGTTTGTTTTTGAAAACACGACTTTGGTTTCCGAACTACGAAGCTAAGACTGTTATATGGCCCAACACCAGCTAAGACTACATTTGAGGAGATGTTGATTTTTTTAACTAAATACGTCAAAGTAACCTCTATAAACCAAAAGATCTCATAGACACACGCTCGTTTTAGAAACCAACAATCTGTAGGGTGAGTTCTCCAGTGAATACATAGAGGAGGTAGTGGTACAATTGAACACGGAGGAAGACCAAAAAGATAAATTCATGAAATAACTCTTAGTTAGAGCCGTTAAAGAGCCCATAGGTTTGTTTGAGACGAATGAAGATCATTTGGGAGGATCACATAACTCTAATGTGGAGTTTGAGGATAAACTCCTAGTTAAACTTGTGAAGGAGCTCATGAATTGTAAGAAATCTAAGTCATGTATAAGGGAGATACAAGTCGACAAGATTGGTTGTAAGAATGACCCTTACTCTGATGGGTAATCATTTATACTCGCTTGCCACAAGAGGACATTAAGTGACCACATTGTGATTTTGAATGAATCTTTTGGTGAAATTAAGGAAGGGCATTATTAAAAGAGTGAAGTGTCTAGGAAAAGTTAAGAGTTACCACAAAAACCTTGAGAACAAGTCATAAATGGGCCAAGTTTAAGAAAAAGGAATCTCATCAAAAAGCCTACTACGCATGTGAAGCTCTCTTGTAAGACATGCAAAGTTAGTATATTGAGAGGTAAGTGTCGAGCTAAGTATAAGGTTGTATAAGTGAGAATCTCATTCGATGTGAGATAGTTGAGTATGCTAGAAAGAGTTGATCGTCTAACCATTTGAAGAATTCCAATAAACCTCCTTACATGAATAGAACCGAGATCGTAACCAACCAATCGTGTAATGAAATAGTTGGCAAAATCTGAAGAAGAAAGATTGTAATGGTTTGATTACACACCCGAAAGAATAAGCGTTAAAGTTGACATCCTTAATCATAAAAAAACAAAATAGCATTGGCTTATCTCTTCTATATAATGTTTAGTCATTTTTTGAGTTTGCATGTAGTTTATGCATGTATGAGTATCGTATTCGGTACAATACAGGTATCATGATACAACAAAAGTTGAAAATTTTAGATAAAGTACAGGGAGAGTATGTCAATAAAAAAATTATTTATTTTTATATTAACAATTTCGGCTTACGAACAAATTATTTTAGTGAATTTTAATATAATTTTTCATAACTAAAGTCTGTAAAAAAATCAATTAAATTAATCATACTTGTTCATTTTAAAATATTTAAATTATTATATTGATAAACTAATATTTGAATTAGTTTTTATGAAAAAAGAAAAATTAAATTTCTCAGCCATACCGAAAAAGTATCTCATACGTACCGTTCACGTCTCAATGTCATACCCATGACATACTGAAGTGGTCGTCAAAGAAGGAGAAAGTCAATGGTACTTCATTTGTCATACTGAATACTTGAAATGTCATATTGTACTTGTACCAATGCGGTCTAAACCCAATTCGAGTAATACTAAAAGTAAAATATATTACTCATTCCGTTCCGATTTACTTGTCCACTATCGAAAAATAAACTATTTAACAAAAGTCAACATCATATTTTATTTTTGCCAAACTTCCAAATATACCCTTACTTTTGTTTAAATCATAATTACTTTTACTATTATATGATGGACCATTGTGATAAACAAATATTTAAAATACAAAAATAATAAGATAAAATTGCATAACCCCTTTTACTATTTCAAGAAACCGGACAAAAAAATTGAAAATTCCTAAAATAGAATAACGGACAAATAAATAGCAACAGAGGAAGTATGTATTAATCATGATTCATATATGTATGTGTATTCTAAATGGTTATGAGTCTAACTTTCTTACCTTATAGCCAAGTTGGATCCACCCCATTAGCTAGCAATGTATTCACTACAAGAAAATAACAGGATAACAACAACCCGTCTGTTACTATACAGCTTGTTGCAGAAAATTCAGCAACAGTATAGCAACATTTATCAACACTTAGCAATAATTTTTGTTGCTATATTGTTGCTAAATTTCAGCAATAAGCAATATAGTATCAGACAAATTGTAACTGAACTGTTGCTATATAGATTTTTTCTTGTAGTAATTTGTTTACATTTCTAATGGGATGCCTTCTTATTACAATTGTTTTATGCATGATAAGAATATTTGTTAGCTTAATTTTATTTGTTTGTCGTATAAATTGTGAAATTTAACCTAAATAAAAGGAGAAATGTATTATTATTATTTTGATTGATAATTTTACTATGAGCAAACAAAAAAAAATCATGTGAAAAGGGATATTTTTTTCAAATTTTGTGTTTGTTTGTTTGTTATAGACTCCCATTTATTTTGTGTTGTCTTCTCTCTATTTCTCCGTTGATAGAGTTTTTCAGCATTTGATAATATTATTTAGTATATTTCTCTTGCAAATGTATTTAATATTTTTGAAATAAAGATGTTCTTTTAGACAGCTCAAAGTGGAGACTTCATTAAGATCGCAAGACAGACAGAAACATGCCGTGGTAGATATAGTTTAGCAGGTGTAATCTTTCGATATGTAGTTGTTTTTCATCGCATCATTTCGTACTTAGGCGTATTTTATTCATAAAATCCAAACTTTATTATTTTTGTAATTTTTTTTCGTGGTTTATATCCTTCTTGCAACTAGCTGTCGAATTGTACTAGGCTTTCTCGACTTAAATCTTTTTGACTAAGTTTCTCTAACCCTAAATCGATACATTGATTCAAATAAGTTACTTATTGGGAACCAATTTGACCAAACCTCTTTATTTCTTTCTAAATATTGTTCCCTAAATGTTATTCCTATTTTCTCTAGATTTGGAGTTTCGAGATCTTTTCGTTTGGAGAAAAAGAAATTGTATTGTTGTTTCACTGCATGGGTCTTGCCACTATCAAAGCATTGTCCTTTTATGCAATACACAATCACATAGGAATTTTTAGTTTTAATGAGCTTTAGCTACTATTATTTGTCGTGTCGATTGCGTTTGGGATTTTCGAGAGAAATTACTAGAGTACGTACGATGATGGTGCATTCTATGATATGTTAGGAAACTTTGGTTTTGTTTCTTGTTTATTTTGAGTAATATTTATAAAGTGGTGATCTCGGTAAGATTGGTGCTAAAAGTTTGTCTTATTTATTTAATAGGTGACATGAGGGCTGGGGTTCGATTGGTATGTCAGATATAACTTTAGACTGTTGGGAAAGCTAAAGATGAGGGTTAATATGTAAGCTTTATCTATCTTGCTGTATGATTTGTCTCCAGTTTAACGTTTTGACTCTTGGACCATTTTCTATTTACGATGATCCTTTTCTCTGGGCTAATATTGATGTCAAATAAAAGAGGTGAGTCTTATTCTTTGATAAATGATGGAATGTTACTTTCGGGACCTTGCGTATTTTTGAGTCCGATTTACCGTTTTTGTGTAATTTCCTCTGGGGTAGACCATTTTTTGATAGCTTTTACCTTTGTTGTGTAAGGGAATAAGTACCCCGTGTAGTGTTTGGAAAAGATTATACGGGAAAAGAGAGGATATTACATAGTGTGCTTAATAAATAGATTCAAATAGTATAAGATGATCATTTGAGTCATTTGAATTGTTTTCTTTCAAAATGGGCCGTTCTTATTGATGAAAGGGTATATGGGTAATCGTGCCTCAAGATTTTTATTATTCAAACCTAGTGAGAAAAAGAACATACATTTACCAGCTACTGAGTCCCTTATGTAGACTACCCACTAATAGACTAATAGGTTGTTTTCATGTTGAAAAAGATTATACTACAAGGTTTGTCTTGTATCTAATCCATATGTTAAATATGGTATTTATTTTTGCCATATGCAAGTTAAAGAGAATGAATTGAAGCAAAATATCTATAGAAACCATTTACATGGCGATCGGTACATGGTCTTATATGCATAATGAGAGTCTAATTCGCTTGGGTCGGGTTGTGAGTTTGAGAAAGAGGAATCATTTCTAATTAGATTGTAATTGTTGTTTACATATATATTTATGTAGGTAATAATGATAATTATATAAGTTTGTGTGAATTGTTCTTAGCAATTATTCCACATTGGAGAGACAAAGCACATAATTCCACCATATAAATCAAGTGATGCGAATTTATTGTTCAAATGAAGAGATGCATCTCTTTCATAGAAGCCCATCATGGGTTTATTTTCAGTTTTGTCTATAATTGTGCCGTCATGGGTTACTGATGTGGCAAATCAGTGGAGAAGATTCATCTTTTTTTTCCCCTCAAAGCTTCATTAATGTTTTCTCGGAGGAGGTCTGAAGGTTTCTCTGCTCGCTATATTTCTGTTTGATTTTGTTGCTTCTCACCTTTTATTTGCATCTTTACCCCTATTTGTATGTTCGTGATAAACTTTTCCAAGGACGGGCCGATTAGGCATTGACGAATAAGTGAAGTGTCCAGTATAAATAAATAAATAAAAATAGCAAAACACCCACAAAACTTAGAGCGTAGACATGCTTTGCTAAGAAAATATGAAGCTTATTGGCGATGACACACAAATAATTGAAAACATTTAGAGTGTGTTTGAAATCCAGAAAAATATGACAGGAAAAGAAAAGAAAAGAAAAGAAAAGGAAAAGAAAGGAAAACAAATGAAAATTAATATGAAATCATTTTCCGCTCATGTGTTTGTAAGATTAAGAAAAGAAAAGAAAATGAAAACAAAAGAAATGAGAATTTTCTCATTTCTTTTCCTTTTCCTCTCATTTTTTTTAAAGAAAACTAGTTTCCCTCCTTTTACAAACAAAATTTTTCCATATTTTCTTTTTCATTTGTTTTCTTATATAAACAAACACAAAAAAAAAGTTTTTTAGTAAATCATTTTTTTTTCTCATTCATTTTCCATGTTACAAACACAACCTTACACATACAATGAAAGGTATATAAGGAAGAAAACAATTGAACACCAACATCGACATGTACAAAATCAGCCTTATATATGTAAGTGAAAATTGAATTAAAGTGGACATAAATCACTTTTATGTAAAGTTGATAACGGTGCAAAACTATGAATTAGAACTTTAGAAACATTACTATAATGACCAATCAATTTAAGAAGAGAAGTTATTGAATCATGTTTATATAGGTAATAGGCAGAAAAATATGTATCATAATTTATCATAGATCAGAGTTTATAGACCTCTCATCATCTTCCCTTATAGAATTGATCATCTCAGCCACTTGATCCATGCTAGGCCTAGCCTCTGGTGATGGATTCGTACACTTCAACGCCACTTGTAGCAAATTTACCATTCTACCCTCGTTCGCCCCATCCGAAACAAGCCCTTTATCGAAAACCTCAACCGTCCACTCTTCTCTAACCACCGAGTGTACCCAACCCGCTAAATCAAACCCTGCGTTGTTAACAAGTTTGCCTGTCAAAAGCTCTAGAAGAATTACTCCGAATGCATGAACGTCAACTTTGAACGTGCTATAAGCACGACCATTCGTTGGATCTGGAGTGGCGGATTTGATGCTCTCGTTGTCCTTGACCCTGAATGAACGGGTAGAATTGTTGTCAATGACCATAAGGCCGTATTCGCTTATACAAGGTTCCATGTTGTTGTTAAGCAATATGTTGCTTAATTTTAAATTGCCATGGGCAATTTTAGCGTCTTGAAGTTTTTTGTGCATGAATGATAATACTTCAGCTATTTGTGCCGCAATGCTTAGTCGGCTTCCCCAGTCAAATAGTTCTCCACTTTGCGAATCTGAAATCGAAGAAAATGTTAAAGTTAAGTTAATAAGCGTATTATTTCCGTGCGGATTTGCCAAAGAAATTTATATATTGCGTCTCCATTTGTTTTTGCTAACACGCACATATACTTCTACCTATGCGGAAAATACTTTAAGCTAGTCTGTAATAAAAACTTCACGAACTACTTACATGATAACATGAACGTGAAAGTCCTTTTTTTAATTTGAGAAGCAATGTTCCATCTTTCATTCTTTCTGATAGCTATTTGATAATTTTTTGTTTGTAGAATTTGTCAACCTTTATGAAGAGCAAGGAAAACATCAAATTCCTCATTTTCAATTTCCATTTCCAATTGACATGGTAATCTATATAAAGAAGGAACGTGTAGATTTTATTTTGCCCTTCGGATTTGATTGTTTAACAAAACAAACTCAAAGTAGATCGATACTCCTTTGCACTTACTAATTAATCATCGCTATATCCGTTTCAAAAACCAGAAAATAAATTTCATCCATATATGCATGCACCCTAAAAGCTACAAGAACAAGAGTAAATATATATCTTAACATGCAAATTTTATCCACCTTATAATGATCGGTAAACACTAAAACTAGCAATTCATGAGTGTTATGGCTGTAAGTTTGAGCAAAATAAGGTGTCTTTCTTAAGTCCCGGATCCAATCAAAGCAAGATTGATCTATCTTATAACTGTGGTTTTCTCTTGCTCAAACAATTAAGACTCAAATTCTAAGTTAATCAACAATATATATTGTAGTCTACAAGAAAAAAATAAAAATACATATTAAATAGAACTTCCAAGCCTACAATTGCTAAGATTGAATGATTAGTAATAAGAATGAAATAACTAACCTTGTAGAAGCTTGAAAAGGCTATCATTTTTTTGAAATTCGTAAACCAATAATTTCTCTTGCTTAGAACAATAATAAGCCAGAGCCGGTAAGACATTTGGGTGCTTAACTTGGTCTAATCTCAACATCCTTTTCTTGAAATCCGCCCTCGGTATTCCCCAATCCTTAATCCTTTTAACCGCAATACTAACCCCATCATTTAGTACAACCTTATATACACTCCCATGTTTACCTCTCCCGACTAATTCAGCAGGTGCTTGTAACAAATCCTCGAATTTAAGCCCATTAACAAGCTGGCTCGATAGTACGACTAAAGAATTACCCGAGGGGTTACCACTTTCTAATGATGTGATGGAATATTCTGTCCCACTTTTGTAATGATCGATAGATGTTCCGCTAGCACTTATGCTTTTGCTGCTGCTGCTGCTTTTTTCGAGTGGGTCGGCCTCGGGTTTTTTGTTCTTTTTCTTTATTTTCTTGCGGCATTGCAGAAATATCAGGAGAATTATCGCTAGGCCTAAGACCGCATAACCGGCGTAGATTAAGTAGTGTGTATTGAGTTTTTTCTTCTTTTTATTAGGAGATGGAGTTAAAGGGCACGTGTTTTGTGTCGGTTTTCCACAAAGTCCGGGATTACCCAAAAAACTACTTAGATCAAAACGACTATCGACTTCGGGTATCAAACCTGTTGGGAAATAATATAAATGATTAAAAAGTAACTTCTATAGCTTGAGCTTCTTTGTCAATTAGTATGATAATATTAGACCTAGCTAGGTTCAATTCTCCGGCGATAAACTTACGTCTAAATTAATTATAATACCAAAAAAAATTAAAATGAAACTCAAATTAAAGTGCAAAAATCTCCTTATTATATATTGGGTTGACGTAAAATTGAGTCTGGGCTACAAGTTTTGAAAATTACAATAATGGTTCAAAATTGCTGCTCCTACTAGTTTGAGATTTTTGTATAAGATTGGTAACTTGATTAATATACCTGTGAGGTTGTTGTTGGACACGTTGAATTGGGATAAGTTGGAAAAGTCGAAATTCGGTATTGTTCCGTTGAGATTATTGTTTTGAGCTAGAAAAGATAGCAACCCCGAAATTCTTGACATATCAGGCAGCTCACCAGAAAACCTATTGTCCGAAATATCAACCCTTTTCAAGTTACTCAAACGCGATAAATTTCGAGGAAGTCTGCCCAGTAAGCGGTTATGATTTAAATACATGTGAGTTAAATATCGACATTTTGCTATATCTTCGCCCAATTCCCCATCTAAATTATTCCCGTTTAAGCTCAAAACTGCGAGGGAAGTGGTTTTACAAAGAGAGCTTGCATCAAGAACTCCGGAAAAATTTAATTTGTCAAGAACAATTTTTTTTACAGCTTGTCCTTGGCTATCACATGAGACACCTCGCCAAGTGTTTGCGCATGGGTCTGAACTTGAATTCCAACCAAAACTCGGCTCGTTTTTCACCTCGTTTGGAGAAAGTTTATTCATAAAATCAACTAAAGCTTGTTTTACATCTTCTGATTCGGAAAATGAAGTTGAAAAAAGTAGAAAAAATATGAAAAAAGCTATGGGAAGAGAAATTCGACCCATCAGAAGGGGGATGAATTAAACCAGAATTTTGAAAAATGTATTGGATATCTGGCTTTATTTGTTTTAGTTAACTAATGATTGGTTTTGGTGTTTGTTAATAAAGAACAACCTATGAGCAAAAATGAGAGAGATATACTACTTGAGTATCTAATTATTGGTAGCTTGCCAATTGGCTGAATCTACAATGTTGGTTTTGTAGTATTTGAAGGAGTTATTCTAGGTTAATTAATAATATTATAAAGACTAATATTATAAAGACTACATTTTCAACCATAATTAATAATATTATGGTTGAAAATGTAGCATCACAAATTTAATGTAATGTAATTAAACAATTCTAATGAGAAAGATTATGTTCGTATATGAGTTGTAAATTCAATTGTATTATAATTCAATTATAAAAAACCGATTAGTTTAATTTATCAAGTAAGAAATTGGATGAGTTATTGGGAAGAACGAATCAAACCAGGAAGTATCCCGTATCCGGGAGAGACTGGTAATTATTTTATCTGCGGTAAACATAAAAATAAAAAGGGAAAAGATGTTTATAAGATTTTATTTTCAGACGTTGAATATATGGTAAATTATTAATATTTTTTCCATGACTCATGTTTATGGATGATATAATTTGGTTTATTTTGGAAATAACATAATGATTTAATAGTGTGTCATTTGTAATTGTATTCAATATTACTTAATTATGGAATGATATTAATTAATTAAACAATGCCCTCGAGTAGTCGTTAAACAAACCGAAATAAAAATAAACTAAATCATAAATAGAATTTATTACTACCATTTGTAGATTCAGAAACGGCTAGCGGCGCAGCTTGCTGGTCATTTGGTTTCCATTTGAATGTAATCATTTCATAATTATTAATAAGTTATTAAGTAAATCTAATATTTTAATTAAAAAAATAAAAAAAGTTACTACCATTTGTAGAAAACGGGAATAACAAACTGCTGAGAGTGGAAAAGGGGATAAATGAAATGAAAAAATGAAATAAAAGATGCAGTAATAAAAAGCCGGCGAGTTAGTGGAAATGGTCAAGTTTGCAATGAAATTAACAGTTGTATCTATTGAGGCATATGCCGAATTTATTTCGGCCTTTAATTAAAGAGGTAATGTACATTGATAGTTCACCACAGAAGATGTTGGATGTTAGAGACAAATATGCCATTCAGATAATAATTATTAAAGTTTTTTCTGAACAATTAAGTTATATATATTGTTTTAAATTCCCTACTTAATTACCGGTACATAGTGGAACTAGGAAAAGTTTAAATTCGTTGATGGGGATTAAAAATTAGGGTTAGCACCACTCGACGATTGTAACACATGTGGTCTGAAACCTACCAATTAAAACGGATTTAATAAACACTTAATGACCCCACGAGGTGAACAGATAGGGTTCTGAATCCGCTTCACTTGCCGATTAACTTATCAACGAAATAACCTCTAGAAGATACTCATGTATCTAGATAATCAATCAGATATTTCATGAAGAAAAAAAGACACCAAATATATGCAGACATATCTCATAAATATAGGGTCAAACCCTTAAAAATGCATTTATTAAGCACAAAGGAAAGCGTATCTGCCAACGAGACTAGAAGATAGGCGAGGAGCCCACGTCAGTGCCTACTCGTCAAAGGATATTCGACTATCCGATGGGATAAAGCTGCAAGATAAACACATACGAAATCTAATAAAAGAAACATGATCCCCCGAGAGAGCTCCCCTCGCCAGCGAGAAGAAATGGCGTCGCTCGTTCGGGCTAGCCAAGTCGGTAGAAAGATACATAAGATATAGCAGAATATATATCGGCATCACATTAGTAAAACGAAAAGATATGAAGAAAATTTGATTGATAAAATCATATCAATCACAAAAGATACACCATAGATTGCATCCAGCACCTATATAAGAGACTAACAATCCAAGAAAGAGATCATCTGAACGCATACGAACTCAGACATATACTTAATTATCGGGCATTACTAACCCTACTAACATTCAATACATATTCATATTCACTATCAAAACTCTAAAATGTTTAAGGTTCTCACTGCTCCGTTAAGTGGAGTAGGTTAAACGGTGGTCAAACCATCAAGTCACCATCGATCTTAAATATCTATTCGCATATCATAAATAACCACCTAGAAGTTCGAGCCAAACCATAGAAAGAAGGTTTTCCAATGGCTCACAGCATGCGAGTGAAGTTCATGCACTGAAACTAATTTTTAAAGTCCATCATTCATATTATTAGGGTTGATGAAAGCCTAAAAAATATGTCCTTTTTAAATCTATATGTGATAAATAATAAACTAAAGGAATAAACATAAAGAACGTAAAATAGAATATTGATTATATTAATTATATTATGGTGTCATTACATGAAGAGCAAAACTTAGAGTAAACGCCAACAAGGAAACTAAATAATTGTAATACAATTATACAATGTGATCTTTTTCTTATGGTAGAAAATAATTCTCCAAATCTCTCATAATATAGTGTAATAAAATCAAATATTCTCTATTAAATAAATCTTCTAATACATCATGTGTAGAAATCCATGTTCTGGTGGTTATTGATCGAAAACATTGACTTTAGGCGGTGATCGCCGTATATATATATATATACATATATATATGTATATATACATATATATATGTATATATACATACATATATATATGTATGTATACATATATATATATATATATATATGTATGTATATATATATATATGCATGTATATATATGTATATATATATATATATATATATATATGTATGTATATATATATATATGTATGTATATATATATATATGTATGTATAGAGAGAGACGAAAATTTGTATTATTGATTAATCAAATGAGTTAATTACAAACAGGTATTTACAGTCCTTATATAGTGCAGATAACAAGTTTCTGACTTTATACAAATTGGTCTTTTAATTACAGAAAGTAATATATTTTTAATATACAGAAATAACACTGATAATTTGCTAGTTTGCTGGTTCTTTCATATAAGTCTCGTAACTTCTGCAATGACACTGATTACTCCAAAATATAAACATATATTCAATATACCCCCCTTAACTTGGGCTGTGTAAGGATAAAACACCCAACTTGGACAATAAATTTGAAAAAACTTGTGCACCCAAAGACTCGGTAAACATATCAGCTAAATTATTTGAAGTATACACATGCAAAGGATGTATTATTTTCTTCTGTATTTGCTCTATTATAAAATGGCAGTCTACATCTATATGTTTTGTTCTTTCATGATGAACTGGGTTGTTTGCTAAACCTAATGCAGAATTACTGTCAGTATAAAGAGTTGCAACATGTTGGTGTGTTAAATTGAAGTCTTTTATTAACTGTAAAAGCCAAATGATTTCACATGTTGTTGCTGCCAATGCACTATACTCAGCCTCTACTAAACTTCTAGATATGGTATTCTGTTTTTTACTTTTCCAATATATCAAAGAATCACCTAAAAATATACAAAACCCAGTAACAGATTTCCTAGTATCTATACATGATGCCCAATCAGAGTCACTAAAAGCTTTTAAGCTGAAATTAATAGAAGAAAAGAAAAATATACATTGAGCAGGATTTGTCTTGACATATATTAGTATTCTCAGGGCTGCTGCAAATTGTTGTTTACTAGGAGATGCCAAAAATTGGCTAAGTGTATGAACTGCAAAGTTAATATCAGTTCTAGTAATGGTTAAATACAACAACTTACCAATTAACCTTATGTATTCAGTAACATCATCATGCAAATCTGTATCTTGTACAGTATATTTGGATTTGATATCCATTGGAAAAACTGTGGGTTTAACAGCTAACTGGCTAGTCTCAGCCAACAATTCTAAATCATACTTTCTTTGACAAATATAAATACCATCTTTATTTCTTGCTATTTCAAGACCTAAAAAATACTTAAGTTGTCCTAAATCTTTTAGTTTAAACTTATTATCTAAAAAGGTCTTCAATTGGTTAATTAAAGTGGAAGAAGAACTCCCAATTAATATATCATCAACATAAACTAATAAAACAAGGAAAGTACCATTTTTATTATATGTGAACAAAGAATAATCTGCAGTAGACTGAATAAAAACAAAATCAATTAAAGCACTACTGAGCTTAGAAAACCATTGTCTGGAAGCTCGTTTCAAACCATATAAAGATTTCTGTAATTTATAAACCATATTGGTATTTTCTTGATGGAAACTTGGTGGTACTAGCATATAAACTTATTCATCTAAATCATCATGTAAAAAAGCATTAAAAAGGCATTATTGATATCTATTAGGGATAGAATCCAATTTTTATAAGCACCTATAGCTAAGAAAACTCTAACAGTATTCATTTTTGCTACTGTTGAAAAAGTTGCTTCAC
Source organism: Primula vulgaris (assembly GCA_963920805.1). Classification (NCBI taxonomy): domain Eukaryota; kingdom Viridiplantae; phylum Streptophyta; class Magnoliopsida; order Ericales; family Primulaceae; genus Primula; species Primula vulgaris. The sequence continues at coordinate 32,501,243 of OY987214.1, read as the reverse complement.
AATCAATACCCTCTAACTGTAGGCAATGAAGTTAAAACTCAAGTAATGTTTTCTTCTAAAGCCTTAATTTTTTTTTGCATTGCCTCTTGCCATAAAGGATCACTGTGCTTCTTTATAATTCTTGGGTTCACTTTTAGAAGATATAGCTAAGCAAAAAGATTTAAAATTTTGTGAAATGTTTTCATAAGTAAGAAAAGTAGACAAATGATATAAAGTAGTAGCATAAGAAGACACTTTGTCAGAAGAAACATGATAATCTTGTAGATATGCTGGTGCTTTATGTGACCTTTTTGGTCTATTATTAACAGAACTAATAGAATGAACAATATCAGTATTAATAGGGACATTAGAATTAGATTTATTAGTAAAAACCTAAGAATTGTTTGTAACAGAATGATCATTATCAGTACCAACATTGTCAACAACACTCTTTTTTATTAAAAAACATTATATGTTCATAAAAAATAACATCTCTAGAAAGAAAAATCTTATGTGTTTCACAATCATGCAATTTATAACCTTTTGTGCTGGTATCATACCCTAACAAAACACACTTTCTTCCCCTTGGATCAAATTTAATCCTGTTTCTAGATAATGTACTAGCAAAACACAAACAACCAAACACGTGATTTTAAGAAGACTTTTTATTATATAACATTTCATAGGGTGATTTATTTTTAAGCAAAGGTGTGGGCATTCTATTTATTAAATAAGCAGCATTAAGTAAACAGTCTCCCCAAAAATTTAAAGTTAGTGATAAATGAAACCTTAATGCCCTAGCTACATTAAGAAGATGGTGATGTTTTCTCTCAGCTATACCATTTTGTTGAGGTGTTTCCACACAGCTTGTTTGATGTATAATATCATTATCCAAGTAAAAACTATTTAAATTAAACTCAGTACCATTATTAGACCTTAATATCGTAATATGCAAATCAAACTGAGTACTAACCATTTTAGAAAAATATGGAATAACAGCAGCAGTATCAGACTTGTTTTTAAGAAAAAAAACCCAAGTACATCTAGTATAATAATCTATAATAGTTAAGAAAAAATAATGACCACTTTGTGTTCCTACTGCATAGGGTCCCCATAAGTCACAATGAATTAACTCAAAAGCAAGAGTAGTATGAGAAGTACTTAAAGAAAAAGAAGATTTATTATATTTAACAAGATGACATGAATCACAAACAACATTAAAATTATCATTCACATCATTAACAACAAGTTTTAACACTCATTTACTGGGATGACCTAACCTAAAATGCCAAATAGATGACTTATTCTGAGAAGAAGAACTATAGACAAGAGAATTTTTAGGAGGAATACTAACGCTAGTTATATTAGAAACAACTGGATTCTGAAAAATATAGAGACCATTTCTCTCTGCAGCACTACCAATCATCTTCAAAGAGTCATGGTCCTGAATAAAGTAAATATTTGACTCAAACTTTATAGTACAAGAAACATCCCTAGTTAATTTACAAACTGATATGAGGTTAAAACTAAAGGAGGGAACACATAACACATTATGTAATACTAATCCAGACTCAAAATTTACTGTCCCAATACAACTTACTTCAGCTCTATGACTATTTGGTAGATTTACATAAGGAATATTACTTTTCTTGAAGATAGAAAACTTTGAAAAATCATTAATCATGTGCTCACTGGCTCCACTATCTAATATCCAAGTATGTTTATTATTATCCAACCTTAAAGAATGATCAACAGAATCAATAAGACAGTTATAAGCAACAACTGTACTTGTCATGTCAGTGTAGGTATATTTGAGGCAGGTGTGTCAACAGTAGCAACTTGTTATGAAGAACTGGCATCGTCAAACTGAGAAGAATTAGCAGCAACTATTTGATTCTGACCTATCTGAGCCTGATTCTGAAAAGAATTCACCTGATTTTGACCTAGATGGGGGACTTGATTCTGATAAGAATCTTGATAAGAAAATTGATTCTGATAAGAAAAGAGATGAAGAGACTGGAGATTCTGCTGAAAAACTCCAGATGGTTGAGAGACAGAGGCTAAATGAGCTTGTGGCCTAGACTGAAAAGAAGGTAAGAAAGAAGGTGATCTAGATCTCCAACCACGTGGGTATCCATGAACCTTATAGCACTTTTTCTTAGTATGTCTATTAGAACTACAATGAGAACACTTCATATTACTACCCCCTCTTCCAAAATTAGGCTTATAAGAACAACTAACTGCATTGACATTCCTTTCGTCATACCCAACTACCCTTTGACTACCCTGAACATTATGAGATTGTACACTCAAAGCCAAATTCTGAGTTTGGACCACAAAATTATTATGCACATTGTTATGCTTCTCATCATGAGAAACCATTGAGTAAATATTATTCATAGCATATGTTTCATAAGCAAAATCTAACCTCTCAGCATACAAAATCTATCATTTAAACTCATCAAGAAAGTCATTTTAAACATTCTATTTTCTCTAGCAACAATTGTAGCCATGACATTACAAGTACAACCAACAATTACACCACAACTACACTTAGGAATGGGATTAAGAATGGATAAAATATTCCAAGAAGTTTCTAATTTTGTAAAGTAACCTGATACAGACATATTGCCTTGTATAGTAGAATTAATATCTTGATGAAGCTCATAAATTCTAGCTTCATTAACCTGAGAAAACCTTTCATTTAATTCCATCCACATTCTCGTAGCTGTATCTACATAAAGAATAGATTGGGCAATATCCTCACTCACTGAATTTATTATCCAAGAGATTACAATCAAATTATACTGATATCAAGCCCCAAACATCTGATCCCCCTCAGCAGAACATGGTAGAGTACCAGAACATGGTAGAGTACCATTAATAAATCCTAATTTAGACTTGGCCCCAATAGAAATCTCCATTGCCCTTTTCCAAGAATGAAAATTGGAACCAGAAAGAACATGAGAAACTAGACTAGAGCTAGTATTTTCATTAGTCCCTATGAAGTATGGATTCATGGTTGTAATCACAGGCGCAATTACATTATCCATAGAAACCCTAATTATAAAAAGAAATAGATAAATAATGAATCAAACCTATTGTTTCAAGAAAGAAAAAAAAATCCTATTTTGAGGATAAGATAATCAAATTTAATTGTTAAACTAATCTCAAATGAAGATAAAGAATGAATCAAACATATTGTTTAAAGAAAGAAAGAAATCCTATTTTGTGGACAAGGTATTCAAATTTAATTGTTAAGACTAATCTCAAACAAAAAGATCTACCACAGAAAACCCCTAATTCTCAAGAATTGGGGTAAATTTTACTTATGTTTTTGGAATTAGTCAAATAACCAAAAAATAAGCAACAAACTAATCTTAATTTGTAGTAAATTAAAACAATAGAATGATCTATTACAGAAAACTCCAAATTCTAAAGAATTGGGGGTAAATTTTACTTCTGATTTTAGATCAGGATAATACACAGAAAAGTTAAAAAAGATAATTCTATCATCTTCTAAGAATGGATCAAGATAATATATATAAAAAAAATATAAACCCTAATCTGAAGATTAAAGAAGATCAAACCAGCTTTAATTGCAGGAAAAATTGACAGTGGATAACAACGTTAAAGCTCTGATAACATATAGAAATCCACGTTCTGGTGGTTATTGATCGAAAACACTGAGATCGAGTTTAGGCGGTGAACGCCGTATATATATGTATGTATATGTATAGAGAGAGACGAAATTTTGTATTATTGATTAATCAAATGAGTTAATTGCAAACAGGTATTTACATTCCTTATATAGTGCAGATAACAAGTTTCTGACTTTATACAAATTGGTCCTTTAATTATAGAAAGTAACATATTTTTAATATACAGAAATAACACTGATAATTTGCTAGTTTGCTGGTGCTTTCATATAAGTCCTGTAACTTCTGCAATAACACTGATTAGTCCAAAATATAAACATACATTCAATATCCTGCAAGATGAGCATGGAAGAAACCGAAATGTACATCTTGAAGAAAAAAATCTTCAAACTTGCAGATGTCGAGCAGAAATTGTGTAGACTTGGTAACAGTGGTACGATATAAACATAGAAATTGATAGCGGTAGTAGGAAAAAGTGTTGTAATGAAAAAAGTAGAAATAACACGATAGTTTTTTTAAAAAATAGTATAGTGATAGAATTAGAAATAACGTAGTTTTTGTGCTCGTAGTAGAATAAGAATAATACTCCCTCCGTCACTTTTTAAGTGTTCATGTTTTACTGTTGTAAATATTAAGATATATCATTAATTGCATTTAAATTAAATAATTAACATTGTCAATTTTTGGAATGTATTCAATATTTGAGATATTATAGTACTTTTATTATTTTTTTATTGATAAATTAGAAAAGTGTACACTTATTTTTAGACAGACAAATATGGAATAGTGAACACTTATTTAGGGATGGAGAGAGTAAATCATAAGGTAGAAGTAGAGAAAAAATAGAATTAGTTGAATAAAAAAAATAGTTGTAGAGATAGAATAATAGAAAAAGTAAAAAATGGCAGTGTAATTTTTGGGTTTTTAGAAATAGTTTTGATATAAAAAAAGAAGAATGATACGCAAAATATCAATTTGGTAGGAAAAAAATGCTCAGGGGGGCTTTGCCGCCGCCGCCACCGATGCAGCGGAAAGCTATAAGATTTAACGGTCTTAAAAACCTTGCTTTTATACCATGATAAATAATAAATTAGAGGAATAAAGATAAACAACGCTAAATGATATTGTGGTGTCATTACATGGAGAACAAAACTCTTTATATTTTATATATAGAGTAAACGCCAATAAGAAAACTAAATTATTGTAATACAATTATACAATGTGATCTTATTTTTATGGTAGAAAATAATTCTCCAAATCTCTCATAATTAATATAGTGTAATCAAATCAAATATTCTCTAATATATCAATCTTCTAATAATATGAATAATAAAAATCAGATTAATTTTCTTAGTATGTCAAACTTAACTTATACTCCGTATCACATAGGCTAACATATTTTTTTGCTGCAAAATCAAATTTTAAAAATCTGTTTTGATAATCTACTGAAAAGATATATTTTAAAATTCTGGATTTTTTAGCATTTTCAGCCTAAAAATCAGATTTTCAGAAGTTGAATAATCTGACTTGCCAAACACTCACAAATTTTTAAAATCAAAAATCAAAAATTAAAAAATCCATTAAAAAAATATGTTGTCAGACGTACCCATAAGCAATTATGTAGGCTTACATCACAAACTTGCTTAGAATGGAAATGTTTTGATATAACCAAAAAAAACTTGGACCAGTACAAATTAAACACTGTCTCAAGCCTAAAAAAAATGTAGTTCTGAGTAATACTAAAAATGCATGGTGCATCAAAAATTTACAAGTCCAATAGTTCTGAGTAATACTAAAAATGCATGGTGCATCAAAAATTTACAAGTCCAAAAATTTAGAACTAATCATTAGGTCTCTCGAATTTTACACTACTAGTCATGAGAAGGAAACAAATCTCAATTAATTTGAAAATATATCTTTCTTCTTGTACAAATTTAAGCAATTAATATCTTGCAAATCATTTATTTTTATCAGCAATTTCTCATCACTTTCCCTGTGGTGAAAGCTTCCATTTGTTGCCTTCTAATCTTAGTAGTAATCATCTCCCACGCGTTGCGTGTGCGATGCGTAGTATGATTAAAATATATAAAATAAGTATATATAGTTCTGAGATAAATATGTGGAGAATAAAAAACTATATAGAAGAAGAGAATACTTAAAAATAATTTTGATTTGTTAAAAGATGGATAAAAAATGTTAATTAGTTTTTTAATTTTCTATTATTTATGAGGGTGGCATTACGGTAATTAATAAAAAAATATATGGGTAATTTTGGAAAAAAATGGTAAATTTTGACAGTCTCAACAAATGTTGGGTTGGCTTATTATAATAGAATGATATCACTAACAATTTGGTCATTGTATAAACTATTCTTATTTATAAGTGAACTGTATAAACGACTTAAGTTTTGAGAGACCACAAAATAATTGTTGAACTGAGTTCGAAATCAAGTCTAGTCTCTCTTAAAAGCGCAACCAAATTTTCAAGTATGTTAAGAATTCTAATAAATAAAAAAAGGAAATTATTTGTAAACCTAACAATCGATGAAAATAGGAAGATTTATATAAAGTCAAATTAGCTGATTAGGTCCGTCGTATATATGTCTTCACTTGACGCTGCTATATTTTCTGAAGCGGTTACTGCATGTTCTTCATACCTACTCGAATAACCAGATAACTGTAGATACTAATTCGGGAGTTTTGTAAAGATTTTTGTAAAGTTTGAAGTTAGTTCGCAAAACGGTCTGAATCTTTAGAAAACCAATGTGAGCATGGTGTTTGTGTTCAAAGAGATTGGAAACCTTCACGCATGTTAAACGGAATCGAACAATATAATGATATGTAGCAATATCGAGCAATAGATTTGATTTGCAACTCCATCAATGATGAAATCTGTCTGCAGTTAAATCAAATATATTCGAGCTAATTGTAAGCAATCAAACCAAACATTTTAGTCGTTATCGTACTTAATTAAACAGTAGGGTTGACCGTGAGGATTTTGGTACCGGAAGTCGTGATCAAAATAGAAACATGCACCGTTTTACATAATCAGTTGTGGAGTCTAAATTTTCATATTAAAACATTTAAACAAATGAGACTCAATATTTTCATAATGAAAAAACAGGAAACGAGTTGCCCGCATGCGGAGTATATATAAAAGAGTAAAAGACGGTTAAATCAGTATTAACAAATCAATAATAGAAATGCGCTAGCTAGTAACGTTAGTGTTTGGTACATAATACCGGACGTAATTATCAAAATTTTAAATTAAAGAATTGGTAAAGATCAATATTGTAGCATCATTGACATTGAGGAATGACGATAAACACAATAGTAAAAAGAGATAGTTGAGTATCTATACTTAAATCTTAGCAGAGATTTTAATCTCAAGTTTTTAATAATTAATTCTCAAACTTTGTAGTATAAAATCATTTTTCAAGTATTTTTGGTAGCTCCATTATCACATTTGAGGGAAAAAAAATGCACTATGTACATTTTCCTTGTGTCTTTGAAGCAAAATAATCAATAATATTATTGACAATTTATTATTTTATTAATACACTATAATCTTATCAAAGATGATCAAATGTTATCACAAGTACAACTAGCTATATATATAGAAGACTCGAACACTAAATCATTTACTTCTAGCCCACTAGCTAACCTCTAATGGGTAATGTTATTATTTCTTTAATTACAATTATTATCAGCAAAATATAATGTGGGCATTTCTTTTTTTACTACTGTTGCTCAAATAATGCATGATAGTGCCCTAAAACATGGTGCTTATTAATCAACTTTATGAGCCTCCGTGTTGTCTTGAAGTAGTTAGTAGCTAGGGCTTCTTAACATATGCTCGTTCTAGGGGAGAAATCAGGAATATATGATTTATATACGTGGATGTCGAATTTACATAATTTATTATATTAAGTGAAATCAATAAAAAAATGAGACCTTTGTTTTAATATATTTTAATGAAAATAGATGATCGAAAATTTAAAAAAAAAACACAATTATCGGATATATGGGGATGTCGTGACTCGTGACCTATGATGATTTGTAACTAGCCTCATATGTATGTACAGGGTTTGATTGCTTTGGCCCTTAATCTTTTTGTGCCTCACGTATCTAAAATCTACTGTTGTAAATCGATCCTTCGTACGTCTTGATTTTTTTATCGTGTTTGACGTTGTTGCACTCTCCGTCCTTGCTCAGGACCATACCCGGCCCCTGTGAATGTGATATAGTTTAAGTCAGTACCTTATAAAATCATGATGCACTAATTAACATAATAATGGTACCGCAAATCAAATCCTGAGATGGTAAAAATAAAATACTTTTCACCAAATACAGGAGCTGTGAGCTACAAAATATTTCAGTGGAGATAAATACCGTCGCTTAGAATTGTGAAATTTTTAACTGAGAAAAATACACATCTGACAGATAGATATTGGTTCCAAATAAAGTTATTTTTCATATTTGATACTTCATCATATGATGTAAACCATATGTTGGACTATAATATCATCAAAACATTCCTCACTTCTGCCAATTTATTCACGCTTTCCAGTGCTCAAAGACAACTCTGACGAAATTTTCCATAGAATTATTAATCATAAATTCAATTAGTCCTATTTATAAAGCCAATTTAGCCCTAGTTTACCAAGTCAAATCGATTTAATTAACAAGTTTGCATTGACCATGATTATCTTGCGTATTTTGTCGAATTAATTCACCAATTTAACAAATTCGGCCTTAGAAGTTATACATATATATGGCAATTCGTTTTTTCTTAATGAATTTAATAATGTGATTGAATAGAAATTATATAGGAAAAATGGTGGATAAAATGTACATTTAGCAACAGTCCATCGATTATTTTTCTTATTACACTACTGGCATAAAAGACCCGTCCAATGAACGGGGTGATTTGTCAAATTCGATTTGCTAAATTCAATTCAAAACATTTCTTAAAATTTTACTTACATCGTCGATACTAAAGGGTCTATTAATTTGATGTGTTATTCTAATTCGTAATGTTTAGTTTATCTAAGAAATAAGACTCTACTTTATGATATTTGTTAGCGAAACAATTGGGTGTAAAATATTGTTGTAATAATATGGTTTTAAATTCTATGTAAGATACATAATGTGGAGTAAAAAAATGAACTGATAAAATTTAGTATATACTAAGTTTTTTATGTGTACGTTCTAGTATGTGTTAACTCGTAATGAGATATATAAACTAAAGACAAACATTTTATTTTCCTTATTAATATTTTTTTTCTAATGTGAGACAAATGAATTATTGTTTGATAATTTAAGAGTAAGTACACTTTTTTATTTTTAGAAAAATTAGATTAAGTTGTCATTTCGTAAAGATGTGAGACTAATATTATAGCAAACTACTATATAAACACCAAATAATTGTATGAATGAAACTTGAGAATTATAAGCATAATTTAGATCTTGGCATTGTTTGTCACAAGTGTGTTAGATGAGCAAAATTCAAGTTGGAGAAAAATAGACGGAACAAAGTGCCAAGATTTGCTTTATATATAGAGAAGATATACGGTGATGGTGATGGTGATGGTGATTGGTAATATTGCCATGTAAATATGTAATATCCGTGGCGGAACTATGATACATAATACATGTATAAGATGAAATTGAGATTTAGGTGGAACTTTTTCTTGTTATAATATGTAGGATGTTAAAATACTTTGCAATATATAGTATGCTATACCATGCATCCAGCTTTATTACTGGCTTACTGCTAATTCTTCCCTTTCCCATGTGTCACAGTTTTATACTGACCAGATACTATTTCAATGAAAATTATAAAAACTCATACGTAATATAGTACGTTAGCCTCATGTAAAACGTGGTCCATTTAATGAAAATTAACTGATACCCTTTCTTATCATTTTCTTCTTGAAAATACCACAACAACATTAAATATATGTCAAATCATATTAAACTATATGCTGAAATGTCAAAACTACACATATTTTAGTAAAAAAAAATTATAAATGGTAAATGAGTTAGTAAGAGTACCTGATTTTGAGTCAAGGTTACTCTGCTTCTCCAACCATTTGATCTGTATTTTATTAATACTGTATTGATAAAATAACAGATTCAATGATTAACGGAAGCAGAGTAACCCTGATTCAGAGTCAGCTACCCTGCGTCGTTAGTAACCGAAAATCAATTCATCATTGATTGTTAGTAGCCCCCTGGTCCCCTATCTACCTTGCTAGCACTAAATTTCATGAGTGAGTAGAAAAAGTCAGAGCCATAATATACACATGTACATTTATATATATATATATATAAAGGGAATTTATATATGTTGGAAAACATAACAATATATATATATATAGAAAGAGAAAGAGAAAATGATGGAGTTAAGGAATAGAGTGGTGCCAATAATAGCAATGATGGGAGTGGAAGTAATGGACGTGGGTTTAACGACGTTAAGTAAAGCAGCAATGTCAAAGGATAATATGAGTCACTTTGTTTTTGTCGTTTACTCTAACGCCGTTGCTTCTATTCTCATTATCCCCTTCTCTCTTTTCTTACAAAGGTATCATTAATTACTTCTATTTATCTTTATACTATCTAACTACATTCTCAATTTTCATCATCATTCCATTCCATTGCATTTCTTTATTTATTTATTATACCAAATCTTATAGTACTACTCTCTACGGCTGAGTTCGGTCCGATTCGGTTCGCTTTTTGACAAAACCGTAATCGAGTAAACTTTTCGGTTCGGTTTTTTTCGGTTTTCAGTCTTTTTATTTTTTGAACCGAACCGAACCGGTTTGTTTGGGTCCGGTTTCAGTCTTTCAGTTTTTTTTTTGGTTTTTCTTCGTTGTCTTGAGGTTTTTTCGGGGGGGTTTTCGGTTTTTCGGTCTTTTTGGGCTTTTTTGGTTTTTTTCTATTTTTCGCGGTCTCAACTCTCCATATGACTTATTTTTAGGAATGTAATAGTTGCATGAGTGGTCCCTGTAGTTTCAACCGGAATTCTTTTTGGTCTATTGGTTTTTTAGTTGTAACATTAATAGTCCCATTTTAAAATCTTGCCCACTAATGTCCGGGCATTCAAACATTAAGGCCTCGTTTAGTTGTGGGGCAATAGCCTCGTTTGGTCGTATCTTATAACTATGAAAGTATACTTATTTGATAGAGGTAGAAAAGTATACTTTTAATGTTTATTTTTTAGTATGTGAATGTGTAAAAGTATGCTTTTAAAGTAAAATGTGGTTTGGTATAATATGTAAAGATAATGATTACATCAATTTATTTATTATTACAGCAATTTCATATGACTTTATTTAAAATGGTCCCTATAGTTTCAGCTGAAATTCTTTTTGGTCTTTTTGTCTTAAGTTGTAACATTAGTAGTCCCACCTTAAAGTCTTACTCATTGATGTCCGGGACATTCAAAACATTAACGCATCGTTTGGTTGCGAGACTATTATCTTGGGACAAATATAATGCGGTCCATGTTATGAGTGGAATTAAGAAAAAGGTCGGATAAATATCTCATCAGTATTAGACCCAATCCAGTAATACTCTCCTATACTATTACAAATGCATCCATTTTGCAGCATTTGTAGTCCGGACAGGATTATATAGTCTGGACACAATATATGTTGCCAAACGCATTATTTTGTGAGTCCACCAGACTGTTAATCCAATCTTGACTTCTGTTTGATACTAAATAAGTCGTTAAATGTTTATCGAAAGTGAAAAACATTAAAATCATGGTTGGTCCATACTCCATAGTTTGAGGGTAACATTTTCTGCATAAGTTTTGTCGTGACAAAAAAACAACTTTTTTCTTCTAATAAGCCCTTCGTGTAGTTTTAGGATAAGTATCAAGTCATTCGTGTCACGTAAACCCTGGTCTAGTTTAGAAATGATTTTAACTACTTATACGCCTCTAGAGCCACAATGTAGTCATGCCCAACAGGGTCATAAATGGATTGGTTCAGGTGAAACTTTCACCTCTCGCAAAAGTAATGGAAAATGGTAATTTTGTTCAAATTTCGAGGCTTAATGATTCTGCTTCTTTTAACTCTTTGTTTTCACCTTCAATGCTCAATAGTATATGTGTACCAGTTGTCAAACAAAAAACGCAAATCGGGTTGTTGATATTAAGTCCGAAATTATGTATTAAAACATTGAGTAATCATGTAACCTATTCCAATCTGTAAGACTGTAACTGTATCAACCGAAGCTATAGGGACAAAAATTATCTAAATGAAACTAGAGACTTAGTATTAATAAATTCATTTACTACTAATTTTTGTATTTGTTTTTTCACAGGGGAAATAGACCTCCTCTAACTGTGTCTCTCATGTGTAAATTCTTCCTCCTTAGCCTCATTGGGTACACTCACTAGTACTTTATGTTTCTAAACCTGAATGTTATCCATATTTATTTATATTTTTTCTGCAATGTGATTCATTAGTAATGTATTTGGTTTTTTTATTTTGTTAGGATCACAGTGGTCCAGAACTGTGTGTTTACAGGGATAAGCTACAGCTCGCCAACACTAGCATCTGCTCTCAGCAATCTAATCCCTGCTCTTACCTTCTTGCTTGCTCTTATTTTCAGGTATTTCGTTTTGTTTTCCGATTTTCTCCAAATGTTATTTATACAACTTGGTATCATAATTATACACATGTGACCAACTAGTTAGGATTTGGCTCATCTTGAAAGGGTGCATTTAAATCTCATTATAGTAACTAAAGTTGGACTTGAAAATGTGGTCAGATTAGCAGTATCCAGTACAAGTTTCTCAAAATGTACTGAAATATAGGAAATTAGGCGTGTTAGAGTCCGAGATTCATTTTATGGAGTCTCCAATGTTAATCAACGTGATGAGTGTACGGATTTATTGGTGTGTTCTTTCGGTTTAGTTATGTAATTCACATAATTACTGCTGTTTCTATAGTATATATCATTTCAAATTCCGCCTTACTTTCATATATTCCGCCTTACTAAGAATAAAGCCCAACTTTCGGGTTGCGCTTGAAACTTAACAAAGACATAGTATGTAAGTAGTAATTTTCACATGGTATTCATTCAGTGCTAAAATGAGGCAGAGAATACATCCTTAGCTGTTCAATTAGATAGCAACTAGCCCTTTTTTTATAAGAGACCTCTAAAATTTCCAACTTAAGGAATCTTATAACATCAGCTTGTTTAGTGACTCTTGATATACCCAGTAATATATTGGTTATTCTTCTGTTTAGGATGGAGAAAGTAGATTTGAGAAATAGTCAAAGCCAAATTAAAATTTTGGGCACCATAGTCTCTATCTCGGGGGCATGTATGGTAACACTCTACAAGGGTTCTCCAATTGGGTCCTTGCCAATTCAATCACCAACTCTTATTCCTAATGATTCTTCTGACTCTATAAGATCTTTTTCTGGGCTGTTGGCGACCGAAAGCAATTGGGTCGTAGGTGGCCTTTTTCTTGCAGCTGCTTGCTTATCTATGTCTTTATGGAACATTTCGCAGGTAAGAAGTTAGTTTTTTGAGGTTGGCTGATACAGTTTTCCTGAGAAAGTTTGCCCTGTTTGGCATCAAACTTGAAATACTAGTGGTACGTTTGGTAAAAGATATCTCGTCATAAAGTATATTTGTATAGTTATGTTCATGCATAAAACTTGAAATATTAAACTGTCTGAGAAAATAGTAACGCAAACGTGAACATACCTATCTTTAAGCATCTCTCTAACAATAGACCAGAGGTATTAGACAGGCTTATCTTTTTTAAGAATGCATGAAAATACGCATATTAATGTTTCTGGTATTGTTTCCTTGAACAAACTCTTGCTCTAAATATAAAGTAAAACAAAAAAGTAACAAGTAAAACAAAAAATGGATACATTCAGATAGATATTATGGTACATCCTTTTGAGGGCCATTTTTTTCTTTCTTTTTTACTAAAAATATGTAAACTCTGGTTTATACTTCTTTTTTTTACAATTTACATGTCTTGATAGAGTATATCTTGCTAAAACATATACATGTTTTCTCCCTGAATAAGCAAAGCCATTCAATGTAACATATATCAACGTAATGATTTGCAGGCAGCAATTCTTAAAGGTTTTCCATCAGAGACAACAATTGTAGCATTCTATTGTTTCTTTGGAACCGTTCAATGTGCTGCACTTACACTAATAGCCGAAGCAAAAAACCTAAAAGCTTGGAAACTAAAACCTGATATTGAGCTCTTCTCCGTCATTTACTCTGTAAGTACATATTCTATCTAACTTTAAATCGAATCCCTTCATCTACAAGGAGGGTTTAAGGTGTGAATTTACACGTATCTATAGGGCGTATTTGGAGGGGTGGTGACAGCCTTAACCCAAACATGGTGCATACACAAGAAAGGTCCAGTTTTTGTGGCAATGTTCAAGCCAATAGGCATTGTTATTGCTGCTTTACTAGGCGTCGTTTTCCTTGGTGATACACTCTATATTGGAAGGTAACAATTTCCCTCTCCCTTAGCCTAGTACATAACCATATCCTGCCTCTTATTTTATCGGATATCTTTGAACAGACTATACATCCTACCTCTGATATATTATTTGTCAGTTACGACCTCTTATTCTGCTATAGGTTTTAGTTCGTAGCTTAAATGCTAAGAATTTTTGTTAGTTTCTAGTCTTTAAATCGAAAAGGTTAAGTTAAATGAATCCTTAATTTCTTCAGTCTCAATTAATTCAGCTGTTTCTCTAAAGTTTCAGCCAAGTAAGCACTAAATAATACAGAAAACAAACTACTTGAACTAGTATGACTTGAATCTTCAGTTCAATTTAGCTAGGAAAGGGATTAAAAAAAATGCATGATATAGTAATGCTAGTTTATAAATACAAGGGCTTGTTTGGTTGCTGCGCTGATGACCATTTTCTTGGTTTTCGGACTTGAAATGGCTAAAATTTATAAATGAATAAACATAACTTATTTATCAGTCAAATTAAGCAATCATTTTTACTTGGTATCTGCAGCAATTGATAAAGCTTATGAAGGAAAATGTATTGACTTATTATTTTCTTTCTTATGTCACCAGTATAATTGGAGCAATTGTGATAGTAGTGGGCTTTTATGGGGTTCTATGGGCCCAATCAAAGGAACAAAAAGAGCAAAATGATTCACTTAATGGGCTACCATCCTCTTCAGAGAATAAGCCACTTTTGCAAAATCATTTGGGCCCAGGAAACTTGTGAAAATATTTGATATTTTTTCAATTATCTCTAAACACTTGATTTTTTACTTCCAATTTTTTTCGTGTAATTAAGTTAGTATACCATGTATATGACCTTTTTAAGTAGTTTGTATCGTTGTATGGTATAAAAATGGTGCTTCGTGAAAGAAAGGCACCTAAATGAAAGAAATAACAAAGATGGTCTCTTAGATAATCTGATACAATCGGAAATTGGCCGTTTTACGTTTTTACTTTCGAAACCATCCATAATAATCCTTCAATATATGTGGGTTCGAATTGTTGGAACGTCAATCCTCAATATTGTGCACTTATAAATAGTACTTCGTCAAATCTGTGGTTATATACTTACATAAAAAATTAATCCTTGTATCTCTACGTTTCTAACGAATGGTGCCTTGAAAAATTCAAGGCAGTCTGTCTTGTATTTTTCAGGCAGTAAAAATGTGTAATTTTCTATGTTATATTTTTATTTTAATGTTTTAGAATCAATATCGAACGATTAACACTGCCGTGTATTTAAAGTGTCACATACAGACATACTAAAAACCTAACACATATTAATGAACCCAAAAATATATGCCCTAAAATTAATTCAAAATTAAAACTAAAAAAATACTAAAAACATAACGCATAGTATTAATAAACCCAAAAATATCTATACTAAAATTAATTTAAAATTAAAACTAAAAAATACTATTGGTTGACACACCCTAAATAATAGTGTATTTTGGAATGAACACCGAACGATTAACGCTATCGTGAATCTAGTACACTATTATTTTGATTATGTCACATACTAAAAACCTAACACTTATTAATAAACTGAAAAATATACTAAATATATCAAAGAGTGATTGGTTTTGGTGTCTTGAAAAATCAAGACATACTGCCTTGAATTTTTCAGTCATTATGAGGGAAGCAGCGTGTCTGACTTTAAGTAAGAGTGACTCAGAGTCCACAGTCATTGGATATTGCTACAGTACATTTCATATTTTAACTGTAGCAATATCTAATGGCTGTGGATTCTGAGTCATCTTGATTCAGAGTCAGCTACGCTGCATCCGATTATGAAATATGTGTCTGAATTTGTAATTATTATAAGATGATAAAAAGTACATAGATAAGTGGATTTGGTACAACAACCAGGCATCAAAATTTCAAACATTTCAATAAGATAAGAAATGTCTAACTCCAATAAAGCATTATACAAAATGAACTCATCATCATTTTTGCTTAATCCTCACTTATTAGATTGGCTTACTGATGAAGTCTTACAAACTAAGTGTTAAGTTTTATTTTGCGGCCGTCTGGGGACCTCATGGGACAACAGAGGGAGGAGGGCATATGATATTCAAGTTCACTTACTTTTTTTCATATTTAGAAATAAAACCAGTTCTTCTTCACAATATTAGAGCAGGGCAAAAAACCGGAAAAATCGAACCGAACCGAAAAAGACCGAAAAAATTTCGGGTCGGTTTTGGTTTTCAGTAAAACCGAACCGAAAAAGACCGAAACCGAAAAAGACCGAAAAAACCCGAAAAACACCGAAAAATCAAAAATAAAACCGAAAAAAACCCGAAATTGGACCGAAAAAACCGGTCCGGTTCGGTCCAAAAAATAAAAAGACCGAAACCGAAAAAAACCGAACCGAAAAATATGCTCGGTTTCGGTTTTGTCAAAAACCGAATCGGATCGAATCGAACTCAGCCCTACACAATATATCTCTTAATATTTTCAGTTTTTATATTTGTGTTAATATGAGTTAAGTTTCAGTTTAATGAAATTTTTTTTAGTGCGATAGTTTGTTATCCGACACAAAATCTTGATGATATGACTATACAACTAACTACCATTCAACAGTAACATCATGTTTCCACAAAAAGAAAAAACAGTAGTACATCAATATTATTTTACTATATGTACTCTTATGTCGACATTGCTGATCAATTACATTATTTTGTTGTATATTATGGCTATTTATTTAAAATGTAATATTATCCCATTCCTTTAATTGGAAACATATATCTTGGCGTTTCAATTGCTTTATTTTTACTTATTCGATATATGCTTAATCATAAAGTCTGTTTTTTAAGTACTTGCTCGTAAAGTCTTACAATCGTTATTTCCTTTATGTGCCTAGCCTATGAGGCTATGACTTTGCTTTTGTGCTAAATTCTACTCAAAAGCATACCAATGGAAGTTTAAAAGTAACACATACTATATTGGCTATGTTTATATATATATATATATATATACTATTAATCGTGTCACACACGCAATGTGTTACGTTCAGTACAATTAAAATATAGAAAATAAGTATAGTTATGATATAAATATGTGGATAATAAAAAAATATAAGATAATAAGACTTAAAAGAATGTTTGGTTGTTAAAAATAGATAAATAGTGTTATTATTTATTACTTTTTATATTTTTTTTATGTGAATATGATATTATTGTAATTAATAAAAAATGTATGAGTATTTTTTGAAAAATGTGACAAAATTTGATAGACTCAAAACTCTTGAGTTGGCTTAGAAGATCCATAATAGTTGTGTTTATTTTAACAATATTAATTTTTACACATCATCATTTAATTGCATGTTAAATGACATATGTGTAACTTAAATTTAACCTTCACATTAGTGTATTAACTTAACAAATTTATCTAATTTTAATTAAAATTAATTATTAATTGAAATCTCATTAATTAGTCATTTTGTAAACTCCACTAAAATATGAAATAAAATAGTAATAGTTGAAATAGAGTGCACATTTAAATTAATGGTATTTTAACACATCATCCATTAGCAACATTAAAAACATTGTTATATTTAACAACTTTTTTAACATTTATAAATATAAAACATAATTTAACATAACTAATGAAGACAAAAAAATGTATTGTTAGCTAACTATTTTAGTTAACAATAGAGATAACAATAATATTGTAGATGGTCTTATGATAATAGTATATATATATATACATAGAGGGAGAGTATTGCTATAGGTATTGCTATAGGCTATAGACATCTATAAATCTTACCCAAAAATTTTATCCGATGACGGACTAGATGAACCAATTATAGATTAAATGAAAATATGATTTTAATATCAAAACAAAATTGAATTGTATACTTAACCCGTCATATTAAAAGATAAGGTTTTTGATAAATTTTTTACATAGTTTTTGGTAAGTTTTTCCTTAAATGTTAAATGTCTCTTCACATGGTTTCTACTCCTACTGATACTCTTCACTAGTTAAGCACCAAAATTGCATTAGTATAAATAGTACTTCGTCAAATCTGCATTAAGTTGTCTTTTTTTTTTCTTTATGAAAATATTACGCTTATCCAATTTAAAACTTCTAGATTGTTAATCTACAAAACCAAAATAAACACACATGCTTCAATATGTAACAAAAAGAATTAAAGAGTCCAAAGAAAAAGACCTAGTTGCACTTAAAAATTTACAATTACACTATACTTTTTCTCAGGAAATATATATTTAGAGTATTGTTATATCCAGCTAAAAATCTTATACAAAAACCTTATCCGCTAACGTGGTGGACTAGGTGCACCAATTATGTATTAAATGAAAATATGATTTCATTATCGAAACAAAAATAATTAATACACTTAACCCGCCACATTAGCAGGTAAAATTTTTTAGATAAGTTTTTTAGGTGGTTATATCATTTATCATATATTTAACCCAGTATTTCGGAGTGATTGTGAACACCAAAAGGGGGACCAAAGAGAAACTAAATGGTCTGTTGTGCATGTCATTTTCTTTTTAGCCAAATCAATAAATTAATTCATATGAAGACTGGATATGGAGGAACATCGAAAATGAAGTGAAAGAGGCTTAAATGAACTTGCATTGATGTCTCCTCTTTACCAAAATTTCCAATTGCAAAATACTTGGTTTGATAAAATATATTTTAGATTTCCATGGTAACATAGTTTGATCAAATATATTTTAAATTTAACATGAAATACTTAGTTTGCCAAATACCATTAAGAAAAGAAATGCACAAAACAAAACGGAAATCAAGAATAGAAATCGCGTAAAAGAGTTTGAAGAATAATCGATCCATACAAATCAAATTTCCTACAAATCAAAGAGTTGAAAATAGACTTTCGTTGTTTATAAACTAAATATAGCTGCATATTGCTACGTAGTATCTAAATACATGGTATTTGTCTAGAAGGTCGAATGTGCATTGTGTAACTTAGTCGAGCTTTTTCATTCCGTTTTTTCGATAGCAAAATAGTAATAATCTTAAGAAATCATGAAAGAGTTGTTTCAAAATGAACATATATATAGCGCAATCTAAAAAAACTAGCATTAATTACTAAATCTTAAACCTGTGAAGAAACTTAAGACTCGATGATTATTTCATTGCAATAGCTCTTTCTTTTTTGGAAAAATACTTGTGTTTTTTTATCATTCACACAACCTTATTGATATGACCATACCAACTAACTTTAATTTGTTCAGCAGTTACATCAATACAGTTCCCAAACACAAAAAACAATAACAGTACATTAATATGATTTCACCCTAACAACAATTAATTAGTACTCCTACAAGGTACAACCTTTTAAAAAAAAAATTACTACAACATTAACACATCAGTTTCCACTATATTGCCCTACGTGTAAGAGAAAATATGTTTGTCAAAATATGATTAAAATTTTGAAATATCTGACAATAATTCTTGAAAATGATTAGTATTAGAGTGGGAATATGGGTCTAATTGACGGAATCGTAATCGGAATTTGATCGAAAAGTTAAAGAAAATAGACAATTTTCATATATTTGCTTAGGTCCTCAATCTGTCACATACACAACTACTTATACTAAATAATCAGGAATTAGAAAATCCAACAGTTATTAGCAGTTTATTAAATGCTTATGAGAACCATAGATGGGAGACATGTGTTATTTGTTCACGATCCTAATAAACGATGAATAAATCCTATGTTCAAATGAGTTGTTTATTTAACATGAAATATTGATTTTAAGAAAGTTAAAACAAATTATTTAATTACGATTAAGCATGTATCAATATATTTTGACAAAATATTATAATAAAATCATACTTCAGTGCAATATGAAATAAATATAAAAAATCAGTGTAAAATTGATGAACCCGAAGATTTTGTAGAAATATAAGAGAGAAAAAAGTGATCAATCTCACGCCAACAGACATGATCAATCGAAATAGAAGAGAAAATGAGACAGACTATCTAATAACTCAATAGTCAATAATCTCATAATATTGCAGTAGGGTTTTGTGTGTATTAATAATAATACTCATAACTAATAAAACAACAATCTGGTCCTCAAAATAGAATAAAATAACAATTAAGCCACTTTCAAAATTAAAATGCCAAACAATAAATAAGTCTGAATAGGTTCAAATACGCGTGCTCATCATTCCTTCCCCTTAAGAACAAATTTGTCTTCAAAGTTGTAGTCACGAGCTCAAATGAACAAAACATCTCATTTGCAGCTTTGCACGATCTGTCTGCAAACCAACCAGACTCCTCCAGCCTTGAAAACATCTTCGACCCCGATCAGGAAATCGACCCAAAGTCTCCCACCGTGTTATTCGTCATATTCGAATTTTCGACATTCTGTCAAACCAACAATCACACAATAAGATCACAAAACCACGTTCCCACATAAACCGAAGAATTTGAGCGGTCCAAACATATTTTAGAAATTCACCATAAATAGTATAAACTCACGCACCAACATGCACTCGAATTCCCAACCTCTTAATAGTTCCATGAAAATGGTAATCCCAAAACGGATCGAAATAGGTACTAGATGACTTGCCAAAAGTATGATAAACCCCATCAATATTATCGATGCACAAAGATACAGAAATATACTCAGTTGTCTCCAAACTATCTGTAGTCTCTAAATACGATGTAACACCAACTGTGACTCCGCCACGCGTCCTACAAAATCATTCAAACCATGAAGAAAATTCCAAACCGAACTCGAAAAATCAATAGGGTCATTACAAGAATCAGCAAACTATCATTAGAAAACAATTCTTTATGCTTTCCTAAATTAACCGCAAAAGGTCGATCATCACAAAAGTGTAAACGGACATAATGAGTCATTTTCGAAAAGTCAAAACTCATAAACCGTGAATGAGAAAATAGCAAGTCCGGTGGCATAATTTTCCTAACTGCCTCGTGTATAATCTGACCAAGTTTCATACACTTCGGATAAACTTTAAGCAATGAAAAGATAGTTTTTCGCAGACAGTTCCGATCTGTCCATGCCCAGTTTAGACAGCAGCGTTCAATGGACTTTGAAAATTCATAACTCGGTCCACATTCATCCAAATAGGGCCATTTTAGCGTCCAGACGACCGTATGCAAGTAATATACCAACCCACAAAATTTCAAGTGAATAGACAACCGTTTGCTAGGTCAGACAATTAATTTTCTAAACAAAGTTGTAGCTGTCATAATAGAAAAAAACTGCATGAAACCCAAACTTTAAAAACCCATAGCTCGGTCTATATTTATCCAAATGCAGAGATTTTGGTGTCAAAACATCGTATACAAATCCTCTACCGACATACAAAATTTAAACAGATTTGAAAGCCGTTTGCTATTCCAATTAATTACTTTTCTACACAGCAGTCGAGCTGTCAAAATAGAAAAATCTGGACAGAATTGCAACTTCGGAAGCTCATAATTCATTACCCGTTTGTCCAAATGGACCAATTCAAGTCCCAAAACGTTCGTTAATATCGAGGCTAATTGACTACCAAGAGGTTTTGAAAAATACGACAGTTTGATATAGCAAATAATTGGTTTACCAAACAATGTTATTATTATACCAAAATAAAAAACTAACAAATAGTCAAATTTAACAAAGTAATTAAGGTACATTCCATCGCAGAAAAGAATAATATTAAAATCACGGCCCCCAAATACCAACATTCTACCATTATCGCCTCCAAAACAAATAAACACGCGAGTTAATTTATCTATAAGGGTCTCGCCGTCATGAGAAAAACAAACTCAAATTTTAATCTTTGTTTTGTTAAATTTACCACAATTACATCGTAGTCCCACCAATTCATTCCATACACCAAACAACTCAATCTCATAAATTTTTCTCAAACAGTATGTGTTTCACGCGCCAAATTCCTCACACTCATTTTATCGAACATATTTTGTTCACCAATAAATATTCCAATACCATTAAAATCACCAATACCTTTAGCATCTCTTAACATCTCATATATATTCAAACTCATAATAGTCGATAATTTGTCAAATAATTTCCGTCCATCAACCATATCGAAAATTTTATTTTAAACCAAGTCGCATAAGGATCATAATAATTAGTACAAGGTTTATTATAAATAAAAATCTTAGGGTATACCTCATACTTTGAATCTGTCGAAATATCCGTAACTTTTGTTTTTGCAGCGAACGGTGTTAGAGTCACAGACTTATTTTCCTTCTCGAACACATATTCATCTTCATCATCACTTAGGCTATTAATACAATCAGTAACGACGTCTTTTACTTCTTTTTTTCGATGCACCAAACACATCCCAAAATACTTATGGAACTCCTCTAAAATATCATCATGGTTAGTCATATCAGAATCAATTTCCAAAATAATCTTAGAAACCAGACTTCTTTTGTAGGTTCAATCGCGGGTGCACCAACGGATAGGGTTTTCACAACTTTCAAAGCAATTTTTTCCTCTTCATCATAATTGGAACAATAATCATCTAAATATAACTCATGATCACCATAATACCTACCGAATTTTGCATACGACAACAATTATCATATATATTCCGCCCATCTAATTTTTTTTTTGCATAAACAATTTCACGGAGTGAATTAAACTCTAACAAAGCCTGATTTTTTATAATAGGAGACATGAATATATCACGTGCACACCCAAAATGATTAAATATTTGATGTAAAACATCAACAGTAATCGGATATATAGCGTGAAATATATCAACCACAATAAAAAACTATTCACTCATAATGATTTTTGATAGAAAAAGTTGGGAAAAAAAGACGAAACATGGTTTTCACAATAGAAACGATGTGCTCTAGATACCAATGATGAAACCCGAAAGTTTTGTAGAAATACAAGAGAGAAAGAAGCGATCAATTTCACAAAGAGACACGATCAATCGAAATAGAGGAGAAAATGAGACAAAACAGGTATAACCCACAACTAATAAAATAACAAACTGATACTCAAATCAGAATAAAATAACAATTAAGGCACTTTCAAAAGTTAAGTGGCAAACAATAAATAAGTTCGAATAGGTCCAAATATGTGTGCTCATAAAAAATAAATATTATAACTAAAAAAGTTGTTTAGAACCATATTATATCTAAATAATATAAAATTTGTCTACAATATGTTGTAAAATTCTATAAACATAATAAACAAATTGTAAACAGTTTGAAACTTGACCAAAAACAACAAGGATACAGAGAGATAACTGAAAGCTTCAGGCTAAGTCTATATTGGAATTTTTCGAGAGAACCGATTAATAAGCCATAACCTGCACATTGGTATTAAAATCCACTTTAAGGAAAATATAAAATTTTCTAATTGGGGTATAATGATAGCTTTATTATTTAACAAATACAAAATTGGGATTTGGTTATTCTTCTCATTCATTTTATTGGTGGTAAGTTAGACTATATGATAACGAATTTTGCTAAATTATCGGTATGTTGCTCAGGTGAACATTTCCTTGGACATGTCATGTACACTTTCCGAAACGTCGTGAAACACAAGTTGTACTACCGAACAAAAAAAACTTTCAAATATTAGAATTTTATCTTAAAAAGTTTTAATATTGATCCATGTAAAAAACACAATTATTACTAATATTTATCGGTGTAATTAATATTTATAAATTTTCTTACTTCAAAAAACTAGATATATATAAAGTTATATAAATAATAAATATATAATTCTTTAATTGTTGTATCCTAACTTTAAATATTTGTGTTTTCACCGTGTCCACATATGTATATACAAATCCGTGTCATTACTACATGAATATGTGTCTTTGCTAAATTTAATTTTACTATATGTAAACTCTTACACTCTAGAGCGTACTCCGTCTCCGTCTTATACGTGATCAAAACCAAATTAAATCAAGATCGTCAACGCTTATGACAATTTTACTATATTTAATTTTCACCTAAACGATGCCGTGTCAAATGCAATACTATTGTAATAGGCTAATAGCATTGAAAATATATTGACTCGTGCTACATATCTTTAAATTGACCAAACCTTATAAAAACAAAACATACCACAAAAGTAACAGTTTTATTTAGGAACTTAAATAAGCAACTAAAACATAATTAGAAATGTAGTACTAATGTAAAAGAATTGAAAATATATTGACTCATGCTAAGCATCATTAAATTGACCAAACCTTATAAAAATAAAACATGTCACAAAAGTAACAGTTTATTTAGAAATTTAAATAAGCAATTAAAACACAATCAGAAATGTAATACTAATGTAAAAGAATTGAAAATATATCAACTCATACGTATCATTAAATTGACCAAACCTTATAAAAATTAGAACATGTCACAAAAGTAATAGTTTATTTGGGAACTTAAATAAGCAATAAAGCACAATCAGAAATGCAAATATGCAAATACTAATGTAAAAAAATTGAAAATATATTAACTCATGGTAAGTATCATTAAATTGACCAAACATTATAAAAATAAAAACATGTAGCAAAAGTAACAGTTTTATTTATGAACTTAAATAAGCAACTAAAGCACAATCAGAAATGCAATACTAATGTAAAACAATTGAAAATATATTGACTCATGATACATACCATTAAATTGACCAAACCTTATAAAAATTAGAACATGTCACAAAAGTAATAGTTTATTTGGGAACCTAAATAAGTAACTAAAGCACAATCAGAAATACAAATATGCAAATACTAATGTAAAAGAATTGAAAATAGATCGACTCGCTACGTATCATTAAATTGAAAAATTTTATAAAAACAAAACATGTCACAAAAGTAACAGTTTATTTAGGAACTTAAATAAGCAACTAAAACACAATAAAAAATGCAATATTAATGTAAAATAATTGAAAATATATTGACTCATGCTACATATCTTTAAATTGATCAAACCTTATAAAAATACAAACATGTCACAAAAGTAACAGTTTATTTAGGAACTTAAATAAGTAACTAGAACACAATCAGAAATGCAATAGTAAAAGAATTGAAAATATATTGATTCATGCTTAGGTATCTTTAAATCGACCAAATCTTATAAAAATAAAACATGTAACAAAAGTAACAGCTTATTTAGGAACTTAAATAAGCAACTAAAACACAATCAGAAATACTACTACATATCTTCAAATTGATCAAACCTTATAAAAACAAAACATATGTAACAGTTTTATTTAGGAATTTAAATAAGCAACTAAAAGACAATCAGAAATGCAATATAAATGTAAAATAATTGAAAATATATTGAGTCATGATAAGTATATTATTAAATGGTGATGCTATACACACAACTTGCACACAACTGACATACTCCATAGTTAATGAAATACATATGTATGTCTCGATCCAAATGTACATAAAACACAATCTATAATTTGATAAACCAAAATATAAATATTCAACATAATAAAAACTCAAATAAAAATATAGTAAAACCCTAATTGAGCCTACCCTAATTTAAATATTAATTAAAAATAAGAAAAATTATTAAATCTAGTAATAATAATAATATATATATATATGTATATGTATATATATATATGTT
Source organism: Primula vulgaris (assembly GCA_963920805.1). Classification (NCBI taxonomy): domain Eukaryota; kingdom Viridiplantae; phylum Streptophyta; class Magnoliopsida; order Ericales; family Primulaceae; genus Primula; species Primula vulgaris. The sequence goes on along the minus strand of OY987214.1, from coordinate 32,475,494 downwards.
ATATATAACTCACGCACTCCATACATGTATATTTGGAGGGATAAAAATATATTTTTTAACAAAAATATATTATTATACATGTAAGATAGTGTACAATACATGTAATAAAGTGTATAAAAGAGTGTGAAATTTGTGTCAATATTTTTTTCCATTATTAAATTGACCAAACCTTATAAAAAAACAAAAAAAAAACATGTCAGAAAAGTAACAGTTATAATTTAGAAACAAACCAACCAACCAACCAAAGAAACATTGAGACATAATTAAAAAGGGATACAAACAAACAAACAAACTGCAAAAAGAGCAGAGTTGGGGAGTAAGAATCATGTGACCTTTGCTTCCTTCTTATTTCTCTCTCTCTCTCTCTCTCTAAATATATATATAACTAATATATATATATATATATAAGTATTATCTTATTTAATATATTGGGTTATTTAGAAATAATAAAAAATGTCTTCAAGTGCTTCAAGGTTCATAAAATGTGTGACAGTGGGTGATGGAGCTGTTGGAAAAACTTGTATGCTTATTTGCTACACCAGCAATAAATTCCCTACTGTAAAATACTACTACTCTCTCTTTTTTTATTTACCTTTTTTTTTCAAGATCTGTTCTTATATTGTTTTTAGTTCTTTGTAAAAAAACATTCATTTAGTATTATCAAAAACCCATGTTGGTTACTTGCTTTTTACTCTTTGTTTTTAATGTGATATGTACTAAATCTTAAGCAAAATTCATAAATTGGGATTTCTGATAATTAAGTAGTTTCCCCCCAGTTATTTTCCTTCTTCAAGTCTTTTATTAAACTGTTTCATATTATTTCACCCTTTTACTGTAAAAAAAAAAAGGTAGCTTTACTGGATTAGTAGAAATATGGGATTTGCAGCTTTTTTTGTTTCATATTTATTTCAGAAGTTGTCTTTTCATATATGTCAGAGTTTTTGTTAAGATAATGTTTTGTATGGTCATTTGCAACAAATATCCCATATTGAGTAGATTTTTTGCTTCTCAAGATCCATTGGGGGCATGGGATTTTACTTATAATCTTAAGGGGCTTGTGATTTATTTTAAAAATCCAATCAATTGTGTAAAAGGTCACTTTAGTCTATTCCTTTCATGTGTTATTTGAATTTTGTCTCAGAAGTTGTCTTTTTGTACCAGTAACAAATAACCCATTTTGAGTAGTTTTTTTGCTTCTCAAGGACACTATTGGGATATGGGGTTTAGATATATTTTTAAATTTTTTTATATTGGTTGTTAAAATGGTTACTTTAATGGATTATTTTCATGTGGTAAGCAGTAGTGTTTTATTGAATTTTGCTTCAGAAGTTATCTTTTGACATGATTCAGAGTTTTTTGGTTAGATAGTTTTTTTCAGGGGTTTTGCATGTTCATTTGCAATAACTGCAACAAATTTCCCATCAGGAGTAGCTTTTTTGCTTCTCAAGATCCATTGGGATATGGGTTTTAGTTATATGTTCTTAAGGGTCTTATGATTTGATTTAAAAATATAATCTTGAATGTGGAAAAGGTCACTTTAGTTGGTGGATTCCTTTCATGTGGTAAGTAGATTTCTTTTTGCTGAACTTTGTTTCAGAAGTTTCTTTTCACACGGGTCATAGTTTTCTTTGGATAATCTTCTATGGGTTATATATCTTTCAGAGGTCTTTAGGTTAGCTTGTTTGGTTACATAATTTAAGGTCAATCCCCTTTAGCTTTTAAGTTTCATTTCATTTCATTTGATTATCCCATCATTGAAAAAAAAACTTAATTTTTTTTCTGTCATGAAAACCGTATAATTTTTAAGACTAATGAGCTGAGTTTTTTTTTTCCTTCCTCAAATTACTTTGCGGTTTGGGTTCTTCCATAATTTTGCCTCCTTATTTTTTTTTATTGGTGTGTAGCGTCTTATTATTTTTTCTTAATAAACAGGACTACATACCAACTGTGTTTGACAATTTCAGTGCAAATGTGATAGTTGAAGGCACCACTGTAAACCTAGGCTTATGGGACACAGCTGGTAATTTTTCATTACGACTAATAATTGTTGCAAATCTTCCTTTATTTATCTAAAAATTTACCATAGACACCATTAAATTTGCAATTTTATATATAACTTTGTAATTTTTATTTTTTACTTGATCTAATTTTATCAATAGGGCAAGAGGACTACAATAGATTAAGACCCTTGAGCTATCGAGGAGGTGATGTCTTTGTTTTAGCTTTTTCCTTGGTTAGCCGTGCTAGCTACGAGAACATACTAAAAAAGGTTCATCTAGTTCTAAATATTCATGTTTTTAGAATAATATATGTAATGTGAGGGTTAATTAAATATAATGTGTTTTTATTACCAGTGGATCCCTGAACTTCAGCACTATGCCCCTGGAATCCCGATAGTTCTCATTGGTACCAAATTGGGTAAGAAATGTAGAAGCACTCTTTATTACTCCAGCTTTTATACTATTTTCTGTTTCATTAATCAGATATTGTTCGTAGCTGTTTGTTGATCATTACTTGATTATTTCGTGGTACTTAGTTCGACAATTTTTCTAATAGACTGTCATAAATTTTGGCATCAAATTAAATGCTCGTAACATATCATATTTCCGCTGTTCATGTACTACAAAAGAATGTGTTCCACTGCCTTTTGGCGTTCATTGAAATGGTATCTTATGTGACCTAGCTAATTTGCTCATCCACTTAAAATCGCATATTGGGTTGAATAATATATTAGAGGTTGACCCGTATTCAGTCGAATATTTCAGTTTGATGTAGGTACTGGAAAAGCAAAACATAATTACTTTTTATTTCTAGTAAACTTCTTTTTCACCAGGTTTGTGATTCAATGAAAATTCAAACTTGTCGGTCCATACTGTATTTGGTTCCAGATCTGTTACCATAATAGTATTACATAAATCAGATTGAGGACAACGTTTGGTTAATATTTCTATATGCACTCAGTATTGCATGATTGGTCACTTTTGTCTTGTAACTTGAAGTTCATTTGATACTCACATGAGGGACAATTTAAGTCTACCTATTTTGCTCTGTGGCTAATTTTGACAAAATATTGCAAGGCTTGTTAAAATATGGATACAATTTGGTTTATTGGGCAGGATGTTACATATTTCTTCTTATTAATGGTCGTTTTGACCCTCTGCAAGTTTAGTTAGCAACTCCAATTAGCTACTCTATCTGCTTAAATTTTAAATTTTGTCGTAGCACATTAAAGTTTCGGGGACATAGCAGAGATGGAAGATCAGTTACTTAACATGTTCATTTAAAGCTTAACAAATTTTTCCTTCTATTAACGGTGAACAGACCTTCGCGAGGATAAACACTATTTGGCTGATCATCCTGGATTAGTGCCTGTTACCACTTCACAGGTACCATTTTTCATATATGTGCAAATCTTCAATTTCCTTTATAATGAATTTATGGTGGATGTTGATATAATGAAGCAATTTTCATATTAGGGAGAGGAACTTCGTAAGCAGATTGGTGCTACATATTATATTGAATGCAGCTCAAAGACTCAACAGGTACTGATATTCGCTTATTATCATTTTTACTGCTCATAATATAGTAATCGTCAATAATTTTGTACTGAAAATGATAAACACTGTGTACTGCTTGGTTGTCTATATTAGATCTGTATTGAATCTTAAATGTGTCTTCTAGATTAACAATTGCCTGATTGGATGTTGGATATTAGATCTGTATTAAATCTTGAATGCGTCTTCTAGGGTAACAATTGCCTGATTGGATGTTACATATTGAATTCTGATCTTTAGGTCCATTACTAAATTTGTTTTCATTTTTATCTTTTATAAGAGAAGAAACATTCAATAAGCACGATAGCTTCCTGGTTTACAAAATCAAAGCTACGGTTTAAACCTCTGATCAGAAATGAGATGCGTATCTTTTTGGAAGTCCAAGGTCAACAGCAATATTAGCTTTTTCATCAGAATCTTTGATTGAAATGGTCCCATGTAAGAAATTTGTCACCTGTGAAAACAGTATAAAATTTTGTAAAACTTGCCATAAAAAAGAAGTTGTGCCTAGACTGCGCGCCTTTCCATAAACGGGCATGGTAAACGACTATTTAGGCTGGGACTTGAAGGTTGGGTTGGAAAATTTATGGGCATTCAAAATTGAAAATTCAAACGCGAGAATTGAAGCCTGGGGTACGATTGATGAACTACGACTCACTTCAGTATACGTTTATTTAATTACACAAGTTATGAGTATTTTTATAATTTCCTATTGTGAACTAGTAATTTCCACATCCATAACCAGTTATTCAGACAATATTTATCTGTGAATATCTACTTTTGGAGTGTTCATTGGGAATTAACAAGTATATGCACATGTTTGACTTTCAAGTAGTGTGTCCTTCAAAAATGGCTGTAACTTACTTTTCTCACGAGTTCTATCAATTTGGTTTTGAGTCTTACAGACATGACAGAATTGCTATACTAAAGTGTTTCTGAACGATGCTTTGCAGAATGTGAAAGCCGTGTTTGATGCTGCAATCAAGGTAGTAATCAAGCCACCTCAGAAACACAAGGAAAAGAAGAAAAAGCAACGTCGAGGATGTCTAAGGTCAGTGAACCATTGCGATGGTCTCATTCTTTTCCTTACTAAAATCATATTCCCAGCATAAAGATTTGCTTTTGTAATGTTATATTTCTTCAACATTTCTGGTGTCCTTCATAATCTTCTTATATATATGATGCCTATGGCTATAAGTACCTGAATCTGCAAGCATTCTAACAGTAACAGAAGCCCCTATTTATGAATAAATAACAGCAAACTTAATGAAAACCTTGAGTACCTGAAATGATAGAAAATGGCTTGTAGTTGTTGCGGGCAATTTTGAAACAGAATAACTGGCGTATTACGAAATCATCAACAAAAGAAATATGTGAAAATAAAGTAAATTGCAGTGTCGAATAGTCTGCTTATCTTTGGAGCAACTTTAATATGCGGAAATGTGATAATTCTTTTGTGCTAATTATGTATGTTCTCTTTTTTCTTGTTTCTGGTGTAGAAATGGCCTATGCGGAAGGACTATACTCTGCCTAGAATGAGAGACGCTTAAAATGCTGAAGTTTCGACAACATCTATGTTAGAGATAATAATCAATGCTGCTCATCATTGTGAATTGATTTCTGTGTATTCAAATTTACTTCTGTTGTACTTAGCTAAAAGGAAATAACCACACCATAAGCTCAGCGTGTTTCTTTCATTTGTTGCTATTATTTCTAGTATAGCAGTGTAACACAATCAAGTCTTTTGAAATTATATTTATATGAGAGATTATCATGAATGCTCTGGTGCTAACTTCTGTTTACGCATAGGAAAGGTCCTGTGCTAATCAGGTCTTTGGTAGTGTTTACGCCATACACATCAGCATATAAATTCATAGTCATCGGTGGATCAGTATAGGCAGGATAGAACAAACTCTTAGACAAGGCATAGAATAAGGTTTGAGATACTTGAATTACATGTTTTAACCACAAAAAAAAACTTATCAAAGCAGAAACATGCCTATCAAAAATACCTCGAAAGTTTGAAAATTCAATGCCCAACAGCTTGCTTTTTATATATGAAATTGAAAAGAGAAGGGAAAGGGTAAGATATAAAGAGTAAAAATAGTAAACTAAGTTACAGTACAAATCAAGAAGCATTTGCATATAAATTAGGACAAGGCATGGAGTGCAGCCTTGGAGTTTTATGCAACACGTCGATATATCTACACACGAAAATCATCATCTTCAAATGCCCACAGGGTTTTTCAAGGCCTCAATGTAGCAATGCTAAAAAGTACATTGGCTTGGGCATGAGGTAAAGTGGGGGTCGGAGACAATGCACAGATCTGAACAACTCGCATACCACCCACCTTATTGAGAGAGCACACTAGATTAGCCAAATTGCTGGAGTCAGCCTCACCACCACCAAATACCTGAGAAGAATCTCAAAATATTAGACAATATATAAGAAAGCGGACAAATTTCACGGACAGATAACATCTGCTACCACAAGACTTACAGAACGGCCACTGTTTAAAATCTTAATTGGTATCGGCAAGTGCAAAGCATTTATGCCTAAAGTGCCCATTATTGAAAGTATACAAAACATGAATCCAGACTAGAATATCCTCCACAAGAGTATAAAATTTATTATTTTCAGCACTGCAAGATTCATACATAAAAACCAAACAAGTGCAAAGCATTTATGCCCAAAGTGCGCATTATTGAAAGTTTACAAAACATGAATCCAGAATAGAATATCCTCCACAAGAGTATAAAATTTATTATTTTCAATACTGCAAGATTCATACATAAAAACCAATAGTGTTGATCTCAGAAACAGCACTACGAAAACAAGAAAAAACATAAAAATCTGAAACTGCCAATAATTACTCTGGAGAAGTATCATCCACGTATCCTAAAAAAAATGAGGACAGTGGTAAATAATATGGGCAAGATTTTCTTCTCACTACGCCTGGTACTCGCTGTTTAAAAAATTCCCGCCTTGAGCGGCCTAGTCCCTACCTCGGCGGCGCTAGGTATTGAGCAGCCGCCTTAAGCCTTCAGACTCGGCCTTGAAGTTTGGCGAATACGCATTCGCTGGATGTCCTGATCATCTATTGGTTTAGGGCTAAGCAACGGGAGCTAATTATTTTGTGTTGTGGTGGTTCCTCTGACTTTAAGTTTGATTTGCACTTGTTTGTTTAACATGTTTATTCTTGATTTTGTTATGCTAGATGTTTGCCTTTTGCATCTTTTGTAGGATTACGGATGAAATAACTCACAGCTTTTTAGACTTGAAATACTAAATATAATATGGAAACAATTGTATGATGTCTTTATTGTATTAGACTCCAAAAACTATGATAGAATACGTACCACCATCGTTTCACCACCACCTAAGGCCCCCAGGCCTTTAGTCCCTGAATCGCCGCTTTGACCCCACCAGGCAACTTACCAAAATATCACTAGTACTGGTAAAGAAACATACAATACTTTGGAAATAGAAAATATCAGGGCTGATCATCTCTGACTCTGACCAAAACAATCTAGAAGCAAACAATTTCTTGAAGAAAGTAATACGACCAGTGAAAATAATCTCATGGTCAATCATGTATTAGATACATGCTAACATGCACCTCGCTTAAGACAGCAGCACGCAGACACATCGCACCATAATTGCACGTTAAGCACTTCACTTAACAATGTCAATGGTTAACATTTTTTATTTTGCTTAAGATAAGTACTTTGTTACGTGATTTAATCGCAAGTGACATATTGAACTATTAAAGACATTTACTGGTGCTCAGTGTTTACCAGGTTCAAGCTTAGTGACTCTCTTCCATATTTGGATCTATACATAAAGGAATTCGTACAAACATTCACTTTATAGGTAACTTCTAAAAATACAATAAGACAAAAATGCTTTCATAAAATCACTTTATAGGTAACTTCTAAAAATAAATCGTATTTTGCAGTGTCTATATCTTAATTTATTTCAATGGGCAAATATCAACTTAACGTCGAGAGCTGGTAGTCATACGAAAACAGTGGGAAAATGAAGCAAGTTTTTGATTATTAGATAAAATAACTCACCACAGACTGAAAACTCCAAAGGAGTCCAAAGACCCGATATCAACCCCTCTTCACTGCCAAGATGGTTGCTTGTACCTTCCATAATTCTCGCCATTCTCTTTCCTTTTTAACATGCCACCTGTCATCTGCTGAAACATTCTCCCCTGTTCATCCGCAATAGCCTGTGAAGTAGCAACAGAAAGTTGCCTTGATACAATAGATGACGACTCATCCCCAGGACCAGCATTTAGGTCTAGTCCTTGACTAACCCACTTACTACTATTCCCAACACTCATACTATTAGTCCCATCTGTTAAGCTAACAACATAAGGCCTCGGAAAATGGGACGCCATAAGAGGACCGGATAATAACTGGGAATTATGTATATAAGTATTAGATATAGATGCGCCAGAAGGAGTAGCCGAAGGGACAGGAAAACCAGTACCAAAAGGAAATACGGGATACTGAAAAGATGGAAACGGAACTGCTGGAGATGACGACAACACTGACCCACGGTATAACTCGGGAGAAAACGGGATTGGGCCAGTTGCTGGGCCCAATACTCTCGCTGGCCCATTAGCCGTCGAAGGAATTGTGACAGGTGGAAAAGCATTACCCGCTGGAAACCAGGAAGAGAAAGTATTCTGAGGCTGCATAATATTTCTAGTATGCTGGTTATGTAATAACGATGGCTCTACCGTTTCGTCAATAACAGGGCCATCATTTAGATCAAAATCCATTTTTGGTTCTGTTTTAGGGTATTTACCCGATGGAGATGGCTTAGCTGGAAAAAAAGGGACCTCTAGAACAGGTTCCTCAACTCGGTTCAAATCAAGATCAAGACCAACCGAAGACGATGGCACGTCATCAATGATTTCATCGGCCACATTCAGATCAAAGTCAAACATGGGTCGACTTTGTTTGGTAACGGATGGAATCTCCAGAGCTTTCCTGGGTTCAGCGGGTCGAAAAGCACTCGTAGCGGCAGATCCTTTCCAACCGAGTTCTCTTTTGGTTCTTAACAAATCAATAGGAGGAACAAACGGTCCTTTTGCAGCAGATACAGGGAAAGGCAAGGGATTAACTCTATGAGCAAAAACTGGAAATAATCCAGTGTCTCCTAATCTAACATCATCAGCGCCGAAACCTTCGTTTAAGTCAAACTTCGGTTTCTTATTTACATGTGATATAGGTGATTCACTTTCCTTAGATTCATCTGCCTCATCACATGTCATTTTATCCCCGTGGCCTTCGTTATTCTCGATTTTTACGCCAAGCTTGTTGACAATGTCAGAAGAAAAATCCTTATCCTTGATAGAACCATTACATTCATTCACATCAGCTTTGGTCTCAAAAGATGGTGCCTGCTTTGTATGGCTACTATTATTACAAGCTTCTCTAACATCTGCTTTATTCTCACTATTAGCATCTAACGACCCAATTGGCTGGCCCACTACAGAACCTTCTTTCTTAACGTCTACACGCGAGGCAATAAAATTGACTTTCTCATCCACTGCCATAATGTTCTCCTTCAATTTTGTATCTTCGATTTCAGTCTCAATATTCTTATCAGGCTGCCTACTAGATGGCAAGGTAGAAATTGAAGCAATATTCAACAATCTTTCTGATCTGTCAATGATTTGTGGGCGCGAACTCACAGCTGTTTTTGAATCTATCTTGGAAGAGTCGTGTGCATCCTCTTCCGCTAATTTTTCAGGTAGTAAAGAAATAGGATTCTTCTCATTCAATGTACTCGGCAAACCATCTTCTGATTTGCATTGCTCAGGAACAAGCTCATTGCCATTCAATTCAGTAGCTTTACAATCTTTTTGAATATCGCTGGTTCTACCCGAAGAAACATCTGGTGAAGGCAAACTGGATTTAGACATTTCCCCAGCTGCCACGTCAGCAAGCAGATTCATGCCCCCGTCATCTCCACCAGATAAGGACACATTCACTTGAGAAAACTTTACACAACTCTCAATTAAAGCATCTATAGAACTAAACGAAGCATCATTCGTCTCCCCCAGTTTCACTTCATTTCCTAACGAATTCGAAATTACTTTAGAGGCTTTAACTATTTTCCCGTCGTCGTCACCATTTTTTAACCCTTCTTCATCAGAACCGGTTAATATGTCCTTAAAATCGTTACTTTCCCAAGATTCAGTCTTAACAATGGATGTAGTTTTCTCATCAGCTTTATCCTTGGATTCTGAAGAAGAAACCCTACTGTTCATGACAGTTGGGTCTTCAACAGGTCCAACATTCGTATTTTCAGCCGGGCAATGGCCTCTTTTTGGTATTTTCACAATTAATTTATGACTGCTGCCTTCAGTAACAGACAAATCAGGCGTCTTTTCACATGTTAACCCAGACTGAGATAATTTTACAGAAGACAAATCTTTTTGCGTAGTAATATTTATGCTCGACCCAGTTTCTCGTGGACTTCCAGTAACAGACCTTCGAGGTCGAGAACTACCACCAGTTGAACTCCTAGCATCTTCTTTTAATAAAAACCCTGACGATTTAGCACTGGATCCTGATTGGCTGTTGTTGTGTGATTGACTCGAACTGCTACTTCTCTCATCTCTTGCTGTAGTTGAAGGAAGATCAGGATTGCTCCCAACAACTGATCTAGGCTCACCATCTTTTACCAAAGGCGTGATTTTGGTTGGCAATGATGATGAGGTGGCGAGTTTAATACTCAACTTAGCTGAAGAAGATTGTTCTGGACTCTTGACAGAAGAAACGCCTTGATTAGAACCGGATTTTGTATCAACATTCATCTCAGCCTCGACACGTTTCTTCCATGTATCAACTAAACTTCTAGCTTTCTTCTGAATTTCGGAGTTCTTATAAGTGCGTAAATGGTTCACTGATTTGCCAATATTACACATCTGTAACGCTTGTAGGTTCACAGGCAGCTTATCGAGAGCGCGCAGTAAAATAAATAAAAATTCCTCCATCGATTTATCACCGTCTTTTGGGCTCCCATCACGTATTTTTCCCTTATGAATATCTTGGAGCCATTGATCTAACACAGGTAAACCCTTTAGCTGTACAAAGCGGCCAAGACAATCAAAATTTTCGGTAGCAGCTATTACACTCGCAAACATTGAGCGGCTAATTAGTTCCAATTTCTTCTCGACTTTATTAGGTTGCATGAGTTGAATTAATTTTTGAACCCCTTCTGAATTCACAAGACCCCCCTTCTCTGTAATGCTATTTATTTCAAATTTCAAAATACTTTCCGATTTTAACTGAGAATCACGGTCTTCCGCTTTTGATGAACGTTCTTTTTTGTTAGATTCGGAGCCATGATTTTCTCGCTCCCTTTTCCTTCCCTTGGATTGAGAAGGATTAGATATAGAAGTCTGCACATTGTCAGAACCAGATTTTAACTGAGACATTTGTGGTGGGCCATTTAATGGTTTTGGAGAACGACCACCAGACTGTATTGTAGCATGCATTTGTGTTCGAGTTTTAGATAATAAATGGTCTACCTCTTCTTGTTGTTCCTGTTGAAAACGAACAACAGTTACGGTAAGAATCTACAGAAGATATTTAATATAGTAAAGAGCATCAACTAATAAGTCATTTTAAGCATGGACTCGTAAATGCTGACAGTAAACTACGAGTTTTCTGTAAGAAACTGTATTAATACTATAAAAATAATTAAATAGATTAAGCAAAATTGCGTATTTCAAGTTTGTCTAATAAATCATTCGAGTATAAATAAAATCCAAGGTTTATAGTTGAAGTTTAAGCAAGAAACGCAACTGCTAACGATCATAAAGAGCTCTATGACATCTTGGTTTATCTTTTATAAGATAAATGGTAGATCAATGCGTATGCTTTCAGAAAAGAAACAAAGCCAATACTTCCTTGCAAGCTACAAAAGCGTCAAACTGGAGCTATGTGAGCTTGTCAGTAAAGTGCAAGAGATATTTTTTTCTCTACCATGAAAAACGAGCTTCAACAGGCGAATTGAATCAGTTAATTTTTAATAATAGAGCAATAAATACAATAAAAAGGTGGTATTAGTGAAAACTCACATTAATATAGTCCTTATCGGTTAACCACTGTAAAACCCTTTTATCAGCGTCAAAAACTCGACGGCAGACAAATGAGGATGTCCCTAAAGGAAGCTCAACACCTTTAGGGAGAAATGCAATTTTACACGGATGAAGAAGTGATGAAGCAGGAATATTATGTCGATGAAAAGAATAAAAAACTTCGTTTGGAACAACGTCTAGTAAGATGTCTTTGTCAAGCTTAAGCTCTATGGGACGGTAGAGCTTATTAACATTAAGATGTAGATTCTCCTCTTTGTTCGACGATAACTCACTGATTATGCCGATGAAATGTGGAAAATCTTGGGCTGATCTAAAAAGAGCACAGTCACCAACTTGGATTTTACGTCCGTCCTGCAAGGCATTTCTTTTGTTTATAAGGTGAAAATAAGAATAAATAGAATAAAGCAAAATAAATGCCAACATCATGCAGATATATAGCTCTTTAATTAGATTTTAAAAAAGAACAAAGAGGGTATTACAACCCATCATGTGACTACATACCTATACACCTGTTATTACACCCAAACCCATGAAAAAGTCACCATTCACACCAACACCTAGACTCGGGATAGGCTCTCCTGGGTACCAAATGAAACTGCCAATAATTTTTAATATCTTAAAGGTCTATTCTCTCTATTTAATAATTCTCATCACTAATCCGAACAGCAACTGATTTTACCTCCCTCATTTGGATATCTATTACAGGATTTGTTTTTTGCCCTGCATCGGTTATATGCTGACTCAGCATGTAAAAATTAACGCCCTTCTCATGATGGATCCTTTAAAAGGAATGTATATGATTCTAGTACGGCACAAGTCAGAGGGAGTGTTAGCAGTTGTTGTTTGCACACATTAACCATATAATGACTAACCTTCTGGTTTATGAGGGGCCCTTTTCCTAGTTATTACTAATTATTATAGATCTTGGGAAGGTACATGTGCCATAAGATCAATCTTAGCTATTAAAGTTTAAAAAATTTCAAGCCACCTATATAGCATCACATATAAGTAAGTAGTAATGTACCTAGAGTCACCCGAACAACAATTTAATTTAAAGGTTTGGTCTGCAGAACCAAATATAATACTCCCTCCGTTCCCATTTAATTGTCCGCTACGAACTACGTGCAATTTTGACCGGCCAAGAACTTATATCAAAATTATCGGAATAAAATTTTTCAAAAATTGATCATATAGTTCAAATGTTTAATTTTATGATTAGATTTTTAAAAAAATCATTGACAATTTTGATACAAGTTATAAACCAGTCAAAATTGCACGTAGTTTCGTAGTAGACAATAAAATGGGAACGGAGGGAGTAGTTCTGAAACATGACGGATTATCAAAGCAGTTGATTGCAATACTTAACAAATCGAATGCCAATAATTAGTCACTCCACACCTTCACTCTCTCCTTAACTCACAAGTTACAAAACTCAAATACAAAGGTAAACATGAAATGCATCAAATATATGCTTATGTTCACTAACACAAGCAAAGTATTACCATTTCAGACATTTAGTTGTTACTCCTAGGTATCTACTCGGACAGGTATGTGAATATAAATCCAACAAGTATGCGAGCATGCAAAGAAATAAAAACTAGGATTATTACCTATAGAGTTCCTCTCCTAAAGTATTTTCATCTTCTGAGGCACTTATGCTTCTCAAGTCCCCACCCTTGGTCATAGACTCATACTGATGAAACTTCATTAACTGCTATCTCTAAACCTATCTCTAAACCTTCGCATCAGCACGCTTCCAACTGAACATAAATCGAGATGTGCCTATCACTCAATACTTACGTCAGGCATAGCCATGTAGTTTGTTGATCAGCAGGATCTTGGCTATGTAAGGTAAACTATTTCAAAATACCTAAATTTTGACCATTTGTTGTTGTACAACATATATAACAAATTTGATTCCGCATCTCTCTAAGTTGGGGGAAGCAACATACATGTAGATGGTTGATCAAATTGTGGAATCATAAGTTACACCTCAAGAGCATCTCAAAAGTTTATCATATCTAGCTTAACCAGTTGTAAACATTCGAGAAAGTCTAACGGATAGACAAACTATTCAGCTTGACCAATAGTGAAGATGAAACAGATATGCACCTACAACATTACAGTATACACATTTGCAACATATAAAGTATACATGATCTCCCCAAACTTAGTGACAAGCCTCTATATCAGGAGCAACAAATAATTTAAACTGTCCCAAAATGACAAGACATCTCCAGATACCAGCATCTATTTGTAGTCCAAAAAATTGAACCTCACAGATATAATCAAGAGTTGGGACAAGATGGTTGACCATATATATTACGTCCGGCACGCTCGTTATGGTACGTGGTACTGGGATATGAGCATGAATGCTGGTAGTGATGACTGATGATATGACATACGAGGGGAAGACTTAATTAAGACGAAAACATATTAAGTTTTTGCAATTTCGGAAATGATGAGACATTATGCTTAAGAGGAAAACGATAAAAATTATCACCCAAGTCATTTGTTAATTAGTGAAGTAAAAAAAGTTACATTTTACAATTAGATTTAGGTCAACAAACTAAAATAGCAAGCTTATATTAGCCTTCTATTGCTGTTGTAGGGTATTAAGTACATCTTTTGGTTTTGGTTCGGAAATTTTGCAATATACTTGCTAATCTTTCCATTCCTAAAGTACTCCATGCTTTCTCCTTTTTTCGCCCGCTCTATTTGTCGTGTCCCTCCAACCCAATATTTTATTTCTCAATGAAGCGATTTCTCTAAAGATCTCCCTGATCAATGATAGTTATACATCTTCCACCACACCACAGTCAAATTATCGGTAATACACACAAGAGATTTGGACTTGAAAGGATACTTTTTTCAGTTAAGAATGCACCCACGTGTACTAAGCTATGTATAGAAAGTACTAAGCTATCAAAAGAATTAACGAATATATCATTTGACAGCTAAAGCGTATGAACTCGATATCGTTGGAATTACAACCTCTAATTTATAAATCCGAGTGGTGGGCAACTCAGTGAAGAGAACTCTGTCAACTTTAAGGATTAAGTTAAACAAGACAGCCTAATCAATACTTACTTATTTTCTTTTTCATTAACTTGAATATGCATCTTTCAACAGGAAAAAAACAAGTCAATGTAATCCAAGATACATTCAAACATAAAATCCCACAAACCATAGGGCTTTATCTGCAAATACCATAAAGCAAAGAAAAGCAAGCATATACATCCATCTACCAATCAAGTACTCATCCACTTCTTTCGGGAAAAAAAACATAAATGCCTTGGAATTGCATAAACATCGCTAAGAACCGCTAAACTAGCATCGACCCATGATTACTAAAGACATAATTTTGTAAGCCTCATTTTCCGGCTCTAAAAAAGGATACAAAATCATTGAATACAAAATCATAAAAGAAGCAAAATTTGTAAGCATCCCTACGAATCGCTAAACTAGCATCGAAGCATCATTACTAAAGACATAATTTTGTAAGCCTCATTTTCCTGCTCAAAAAAAGGACACAAACCAAAATCATAAAAGAAGCAAAATTTATAAGCATCCCTAAGAATTATTAAACTAGCATCGACGCATGATTACTAAAGACATAAAAGTAAGCTTCATTTTCCTGCTCAATAAAGGACACAAAAATCATTTAATACCAAAATCATAAAAGAAGCAAAATTTATAAGCATCCCTAAGAATTATTAAACTAGCATGACGCATGATTACTAAAGACATAAAAGTAAGCCTCATTTTCCTGCTCAAAAAAGGACACAAAAATCATTTAATACCAAAATCATACAAGAAGCAAAATTTATAAGCATCCCTAAGAATTATTAAACTAGCATCGACGAATGATTACTAAAGACATAAAAGTAAGCCTCATTTTCCTGCTCAAAAACGGACACAAAAATCATTTAATACCAAAATCATAAAAGAAGCAAATTTTGTAAGCATCTCTAAGAATCGCTAAACTAGCATCGACGTACGATTACTAAAGACATAATTTTGTAAGCCTCATTTTCTTGCTCTAAAAAGGATACAAAAATCATTAAATACCAAAATTATAAAAGAAGCAAATTTTCAATACCTTATAGAAGAAATCGGGTTTGGGCGACGACGAATCGCAAGCTATAGCCCGTTTCGTCCCTCTCTTGCCACGCGTAGGGACACACCGCATATGTCGACTCTGTTCCCTTTTCTCAATACCCCTTCCATGCATAGCCTTGCATCTTCCCCAATTTCATTTATAATCAATATTCAATCAAAAACCCTAATTCAACAAAAGCCGACACAAAAGCCTAATTCAGCACAAACCCACATCAACTCAGCTCAATAAAACAGCATTTCACCAATCAAAAACCCTAATTCAACACAAAGACACAAAAACCCAATCGATTCGCCGAACAGAAAGTCAATTTAGCAGGTACGCAGTTCAATTCACCAACCAAGAACCCTAATTCAGCACAAACAAACACCAATTCACAATTCGAGAACCCTAGATCGGCACACGAATCGAAACCCCCCCTAATTTTTTAATCCACCAGACCCTAATTCAACACAGACCCAGAGAAATTCGTCAATCGAGAACCCTAATTCAGAACAAACAAATAGCAATTTACAAATCAGAAACCCGAATCGAAAGCCCCTCCTAATTTTTTTAATTCACCAAACCCCGATTCAACACAGACCCAGATAAATTCGTCAATCGAGAACCCTAATTCAACACAGACCCACGTAAATTCGTCGATCGAGAACCCTAATTCACCACCCGAATCGAAAAGTACCCAAATATTTATTAACCCTAATTAAAGGAGAGATCCAATCCGTACAGATCTAATTAAAGGTCAAAATCGGCGATAAATCAGATCCCCAAAAATAGGAGAGTGAATCGCTCGTTGTTCTCCGTGATTCTAGAGCGAGAGAAATAGATATATATATATATAGAGAGAGAGAGAGAGATATAGAGAGGGATAAGTTAATATATAGATATAGATAGATAGAGAGAGAGAGAGGGAGATGTCGCGAGTTTAATTTTCTTTGATAAGAAGTTTTTTTTAATGGGTAAAATGCAAATTACCCCCTACAAACTATCAATTCTTGCAATTAATGTCTCATTAACCATCAAAATTTTGCAATCAACTCCCAAGTCATCTTTAAACTTTAAAATGACCTAACTTTTTATTCATTTTTTTGTTTTACAAATAGTTTTTCAATTCACATGAGCTAAGTTAAAAATTATCGTAAAAAATTCATCGGAAGCAAGTTTACATAAAAAAATATTATTTTAGTGAGAAAACTATTTGTTTGTGTTATTCTATAAAAAAATTACTTAGCATGCATATATATATATATATATATATCAAATACGTACCTAAATAATTGACTACTTTCCTGTTTTAGTAAAATAATCTTGTTAAAATTACCATTCTAATCTTTATATTTCAACATAAAAGGTTTTAATGTGACTGTTTTTGTCTTGTTGGGTATTATGGTAACTTCGTTTGCACTCTCCTAATTTTCACTCATCCCAAAATGTATCAATTAAAAAAGATACGATGGGAGTAACTAATTATAATAAATGAAAAATCAACCAAAACGTATCATCGAGCATAAAGTTATACTTCTTTCGTTCTCAAATTATTTTGCTGTTTTGGAATCGCCCATATTAAGGGGACAAAATGATGACATATTTTTTT
The DNA here is from genome assembly GCA_963920805.1 of Primula vulgaris. NCBI lineage: Eukaryota > Viridiplantae > Streptophyta > Magnoliopsida > Ericales > Primulaceae > Primula > Primula vulgaris. The sequence goes on along the minus strand of OY987214.1, from coordinate 32,458,097 downwards.
TTATGTTTATTCCAAGGTTTACCTTTATAAAACAAACATTTATTTATTAAAATATGTTTAGAGTATAGGTATATGTGTAATTTTAAAAGATTATACTTCCTGAATATGAAAAGTAAATAATAATTTGAGAACTTGCAAAAAAGGAATAATAGACCACATAAAAAAGGAACAAAATGAGTATCATTTATAAAAGATGACATGGGAGGTTATTTGCAAAATTTTGATAGTTTTTTTAAGATTATTTGCAAATGAACAATAGTTTGAGGGGGTTATTTGTATGTTACACTTTTTTTTTTTTTGATAAGATTTTTTTTACTTAATTGCGCTCCCTTAATAGACGGCAAAGGGAAAGGTGTAGCGGGCAGTACGGGCAGTTTTTGGGCAGCTCGGGCAGCTGGAATATGAGTCAGACTTGTTGGATGACGTGTGATTTGTGACTGCGTTGACTCATACTTATGCTCGGTCACATGCAAGTTTGTAATTTTAATCGGCTTACAACTTATATTAAAATTGTCGAAATGAATTTTTTTAAAATATAATTATAAAATTTAACATTTGAACTATATGATCAACTTTTAAAAAAATTCATTCCGACAATTTTAATACAAGATATAAGCCGATCAAAATTGTAAATAATTTCATAATGAATAATAAAATGGTAACAAATGGAATATTAGATAGTTACATATATTTTTGTTTTATTTTTTTTATTTTATGTGTATAACATATTGCCTAGACTTTGATTGTTCTACTTCTCTGATTGTGAGGGAGACATTTCAATTATTGCATGTCACGCTAACACTGTCTCATCATACAGTAATTTCAATATATGGATGCCCATTACTTAGAGGAAAATATAAATTAGTAACCTACCTATTAGTTTTTATCGATTTATTGTCTAACGTATTTGCTTTTTTAAGTTAGTATCAAAATTTCGTGTTTGACATCCAATCAAGTCGCTCGTATCCAATGAAGCATTACATATTCGTATCGAATTGGTAAAATTTGATAATTGTTAGTACTAGTTTGGTAAAAAATGGTTAAGCAAAAAATAGTACTAGTTTGGTCACGACTCACCTGTACTATATGTTGATAACCAAATTAGTAAAAAAAAATGATATATGGTACTATTTTTACAAATAGAAAATAGAGCGACAACAAGTATAGTGCATTAATTAAAGATAACTATTTAAATTGGGTAACAATTTTTAAAAAAAGTAAGTTGGTTCATAAAATTGCTAAAATCTGATAGGTTACGTAATAATTTAGCATTTTTTTTCCTACTAATATGGGTTGGGGTGGGCATAACTCAATTGAATCAAGTTGATCTGAACAAAAATCGAATCGAAGCGTTTTCTATCCGGTTTGGTTTGGCTCAAAAGTTAAATAACCGATTTGATTAGCTCGGTTTGCAATTTGAGCCTTTTTGAAACTGAACCGACTGTTTATAAATATACCTATATAACTAGATAAATATTATATATATAATTATATTTTATAAATAACTTGATTTTTGTATTTAGTTTTGTTACTTTTTGTATGTTAGTTATAGGTAAAAATCGTTTTATTTATGATGTTTAATGTACGCATTCTTTTACTAATAATAAAATCAAAAGCCGGATTTCATTTTCTTACTTTTGGCTTAATCAAGAGGAACTTTACCTAAAAATAAATTTTAAAAAATATTTTAGCAAAAATTAACATGTTTTTGTTGCAACAAAAACTTGTTAAATAGAACATAACGAATGAGTCATTTTTTTTAAACAAAGAAAGAAATCGCATAAATGAACGGTAAGTACAAGTCGGATTCCTCTGATTCTTTACACAGACTAGACACCAGGGGACCAAATCGGGTATGAAACCCGAGTAAAGCAAAACTTAACTAAACAGTGTCTTTTAATATCTGCTGCGTATACATTCAAACTCAAATTAATTCACGAATAGTGTATACTCACATTATTCTGTCAAATAAACTTAGAAATCAGTGTACAAACCATACTTATCAAATGAGTAGTTCAAACCATACTCCCCAAGCATATCGTCCCCAAAAAAATGATTACCATACCTCAAATTGTAGCCGTGACATGGGACATAAAAATTATTAGAAATGAACTTGCCTGATATCGGTTTCTTGTCAATTTGGATCGACTCTTTTTTCTTTTGCTTCTTTTTCTGATTCTTTGCAGATAACGAATGAGTCATTTAACTTCATAAAAAAAACAAAAAAATACATACGAACGTGCGAAAAGTAGCAAAAAGATATACAAAAATTAAGTTATTTATAAATTTTACTCCAATATTTATTAAATAATTATAAACAATTGGTTGATTTGATTTAAGAAACAATCAAACCGCAAACCAAACCAATTATATAACTCGGTTTTCAAAAAAATTAAACCAAAACAAGCCGAATAGTAATCAGTTTGGTTTGATTTTTTACCCGCTCGACTTAGTTTGATCGGTCCGTCTAGCTTCAGTCGACTTATGCTCACCCAATTTCAACACTTTTCCCAACTTAATTTTGGCTGAGTTTAAAATATTGGTTCTTTCTTCTTTGGTTGAGTTGGTGTCCCTGTTGTATTCCATGACTACCCACGATGGTGAGTTAATTTTAGCAATATTGTTATCACGTAACTTAGAGATTGTTACAATCTAACGGTTGATAATAGTGGTGACAATATTTTGTATAGAGATATGTGTAGTTGGTGGAAGAAATTAAGGTTGTCTTCATGGGCTCCCCCTTCAACAACAACTTTATTAATTTCTACTCCTAGTATTCTACTTACCTCAAAGAAATCTATGTGGATATAGCCCTGCCTAAAGTAGGAGGCCAACTTTCTGGCACAAATATTATATATATATATTTATATATTTATGTTGCAGATTACAAGTATATTAGGAAAAAAAAAAGAGTAATGCATGAAATGACTCATGAGTGTTATAAACGTCTATAGCTTGTTGTTGGTAGATCACAAAATTAGGCGTGTTAATTAGTATGGCTTTCATTCAATAGCATTAGGGTTATATCGAAAACTATATATTCATCACAGCATGACTTGTTTTGGTTAATCATTTTAGTCGTCGATAGTGACGGAATCAAAATTCAATTTTTTAGTGTCATTAATTTTATTTTTTGTTAGTATAATAACAATAAGTTGGTGTCTTTATACAGTCAGAGAAATCTGAATTCAGTCTAAAATTCGTACTTTTAAATAGAAAGTCGTATTTTCGAAATCAATCTCGTACATGGAAACTACGAGGTTTGACTATATTGACTTTCATTTTTTTATTGTCTCGTAAGTCACAACAACGACACTATGCTGTAAACTACGACTTTATTTTTTGATATATAATACAAAATAAACAGAGAAAAACAAAACAGACCAAAAATACTATGTCTTCCCTCATACTCTACAATCACTCTCTCCGGAGACTCCACCGCCCTCCCCTCCTCACCAACAACGCCACCGATCTATTCCCCACTTCATCAAGCTACCTCATCTTCTCTCTCCCTCGCTTAGTTTCTCTATGCATATACACGCACAATTATTATAGGGTTTTTTTTTGGTAAAAATTCACAAATATCATAGTTGATGATGAGGTTCTAAAGTTTAATTGTTGAGAAATTATAATTAGATTTTTCTTTTCGTTTAGCTGTCCTAATTTGGTTTAAGAAACCCTAATTTGGTCTGACCATAGGAAATTAGGGCTTTTATTAAATTAAAACTAGTCCTAATTGGTTATGTGTGTGTGTATATATTGTCTTTTTCTAGTTGCTGCTTTTAAGCTAATAAGTTATTTTTTAGTTTTAGAAAAAAAATAAAAAAATGGGTCATCTAGCTTCTAATTGGTTATGCGTATATTTAGACCGTGCCTTTATACAATCACGAGTATCTTAATACAACCTCTATCTCGTAAAAGGAAAAGCAGTGTCATTATTCTGCAATCATAGTCGTATTTACATATACACACATTTGACTTATTTGACTTTTTAAAATAAAAATTATTTCTTTCATTTAACACCAATTCCCACCTCTCATAATTTTTTCACAGAATATCTATTTATCTACGGTTCAATCTCTTCATCAAAATTTTTGTGAGATCAACTCTATAACTTAGCTCTGTATTGTTTTTTATTTTTAATTGAAAACTCATAAAAGTTGTTATTTTTAAAACATCCACTTGAAAAACTCACTACTATATGCGCTTGTTTGATTCAAATCAAAACACCAATTTTTCTAAATCTTTTTTATAGTTGTCAAAGTAACCGTGGAATTTTGAAGAAGAAGGTAGAAAACTGACACATGAGTTGATTATGAATTCCACCTGTGGGTTTAAGGGAGAAAAAAAGAGAGGATAGATAACAAAGTAGAGATAAAATCTGAATCCATAATGATTGTGTAAAAGCTCTATTTTTTGTCCCCTAAATAATTAATAACCTTAAAATCTCGAATGGATTATGGAAAATATACATGCGATATTTAGAAATATACGGAGTAAGAGAGAAAACTTTTCAGGATTGTGGTTTGTAATATAGCAAAAGAGTAAAAAGAGGAGAATAGAAATTAGTGGTCCCCATGGCTGTCACAGACTCACAGTGCCAAAGGAAGTGTCGTAACTTCCATGAACGAAGTTGAATTTGGACTTACGAGACTTAGCATGTAATAAGATATCTTTAACTGTAAAAAGCTATTGCCGTATATTTATCATTTATGTATGGGATTTTTTAGAAGAGGTTGCTTTGGTGCATGAGAGATTGAGAATTCGGTTGACTTTAAAGTGATAGGTATTTCTAGAAAAAAAAAATCAGAAGTTGGCTATGGGCTCATTTGATTGAAAAGGGTAAGGCGTTAAAAATTGGGCAGAGTTGGTAGGTAGTGTCTTTATACAGTCGGGCTATTCTTAATCCAGCACTAGACTCATACTTTCTAAAGCAAAGTCTTAGTTTGGAAAACAAACCTGTGATTTCAACTTACGAAGCTTGACTTTGTCTTTTTTTTTGTAATTCCCTTTTATTTATTGTTGCTTAATTGAACTAACGAGGCTGCTTATATATCCCCATCTTATAATTTTTGTCTTGAGAAAAAGTTATAATCTAGACCGTTCAACTTTTTTTTTCTCAGACTACAAAAATCTAACTACTTGCTTAAAAGCCCATACATATATACGCATAACCATTAGTGCTAATTTCGATTTTGTATAAGCGCTAGCTAATTTCCGAAGTTGAAACCAAAATACGGCTTTTTAAATCAAACCAGGACAGTTAAGCCTAAATAAAATCTAAGTATAATTGCTCAACAATTTTACGGTATTATCATTAACTACTAGAGATGTCACCATGTGGTGAGAGTGAGTGGAAATAGTATATTGTTCTTGTTGTTGCTTTTGTCGGTGCCATTGTTGATAAACGATCATTTATCCTAGTTTAAAGAGTATATATATTGTTGTTGTTTCAAGTTGACAAAATAAAAAAAATTAAGAAAGTCAACGAGTCAAGCTTCGTAAGTGCGAAGTACGACTCGTGTTTTCGACATTAATAATAAACTATTAGGTATGACTCGTATTGGAACGAGAGAATTCCAATAATTCATATTGTGGCCATTTTAAGCTATTAGGGACAGCGTGCATATTTTTTTTATATCTTTCAGTAATTTAATATATATGTACAATCAGGTTAATATAAACTATTTGGTGTTTTAGCTCTAATTTTTGAAATTATTTTTATGAACTTTGACATATTTTGTAATTGGAAATAACTGGTAATTTTAACTGTTTGGATCTATTTATTATAAGGTGTGTCAATTTTAACAGCTCGGTGTGGGATTCTAAAAATTAGATTATTTAGTTTTTTTTATTATATTTGTTTACCAACATAGTCAACTTTAAATGTTGAGTTCATGGTGTCCCGTAAGAATTTTAAGCTTGATTATGTTAAGGTGTTTCTTCATTATAGATTTGAGATACTCTTAAAAACCTGTGATTCACTTCAAAACTGTTTTTAATAAACTATAGTTAATGTAAATTCATTTGAGAGTTTTTTATATCTTTAAAAATCTATTTTATTATAGTGTTCTGACCAGGACCATTACTCTGATATCATGATGGGAAAAAAGTGTTCTGAAATCCTTGTCTTGAAACAGGTTCTTTTATAATAAGAGGCTGAATTTTTCTACCACAATTTTTCTGAAAAAACGCATAAACCGTAAATTTTTTATACAAACCGTAAAAAAGAGAGTACATACCGTATATTAAATCTACGGTTTGTATTTCAGTACAAACCGTACATTTAATCTATAGACCGTAGATTTTTTGTACGGTTTTCCTGTAATTTACAGAAATTACATACCAGTCCCTGCATTTCGTAAAAACTGAATATTGGTCCTATCAAATAAAAATACTGATTTTTTTAAAAATTAAACATGAATTTTCTTTATAAAAAACTAAATGACATATTCTTAAAAATATAGATAAAATAAAAATGCTAAATATTTTAGACACGATTTTTTATATATATAAATTTGGTCAATTCTAACAATCTCAAAAAATAAACACAAACCTAGACTTAGACAAATTTATCCAAAAAATGTTGATTTGACAAATTTCATGTTTTGGTGATTTGATAATTTTTTTAGTTTATTAGAGTTGCAATATTGGTTCTATTAAAAAAATACTCCAATTTTTAAAATTAATCATGATTTTTTTTAATTAAAAAGATGATTTTTTTATATAAAAAACTAAATGCCCTATTCTTAAAAATATAGATAAAATAAAATTGAAAATTTTCAACACTTGAATAATTCAATAGGAAAGATTAACTAAATTGCCAATTTGGTGCTAATTATCATTTTTTTTAATGAAACAATGATAAATTATATAAATTTCATAAAAGAAATTAACTCAATATGCAAACATTAACTAAATTTCATAAAAAAATATTGGTTAAACATGATGGCCTTGATAAATCAGTTTACAATAACTTGGAAAAAAGAGTACTCTACATAAAAATAATAATAAAAAAACTATTTAAGGACTTGATACATTTATAGAATCTTATTGAGTTAGGATTTGCTTTCCCGATTGCCTTTCTAGCACTATGTATAAGTTGAAATTTGCTCGAAAAAGTTTCTTTCATGGCTCAGCAGCTTCAGTGCGTATTTGTTCCCACCGTGCTATAATTCTTGGCATAGAGAAGATCCCTTCTTTAGGAATAAATTTAGCATAATGACAACTGTTGACGTACACCATTACAGTAGGGATGTAATATGTATAATCATTATCATTATCAAGCTTTAATAATGCATTGAGAAGTCATTTTCGGATAGGGTTATCATTTCATAATAAAAACGAATTTGTGTGTTGTCAAATCAATCAAAATAATTCAAAAGTGAGTAAGTGTTGTTGGCGGATTTTTATAGATAAGGTATCCAAGGGCGTTTACACTACAAACCGTAGATTTAACTTACGGTTTGTATTTTTTTTATGGTTCGTTATTTTAAAAAAAAAGAAATCATGTATAGTCATTATCAAGCTTTAATAATGCATTGAGAAGTCATTTTCGGATAGAGTTGTCATTTCATAATAAAGACGAACTTGTTTGTTGTCAAATCAATCAAAATAATTCAAAAGTGAGTAAGTGTTGTTGACGGATTTTTATAGATAAGGTATCCGAGGGCGTTTACACTACAAACCGTAAATTTAACTTACGGTTTGTATTTTTTTTTACGGTTCGTTATTTCAAAAAAAAGAAATCATGTATAGTTATTATCAAGCTTTAATAATGTATTGAGAAGTCATTTTCGGATATGGTTGTCATTTCATAATAAAGACGAACTTGTGTGTTATCAAATCAATCAAAATAATTTAAAAGTGAGTAACTGTTGTTGACGGATTTTTATAGATAAGGTATCCAATGGCGTTTACACTACAAACCATAAATTAAACTTACTGTTTGTAATTTTTTTTACGGTTCGTTATTTCAAAAAAAAAGAAACCATGTATAGTCATTATCAAGTTTTAATAATGCATTGAGAAGTCATTTTCGGATAGAGTTGTCATTTCATAATAAAGACGAACTTGTGTGTTGTCAAATCAATCAAAATAATTCAAAAGTGAGTAAGTGTTGTTGGCGGATTTTTATAGATAAGGTATCCAAGAGCGTTTACACTACAAACCGTAGATTTAACTTACCGGTTTGTATTTTTTTTTACGGTTCGTTATTTCAAAAACAAAAAATCATGTATAGTCATTATCAAGCTTTAATAATGCATTGAGAAGTCATTTTCGGATAGGGTTATCATTTTATATTCTGAAAAAACTCAAAATTTTGACATGACCTTTACTGTTTCTTTGTGCTACCATAATAGCTAACCTGTAGAAAACATATACGACAATATTATAATAATTCAACCCAGCTAAAAATATAACATATAAACCCAGTTCAGTAACTTACAATTCAACATACAAATCAAATTAAACGAAACAAATCATAACTTTTTTTTTGGCACGACTAAACCCTTTAAAGTTTGACATAGAGAGTATCTTTCCCGCTTATGTTAATATGTCCGATGACGGCTCACTGGACTTTTCAATCTCGTTTAGCTCCGGACGACGTCTATCTCTATAATGCGATTCTGGATGCGGAGCACGCTCGTGTGATGTAATTCCTCGATCCCAAATGTCTGTTGAATGCTGATCAGGATGATAATCATACGACCCAAATGACTGTCTATGAAAAAAATCTGGGGTCTCGGTGTCGAACTGGACATTATCTTGTAAGTAGGACGACCCTCCAAAAGAAGCACGACGATGACCGCTCGAACTTCCACCCTGACCTGTAGTCATGCGTCTACCTCCACCCATTCTTCTATCCCCGCCACGCCTTACACTACTAGATTCGCCTTCATCTCTGCCTCTTTCGTTACGCCGATAACTTGAATCCCTCTCGTATCTGTAAATACTATCATCGTAACCTTGATCGTCATCACCATCGTCATCATCGTCATCCTCCTCCTCCGACTATTCATCACCTGACCCATATGGATTCTTTCCCAGTTCAGTAAACTCCGAACGTAATAAATCCACATACTGTTTAGATTTCAGCCGTTTAAAATATTTGAAACTGCGGCGCAACATCGCTTTCTGCAAAAAAAAAAATAACAAACAAATATAATTGATTAGTATTGAGACATACAAACAAAAAAATGACAAACAAATATTATTGAACTTACGGAAACCGTGAGTTGGCAGTCTAAGTTCAGGTGGATTTATGAAGATGCACGTCCTCTCTCTATACCATCCCAAGTAATCCGGTGGCGTCCCCATACCAAAGTCGCCATTAATAAGTCCGTTGTGGCGGTTATTCCACATGGTTATAAACTCTTGGAAAAGTTCAGGCCAATCGTGTTTTTGGTCAGATTTATTCCCATATCTTCTATCCTTGTCGTGACTCTGTTTGGATTTCCAAATATTTGTTGGGACAATCTGAACAAAACCAAACTATCTCATGAACCTGTCCGCGGGATGGAACTCAATCTTCTCATTACAAATGACCAGAACGCAACAATGCCACATATCATGACCCCGCATGCAATATTCCGGATAGTCATCGATGTTCCTGTAAGGCGCCAGACTATCTGTAATCCGTAAAATTATTATAAGAATATATAAATTAAAGTTTTAAAATACATCGATGTACTGTAAAAACCGCTTTTAAGCAGTTGTTAAACAGCTTACAAGCTGTACTGTAAACAACTTAAAAGCTTTTTTAAAACAGCCTGTAAAAACAGGTTTTAAGCTGTTTACAGTACAACTACATCACAGCTTACTAGCTGTACTATAAACAGCTTAAAAGTTATTTTTAAAATAGCTTTTAAGCTGTTTTTAAATAGCTTTTAAGCTAATTTAAGCTGTTTTTTAAAAACACGGTCAAAAATTGTTTCAAAAATTATATACTATCCAAATAAGACCAATGCAATCATATACGACATATAATACGTAAATTGCATGTAGGAAATAAGAAAGTGAAAATTTACCTGTTCATGTGACATCTGGTCAAACTGGTCCCGTAAATGGACCACATTATGCCCGTAGACATATGGTTTAAGATTAGTAAGCCTCCACATTTTCCATCTGTAATATACAAATAAAAGCAGATAAACAACAAATATAAATAAAATAAGCAAATGATAAATACACCCCAAAAAATACAAATCGAATACAGAAATTAAATAATATCATACCTCTAACCGAGGGAAAACCTAGGGAATCACTCAGGTGGGTCGATATTAGCAGGCAACCCTTCGCACGGTTTAACAGGCAGTAGCCTGATTATCGCCCACATATCAAGAAACATCACCGCTCTGCTTACTCCGCTAGATTTACCCCGCACCAATTTGCATAAATTAGCCTCCAACCAGGCCAGAAGAGCTGATCCCCAACTATACTCTGCATATGTGTCAAAATCCTCAAGAAATGGCAGAGGCCATAGTGGAATATGATCACTACTTTTATCTGAAAATACATGTGCACCAAGTAATAATAACATGGCAACCCTAGACTGATATAACAAGCGCTCCTCAGTAGGCTCGGGGGGTAATTCACCAAAAGTATGTAACATCCAATCAAGTTTAACTGTTAAACAATATGTATCAACTTGATTATCAGCAGATCTTACACCCAACAAGCTCTCTACCAAATTCAACCTGCTCGTCTTGGTATCATTCCTCTCCGACCGGGTAACAGCACGACCATCCACCCTTAGACCAAGCATGATCTCTACATCCTGTAACGAAATCCCCAACTCTCCACCGACAAAATAGAACGAGTGGGTCTCATCACACCACCTATCAACTAATGTTGTAAGCAAGCCTCGATCTAAAGTATAATTATCTATTGTGTGAATACCATAAAAACCCGCTCTAATCATATTTTGTACAACTCTTTCAGGCGTCGGTATCTGCCAACTATAATTATATAACCGTATCTTGTTCACATCCTCTCTCCCCGCTTTTCTCCCAGCCTCCCAAGTCTGATTTGAAATATGACCGGTCTGGCGTAAAATATCCATCTTACCTTTAATTTGTAGGCCTGACTGAGCCATGAAGAACATGTATTAAACATTATATAAAATTAAACAAGTTTTCGAAAAATATTAGCCTATAAAATATAGTTGGTAAAATATATCCATCTAGAGAGTAATTAGGCTAACAAATCATGCTCGCTTTTCTATAGTGTTAGATTAGCTAATATTCCACAAAAATAAGTTACAACTAATATTATGAAAATAAAGTAATTAAAAAAACCTAATTTTATAAAACAACTAATTTTCAAAACGGGTAAATATTAATAAACCCTAACTATTTTTATTTTTTCCAATCAAAAGAAGATAAGGAACATACACATTTAATGATAACCAAACAATTAGTAATAAATATCTAAATAAACAAATTTAAATAAATACTCTATTTTTTTATAAAACGGGAAAAATATCAACAACCCTAATTTTCTTTAATTAAAATAAACAAACAACAAGAAATTATAACTATACAAACAATAAGAAATTTTAAGTGAATAATCAATTAATCAATTGGCATGTTTTATATCTTTTTCCCTATTTTGCAAATTAAAACTATACAAAATAAATAATAAAGTAGGGAATAAACAAATACCTTGAATTAGGGTATCTAATTCGGTGAGTGGTTTAATTGGACAAAATTTGACGGTTATGGTATTTATTTTGGTTGATTAGTGATGATTTGAGTTTTTTTTTTAAAGCTTCTGTTTATTTGAGAGAGAGAGAGTGTTCTGTTTTTTTTTAAATTGATGCAGGGACCAAAACTGTAATTTCTGTAAATTTTCTGTAAACCGTAGATTTAATCTATGGTCTGTACATTGTTTTTACGGTTTGTACAAAAAATTGACGGTTTATGCGTTTTTTCAGAAAAAATGTAGTAGAAAAATCCAGACTCTTATAATAACCCAATTTTTTTGAAATAATGTTTGGTATTAATTTTATTATTTTCTCATTTTTAATATAATTGTGATCTATAAAATTACGTACAACTTTGAATGGTCAAGAGTTTATATCAAAATTGTCGAAATAATTATTTTCCAAATTTAATCAAACATTCAATATTTTTGATTTTTTTTATCAAGAGTAGTTTATGGGTCAAATTGCACTTAGTTTTGAAAAATCAAATGAAAAGTTGACGGATAGAGTAGATTGTAAAGTATAAATTCTGGAAATTTGAGGGTGAAATGTAAAGGTTGGGCGCTGAAAATGATTTAAAGACAGGCAAATGAAACACAGCTGTTATCTCTCTCTCGTGTATTCTCTCTCTCTCGCTCTCTCCTGCCCCATAATCACAAATTAAACACAAATCTCTCTCTCTCTCTCTCTCTCTCTCTCTCTATATATATATATATATATATATATATATATATATACCAAGTATGATTGGTGACGCTGCTAATAATCACGTCGCCATGTCAACACTATTTTCTGTACTTATCTATCTATTTTCCATTCATTTATCCATCTATTTACTTGTTATTTATTGTAGTTTTCATTTATTTTGCTAGAGTTTATGCATAGCAGGGTTAATTGTTGTTTGATTAAGTAGATTTGTGTCTAATTGTATAAGTTATTCTTTTCGTTGTTTTAATTTCAGTAAATTAGACTTAATTGCTTGCTTAATTTTGCTTGTAGAGACTATTTGATATATAGTCCATTTCAAATTTTTTTTATGTTATTTTGTTTATCAATTCACCTCATTTGTATATTTCAGAACATAAAAAACTAATTGGATGTTCTCGTAATATAAATAAATATTTTGCACTTCTGTACTTGGTTTGTAATTGTTTTCAAAACCAATCAACATTGTTTTCGATGCGTATTTGTTGATTTGTTATTTTTAAATTATAGGCAGAGTTTTAATAAATTAAAATTATTGTAGATTTTCCTTTAGTTTAAGTTTATTTTCTATAGCCGTATGCTACCAATTTATAAGAATGTTGATCTCACCAAGGCTGTTTGATTTGTCTATGTCCCTACTTAATACCAATTTTACTGAAAATCTTAAGTCTTGTCTGATATTATAGTTATGTAACTTCGCGTGCTTCTTTAGAATGTTAAATTAATTAGTTTTTCATGTAATATAATCTGTAAAAGATTGGAACGTATTTAATTTTGGTAGTGGCCGTGTTAATATTATGTCTTGCGTTGTGACTTTTTTATTTTTTGAATTCTTTCATATTTTAAAAACTGAAAATCTATCGATACACCATTGACTAGTACCGATATTTTGAAAGCATCTGTTATGTTATGATGGAGACTTTAATATATTTGCTCACATACAAAACAAAAAGGTAAAGGTAAAACTTAGCAGATGCTACACTGATGGGTTTGCTTGGATGCATATTCTAAACAAATACATTTAGACATTTGAATGATGAGGAAAAAAGGACAAGTTAGCTACACATGAGCCTGAACAACCAAATAAGCCAAATCTTTAAGCTACAAACTAGTTACATATCAACTACAATTAAACTAGTTATATTCTAAAATAAGCCTCTAGTTTTGTGAAAAAACTGAAGTGTTTGATTTTATTTATTTTTCAGAATTAGGTTGTAATGGACAACATGTATGTATTGTCGGGTCCTATTAATAGCAGTGTTCTATATCAGCAAAATAAGTACGTGAGTGAGCAAGTTTGAAAAGATGGCGATGAATCTACGTTGCGAACTTATAATTACAACTTTTTTCGTTATTTAGATGATAGGGTGGCAAGTTATATGCGTGGATCGGGATTTTATGGGTTGTTACAATTAGGTTACTAAAAGGTGGATCGTGATCTGATCAGTGCTCTCGTGGATTGTTGGCGTCATGAAACCCATAATTTTCATTTCCCACCAGGAGAATATACATTCACGCTTCAAGACATGGAGATTTTGGGTGGTATTTGTATAGATGGGCCGGCTGTTATATGTGACGAAAGTAATGATATCGTTGATGTGAAACTAAATAGGATTGAACGTTTGCTTGGCATAATGCCAGATACAAATAGTATAGATGAAGCAGATTCCCACATTAAAGCTAAATGGTTACAACACCATTTTACAAACTTATCTCATAACCGCACTCCCACTATTATAACTCGTTTTGCAAGGGCAGCAATTTTATTATTGCTCTCATCACAATTCTTGTCCGACAAGAGAGGAGCGCAAGCCCCGACATGGATACTTAAATTTTTAGAGGATCTTGACTTATGTAGGCAATATAGTTAGGGCTCAGCTATTTTATCGTATTTGTATAGTAATTTGTGTAAGGCCGCTTTAAGAAAGACAAAGGGGGTTGCCGGACCTTTGATATTGTTACAGTTTTGGGCCTGCTCTAGATTCACGGCAATCAGACCATGCGACCCGCAAGGCTTGCCTAGATTATCGCCTAAAGGAAGATTTAGTGGAATTTTTTTATATTATATTTTAGTTATATTTTTACACTCTTACATTGTTAGTTAAATTTCTATATTTTTACATATAGGTGGGCCTGTTGATATGGTCCCTGATGTTCACATGTTGTCCGGCACAATATCCGACACTATCGAGACCAGTTTGACCAAATGACACATGAACATGTAAAAGAGTTTGTTATTTATCTATTTCCCCAAAGGCATCAACTTCTTAGAGTCAAAGATATCTTATTAGAGCCTAATCTCATAAGTCCAAATTCAACTTCGTACATGGACGTTACGACACTTCCTTTGGCACTGTGACAGCCATGGTGACCACTAATTTCTATTCAAAAAGTTAACTCCTCTTTTTTACTCTTTTCCTATATTCCAAACCACCATCCTGAAAAGTTATCTCTGTTACTCCAAATATTTCTATATATTGCTTGTATATTTTCCATAATCCATTCGAGATTTTAAAAGTATGAATTATTTATCAGACAAAAAATAGAGCTTTTACACAATTATTATGGATTCAGATTTTATCTCTATTTTGTTCTCTATCCTTTTTTTTCCTCCCTTCTAAACCCACAGGTGGAATTCATAATCAACTCATGTGTCAATTTTCCAACTTTTTCAAAATTCCACTATTACTTTTGACAGCTATAAAAAAGGCTTAGAAAAATTGGTAATTTTATTTGAATCAAGCAAGTGCATATAGTAATGAATTTTTCAAGTGGATGTTTTGAAAATAATAAACAATAGAGAGCTATAAGTTATAGAGTTGATCTTACAAATATGTTGATGAAGAGATTGAACAGTAGATAATTGGATCTTCTGTGGAAAAATTATTAAAAGTGGGAAGTGGTGTTAAATGAAAGACATAATTTTTATTTTAAAATGTCAAACAAGCCAAATGTCTGTATATGTAAATACGACTATGATTACAGAATAACAAATTACAGTAATCTCATTATATAAAGCGACTCTCTAATTTTGGTTACCATTTTGATGAACAATAAAAAATGATCTTGGAAAATCAGACACATCATCAACGAAATTAAAGATCTAATAAAAAAAAGGTACTTATCTGATTTACTTTGTGCCAAGAGAAGGCAATTCTAGTGGTGATTTGCTAGCAAATCTAGGCTGTGTGTTAGATCTGAAGATCTCTAACAACCTCACTGATTTTCCACAAAGACTGAAAAGTATTATGAAACTGGAAAACAAAGGGCTATCGTATATAAGATTTCGAAATGAATAGGAGTAGAAGGAAGAAGATGGAGGAAGAGAGAGGGGGCTCTCTATCTCTCTCTATATCTATTTGGTCTGTGATGATCTGTCTTATTCAGGCGAAGCGGTGGATGAGATGTGTCTTTATCACATCTTTAGTCTCCAAAGTTCCAAGAAGACTACACGGCTACTTACGATTTTTCTTTTGTTCATTTAAAGTTCTAATTTTTGCTACTAAGCCCATGTATTTTATTTCACTGCACTAATGATACTCGTTTTTATTATTGTGGGGGGTTTTTCCCAATTTTTTGTTTTCATTAATCAATAAAAAAGTGAGTCTTCCCCACCATTAATTAAAAAAAAAATGAGATAGAAATTGTATTAAGATACTCATGATTGTATAAAGACACCTCCTTTCCCAAAAAAGAAAAAAAATACATGAAGATTGTTGTATATGTATCAATTTAAACTTATATCAATTTCAATGACATAAATGTAGTACACGTGATATCATCTATTTGTTGGACCAGATTGTGTGGCAGCCATATGGCAATATAGATGAGTTGCCTGACTATTGTAAAGCTGGTCGGGCCATTTGCGGTGCTGTGGTACCATTGTTTTGTATGGACTGTGTTGAGTTTCAGGAAGCAAAAAGGGTAGGGAGGCAGTTTAGATTTGTGCAACAAATTTCACCGACAGCTTTTAAAGATAACCATGTGCATAACCTGTATCGCCAAGGCCACCATAATGGAAACTGGCCTGATCTACAACACAATTGGTTGCTTGATTGGAATGATCGCATGAGCACTAATCGAACCTAGAAATCCTCACGGAAATAGGACAGTGTCGACTGATTACATGGAATGGTACAATTCCATTACATGACGTCGTATCTTGCCTACGCTAGGACTCCTCCGGATCGCAGTTTTCGACCTGTCGGCGGTAGGATGGATATAATGGTACGATCAATAATTTAATAGTAGTCTTTAATGAAATAATATATTAGACTTGTATACCCGAATTACGCTGTTTCCTGTTAACTTAGGAATTAGAACACTTATAGTATATATTAGACTTCGGGTTCAATCTTTACCATGTCTTATAAAATCAAACTTTAGTCCCCTTAAAGCTCTTTACATTTTTTTGCTTACCGCATTTCGCAGCGAAACACACAATATATTGGTGAGATTTTACTGCTCACTATTCGAGCTTAGACTTATTTTATTTTTGCTTCTAAGCTGCTTAAGGATTTAGTTGGTCCACTTTAAAGCTTTTTCTTCTTTTTTAGTATTATTTACCAGTCATTATTTGAGCTTAAACCACTTTGAAACACACAAACAATCTAACAACGGACCAACAAAGTGTGTGCTATTGTGCTTCTTTTTTTTTCCTGTTATAGTACGTAAGCCAACTTATATCTCTATAGGAAATGATGATCCGACACTGTTACGAATGATTTAGGAACAACCACCTTGATGATTACACCTCATACATTGAGGCTGGCTGTGAATATTTACATATAGATCTTTCACAATGCTCTTATGATGGTAGAGATCACGGGTCATAAGATGAAGAGAGCGGTGATGATAGACACGATAATGGAGATGGTGATAGAAATGGCAACATAGATGAGGAGAGCAGTGATGATAGAGATGAAGACGAAGATAATGATATAGATGGTGATAGAAATGGCGACAGAGATAAAGAGATAGATGATGATAGAGATGAGGGCGAAAGTGATGAGAGAGATGATGATACAAGCGACAACCGAGATGAGGAGACAAATGATCATATTTATGACGATAGATATGGTGAGAGAGATACGTACATGGAGACACCATCCCCACATGTGAGGAATTACAGTCCACATACTTACGGATTCTCCGGTCTTATGCAGTCTATTGAGTCCATGAGTGGAAGGTGGGACGGAGGTTTGCCGATTACATCACATAAACGCACATGACCACCTGGTTCAGATGTTCCTAGGAACCATCGATCAAATACTGAATCGAGAATCATCAAGCACCTGGTCATCCCACACTACATCTAGAGGCAAGAGACTTCCCCTTTCTGCAGTTCGAGATCGTCGTTGATATTTTGTGAGCTACGGAGTTCCTCAAACCCATCTATTTTGATGTGATATGTATTAACATAATTTAAGTAGGTTTTTGTATAATTTTCAGATAGTTTCATGTGTGAACACTTAAATAGATGGCTTTAGGGAGCTATGTAGCTCATACTCAATTTCTAATCTTACTGTTATAATAATATGAAAATTTAATTATTTCAGGAAGTTTACATGCTTCTGAACTCTCAAGCTACAATTTTATTTCAGACATTTTACAGACAGCTTACATGCAATTTACACGATGTATAATTTTATTTCCTTTAATATACTACAATTTTACATGTTGTGTACATGCTTGATCACAATTAAATTCTAGTTTTTAGCACACTATTAAAAAGGATTTGTATAATAAATTTAAACAATCAAGTAAACCAAAATATTTTTATTAAGGCCTCATTAAAACCATACTCTAAAAGAGATGGAAAAAAGAGTACCAAGAAAATTAAAGATTACAATCATTCAACATCAAATACACCAATGTGTATGTCCTTGTGGTTCCGCCGTTTTATAAAAGCCTTATAAAAGTTTATAATTGTTCAGTAAATTTTCCCCATGTATCAGCTATTTTGTAGTGCATTTTGGACCATCGTGGACTTATCCGTGGCATAGGCATATCTGGTTTAGTAATTACCTCTACAAAATGGTTTTTGTTGACAAATGGCAATACTATTGCAATAGGGTTTTAAGGAGGAGCTGAATGCATTGGAAGAAATGTAAGCGTCCCTTACATTCTTACATTCAAAGTTACAAATGTCACGTTGTAAGTAGACGCAATCAAATACCCGACCTCTGGAGTGTGCATCCATTGCTCTCAAGGTGGCATGACAAGATAATTGTTCCAAGTCAATGATTCACGAATGAATGTGAATCCCTTAAGAGGTCCAAACAAATCAAAATAAAAACCAGCATAGTCATCCAATTCTCTCAACAAGTCTGTATTCACCTCCATCCAATCGTCAGGTCCTAATTCCTTCTATATAGCCTTGGCAACCACTCGAAATCTGTAATTACCATCCGAGACTACATCATTCACACACAAAATGTGGTCATGAAAAATATAAGGTATTTTCTCCATATACATAAAAGTTTGTACATGTGGGGTTATTTCGACACTTGCGGAGTTTCCTTTTTGCTTAGGCCGACCTGGAAAGTTATAGACTGATTCTTGTTGTGATGCCCATTCTTCAACATATTCGAAGCCAGACTTGTCTCTTTTCGTTGATGTGTCAGTTTTTTTCGTACTTTTTCCTCGTCTACCATGTGATTTTCTGACCTCCGGCTCGTTCATTGTAGTTCTAGATGGTACAGAAATCTCTAGAAGTTGCTTCTTCATGCGGAGCTGCTCATTGGGATTTTTTTTGGCTATAAATTATGCGGAACTCATCAATTGTCAAATCAACACCTTCATCATTATTTAACCTAATTTCATCGAAAACATCAAGCTTTTTCCAAAATACATCAATGCACTCCAATGGGATTGGAGCACCATACTGTGAATGTTGAGACAACTCATGATGACATGGTAGGCCTTCGGCTAATCTAATTTTACAACTGCACGACTCTACATACCTTCCACTACAACTCTTCATCTCACCTAATATCTTTTGCAAAGCAGATACAGAGACAAAAGATCTAATTAGTGCAAACTGCTTGATCTTGAAAGCATGTGGAAAATAAGATTTTGATCTTTCCAACTCCTTTTTTATTGAACTCGCTTGCGAATTTAAAATCTTATCAACCTTACTCTATACCGTTTCAAGACTACCTTTTGAATTCTTAAGGTAACTTTTGAGCTTCGAATGTTGGCCTTCCACACGGTTTGTCGTCATGTTTCCTAGGTGCATTATTCCATTAGTCCAGCAAGGAACAAACTTGTTTCTATTTTTCGAAAGCAACTCGTCTATGTATTTTAACGCATCAGGATACATGCCGAAAGTTATTGCCATCAGTTCGACGTTAGCTAAATAGTCGTCAAAAGTTTCAGAGTCTAACACATTACACCGCATCTCACTGAACTTATCCCAAGCATCTTTGTGGATTTTGGGTCGACAATTTTATACACGTTGCAACTAATATGGAAGGTGCACAGTAATGCATTTGAATCGGAAAAAACAATATCTAACACGTTCATCAAGGCCATATCCCTATCAGTCACCACAACTCTTGGCATTAAACACCTATCAAGAAATGACCGTAAACTTTGCAATGCCCATACATAATTTTCGGTCGTTTCGGATGGCATAAACACAAATCCTACGCAAAAGCTTTGTTGCATAGAAGTGACACCTATAACTTCGAAGAAAGGAATATTGAATCTATGCGTCTTATATGTAAAGTCCATCAATAGTACAAATGGAAAAGTACCAAATAAACTTATGGATCTACGGTGGGAAAAGAATAAACCGGTTAATGAATTAGTCTCATCGTTTTTCTTATACTGGTAAACATAATTATTTGTATCCAGAAGGTGAAGGAGTTGTTGCATTTGGTTTCGACCCTCAGTTTCTTTTAATTTATATTTTGCTGAGCAAGCATGGATGGTTTTGGTATTTGAGCAATTAGCAGGATATTTGGCTTGACTTCTAAAATTTCTCGGACTCCACAACTGCTTTTATACAAAGATTTAACAATATCAACTTCTGGCTCGGTTAATCGTGCAGCACATGCGTGCCCTTAGGTATAAGTATATATGGCGGATGGTTATGCGTACCGTTTTGAACATAACATTTTCAAAAACCCATCCTCCACGTAGCCTTTAATCCTCAACGGGCAATTACATTTTTTAGAACCTATATTTCGAGACGAGGCTTTTTTCGCTTTATATGGTCCAGAGCACTCACACGCTACTATGGCCATAGGTGTTTGAACACCATCGTTTTGAGAAGAGCTTGTTATCGATAAAATAAAACCCAATTGAAATGCGACATTGTTCAGATACGTGACCATCTTTTTCGTTGTTTTCCAACACTACAAAACAACATAATATTGAATCAACGCAAATTTCGAATAAAATTTATAAAATAGACTATTAAGTATAAATATAAGAGAAAAAATAAATTACGTTATCTATCCAAAAATATTCCATATAATCAGTTAGTGGCGGAGGTGGTTGATACGATTCTGAACCCCAAAATTCATTTTTTCCATTCATTCTTAAGTTTTGAGAAAATTTAGTTTTTAGATAGATATATAGTGTATTTGGGATGTTGCTGAGTTGAGTATGTAAGATTGAAACAAAATTTAAGCCTTATTTATGAAGGGAAAAAATAGACAGTAAAGAGTAGGCAGTACGAATAGCTGTTTTGGGCTAACGTGTAGTGTTGTCAAATCTGTACGAGTCAACTTTTAAAAAAAAAAGTCAAGCCTCATACTTCAAAAGTACGAGATTGATTTCATAACTACGACTATAACTTCGAAAATACGACTTTAATTCAGAAAATTCAACTGTTTTAAAAAAGTCAAGACTCGTACTTCAGAAGTACGAGATTGATTTCAGAACTACGACTATGACTTCGAAACTACGACTTTGATTTTTAAAGTATGAGTCTCAGATTGGATTCAGATTATGCTAACTGTATAAAGACGCCACCTAACAATAAACGGTATAAAAAATCAAAAAATTATATAATTTAAAACTTAGCTGACTTGTCCATTAATATAAAAATTTAAAACGTTGATTTTGTTTTTGTTAGTACAATAACAATAAACGGTATTAAAAAAAATCGAAGTTTAAAACTTAGCTGACTTGTCCATTGATCTAAAAATTTCAAACGATACATAAAAATTGACTAATTTATTAGTTTAAAGTTTGTTGTAATATGAATATGAAACTAAACAAAAATATGTATTTATAAAATATTGTAATAGTATATTAAATATGCAATTAATTATTGAAGAAGTTAAATAGTAGACTAATGTTAATTAAATGAAGAGTAAAAAATATTCACAAGATTCGAACTATTGACCTTGTGACACACAAAAATTATGTTTATCCCTTGCCCCATGGTTCCGCCCCTGCTCATCGAAAGAACGGTTGAGGCCAAATCACCAAGAAGGTCCTCAACACTATTTTGGTGAGTACGTACTTGTTTTATTACATAAATAGGATTAAATACGTAGGAGCGACTACAATATAATTGGCCAATAGCAATGAAGCTTATAAAGAAGATATTGAGTTAAAAGTTAGTAATACATAAAACTTATTAATCAGTAAACTACTAGGCAAAAAGCAGTAATGTGTGAGCTCCACATTTAAGTTGTACAGTGATAGGGAATACGATATATATACTCCGCATAGGAACTTTGTTTGGTTGCAATGTTGCATTTTACAACTTAACTCTTCTACTTCAAAGATGGACGGCATTTGGTTGATATGCTTAAATATTCAGTTTTCAGGATTCTTGACATGAAAAGCTAAACGCTTTAGTTTCTTTTGTAAACTAAAAACTCTAGCTTGTCAGCTGCAACCAAACTATCTTTTTTTATAAAAGTAATATGTAAATGGATGCAAAAGAAAATGAAGTACAAATTAATTAGAACTCAATATATTATACCCTTTTTTGTGTTAATATCGCGTCTCCTCGGAAATGAAGCCACAGTACCGGATATGCAAATTTACACATCCTTCATCATTGGAATTTTGACGTGGCAAATAGGCAAAACAAGCAGAAGAAGAAAACTCCGATTTTGTTGATTTGATACTCCATAAAACATTATATTGAAATCGCACCCAAAACCACAAAAAAAGGTTAGAAACCGGAAGAATCGTAACTAGTTTATGCAATTTCATACTATAAGGGAGTGTTTGTTTGAGTTTGCATTGGGGTAGGATTAGGGTGTATGAGATTAAAAATATCGTCGGACCCACAAGTACTGTGTTTAGTATAAAAAGTGTAGTCGGGACTATTATTAACATGTGATTAGAAATGATTAGAAATTGAGCTATTTAGAGTAATATAGGGGTGTGATATTGAAAAACTTGGGTATTTGAAGTAATAGAGGGATGTGGTATTGAAAAATTGGGGTATTTGGAGTAAAGGAGGTGTACTATATATATATTAAAATCATATAATGTATATATGTATTTTGCAAGTTTATTTATTATAGATATAAATGTAAATTTGTAAAATAATCTAACCTCAATAAAAATCAAACAAACATTTCATTGATATTTTATGTAAATTTGTGGTATTAATCTCATCTTCATTTATTATCCCGTCATAGTCCGAATGTATAGATAGTTCCGTTAGTACTAATAACGCAACTAAACGTGCCCTAATACAATAACTATATATATGCATACCTTTTTTGAACATGCTGGGTAGTAGTATCATAATATATTTACAAAAACGTGACAAGCTGTGTGTATATATAGGATCCGTTAGGCCTACCCAGCTAGCCTAATTACCACATTGACATACAGTGTTATAACTTCTTAATACAGAACTACACCTCTCACACAATAAAATTTATTGGGAAATCATGACAACAAATTAAAATCTTTACGAAGTATTTTTTACAAGTTGATGTAAAACATAAACATTCATCATGTGGTATAGTGTCAATGGAGCCTATAACACATTACAGTCTTACAAGTATTGGGATATATATTTTGGGCTTGATTAGAGTCCACGAACGTGCCATCTCATCGTTTTTAACCACTCGGGCCTTCTTGGTTGCAGTTTTTTCCCGGTAAGTTTCTTGGTTGCAGTTTATAAGCTATTTTTCCGCTTATTTGCTTTAAAGATGGACTCCATTTGGTTAACCGGCTTTAAAAGCTGAGATTTTCGTTGTTTTCGTGCTTAAAAGTTAGAAGCATTAAGCTTGAATCTAAAAAACCAGCTTATTTGCTTAAAAGCTGCAACCGAAAGATGCCCTCAATCACGTCAAACACGACTGTGTTAATTTTATCACCTTTTAAGCTTTTATTTCCTATTACTTCCACCATTTTGTGAATTTGGCCACACAAAAATATCATGCGATGTTGACGATGTGACCAATAATAATGGAAATATATATAGATTGATACATTGTAAAGTTATTGCTTAACTAGCGTATACGGTTCGTTTCGGTTTTTAAGTAAAATGCGAACCAAACCAATGAAAAATAACTAGTTCGGTTTTAACCAAAAAAATCTCCGGAACCGAACCAATCATAATCGGTTTGGTTTGGTTCGGTTTGAACTTTAACAAATAAAAAACACAATATTCAAAATTACACTAATTTCATAAAAAAATTCGCTTGTATTTCATTTGCAACTTTAAACCAAAAGTCGAATAATAAGTAAATTTATAAATGATTTAACAAAATATATTATTAATAACTAAATATAGCAAGTAAAACATCATTTTTCAAATTATTGATGTATATATATAAATAATTATATTATTTCATATATGAATAAAATTAATTGATTCAGTTCGGTTTGGTTCGGTTTGAAAATCACTAAAACCGCAAATCGAACCGATTATATCGGTTTATTAAATTTCAAACCAAACCAAACCAATTACTAATCGGTTTGGTTCGGTTCAGTTTAGTTCGATCGGTTTGATTGGTTTGGTTCGGTTTATATATCCCTATGCTCAACTATCACTATATATCACGGAAGAATAAAATTGAATACAATTTCATTGCAATTTCTCAGAATCGTGCGGTACAGTCCATGTATTACAACATTTATTTGGAAAATTTATGATTATTCAGTGAATGCACTTTTGAATATAAGAGATATCAATTTGAGCCAACTTATTCATACACAGCATAAGGTTTATAAGAGCTAGTAACTTAAGAATTTATATTTCATATTAGAAAAAAAAGAAATATATATTTGAAACTATAAAATAAGATATTTTGCATGGTCAAGCAGCCAAACCTCAAATCTTTGTTGCGTCAGTATTGTCATTACTGATAGTACAATTTTCTTAAAATCAAACCAAGAGTCCACTTATAATTAAATCCTCTCAAATATAAAAGCAAAATTTGTAAGCTTTTGGCGTCATTTGAGCTTTTTTAGTTTTGACTGGTTAATGAAAAGGGAGAGCCCGAAATTAACCACATGCACCAAGTGCTAAGCATGTTACAAATTAAAAAGTGGCAACACATAATTATAACATGGTAATTGAAGGTGACATTTAATCTACCACAAACGAGTTGTTTTTCAAAAGCTTACTATAAAAGTTTGAAACACGAAACTTATGGAAAGGTTGTTATAAGTAAGACATTATGAATGAAGAAAAGACAGAGTGTGAGGGATCTTTTTCCATGTTTTCATTAATTTAGTAGCTACACAAATTTAGTTTTGCCATATGAGAAATTAAAAGAGTTGGTTGTGTCTTGTGTGTACCCCAAAATAATTAAATTATACGGAAAATAATAAACTTCACGACTCATAATTAATGCGTGCTCACTACAAAATAATTTTTGATTTAGTGAGAGTAAAAAGCTGTCACAAGTTTGTCACCAATTTAAAAAACTGTCACAAATCTGTTGCAAATTGACTAAATTGTCATAAAACTGTCACAAAAACCGTCGCTATTAAGCTCGTAACAAAAAATACCGTCATTAATCCCGTCGTTATTTGAGTATTTTTTTGTAGTGGCTGTTTGGTTGTAATTTAGTCCAATTTTCTTAACGTGTTTTAGTTTCTTTGATTTTTAAGTTATTCTGCATTGACGGGTAAGTATAAAGTCGTGCATTTAATTTTCTGATTAAAAATAATTATAAGGTTTAGACTATACTAAAGTAACTAAACCATTCTTTTCAAGCTACATATAGTAAACTAACTTTCTTGTTTTTAGTAGTAGCTCACATATTAAAGAGGAAATGATTAATTTATTAGTGAGTCAGACCAGTGTTTTGGAAGGGGTTAATCAATCCCTTGTAAGTAATTTTATGAGTTAATCTCTATGGTTGAAGATCAAATAGAAATAGTTTCACTTATGTGAAAGATGTCTATCAAATTTATTGTTTAATTTAACCTATAAAAACAGAATTATAAACAACAAAAGTATCTCTAATTGTACATTTCTACCTCTATAACTACACATCTCCTTCAACTTCTCTCAAATTTCAACATCATTTTTTTTCTTTTGGGATAATTGCATGTACTTTTCTACACTAAATTAACGAAATGCATTGTAATGAAGCTGCATGGGGTATAAGTTATTGGTTTTTTTCGTTTTCAATATTCAATTACAATTTCCAATATCTTGAAGACTTGAACCACAGTGATACTGACATCTCATCTGGCACATGGAGGAAAGTTCCATTTTTTTTATTTTCACTTTTAGTTTTTTACCTATCTCGTGTCTCTAAAATTATTAAAAAAATAAATAAACCTGGAACAATAGAAGAACTACCAAGAGCTAAACTAATTTTAATACCATTACTCAAGCATCAGTGATACTGTGTAACAAATGGGACATAATTCATGCAAATCCCTTTAAATCTTAACTTTCTTAACTTAATGGTTTTTAAAACGGTGTAGTGTTATCATGTTTGCATGTTAACTTTTGGGGTTAGAAACATTTACGTTGTTGTATTGTGTTTTTTAGAGTCCTCATTCAACTCGTTAGGGATTTCTGATGGTGATGGAGCACGGTTAATTAAACATAAATTTATGAGTTAAAGGATGTTGTTGGTTGATTAAGTTTATAGCTGTGATGTTATAGTTTTGTTTTGCTCTTCGATAGTTTCCGTTACGTATCACGAGTCCCCATGACCCAAGAAAAACATAAATTGATGCCTAAACGACTTTAAATTGAGTTGGTTATAGCAGATTGAATAATTTACTTATGTTATAAAGAAAATGCTTATTTGCAATTACTAGATAAGAGTGGTGCAAAATCACAACCTGAATGCATGTTTAGTTGTATATTGTAAATTTGTAATCTTTGAAACTATATATAGTTTAGCCTCTTTGTAGTGCTATTTCAAAACTTACAAATAATCGACTGATTGAATTAAATAAAAACTCATGTGGTACTGAGTGGTAGTTCGTGTTGGTTTTGTTATACGTAAAATCAATAATTTAAACTGCTAGGACTGAAGAGAAATAAATAATTTTATTTCTATTAAACGGAATTTGACTCTATTACAATATTCCGACACTTGCAGAATTTAAATGCAAATAAATAAAATTCCAGACAGAATATATAGGTTATTAAACTGCTGTACTGGTTTGTAATTAAACGAAACTGTCAGACAGAATAGTATAAAACTAAACTGCTGGACTGTTTGTTAATTAAAAGAAACTGACAGACAGAATAATATAATTACTAAACTGCTGGACTGTTTCTGTAAATAAATTACATGACTTAAATGAAACTATTATAATTACAGAAATTAAATTATAGAATTAAAACAGTACTTTAAATAAATTACAGAAAGGTAATAACATAGTTGAAATATTACAGCTAAGGACAGAAAATTGAAATACTGAAAAGAAATTACAGAATTTAAATTACTGAAATGAAAATGAAATAGACGAGGCGACTGTTAAACAGTCTGTTCTTAACCGATATTCGCCCAACCACCTTTGGTTTTTGGTTGCGTTGGCGCTTCGATCCCAAGGTACAACATTTCCGATGACTCGCCGGAAACTGGCGACGAATCAATGTCGAGTTGTTGGTGGGTGACTCTCTCTGGCTAAAATGTAATGCTGGATTTAGAGATATGATATATAGTGCTGTTTATATTTCAGAATGCTATAATTGTGATGTGGGGGGCTGCCTAGTTATAGGCCAAGCTGAGAATCTCAACATTAAGTCACACTTAATATTGTCAGTTTTCGAAATTCGAAACTGAAGTATTAACTCGGCAATGAATTCGTATTTATTGCATCAGTTACAGTTTTGTTGAAAACTTTAAAGACTATTCATGTTATTTATACAGGACTCCTTTTCAGTGTTGGGAAAAGACCCAAGTCTCAAGACCCGAGACATTCTCCAAGTCCCCAGTCCTCAAGTCGCTTGGAATCTTTACTCAAAAATGATCATGTGACCATTCGAAAAATACCATGTTTAACATGGTTTTTCTAACATTTACTATGAAAACAGTTCCCTAATTCTGATAAGTGTATATGTTTACTAAACATTGTTTAGGAAGGTGATTTTGAAAACAAATTGTCGTGCTTGACCGTGTACTTATTTAAAAAATCAAATAGGAGGTGGGGTGATTGACTACATTCACTAATCACAAGACATGGTGGAATATTATACAATTTAAAAATCACTAACTAAGTAATTAGTTGATTCAAGTCAATTGCCATATCTAACAGTACAATAATCTTTCATAACTAAAGGAGTGCTCGTACTTTATATTTAATCATGTTAAGATTACGTGAAACACACGCAATCTAATAAAATATGTATTATTAATATTACAATAGAGTACGTATTTACTCCATTTTTATATTGGTAGGAAGAATTTTGTGTTGATAATTGCACCTTACTAAAGAAGGCTAAAAGAATGTGTCGGTGTGCTCTTTTTTTCTCACTTTTGTCTGTCTGTTTTACATTTCAGTCACAATTCTTGCTGTAAATGATTAACTTACATATTGAAAATATTATAGTATTTGCTTCTTTTTATATAATTGGTGGAAAAACTCACATTTTTATTTTATTAGTTAGAGAAATAAAATGTGGATGAAGAACCACACAAAACAAAATAACAAGAGTTATTATTTCAACATGCTCTTTTTTTCTCACTTTTGTCTGTCTGTTTTACATTTCAGTCACAATTCTTGCTTTAAATGATTAACTTACATATTGGAAATATTATAGTATATTGCTTCTTTTTATATAATTGGTGGAAAAACTCACATTTTTATTTTATTGGTGAACAATTAATTGGTTAATAAACTTACCCAACACTATTGAATTATTGCCATGATTGACATATGAAGACTATATTTTCTACAACTAATATAAAATGAGAAAACACACCTTATTTTATTTTATTTTGAAATGAGAAAACACAGCTTACTAGTTACTACTATTAGTACACTATGTCATTATCCACTGCTAATTATTTTCATCACAAATGGAAAAAAAAAGTAAATAATTCAGTAGGCCTTTTTTTATTGAGCAGCAGAAAAAAGGATTATATAGAGAGAGAGAGTAAAGGTCCTACAGATTTATGAACCTTAATTAATTAATAAGTTGCAAGTCTTTTTCTTCTTTGCATTTTTTAAGGAACTGTCTTTTTTTTTTGCAATTTTTTTGACTTTTTGTCTCATTTAATTTTCTCTCTCAAAAAAGCAACTCTATAATTTTAGTAAACACCAGTTTCCACATTGTCCTTTTATACAATGAAAATATTGTTATTTTTTTAGTGAGATATATTTAAGCTCTCTAGGTTCTTAAAAGGTTTAGACTTTCTCCATTATTCTTTTCATTTCTGAATTTTTTTAGGAGTAATTGTTATAGAAGAAAAGTGATCTATACTCAAAAGGTTTAGTGTTTTTGCAATTTTCATGACATTTCTGAATTTTTGTCATGGTTATAGAAAAAATTAATACTCTGGGTACTCAATATCTTTAGCATTTCCTCAATTTTCTTGTTATTTCCCATTTGATATAGTAGAAAATTAATTCTCTCTGGTACTAAGAAAGCTTTAGCACTTCTTCAACGTTCTTATAATTTCTGAAAAAATTGTCATTTAGAGATTTTTGTTATGGTTATAGAAAATTTTAGTACTCTGGGTATTCAATATCTTTAGCATTTCTTTAATTTTCTTGTTATTTCTGTATTTTTTCCCATTTGATATAGTAGAAAAATAATTCTCTATGGGTACTTAAAATCTTCAGCACTTCTTCAATGTTTTTATAATATCTGAAAAAGCTGTCATTGTTTTAGACTTTTTTTTCTTGGAATTTCTGAAATTTTGTTATGGTTATACTAAAATTTAGCTCTCTGGGTACCCAATATCTTATGCCTTCAATTTTCTTGTCAATTCTGTTTTCCCCCATTTTGATATAGAAAAATAACTCTCTTTAAGCTGCTTTAGCATTTCTTCAATCTTCTTATAATTTCTGAAAATGTTGTCATTGTTTTAGAGTTTTTTTTATTGTCATTTCTGAGTTTTTGTTATGGTTATAGAAAAAAATGAGTAAATATATTTTCAGTACTCTAACACTTCTCCTTACACTCTCACAGTGAGGACAAAATTTACAGTTTTGTCCTGTAGCGTTTTTGTCTTCACTCCTCTCATAAGTAGTGTAAGGAGGAGTGTTAGACTAGTGAACGTAGCATTACTCGAAAAATTAGCTCTGTGAGTACTCAATATCTTGAGCCTTTCTTTAACATTTCTGTATTTTTTTCCCTTTTGATATAGAAAAATAATTCTCTTTGGAAAGCTTTAGCATTTCTTCAGTTTTCTTATAGTTTCTGAAAAATGTTGTCATTGTTTTAGAGTTTTTTTCTTGTCATTTCTGTATTTTTTCCCCTTTTGATATAGAAAAATAACTCTCTTTGGAAAGCTTTAGCATTTCTTCAGTTTTCTTATAATTTCTGAAAAACGTTGTCATTGTTTTAGAGTTTTTTACTTGTCATTTCTGAATTTTTGTTATGGTTATAGAAAAATTTAGCTCTCTGGGTACTCAATATATTTAGCCTTTCCTCAATTTTCTTGTCATTTCTGTTTTTTTCCCTTTAGATAAAGAAAAGTATTTCTCTTTGGAAAGATTAGAATTTCTTCAATTTTCTTATAATTTCTGAAAAGGCTGTCATTGTTTTGGAGTTTTTTTCTTGTCATTTCTGAAGTTTTATTATGGTTATAGAAAATTTAGCTCTCTGGGTACTCAATATCTTAAGTCTTTATTTTATTTTATTTTGTTATTTCTATATTTCCCTCCTTTTGATATAGAAAATAATTCTCTTTGGAAAGCTTTAACATTTCTTCCATTTTCTTATAATTTCTGAAAAAGTTAGCATTGTTTTAGATTTTTTTGAAGGCATTGTGTAGAAAGATTTGAGCTTCTGAGTAGTTAAAAGCTTGGCCTTTCTTTACATTTCTTCCCATTTTCAGAGATTTATATTTGGGTTGTTTTTATATTTGGGGTTTTCACATTTATTTATTTTTTAATATGTTTTTGAGGTGTCTTTGAGAGTGAAAGCAATGTTAGGAGGTGGAGGAGGAGGGCCGCCAAAAGCGGCGGGTGAGCCGCAACCGCACCCATCGAAAGATCAGCTTCCGAATGTCTCATACTGTATCACCAGCCCACCACCTTGGCGTATGCATCTATTGACTAATATATTACTGTATCAATTGCTTTTCTTGTGACTCTATTAGTTCTCATTTTCTTGTTTGATTATATGTTATTTTATTAGAATCATGAAAATAAATCACTTGCTAGATAGAGGCTGAGTAGCTAAAAAAAACTCTTACATAGATGGGTATTGTAAGTCTTTGCAGAAGTTATATTAGAATGGTAGTGGTAAGGCTTAATTAAATCTGGCGAGATCGTTTTAACCACCTAATTGCTAGATATGGAGATACCGAGTACGGTTTTGGGCTTACAATGTAGTTTAATTTCTTTTCATGACTCACTTAATCCGTTTGGGTCATTTACATAAAGCATTTTGACATTTATGTCTTACAAAAGAATTGGTGAGAAAACGTATAAGGATGTGTATATTCTTGAAAGCAATTTTATGTAATATACCCCACCAGCAAACATTTTTTGTTCAGTCATTTTTTTCCTTGAGTGCTGTTTTGATAGTTCTTGTATGACTTTGTTAGTTTTCATAACAAGTTTATGATCTTGTTATGACATATCTGTGTTGAATTTTCCTTCTTAAGGCCCTTGCTTGTAAAACTAACACATAGTTATAACTTATAAATCTTCAAACTACTCATCCCCAGAGTTTACTCCTACATTGTATGGATTTTGCCTTTTTTGACCAAAGAGGGGAATGGATACAAATTTTGCCATTACATCTATTGTCTAAGTCTACTCAAGATGTGATTATAATTCTGCTACAGTCATTAAGCACACAATTATGAGAGTAACATATGCTTGGTTGAAAAAGCAATATTTGGAAATAATTGTGTGATGGCTAGCTAGAAACTATTTTCAAGAATTCTAAGATTAAATATTAACTTTATTGATTAATGTTAAAGACAAAAAGATCATTTACTGATTACTTGTCTTGACAAGTTAACTTATCCAAGATCGCTTTAGTTTATAAAAAGATTTGTACTTAGAAGACATAATGAACGATTCTCATATATGGGTATTTTTCTCATACAGCTGAGGCTATTCTGCTTGGGTTTCAACACTATATTGTCATGCTCGGCACGATTGTAATCATCCCCACTGCTCTTGTTCCCCAGATGGGTGGAGGAAATGTAAGGCTTTAAATTTTTTCCAATTCTTTTTTTGTTGTTGTAAAAGCCACATTCTTTGCAAAGACTAATGATATACCAATATTTTAGTTACTGTAACCAAAAAACTGATTTTCTTGTAGGAGGAGAAAGCAAAGGTTATCCAAACACTACTCTTCGTTGCTGGAATAAACACATTGTTGCAAACAACATTTGGAACCAGATTGCCAGCTGTCATTGGAGGGTCGTATACTTTTGTCGCAGCCACAATTTCGATAATACTCTCAGGTCGATTTAACGATGCAGACCCTATAGAGGTATACCTGGCTCAAGCAATTGGTCTACATGGCATACTCTATTTTTTTTTTTGTCTGGCTGAAGCTTTAAGTGCCTAAGCTGGATATTTTGAGTATCAGAATAAAAGCTCGGTTCATCCCTTAAAGACTCTAGAGTTTTTAGGATACAAGATCCAGGATAACTCAGATTTAAAGCTGGTCAGTCATATGTTGTCCAGTTTTTATTTTATTTTAAAAAAACTGAGTTGAAAGCTGCAATCAAACAACGCCTGTAAACTGTTTGGTTTTTTTTCTTGTTTCCATTACTTTCTGGACTAAGCCGGTGCCTTCTTTCTCACTTCAGCGATTTAAGAAGATAATGCGAGCGACCCAGGGTGCACTTATTATTGCTTCGCTTCTTCAAATACTTCTTGGTGTTAGTGGAGTTTGGCGTATAGTAGCAAGGTTAGTTTAGATTCCCCATGATGAGAAAGATAGATGGACATTTTCTCAATGTATTTTTGCTCATGTTTTCTTTTGATTTATTCCGAGTTAGTAAAATTAGTTCAGTTACTTGGCTTTACTCTGATTTTCGGACTTAGGCCTTCTCACGACATGATAAGGTCTGTAATTAAACAAGGAAAATTATTTTATATAATTGACATGATCAAAATGTGTACAAGACTGGCTAGGGTATATAAGCTAATAGTACACACAGTAAAATACATAAAAGAATATTAAAAAGCCTAAACTTGTGTAGTTGTGCGTAAATTGTCTCATTTATTTAGAAGCAAAATATATTTCAATCCCTTAATTTTCCTAAATCAATTAATTCTCTCTAATACTATATATGCATATATTCGTTTTACATCTGCTCTCTTCTCTCTCTCTTTAATTAACTGTTTTTTTCGTTGATTTTATTTTTGCGCCTCAGATTCTTAAGTCCACTGTCAGCTGTTCCTTTGGTCGCTCTTGCTGGTTTCGGGCTCTATGAGTTTGCTTTTCCTGGGGTACGTGTATTTACGACCACTTTCTGCTGATCCAACTCATTTTCATCTCTATTAAACACATGTAACACATAATTCTATCTTTTAGGTTGCTAAATGCATCGAGATCGGGTTGCCACAGCTTGTCCTTCTAGTGTTTTTCTCGCAAGTAAGGTCTTTTAGCGATTAGTCTAATTTATACTGTATTATAATAGCAGGGTATATCACTAACACTCAAGTTCATGAGTTTGCGTGCAGTATCTGACTCACTTATTCAAGAGAGTAAAGAACATATTTGAAAGATTTGCTGTGATACTGTCGGTGTCAATTATATGGATGTATGCCTTCCTACTCACTGTGGGTAGGGCCTATAATGGTAAAGCACCTACGACACAGAGTAGTTGTCGTACTGATCGTTCTGGACTAATCAGCGGTGCCCCTTGGTAAGTTCACCTAAAATCCGCATTCAGTTAGTCGTAGTTGATAGTCATTATTCATTAATCAGTTGTTAGCAATTTATTAGTTTCTTTGGAAATTTGTGACCTGTGAACTTGTTCCAAAACTTTGCCATATGAAATGAACTATATTAGTATGACTCTTGTATAACTTTTAATTCATGATAATATTAAACACAAGCTCCTACTTAGTCTTGCTTAGGGATTTTACATGGTATGAAAGAAAGTAGGATGAGCTTCACCTTTTTTATATTTTTACAATTAGTCACTTTTCGCAATTTTTTTGCACTTACAGGATATGGGTTCCATACCCGTTGCAGTGGGGAGCGCCTACATTTGATGCTGGTGAAATCTTTGCTATGATGGCTACTACTTTTGTTTCTCTTGTAGAGGTTTGTCCATTCTTGGAAAAGCTTGTCTTATTTGTTATTTTGCCACATATTACCCTGATTTCTTCTACCTCCTTTGTTATAGTTTGAGAAATCAAGGAATTTTTAGTTTGAGAGAAAACATATCCATAGGTCATACATATCTCCACATGGAAAATGATAAATAGACACTAGTTTTGATAATTGAGTTACCGCACGTGATCTCAGCTGTGAGTAACCTTTAAACCAAGGGCTGAGATGTGTGATGGTCTTGGATTAGATCTTAGCCCTTAATTTGCATGTGATAAACGACTTAGACCATGTGTGTAATGTTTTTACTTAGGCCTTGTTTTGTTGCAGATTTTAAGTTTTTTGTTGCTTAGAAGTGGACCTCATTTGGTTAAATAGCATAAAACCTGAGTTTTTCGGTGCTGTTGGCCTGAAGAATCCAGAAGCTTTATGCTATATGAACCTAGCTTTTTCTTCTAAACCTCAGGAATGCAGTGTATTTTTTGGGTGATTTAACAGTTTGTTTGCTTCTAAGTTGTAACCCAAAAACCTTTCTTGACGAGTATTCGTTTTGTGAAAATAGTCTAGTGGGACATTTATCGCTATTTCAAGATCTTCTAGTGCCACTCCTTTGCCGCCTTCTGTTCTAAGCCGGGGAGTCTGTTGGCAAGTAAGTAACTTTATTTTTTAAAATTTTCGTATCCAACCCCCCATAAAAGTAAAAGTCAAGAATGTGTGTTGCATCAACTTATGAGTACGATACCAAGATCACAATCATATATTTTTTTAAATCGAACTCGAAATAGGGTGATCACACAGATAATAACCCTACCCGAAAGGGGTACTAAACCCCTAAATGAGTACCGAAATATCAGATTTTATTTCCAACTACAAACTGGATTTCATTACAGAATTTTTATGTTTCTACTTACTTAGAAACGCAACTTTTAAACTCTAAAAGATGCAATCTTTCAAAAGGACAACCATTAAAATAAAAATACAGACGCAAAAATGAAAAGGAATATTTTTAATTTTTTTGTTAAGTGATAATATACAATTCTGCATTCTCTGTGTCTGACACCATTTTGTTGAAATTTTGATGTTGTCTCAGGGAATAGGCATAATGCTCTCTGGGTTGTTCGGAACTTTGACAGGATGCTCCGTTTCTGTGTAAGACACTAATAAAAAAATAAAGGGCAAACCCGGTGCTAAATTTTCCGCTATGTGCAGGGTTCGCGGAGGGGTCCGGCCTTCCCTTGCACTTCTGCAAGAGGTTGTTTCCATGACTCAAACCCGTGACCCCATGGCAGCGAATTTAGTGTCGTGCCCTGGCCCTACACAATAGTAAAAAAAGTCTTCAATAAATTTCTATTACTAGAGAGACAATTATTTTCCTGACATATTTTAGCTGCTTCAACTGCAGTGAAAATGCCGGTCTTTTAGCTGTCACCCGTGTTGGTAGTCGAAGGGTTGTGCAAATATCTGCTGGTTTCATGATATTCTTTTCCATATTTGGTAAGTAATTAATATTTAATATTTTGACTGGGCTAAATAGTTAACAAACTCTCAGATCACGAGGTAATTAGTCTTTTGTACACTAAAGTATGAGCTAACTTAATTTTTAACCTCAGCTAATAGTTTTCTTAGTTTATTTGGTTCATTTGGTGTACATGTATCCTCAAATCACATGGTTTTTCCATCTTATGTCCTCAACTTACATGCTATTTCAATTCTTAGGTGCATTTATTTATCGATAAATTGATACCAGTTAAGTATACAAAATTTAATAAACCTTCTCGGGACATTGAATTGCTAATATATAAACATATTTACATGTACAGGAAAATTTGGAGCAGTCTTTGCTTCGATTCCAGCACCGATTGTTTCTGCATTATACTGCCTTTTATTCGCCTATGTGGGTAAGTAGTGTATCGTATGAGTTAGCACATTGTTACTTATACATTTGCGCTTCTATAATTTGTTTTATTCTCTATAAATATATTTTCCTACTTTGTAAATGTAGGTTCAGTTGGTTTAAGCTTTCTTCAGTTCTGCAATCTCAACAGCTTTAGAACCAAGTTCATACTTGGCTGCTCTATTTTTTTGGGGTTATCTATACCCCAGTATTTCAACGAGTACACTGCGATTAAAGGATTTGGTCCCGCTCATACAAGTGGACGATGGGTATGTTATATACTTCCAGTTATTTTGTTAAATATTAGCAAAACATCAAGGGTCAAAAGTTAGAAGTGATTCTAAGGTTGGGAACTTTTAATAATTTATGATACTACTATTTCTACAAAGCTAGAAGGTTATGGAAATTAGTATCATAAATTATCAATCTTAAATTATAGAACTTAAACTAGTAAAACACAAAGAAATAAAATATTATGGAAATTATCAATCTTTAGGCCTTGTTTGGCCTGGGAAAGCTAGAAGCTTTAAGCTGGACCGACCCAAAATTTTCTTAATCTCAAAAAATCCAGTGCTTTGGAACTGCAGCCAATCAAAGACCTTAGTTAGGTTCAATTTGGATAGTGCAAATCTGTAGAAACTGGAAACTATAATTATTTTAATCCAGTAGGGATCCTCTAAACCTTGACCGAAATTGGTCTAAAGGAATGGTACTTGGTGAAAAAAATGGTAATATTTTTTTAGTACCAGTACTACTATTGTCAACTATCATAAATCACAATACTCTTTTTCTTTTTTCCGGTTCTGCAGTTTAACGACACAATCAATGTACCATTCTCCTCGGAAGCTTTTGTTGCTGGAATTGTGGCTTACTTTTTGGACAACACAATGCACAAGAATGACAGCGCAGTAAGAAAAGATAGGGGTAAGCATTGGTGGGACAAATTCGAAAAGTTTAAGACTGATACAAGGAGTGAAGAATTTTATTCCCTCCCATTTAATCTCAACAAATATTTCCCAGCTGTGTAACCTCTCGAGAACCATGTTGTTATCGTTGTTTCTCCTGTTAAGTAGTTTACTGAATATTTCCGAAGAAGTATTATATGTTTATTGGTTAACACAAGGTTGTTAAGGTACTCATAGTACGTGACTCTATTGTAATTAATTAATCGAATGGTTGTTCTAAATACTCTACTATTAGCAAGAAACAGCTTATTGCCCTCAGTTAGTTCTTTGTGGTTGCTGATAAAATAGTGTTATTGTTGTCTCAATTTTTTTATTTTCAGTGATCACGGTCCAGCTTATAACCTCAGTTTGTTTTCTTGTTCGCTTTAAGGTAAACTCTGTACTTTAGTGTTTATCGACCATACTTTAGTGTGTGGGCATATTTTTTCCTCCAGTTTTTTCTTTTTTCAAATACTCCTGGTATTTCTACATTCATGACCACACTAACCACGTTATCAATCATATGTGACAGGAACCAAAATAGATTTGCACCAAACATGTTTGAGTGTTAAAAAGTTTATTATATATATGTTTCGACCTATATCAGTATGACAAGGAGCATGGAAATAATGTACCTATCATTACCGTTTCTCCTTTCCTGGTAATAGAGAAGGACCATACTTTAATTTAGAATATTCAGATGAATAGTGATATAATAAATCAAATGTTTGTTAGATGGACCTTTCAAGGACCACCTGTCAATGGTCTAGCAATTATTTGATCATGTAACCTAAATATTTAATTTTTAATGACTACGTAGTACATACAAGTCTGGTTTAACTCTCTGCACTAACCTAGAGACCAAAGTGAAAACAAGTGACGAATGGAAATAAATATTACACTAATATAATTAGTACAAGGAGAAAGAAAGTATATAGGCCATTCAATCAATGTATCTAGTTTTGATCGCAGACTTCGTAGTAAAAAGACTCGATATAAAGGCTCATTCAAAGCTAAAAAAGCTTAAAAATTAATTGAAGCTCGCTTTTTACGCTTTTTAAGGCCACTAAAAGCTTACGTTTTTAGTGCTTTTAGCGTAGCTCTTGCAAAAATGATTTAGCTAAGTTTTGCCTTTTTGAAAACGCTGGTTTTGATCACGATTTGTCCATGTGAAAACGATTTAGTTTTTCTTTAAGGGGATTAAGGTTTAAGTAACTCATCATGTGATAATTTGGTGCGACCAAGGACCATGTCATTAATGATGTGGTGACTAATTTGATCTCAAAACTGAAAATTGTGACAATGGAAAACATAGTATGTCACATAATTATCGCCATTTATTCTTAGGTTGACGTCAAAATCATGCATTTCAATTTGATGTTGAGTGTCTGTCAACATTTTGGTGGAGAAGTCCTATACTAAAACACCACTGGATTTTATTCTTCAGTTAGACGAAAGGAATGATAATGAAATACACAAAAGAATATTCAAAGCTCTGGACACCTTTTAAGGATTCTCTTACCATGGTAGCCAATTAAATAAGATAAGATTAGGTGACAAAAATGAACAAAAGCCTGGTCATAGAAATGTAAGAGAAACACTAATTTCACCAAAAGAAATGTAGGAAAAACAAAAACCAATATTACATTTTAAATAAATTAATAAACATATTACGATTTACTAATTAAAAACTTCTCCTACAGATATTATGTTTGCGTATTTCAAAATAAGTAAGTACTTCTATGAAAAGAAAAATTAAACATAATTTGTTGGTTTTTAATTTGCGTAGTTTCTTAACCCAATAAAAAAAGTTCTATAATTTATTTTTTAGTATCAAGAAGTTCTGAAAAGCAAGTTTTCCGCACAGGTTAGTGCGATTTTTTACAGGAAAACTTGCATCTTGAAAATAGATTCTAAATAATGAAAAAGTTTTCCCCTGAGTGAGTATTTACGGGATACAAAATTGTAAATTGTTGTATATATATGGTTTAATGAAGATATCAAATTTAGGAAATGCTTTGAGATGAAGTATTTTCTCTTTTGGCCAGTGAGGTGGGGTTGTTACTAGCTAGTTGGTAAAGATACTGTAATCTTTAAAATAAAAAAAGGCATACCAAAAAAGATATTATTGTTCCTCTTCATAAACGGTATCACATATAAAATTACAATTTTGACGAGGGAGACACTAAAATTCACATCTAAAATATTGTTTATATACAAGGGTTCAAGACAATCTTAGAGAAGTTCTAAGTTTTTTCTATTTTCATACTGAAAATTGCAAGAGAAAATAAAGTGTATGAACACATGGCCACTAGTGAATGATTAAATTAGATGAGACACCGTATATTAACCAGTAATCGTGTCTCACGCGTTGCGTGTGTGACACGCAATGCAATTAAAATATAGAAAATAAGTGTCGTTATAATACAAATATGTGGATAATAAAAAAAAATAGTATAAGATGATAAGACTTAAAAGAATGTTTGGTTATTAAAGAGTGATAAATAATGTTATTAGTTATTACTTTTTATATTTTTTTATGTGAGTATGGTATTATTGTAATTAATAAAAAAGTATATAAGTATTTTTGAAAAAAAATGGTTAAATTGGACATGCTCATTTGAATTGAATTGTCTTATTATAATAGAATGATATACAAGTGATATTGGAACGGTTTTTCTTTTTAAAGATTAAAGAGGCCAATATATTAGAAACGAAGCAAAAAACTTTTCTTGGGAGGGATCAAATCGAGTTACACTTTACGAGCAATAAAAAACATGGGAATAAGGGCAAAAAGATTTGGGGCTTAATCTCTACACACGAGCAATAAACATATCTCTCTACCGCACCTACTAAACATCGCCGACTTGTTTATACAATTTACAACATAAAATTCAACCAGCTTGAAAATTAACCCGGCCTCAAGAATTTACCCTCAAAGAGCCTAGAATTCCTTTCTTTCAATAACAAATATATGGTCGACCTGGCCATAACGATCTCTTTTTGACTAGCACACGTTTATTCGCTATTATTTCGAATATATCCTTCCGTCTCGTGTTCTAAGCAATCCGGACAAGACCTACATGATTTGGGCAGATGTAAAGGCAAAATTTAATTTAGCAACATTCTCATACTTTTGGAGATGATAATTGTACTCTAAAACTTTTTATTTCCCACATGCCTTGGGGACATTTCAAAACTATTTCGAGGGTATTTGATTTTTATTTTGTGATTTTTTTTTCTCCAGTGCATATTTGCATTGCATGTCAATACAGGACACATTGATGTACAAAAAATAATAAAAATATATAAAAAGGGTAGAGATGAAATGAAGATCAAAAGAGTGGGGTCTAGGCATGACTTGTCACTTGTCTTATATGTAGACATAATTCCTAATGACAGATTATTGATGATCATGTTGTTGTTTTTGCTAGAAAGTTAGAAGAAGAAGTAAGCTAGAACCCAACTACCAAACATGAATCTGTGTCATGGTCTCCTAACCCACCCTTCCCTTTCTATACATACATTATTAATTAGTATTGATTATGTAAACAACCCAAATTTTGGTGCAAATCAAATTTCTCTTAAGTTTTATTTTACACTTGTTTCTAGCAATTAAGTTTGGTAATTAAGTAGTAATGCATTTTCCCGTATGCGATGTTCGGTACAAATATAAAGGTGTAAAACTTGATCATATCTAGTGATCAAATCATTGCGAGTATGCTAATATATATCAAGCGTATATGCTAATATCAATCATTGTGAGTAGGGATGGCAATTGGGCCGGGTTTCTCGAAATCCGACCCGACCCGCACATCAATCAATCTGCACATAACCTGACCCGACCCGTTTATATCCGACCCGACCCGTTTGATCCGGAATTTTTTTGATAAGCCAAATAAGTGCAAATCATTATTAAGCATCTAACAATAACCATTTAATTAAATTAGAAAAGCCTAAAAATCTTATTTTTTTCAAAATTTTCATATTTACCTGGTAAAAATTTATAATAATCTAAATTATTCTTTACAATAATACCCAAAAAAATAAAAGGAAAAAAACTGACAAAAAAAAGAAAATAATAAGCTAAAATAAAATAAGGATATATATATATATATATTTATATATATAGAGAGAGAGAAAGCTAGTACACAGTCTCTTTTAATATTTTATCGTTGATAATTAGATTTCTATCATATTTTCATCACTAGGCACATATGTTTTATACAGTGTATCTATATGTGTATCTATGTATGTATTTGTGTATATGTTAGAGAGAGGGAGGATGTGTCATGTGTGTGTTGGGTTGTTTTTTATTACGGGCTAATTCTCTATAAGTAACTCATAGCAACTTATATTACTCATATATATCTTGATAAGTTCACATTACTCATAGGTAGCACTTTTTAATTATTTAGTTTATTTACTAAATTGTCATACAAACCAAAATATAATATATATATTTTATCTTTCTACAAACCCAAAAAAATAGTTTTTTATTTTTTTTGTAATTTTTTTAAAATTTTGTGATTTTTTGTTTTCATTTTTTGTGATTTTTTTATTTTTTTTATTTTTTTTGTGATTTTTTTATTTCTTTTTTATTTTTTTTATGATTTTTTGCATTTTATATAATTTTATGTGTTTTTTTTCCATTTTTTATGAAATATGTGTATGATGTTTTGGTAAATAAAATAAATAATTAAAAAGTGCTACTTATAGAGAATATGAACTTATTTCTAACTTGCACAAAGTTGCACAAAAATGCAAAGTAAGCCAATCCAATCCGACCCAAATAATCATGCACTTTTATCCAACCCGTACCGGTCGGATCGGGTCAAAACCCGGAATTCTGCGATCACTAATTGTGAGCATGACTTGTATGTACATATTGTTCATGCATCTTTAAAATATATAGTATATAGTAAACACCTAAATATGAAGCAAGTTTTTTCAACTAGTTCACGCGTCGATAACTAGCAGAGAACAGCGGGGGTTGATCGTGTTAGCCGGATACCGGAGTTAATTAATAAATTTTATATTTAATTAAATCAAATTAGTGATTTTTTTATAGAACAAATATGGGGATGGAATATATAAATTTAAACCCAGACTACTAGTGAAACTCTTAGTTTTTGCACACCTTCCGGAAGAATATATTCACTTTAGGAAGAATATATTCGAGACAAAAAAGGTACAATGGTGTCAAATTACAAAGTTGCTCGTGTGTATATATACTATGATATAATCGTGCCAAATATATATAGGGTTTAAATTAAAAGGATATTGTGCACACTAAAAATGACATGGAAATGGAAAATAAGGTGAAATTGAGGTGAAAGGGGAGGGGACATTTGCTAAAGTGGACAACAAAAGGTGAAATGAAACGATGTTTTATTGTCGTGTGAAAAAAGGTGAATAAAACGACAAGTGAAAATATTACATAAAAAGACATGTGATATTTCGATATGAAATGATGTAAACTAAAGCAAGATCGTTTGGTTCCCAAAATCATCACAATGTAGACGAACCTTGTTTCAATCAATACTCATACATGAATATACACTACTAAAAAGATTCTAAATTTACTAGCCGAAAAAGGAAACTGAACTTTTTTCATTAATTGAGTGTACAAAAGAGCAATGTATTTTCCCTTCAAAGACAACTTTTTTTGAGATGAAGAAAATTATTAGATAGTTATTTTCCAATAATTCTAATGAGACAGATAAACTCAACCAGACTCTTAACAAACCAGTGCTTAATGTAAATTTAGAATTTAATTTTCACCCCGTAATTTAAGAGTATGTTATTCGACCATATATTTAATATTTTTAATTAATATTTAAGTTTAGGGTAGTCTCAAATAAGGTTCTATAATATTATATTTGAGTTTTTATTCTGTTGAATCGTCAAATAAAATATATTAAAATCATTAAAATTTTAAATATTTTTAATTAATATTTAAGTTTATGGTAGTCTCAACTAGGGTTCCATAAATATTATATTTGAGGTTTTATTTTGTTGAATAGTCAAATAAAATATATTAAAATAATTAAAATTTTAAATATTTTTAATTAATATTTAAGTTTAAGGTAGTTTCAACTAGGTTTACATAAATATTATATTTTTGGTTTTATTTTTGTTTTGATTGGGTGTCAAAATAATTCTAAAAATTACATAAATGACTGTCTGGTAATCAGTCTGGTTAAGTCTGACTCTATATCATTACCGGTTATTTTGATAAATGCTTAACGTGCTTTAGAGAAAAATTTCATGACTATCTTTACAGACAAA
This sequence comes from Primula vulgaris, assembly GCA_963920805.1. Lineage (NCBI taxonomy): Eukaryota > Viridiplantae > Streptophyta > Magnoliopsida > Ericales > Primulaceae > Primula > Primula vulgaris. Next base: position 32,414,721 of record OY987214.1, on the reverse strand, counting down.
TATCAAATCACAGTACTAAATAATGCATCTTTAAATCACAGTCAGAATTAAAAGGTGCTCCATGCCAATTATCTAAACAAATATTCTCTTTTCGAAAGTTTTACAAACCGAATAGTTCCAAAATATATAATATACACAGCTAAAAGAAATATGATATTTTATACAAATTGCTAAATATAAAAAATCCACAAGTGATTTACTGAAGATCTATGTATAACTGTAATTAACGCTGATTAATATTGATAATTACACTTAATTAACAAACATTAAAAAAAATTATAGGAAAGGAAGTCAAGCCACCAGGTTTAATTGTGGTGCTTATGAACATTAAAAAAACATTATTACTAGTTCCTCATAATTCTAAAGGTCTCATCAAAAAGTTCAATATTTTCACTATAATTTGAAAATATAAATTAAAAGATATCTATCGCTAAGTAATTGTAGAAATTTATTTTGTCATGTATTATTATTAAAATCTGTTCAAAATTATGATTTGACACATACTATAAAAAAAATGTCATAATAGCAATATACACATTTATGAACATTATTGATAAAATAAACCTATTAAATTTTATCAACGATTTAGCAACAACTTGTCACAACTCCCATTTCATTTGTTTTTTTTGTAAACTCTGGACCTCATACTTACTATGCTTAGCCCAAGTTATTTCCACTTCTTTCATAAAATATTCCTGGTTCCACACCTGCCTATAAATAAACACAGTGCTCACAATTTAACCTCTGATCATTCTTCCACACAAGAAACAAGAGATAGAAAGAGAAATAGACACATGGGGAATTGCCAAGCTATAGATAATGCAAACTTATTGATACAAAACCCAAGTGGAAAACTAACAGATAAGCTGTACCACCCTGTAACAGCTGCTGAAATCATGAAAATAAAGCCGGGATATTACGTCGCGCTTCTACTCACCACCACCGCCTTCTCACCGTCCACCACCTCAGCTAAGTCTGAAAGCAGTCAAGAAAGTAACAAAAATGATACGGTACGTGTAACGCGCATCAAGCTTCTAAGGCCTACGGATATGCTGGTTCTTGGCCAAGTGTATCGCCTCGTTACTAATCAAGGTTGGTGGACCAGTTTCTAGTTTAGATGAGTGGTTGTTTATGTTGACTTAGTTGTCTGGATTCGTCAGTTTGCGCTTGTTTCGTTCAATTTTTAAACCAATATAAACCGTATATCTATTAGGCTGAGAAAGAGTTATGTTCATCAAGATTCAAGTTTCTAAACCTTTTCAAGACAAAGAAAGAAGAAGATAGAATTGAGCTTAAAGTTGTCACTAATCATGGTTGGTGGATCAAACTTTAGCTACTCTGGCAGGACACGCTTGTTTGGTTGCAAAATTTAAGAAAATAAACCGGTCTTTTGAGGCTGAGAAATAAGTGTTTTCATCGAACATTAAACTAGTTTTTTCAAGTTAAACAAAAGTACTCAAGTTTTAATCTTTTAATCAAAAAGAAAGGAAAAGTTGAGTATTAAAGTTGCAACTAAACGAGGACTAGGTTTAAGGATGGATTGACGGTTCTGTGACTATAATTAATAATTGTAAAAGTATTTTCATTAAATTTGCCCAAACTGCGGTCTGCGAGAGTGAAACTTATGTTATGGTATTGAAGTAAAATAAAGAGCTAAAATTTGTCCAGATCATGATAACATAAAATTTTCCGCAGACCTTTCTGAGTTTTTTTTTTTTGGGTTTGTGTAATTTAAAATGGGAAGTTAGCTTGTGTGAATCTTCCAAAAAAACTTGTTTGCTTGCTGGTTGTGAACTTTTTTCCTTTTTCTTTTGACTTGACAGAGTTGTAATATAGTCGATATCCGAGCACGAAATTCGATTTTTGTATTTTATCTCTTGGCATGTAGAACTAAAAGTTGAATAATTACATTTTTCAACTGCCTACTTGTTTGTTTAAAAGTGGTACGTAGAGAAACAGCATACAGTAGCTAAAAAGTTTAGGCTTATAAGTTTTACTAATCAAAGCTCCTTTAACCTTAATAAATGTACCAAGTTTAAGCTCATCTTTATAAGATTCGTGTACTTATTGGTTTCTTAGAGGTAATGAAAGGACTAAGTGCAAAAAAACTAGCTAAGATGAAGAAAAGGCAGGAGCATGGAAATTCTGATAATGGATCGGCACCCACAAAATCTGACATGGAGAAAAACAAGCAGGTAAATTTCTTTAACCCGTTTTAAAATCATAGTACGATTTTATGAGATGACAAAATTCGATATTTCAATTATGAAATTTAATTACTAGGTATTGAAAGCGGAAAAACATGGGCCAAATACGACGAAACCAGCTAGTACTGGTGCTTCGGCCAAGTCGAGGCCTTGGAAACCTTGTCTAAAGAGTATCTCCGAATCAACTAGCTGATTTCAATTGTTTTCTGTACTTCATATTCCTTCCTAGGAAATAGAGATGTATTTGACTAGTTTATTAGCCCAACGAAATGTATTTGTAATTTTCGAGATTGGGTATATAACTCTTGTCGAGCAGATTGTTGTGTTGATGTTAATTTTTTTTTGTCAAGTGATATTCATAAGTCATAAGGATATATGGTAAGCTTTGTTAAGTAATGTTATGATCAGTACCAAGAAAATCAAAAAAAGGTATTGTGATATTACATGAGTAAAAAAAATCTCTTAGCCCATGTTTACATACAGCTCTAAACGATGATAATTAATAAGCATGACAGAACAACCTATATACCGACAAGCATTTCAGTATCATTGGATTATTAATTTACAAACTATATTTAATTCTCTCTCTCTAGTTGATCAAGAAAGCGTAAATGTGATAATTAGTAGAATTTCGTAATACAGTTGCCAACTATACGAGCTTTACCTAAGACTTTCGTAGATACATTGCATTGCATTCAAATTTATTCACAACTTAGCTGTCCCATAATCAATTTGATCAGTGTAGTTTCATACCAAATAGACCCCAACTTTATATAATAGGAGAACTATGGTTCTATATTATCTGTAAGCACAAAGAGGAATTGTTTGTATTATCTGTACTATCAATTATTTTAAGTTAAGGAGTTGGGACCTTGCTTACTACATAATGTGATAATGGAGTGTGATAATGCTGATTAGTGGTCTAATCATGGCTCGTGGTGTTAGAGATGACAAATTTGACTCGATATTTAGACGAAGAAACGCCTAAATTTTAAATATTTGAGCTTTTGTTTCCTCCAACATATAGTTTAGTAGACTGTGCTAATAATTGTTTTTGAAGTTACTTTATGTTGAACTTAGAGTTCGATAATGATTTTGATTATAACTTTAATTATGTCGTTAATGATTTTACTATTTCGATGATATAATGCTTGTCTTTTCCAAAAGAAGAAATTAAAAATTTCAGAACGCCAGAAAGATAGAGACAGAAAAACGAAGCCGCAGGTTTAAGCGGAATCAGAATCGGAGCTAAAACGAAGGAGTTGTGAGCTTTCGAAGAATAGCGAGAAAACCGAGAAATTGCCAGAAGAACAGTCGACCGATCGACTGGACAAAAAGGACCAATCGTTTTTGGTCCAAATTCTTTCAGTGAGCAGGTCGAAAAAACGACCGGTCGTTTCCGTTTTCTAAAAAACGACCGATCGTTTTCTGCAGATTTCGAAAACAGCTTTTCAGCTTTTCTGAAAAATAGCTTAAAACACTGAATAATAGCCTCAACCACTGCCAACGGTCAGAAACGAAAAAACAGACCATTTGGTCTATAAAAACCAACCCAATCTCTCTTCCATCAAACACCAATGACAATAACAATCAATCATTCAACCTCACTCATATACAAAAACCCAAAATCACCATTTTGGTGAAATAATTCGAAAAAAGAGAAATTGAAGATAAAGAGATACAAGCTCCAACAAAGATCAAATATCATCGAAACCACATATTAGCTTATTTTAGAAGCAATCAATTGTGGGTGTTGTTTCAATTTTCGATAAAATTGTAACGAGTATTTTATAAACTCATTTTTGTGAGCGAGTGATCGGGTAGAGGCTTTGTAAGCAAGTGAAGCTTAAAAGCTCTAGGTCTTTTCATTCGGGACACTCATAAAGTGTGGGGGAGCTTAATCGGTTGATTAGCTCATTAGGATTGTAATATCCGGGAAAAGATTTTTTAGTGAAATACTCGGTAGTACCGAGGAGAGGACGTAGGCGCGTTTTGCCGAACCTCTATAAATCACGGTGTCATCTTCTTCCCTTAAACTTTTATTTTCCGCAATTATTTATTCTTACTTGCTTGCGTTTGAATTAATTAACGTTTATTAACGCTTAAGCTTAGAATTGCGTAAGTTGGGGTGTTAGTTGCACTTAAGTTTTAATTAGGCCAAAAACGCCTAGAAACCTTATTCACCCCCCTCTAAGGTTTAGCCGCACACGGACCAACACTTTAGATTAATTTAAGGAGTCCTATGGAGAATATTGGTAGACTACGTCTGTATGCAAGTAGAGTTGTGAATGAGACAAAAATTTCGTAAAAAATATCGTGTTGGTTTCGTTAATAGTTCGTCTCGTTTTCGTTCATTACTAAATAAAATGATAATGAATAAAATATACATTTCGTTTAGTAAACGGGATGATAATGATCATAATCCTATTCGTTTTCGTTAAATTTTGTTTTCGTCTAAATATATACATATGTGTGTTTGTATCAATAAAGTTATAGTAAAAAATATCAGTAATATGAATTTAAAACTCATTATATATGCGATGTAAATAGAATTACGTGTAACATACCGGTTCATGTAAGAAATTTAGAGTTACTAAGTTATTTACAAACTAATAGAACTGTGAATGACGCGAAAATTTCGTGAAAAGTTTCGTGTTCGTTTCGTTAAAAGCTCGTTTCGTTTTCGTTCATTACTAAACGAAATGAAACGATAACGAAAAACTCAAAAAAGAAACAAAACGAAAACGAAATGGACCGTTTTCGTCTCGTTCGCTTCCCTGTATGCAATTAAGACTATAAATCAACTTGATGTGCCTTCAAATCTTTCTTTATTGCCTCACTAACAAGAATTTCTGATTTTATAAATAAATTTGGGGAATATGAAACCACACAAACCAGCTTTCTAATTTCACTTAAGACTTGGAAGGAAAATTTCTTTAAAGTTAATGGGCTCTCATTTTAAGCAAATATAGTTGGGCTTAGGCTTCTTGATCCTGTTTGTGAATGAAATACATAAGCGATACAAATGATTATTGAGCCACAACACTAATAAAATAATTATTACATGTGCTTTGGTAATCCCTCATTCTTGTATTCATTGCTTCCGCATGGGAGCAAGATAAGATAACTTTATTTTTTCTAGTTTTCTTTTTGTCATCTTACAAATGCTTTGTTAAGCTTGTGTTCACTTTGTTATCACTTTGTAGTTTGCATACAGTCATTGACTTACTGCATCTCAGAACATAAAGCCATGTTCTGGAAACAGAAATTGAAAAACAAAGTAAGGGTGTGTCATCGTTGTTGTTTAATTAGGAATTTTAGTTTTCGATTCTTCCGGGGATTGTTAAGCTTATGATTGTATTATGAGATAAACGGATTTTCGTAAAAATTGTTACGTTTTGCAGGACGCATAACTGAAATATTCCATTCGCATTGTTGGCTTATGGAAGATGTTCCAAAATTTCATATATGTAAAAAAAAAAAAGTTGTTCCAAAATTTTGCATCCAACTGTTTTGGAACTTTTTTTTAACAAGTGGCAGTTTTTCTTAAGATGTGTTTTGTTTTACTAGTATAAAATGCTATCGCGGTCACATTTTCTTTTGTTATTTACGCTATGGGGAGCAGATTTTTCTGTTATACACTGATAGTTTGGTTGTTCACTTGTTCTATTGAAAAATTGACGCACTTTGATAAGACGGTCCTTGTGGTGTAATCTTCGAAGGGGACCTTAACGATTTGGAGGATGAGCACATCTATGTTGAAATCAATGAAACAAATATTTCATTGTAAAAAAATTAACCAATGGCATTTTTACCAGATTATAGCTACGCACCCCAGAAAATTACAACGAACACACACCATTACAAGATGTACCGTCACATTATTGATAAAAATTTAAACCAACCACGATCGAGAGGACATCATATCCAAAATATGTCTTGCATTATTCATGTTATGTCATATGTGCCAGCAGTTTTGATTCTAAACATTTTAAAAACAGCTATGAATAGAGTTGATTCATTACATTAATTACACTTCAACATGTGCTCAGAAAATCTGGAAGATTTATGTCAATAATTGGTTTTACCCTTCTTTTAGCATCTTCTGATATTCACAAATCACAGCATTGCTTTACTTTCTATTTCACTTTTAACTTTATCTCGGAGCAACTTTTTTCAAAAGTTCTTACAAATTATTCAATCTCGAATTTGTTAGAACTCATGATGGTTACTAATCAGATAATGCCATAGTTTGCTCTTTTTCTTCTACATTTAAAATCAAATCATACATTTATTGTTTAGCAAGATACAAAGACTCTGAACCGGCTTTCTATAAGCTTAAAATCGTAATGATTTGTTTGAGAGAAAAAAATAAAATAAAAATACTAAATATGTTGAAAAGGAAATACTCACGTAAAAATTGAAACCCGCGTCTCTCTTTCTTTTTCCTAAACGTCTTCTGTAACAACTTAAAAGAAACGAATATGGTCTTTATTTTACTTGATATTGATTGATATTTGTAACTCCACTGCTACAATGTGGGGTTGATCTTAAGGCTTGCTGAGCTGGCTAAAATTTCCCCTGGCCTTGAAGAGTTGCGAATGGTGGTGCCTGCAATATATTCTTTGCTCGTGTGCGACGTAATTTGATGGACTAATTACACATCCTCCATGAGCACACCTGAAACAAGTCTTGTGATATGACTTGCTATCCACCTGAACCTACAAAATGTTAAGAAAAATATTTTTTGGGTTTATATAAGTTGGTCTTCAGATAGTTGCTCAAGAAAAGCTCATGGTGTTTGAAAGACGAAAACCACTTCTGCTGCTTAAAATTTCTATTTTGATCGAACCTGAAGAAAGGAAGTATTGTTATTCTTCTTCTTTTTTACAATTAAAGGTCATTTAGAAACATTTTCAGCATGAAATGCTACCCATGTACAGGGAAAATAACTCATGTACCCTTCTTAAAATAGCAGAATTATTTACATAGTAGTACATCACTATATCTTTATTATAACTGTCGGTTTCCTTGTCAGTGGTATAATTATTGTACCAACATTCTGCTGCTGTTTTTAATACAATAGTTGGTTTTTTTCCAGAGTGTTTTTCCTTAAGCAGCTTATATACCACCAAAGTTGGAGAAAACATGCAAGTCATAAGAAAAGTTGGAAATAATCTATTTTTCCCTGAACAGATTATCATAGAAATCCACACGCACACAGCTGATTCTGAATTACATAACGGACTGGGGAAATCGGAGTCTGTTTATTCCTGTGAACACAAAGCAATAAAATATACCTTTTCGATGGGGTAAACAGTTTTTTCGCACGTTAGACACTTCTCTCGAGTACCACCAAATAAGCTTGAGAATTTGTTTTTGGTTTGAGCCTGCAAAATTATTTTATAGTAATATGAGTTAAAGGTATTCACATGAAGCTATGATTAGATGGTATTGACGTATTTTGCATAACATCAAGTTTTTAATTGCCATGAATGACTGCGTACCTCGTCTGGGGATCTTCCAGCTCTAACAGTTCTCGGAGCAGCTAGAGATAAAATCAGCGATGTCAAATTCAAAGCATGGAGGTAAAAATGAGGAATTAGATGAAAAAAATGGTTAATAAATTCAAAATTTATACCGTCAAAACTTTTCTCGAAACTGCCTGTCATCTTATAAAGTTGATCAAAGTGAGGCTTACAATACAAAACTCCCTCAAAGGAGTTATAATTGAACAGCTGCAGAAACAGAACAAGAAATTGATTATCATATGCCAAAACAGAATCTAAGATTGATTAATCAATTATATTAGTACAAAATTATATCTTGGGTAAGAGAGTGACAAAATTTAAAAGGACAAACAATTTACATTTTATACTTGGTTCTTATTAATTTAAATTTCTTTTCTTGGTATTTCAGAAGAACTTGAATAATAGTTGAATCGCTTTCGATTTATATTCACCAAACCCTGCGTGAAATTCAAAATCATGGGCCCGGTTTGCAAAAGTTGGTATCCGAAGAATCGGTAGACTTTCAATATTTAAGGCACTTATTTGAGTGGTCTATTCCGCTGAGTTACATATGTATGTGTTGCTACTTGTTCTTTCCTTAACATCATAAATTGAAATCCTCAAGGTGACATTATGACTCAAACTAGTTCACGGTTCTCGTGTCGTCATAAAAGCTAAGAAAATATGCTCAACAAGGCCATTATTAGTTTGAGCTTAGGTTTCTCAAGCAAAAGCGCGCAGCAAAGAAAGTACTTAAGACGTATACCAAACACTCTAGTTGAGTTGTTAATGACAAGTAAATCTTAAATAACTTTTGCAGATCAAACTTCATAGTAGAAGTTTAGATTAAACAAATACTCAAGAGAAAGAAAAAACCGTGTCGCTCAAATAAAAAATTTGACCATCATATCAACACAACTCGTTACCGATATGAAAGTCACAACATAAACATGTAAACAACATAAACATGTGTTTTTAAATCATGATCATGTAAGATCAAGTCAGATTTATAAATGAGTAGTATTTTAGTATAAAAGAAAAAGCAAAAATGAACCTTAAGGGTGCTTTTGCAGTGGTGGCACCTAAAACAAGCCCTGTGGTAGACTCTATTATCAGCAGTTAACTCATCCACCAAATACACTTTCTTATCACAAGCTTTGCATTTCTGTGTTGTTCCTCCATAGTTTGCCATTCCACTATTTTCTCTCCTTGAGAATATGTTTGTGTGTGTGTTTATGAGTCTTTAGTTTCTTGATCTTGGGTCAATAGTTTACAGCTCATATACTAGTCATGCTCATATCATATGGGACATGCGTTTATATGTTTATCTGTCTTATTCAGGGTAAGTAAAAACATTTGAATTCGTATCAGATTTGTGACCCTGGAAAAATTTTGAAAAATAATATTTGAACTACATATGATTATATGAGTTATGATATTACCATTAATTAGGAGTGGAAGGGCATAAAATGTTTAAAATTCGACCACTTTTGGTCCCACTTATTAATGCCAGTTATGAATCGCATTTGATTTTTTTAATATCTAGAACAAAACTTCAAAGAAAAAAATAATTTGGTATACCAAATCTGCTATTCCGGTGCATTTATTCTGGTTTGCCTGAAAATTCTTCACGAAAATGTAAATGGGATTTTGCTTCTTGAAAACTTATCACATGTATACGATGTATGTCAATTATTATACTATTCATCCGTTACGATCCATTACGAAATTACGTGCAATTTTGATAGACTTATAACTTATAACAAAATTGTCGAAGTGAATTTTTTTTTAAATCTAATCATAAAATTTAACATTTGAAATATAAGATCAAATTTTGAAAATTTTCATTCCGATAATTTTGATACAAGTTATTAACCGATCAAAATTACGCATAATTTTGTAATGAATAATTAAATGGGAACGGATTGAGTATGGTTTATTAAATCCCATAAACTATCTTCAAAATGTAACAGAAACAATAATTGGCTTGTACAAAACTCGTTAGGATAAAAATTAAAAATACAAGTGATATACTGTGAAATAAATAATAATTCAATGAATAAATTTTGTCTCCACCTCTCAATATTATTTGGTGGGCGGGCCGAACATACATCATGCATCAAACACTAGTACAACTCATGCCCACTCTCAAATCTCAATCATATTAATTCATCCATTCTTTTTGTTTGAATTTAATTTTGTTTTTTATGCTATTGTTTTCGTTCAAAAGTCCGTTTATAAAATGCATTTTAACATATTCTTAATCTTAAAAAAAGTTAATAAATATACTATCATTAAAAGTGGATTCACGATTGTGAAAAAGATATAACTGGTGATCATTATTCAATTCATTTGGACATTTATTTAGAAAAAAAATCGAAGATACTATAACAATAGGTTAATATCTAAACGAAATTAACGCAACAGATCTTGAAATAAGAAACTAACGTTTAACTTTCGGATTTATAGCTATTCCTGTAATTTGCATATAATTTACATGTTAAACTTAGAAACTAAAATTAAAATTAAAATTGGCGTGGTGCCGTGTTGGTAACTTATATTAAAGCAACTTTCAAGCCGAAAGTGGGTTGATAATATGATTAGTCCAAGTCTCGTTCTTCAGCTTTTTTTCAAATGACCTTTCCATTTAATAGAGATTGATTTTGATTAGAATATCTATGTTAAACGCACTCATATTAATTTTTTGTAAAGTTGGCCGCAAAAGCTTAACCACCACTATTATTATTATTAGAATTATTTTGTAAGATGTGGAACGCACCTTTTTGTCAATATATTCATGTACAAATCCACTTATTCTAAGTTTTGAACTACTTGTATACCTTAATAATTAATAACTAAATAAAAAATACTGTTATCTTCAACAACCTAAATTGCGTTTTTCAAATGAAATATGTCTCGAGTGAAACTGACATGGTCTCTCCCATGACCAACCCTCTTCATCGCTAGTTCATCGATCATAGGCGATAACCTAATTGGGAGAGGTTTTAGTTGCTCGTTCCGTTTTACAAAGTAATTTGGATACGAAAATAGATAAATAGGTAACGTATCTCCGAAACACAAGGAAAGTACGTACCATAGCTGATATATTTATTAAATAATCGGACAGATTATACATTAACTGAAAACAATCTGCCAGAAGAAACAAATGTAATTAAGCGGTTACGTGCTTTAAACAAACATTTTATTAATACTTTTGATAGTACTAATACACTAGAAACTCTATAAAATAATACACTTGAGACCACCAAAATTTATTAATTAAAAGAGTTATTAATTAATCGATAAATTAATAATTATTAATTTATATATTAATTAATATTTTATTAATTTATAGTAAAATACTTAGTTTACAAACACCTTTCAAGCTTCCACTTAATTATTGTATACACACTTTCAAGATGATATCGATGAAGAAGATGATGAAAGTTCTACAATGGAGCCCCCTTCGCGAAACGAAGCTATTAAAGCGGCAATCACATTGAACAATTTCTTGTTGAGCTATGAGAAAACAACACCAGAAGTTCTTACCATGCTAAGGAAAATTAGAGACGAGATTCAAGGGGAAATTGATTTCAACAAAAAACAAAAGACAATTGAGTCATTTTTCAAGAAACATTCGTAAATCATTCATGTAATATGTTATATATAAGGAATTATTAATTTATATTTTATATGGGGTCTAAAGAAATTATCAAAAATGTATTATCTTATAATTTTAGCGAATTATTAATTTAGCACCCTATCCCCGAGTCGGGACCGGCCAAAAATATTATCTTAGAGAGTTTATTAAATAATCGAATATTAATTTATCGAGTTTCTACTGTAGTATGTAAAAGGAAAAGAAATGTTTTATTTCACATTCTTGCTATTTTCCCCTTACTCGTGAGTGGGTTGCCAGTACAAATTTCCGAGAAAAATGATTTCTTATTTTACTCAGAAATGAGTTCCCATGTACGGAAATTTTTAATCGTAACAGCGAGATAATTACGCACGCACACTAGTGACGACCATAATCGGTATACGAAAACGTAATTCCGCCACATGAAAACGATTATTATGCATACTAAGCTACTTGTTTAAGATTGGGTTTTTACCCCATTAATACTATGTGGTATGAGATTTTAACGATTACTATCCTGTGTTTTTTAAAAGTCCAATTTAGTTCCTGAACAGTAATGTTTGAACCAATTTAGTACTTAAACCGTCAAAATGGGTGATTGCATGACTTCCACGTCATCAATTCTGTTATCAAGGGGTAAATAGGTCATTTCACCGATATATGTATTTGAGAAAAATAAAAATAAAACAAAAAGGTATTTATATACACATAAACATACATGCATTGAAACATACATACAAAACACGAGAAACAATTATATGAACATGATCTATTTTTTAATGGTATGGCAATCAATAAAATAATTTAGTTTGAGTTTTAAATTAAATTTAGAGTAGTTATTTTTGGGTTCTCACGTATGTTTTGTGTTTTTAGTGGTTGTAACACCCACATTTTTAGTAGACCTGGTTTACAATAGTGTTATTGTTAAGAAGAGAGGGTTCGTTGGGTGTTGATTTATCTGTATGTATATGTAATTTGGAGAAGTTACACACAGGGGCGCCTAGGGCCTGGGGCCCAGACTGCGCTGAGGCAAAAAAAAAATTCTTTGTTTCAATGGTTCATCCCGATATGATTATATAAAATCTAGCTTATTATAAACTCAGTTTTAGCCCAAATTGCTAATTGGATTAATTCAACATTTCCAAAATAAAATACCCGTACACACACACACACACATATATATATATATATATCAATTAAAATAAAACTAATTTTATTTTATTTTCGCTTAATAAACATGTTACGGACAACCGAATAATTTGAGTGTTGTGCAATCCGTGGAGTCGGACCGCCCCTGTTAAGGCGACGGGGAGAAGAAGAGATGATGATAGAGTGTTTTTTTCTTTTTCTTTTAATTAGATTATTATTTTGGGGGTGTTTTTTTTTAAGTCAAGGGCAAATATGTAATATCAAAAAAAATGACAGTTGAACTAACTTCTGTTAGAAAAATTACCGTTCAAGTATTAAATTGGTTCAAACATTAACGTTTAGGTACTTAATTGATAGAAAAATTATCGTTCATGTATTAAATGGTTCAAACATTAACGTTTAGGTACTTAATTGAACTTCTAAAAACCACATGATAGTAATCGTTAAAATCTCATATTGCAAGATACTAATTGGGTAAAAACCTCATCCTAGGATGTCATACGAGTACTTTTGGAATATAATATAAAACACAATTCATAAAAAATCTCATAGTGCATGATACTAATTGGGTTAAAATTTCATCGTAGTATGACAGAATATAATATAAAACACAATTCATAAAAAATCTCATAGTGCATGATACTAATTGGGTTAAAATTTCATCGTAGGATGTCATACGAGTAATTTTGGAATATATATAAAACAGAATTCATAAAAAAAAATTAGTAGTAAGCCGTAATTAGAAGGGAAAAATTATAATCAATGAATCTTCACTTTTATCTCCCAATCTCTATAAATGATAGTTGAGCTCCAATTAAAATTCAAGAAAGAAAATGGGTACTATATATGATGGAGCACACTTAAATTAACAAAATGATAAATTAACAAAACATACTATTTTTGAAACTAAATTAACAAAAATATAACCAAAAATTCTAATTAACAATAACATAACCAAAAGTTCATACCCTAATTTGTATATTTCATACTCTTATTCAAAAATTTCATACCCCTTTTCAAAATTTCAAACCCTAATTTGTATATTTTCATACAATTATTTCAAAAGTTTATACACTTCTTTCAAAAGTTCATACCCTAATTTGTATATTTTCATACAATTATTACAAAAGTTCATACCCTAATTCGTAAGTTTCACCATTATTTTCAAAGTTCATACCCCAATTTACAGAATTCATATCCTTATTTACATAATTCATATTCATAATTTTCAAATTCATACCCTTAATTCACGAAATTCATACACTTATTTTTCAACCTCATAAACTAGTTAACAAATTCAACATTTGTCCATCCTCCGATCTCAAACTAGTACGTCGTTGTCGTGCACCTCTCATTTGACGACCGCATCCCCGTCGGCGTCAATTTTGAGTTTTTGATCTTGCTCTACACTCTCGCCGTCCACTCCGACGGATGTCTCCGTTTCAATGTCTACCGAATAGAGAGATCGGAGAAAGAGAGAGATGAAGGATGAGAGAAAGATTGAAAATAGAGAATGAGGAGAGAGAGATCGAAAATAGAAAGGAATGATGAGAGAGAAAGCGAAGAGAGAGCGGAAGGAGCAGAGATCGGAGAGAGAAAGAATGAGGAAGAGAGGAAGAACACGGATAAAAGAGAGATTGAAGAGAGTGAGAAGAAAGAGCAGAGAGAGTGAGAAGAAAGAGAGATAAAAGAAGAGAGATCGAATATAGTGAGAATGAGGAAGAGAGAGAGAGATCGAAAAGAGAGCGAGAATGAGAGATAGATCGGAGAGAGAGTGAGAGGAGGAGAGAGAGAAAAGAGATCAGAAATGATAAATGAGGTTTTTTGTTTTTTTTTAATTATTAATGTAAGATATGTTTTTAATAATTTAATTTTTGATGATATATTTTTATTAATATAATAGGTGTAAGGTATGTTAATATAATATGTTTTTGATGATATGTATTTCACTAAATTCTTATTGTTTTGACCTGCAAGAATATGTTAGATATATTAGAGCATTCCGTCAATTCCTTTATTATTCTCAACATTTTTAGAAGAAATAAGCCACTTGTTGTTGTTAGATAGCAACTTTAATTTTAACAAAAACTCAATTTCTCTATAACTACTTTTTCATTTAAAATTTTTTATTTGAATATCATACATTTTACTTATTCAATATTTTCTCTCTTCAATACTCCGTATTACATAGAAATAAAATCAGATACAGATAACAGCAATAATTTATTAGTTGTAAGGAGAAATCAAGTCTCTTTAAATATAAGGCGACTTTTATTTATAAGTTAATATGTGATTGTCTTACGATAATTGATGAAATTGTTTTTCCTTTGGATAAATTCCATAAAAAATAAAGAAACTGCGATATTGAAGCAATTTTTCTTATAAACCGGAGCTATCTAAAATATTGGGAGAATCATTGATTAGTACATAAAAACATGCTTAATTTACAAAAACCCGAATTCTCAATTATTATTTAAGATTTGATACATATAATGTAGTATCACTCAGCATCAAAGTAAAAAACCAAGAATAAAAATAAGTAACATCATGTAGTCTTTTTAAAAATAATTAAAGCGTGGATTTGTAGTCTTTTTTAAAATAAGTAACACTATGTTGTTGATACATATATTGCAATGTTTGATATATGTAGTTTTTCAATGCACATGATTTAAGATAGCAATTATCGTAAAAAACTATCATGAGAGGATTTATATAAAAGAATTTTATTTTAGCGATGAAAACTAAAAAAACTGTTGTCATTCTGTAAAAAGTTAACTTAATATGCATGAATATAAAGTAATTTATATAATTTAAAAGATGGTATTGAGGATTAATTGCAGATGTTTGGGAGTTTATGGGGGTTAATTGAAAATAGTGATAGTTATGGGGGTTATTTGAAAATGACTCATTAGGGGGTTATTTGCATTTTCAAAGACAAACACAAACACAGAAAAAGGAAAAAAAAAAACACAAAAAATAGCATACAAAAATGGCGATGATTAGAGGTGCAATAATATGTGTAGGAAAACGAGCTAATGCTTCTCTATATACCAATAATAATTTATTAGTTGTAAGGAGAAATCAAGTCTCTTTAAATATAAGGTGGCTTTTATTTATAAGTTAATATGTGGTTGTCTTACGATAATTGATGAAATTGTTTTTCCTTTGGATAAATTCCATAAAAAATAAAGAAACTCTGATATTGAAGTGATTTTTCTCATAAACTGGAGCTATCTAAAATATTGGGAAAATCATTGATTAGTATATAAAAGCATACTTAATTTATAAAAACCTGAATTTTCAATTATTATTTAAGATTTGATACATATAATGTAGTATCACTCATGATCAAAGTAAAAAATTAAGAGTAAAAATAAGTAACATCGTATAGTCTCTTTAAAAAATGATTTAATTAAGTATGAATAACATGTTGTTTTTTTAATCATTTTAACTAAAATTTCACAAAGTGATGGTAGTAATTTTCAATAACATAAAAACTACAAGTAGAACATTGCAATATTTTGCAACTCAAGTGAAGCTCATACTGCCACGTAAGCAGCAGTTACCAACCGAATACAAAGACAATTAACGAACATAATATTAAAAGAAAAAAGGTAAAACGCAAATAGACCCCCGAAACTATGGGTAATTTTCAAATAACCCTCATAAACTATCAACTCTTCCAATAAGCCCCCGAAACTATCAAAATCTTACAATTATCCCCCAAACTCAAATTTAAATTGACATCACTTTTTATTCATTTCTTCATTTCACATTGTTTGATATATGTAGTTTGTCAATGAACATGATTTAAGATAACAATTGTAGTAAAAAAATCCATCATAAGAGGATTTATATAAAAGATATATTATTTTAGTGATGAAAACTATTTTTTTTTGTGTCATTCCGTAAACGTTAACTTGGTATGAATGAATATATAATACATTATTATGATAACTGAAAAATAAACCAAAATGGATCATCGAACATGAAGTTATATCATTTAAAAGATGGAATTGGGGGTTAATTGTAGATGTTTGATAGTTTATGGGGTTAATTGAAAAAAGTGATAGTTATGGGGGTTATTTGAAAATGACTCATTAGGGGGTTATTTGCATTTTACCCAAAGAAAAACACAAACACAGAAAAAGGAAAAAAAGAAAACACAAAAAGTAGCATAAAAAAATGGCGATGATTAGAGGTGCAATAATATGTGTAGGAAAACGAGCTAATGCTTCTCTATATACCAATGATATTTCAACTAATTCACATATTATCTCTAAACCTATTTCTTTTCCTCATTTCTCTAATGGTAACTTATATATCTATGCTTTGTAACTTTTGTCATTTCTTAATTTATGGTACATTTCATATTTCTTATTTAATATTACTAACAAATATTAATTAACCGACGCTTTGGAGTATATTTTTTTAATCGAACCTTGGTGGTTAGCGGGTTATACTAAGGTCGTTGCAGGGCTTGCTTGTTCGAGTTAATTACATGTCAAGTTTTTATGATATTTTGGTTTTCTGTGTATAAATATTTTAGATACTATCCAATCTTGCATGTATTTGGCTTTTATATACTAAGGATGTAACCAAGTTGTACGACCTGCTTTGTTCGCGCTTCATACTAGTATGATTTTTCGGTTATGTGTGTATAAGAGTATTTAAATAGTTCTCCAATTTTGTTTATTTTTTTTAGTTTTCATAAACTAAGGCTGTAACCACGTTGTACGACTTACTTTGTTCGGGATAATTACAGTTTAATACGTGAAACTATTATGATTTTTTGGTCATGTGTGTATAAGAGTATTTAAATAGTACTCCAATCTTGAACGTTTTTGGTTTTTATATACCAAGGTTATAACCACATCGTACGACCTGCTGTTATGGTAGCTGGTGCCTTTTCCCCTTCTAGTTGAGAATTGAGATCATGAATGTTTCTTAATTTTGTATGATTTTGTATAATTATTATAGTATGTCACTCCGGTTAATTGTGTTTTGACTAAATTAATAAGATTCTGATAGCTCGGGCCTTTTCATTCTCTATTACCCTTCTTTTGGACAAATATGATATTTTTTTCTTTTTGTTTTGTAATTGAATCAGACTGTATTGGTATGTCGAATTGTCGTCAGGTTCGTTATATCTTAAATCTTAATGTTAGGCTCTATTACATTAGAGAGCATTAGAGCATCTAAACTTCTAAAGTGACATGAATAAAGGTGTGAATGTTTCTTTTTCTAAGTAAATCAAGTTTGTTCACTTTAATGAGTAGTTCATTAATCTGTTAAAAAATTGTTTGGAATTAGGATCTAGGGTTTTGGTTCGCGCCCTAAGTGAAGTCACAGCAGAACCTAAAGCTCCAAAGGAGGAAGATGAAGGACAGTCATTTATAAATTGGAAGGTTAAAATGTTGTATGATGGAGAGTGCCCTCTCTGTATGCGCGAGGTATACTTGTATACCGGTTATCATTACATATATCTGCTTGTTATTCTCGCTTGGTTGTAAGTATTTCTAGAAATAGCTGATTTCTGGCGAATCATTTGCCAGGTAAACATGTTAATGGAGAGGGATAAGCAGTATAGAGCTATCAAGTTTGTCAACATAAGTTCAGATAAGTACAGCGCAGAGGAGAACCGAGGCATTGACTATGAAACTGTACGAAAATGGTCATCTTATATTGCTTTACAATTCTCATTACTTTGGCGATCTAACATCTTTTAGGAAGAATTATACTTGTCATAAAAAGATTTCGCTTGCTCATGTTTGATTTCAGAATTGTTCTTCTCTTGATATGAATACAACAGTTTTCTTGGGGAGCTAAAAGTGCATTTCTTTAGTAAATTTTAGCTCAGTTGTTATCAGTGTTTTAAATAGCGTTATCGCTACCGTAGTGTTTTTTCGAGAGAAACGCTAAAAGCGCAAATAGCGTTGCTACATAGCGCTTTGCGGTGTATTTTTTTTTTGCCTAAATACATATAAATATAGCATTAAATTCAAAATATCTAATAAAAATTAACTATATATATAAAAAAAATTGTATCTAATAATCACAAAATGATTATACTTGAGATGACAGAGTATTTACTTTGTTTGCAAGAGTTTTGGGGTTTGATTCTCTTTAAACTCCAATAATTTCATTAAAATTTTGACCAATTTTTTTTTTTTTTGGACTGCACCCGCTATAGCATAAATAGCGTCCGCTATAGCGTAAATAGCGTAAATATCGTTCCTATAGCGCGAATTTAGCGTTTTTCCATCCAAATACGCGTTTTAGCGTTGCGTTTTTCTTTCAAAAACCACTATATCGCACAACGTTGCGCAACGTTGCGAGCTTTTTAAAACAGTGGTTGTTATCTCAGATATTTCGATTTATGTTTTGATTCCTACTAGTTTGATGTTATGAATCATTTGAAAGCACCATCAGTGTGTTATAAGATCATCCGGAATGGAAATTATATACTTCTCACTTTTTTTAATCACACTGTCTAAAGGGTATTTTTGCAAATGCAGTTAATTGACCAATTCACAGTTGATAACGATGTGCATGATCCAAAATGAAATACGTAATCCTGAGTGATAAATTTATGATTAAACTATTTTTGTTTCTTTTTCTCAGGCCATGGGTAGAATTCATGCTATTTTATCTGATGGAACTGTAGTCACTGATGTCGAGGTATCACCCATTTTAAAATCTCTCTTTTTATTATTTTTGTCAAAATATATGGAAGACACAATTATTACACACAAAAATGAAAATTTGTCCACTACTGGCATTTGCATTGAACTTTTACTTCAAATTTCTTCATGGGGAGCACCTTTGGTAATGTAGCAGGCTTTTTTTGCAGGCATTTAGAAAGCTATATGAAGCAGTTGGTTTGGGATGGGTTTACGCCATTACCAAATATGAGCCAGTAAGTCCTCTTATTTCAGTATTTTCCGTTGTAGCAATGATATTGAACCCATCAGATGACATCTTGGGTTATCTTTCCCAGTTTTGTACTGTGCTAAAATGCTAGTAATGTACAGATTGCAACAATTGTTGGTTCTGTGTACAGTTTCTGGGCTAAATACCGCCTTCCCGTAACAGGTGTGCTTGTAACGCCTTTTCCATCATCATTTGACAATTTTTATTTAAACCTCATGATTCATTTATATCTTAGTATTTTGTTTTTCTGGCTGATAAGTCCATATGCGGAATTGAGGATAAAGAATTTATGAACTTTTAGATATTCTTTCATCTGAGGCCATTGGTTTTGGGGCTTACAGGTCGGCCACCCTTGGAGCAAGTTTTGGAGGCACGAAAAAACAAGGTACTTATAGATCCCTTGTCATGTTGATTCGCACAAATTTGGTTCTGTTATTCTAGTTCATGATAATTTTGGCCGTGTTATATATTCGGGTTCTTCATTCATTATGTTAACCCAAGAGCATGGAAAGAAGTGATATCCTAGCCTTTTATCAACCGTTGCAGAAAATTTTGTAAATCTTATTGTGAATTTATTTTTGAAGTATGAACTACTCATGCATTTTCATGTTTCTATTTGTAGGGTCAGTTATGCAACAGTGAGAAAGAATGTAAGATATAAGCTTCTTTGCTGCTGCTGGTAACTCAGGAATGTAGAGAATTACTATCAGCATTGGGCAACGATATTATTCTGTAAATTCCTTTTGCCATATACTAATATAGAAATATATAAAAGAAAGAAAGGCAAGAAATGTGTGAGTTCGAGTATAATTTTTGTTTATTATATTTGTTGTGACAGGCTTAATAAAGTGATTACAAAAAGGGGCAACATGATTCGCTTTTGCCTTGCTGATTCACATATCATTCAGCTTTTGTGTTCAGTACTTTTAGCTTGCATCTGCTTCTCAGTATTAACGATAAATACTAATATGCCTTCTTTGTCCATCATTGTTAGAAACAGATCCAGTCTCGATTCTTCAAACTTATCTGTGCATTATTTTTGATAAATACTGGAAACACTTCATCTGTAACAATAAGATGTTTGTAACGAATGCCTGTGTAGGGCACTGCACATTTTTATTTTGCAGCCAAACTGTGAGAAAACAACAATGACTAAGCTGTTAAGCAAAACCAACATCTCGAGTCTCAATGTTTTTCTCAAACTTGGATACATATCAACTGTAGGAACAACTAAGAAGCAAACAATAACCACTTCAAACAACAGCTAAATATCATTCTGAACAACTAAATTGAGCACATACAAAACAATAAAAGAATCAAGTGTTCTTCACTTCATCCAGCACATACATACGATACAAATTGAACACTATCTAAACTTGTTCTTTAACCTACTTTGACAAATAATAAAAAAAACAAATAAATCAGTATAGCTGCAATTAATCTTTGGGCACTAAGCTTCATATGCTTGCATTTTGGGAATGATTTGCCTCGTTATTCTCCTTAACACTCCCATAATAGCCGGCGTGCCTTTTATTCCATGCTATGCAACTTTATAAATCTTGTCGTAATAAGTACAAATTACTGTGAAGCTGCTGATATATCTCTTAAACATTAGTATAGGAGATAAGTTGTTCTGTCAAAAAAAATTCGGAGGAGCATATGTTGACTGAAAATAAGTACCAATGTCATCAATGGTATCCCTACTCCAGTCAGATGGATTAGATGAAGTAATACCCTGATAAGAGTTGCTAGATATTGCATTTTCTTGATTATCTGTCATGATATCAGCCCCATCGTTTTGTTGGCTGAAATTCACTAGTCGGTGAGAGGCAGGGGCATAACAGTCATTTGATATATTAGCATTAAAACTAGGATAATTTTTGTCTAGCAGGATTACTTCACCCCAGTGCTTGAATGCAGACACAACCGACTCATGGGCTTCAATCTGGTTTAAAGATCGATCATAATTGAAATATTAATTACTCAACAATCTAACAAACGTAATTTAGAAATGGTTTAGGTGAAATTACAAAAAAGTAAAAAAATAAAATAACGTGCCTTTTGTTCTTCAGAAAGCTTATCGATCGGAACATAGAGGGTCTCGTACATGGCCCCAAGGAGCTGTCCTACGACATTGAAAATAGCACCGATTTTCTGGGGATGGCATCTTGAGTAGTACATATGCATATCGTTGAGTTCACATTTCAAAGCATTGGCTACAATTTCTTCTAAGTTTTTTTCACAAACTACAGCACCACAAATCTGCGAGAATACTTGCAGATTTAGAACATCTTGGTTAAGTCAGGAGATAAGCATAATTATACCAAAAGTCGACCACTGTTCGAAATTTCAGCTTCAGAGGGTGCTAATAGTTGCTAAGTTTAGGAAGCATGAAGAGATATATTCCTACAGAAAATCAAATTTGAACATGCTTAGAGGTCATCATGAGAGAGAAAATATGATGGAGAGACGTGTTTGGTTCTCTTCTCTAGTTTATACGTGACGAAAACTATGAAAATCATTATTTTTTTTGTACATTAAAGTTAAGGAAGGTATCAGATAGAAAGAGAAGGACACATCACCAACAATTATGAGAACTTATAGTGGTACTTGCAGTTGCTGCAGACAGGGGTAGAGCCAGAAACTTAAACAAGTGTGCAGAATTTGATCATCTAAAAATTAAGAAGAAGAAAACGTCGGAGAAAAAATGTGTAACACATTTTACTGATTTTTTAGATGTCAATTATAACTTGTACTCTTAAGTATGAAGGCACAGATAGCACATAGAAGATTACCGCTAATTGGTATAAGGTAAAATAACAATAAGATGTAGGCACAGATAAATTCTATTACATAGTAACTTTAGTTTAGCAAATCTTACCTCTTGCAGCTTCTGAGGATTGACAAAATGTTCGGTTAGAAATTCCTGCACTGTTTTTATGTTACTCTCTCTCAGGCGCTTGCATAAACCGCCACGTCGGCTAATATGCTTTAAACGCCACACTTCATCCGACAGAGATGGAATCTCATGCTTTTCATACACTGCAAATAGAATCCCATAAGTTTATATAGGCGAGATTACGTTGTGTGTATATTTAATAATTTTTATATGAAATAAAATAATAAACACTCACATTTGGTGCGGCGGTCCCTGATGATGAAAGATTCAGTAATTGCTTCTCTTACTTTATTACTATAATTGTTGTTATTCACAAATCTGGCTCCTAACCTGAACTTACAATTCTTCATCCAGTTAGAACTATGAGCAAAATAAAATTCACCAGCAAAGCCAATTCCTTCTTTGAGATTCACATAAATGTCTCCACCAAGAAGTGACTTATTTTCTCCCCTTTCTTTAACAATATTACGGCTAAACCCTTCAGAGTTTAGCTCTGCATCATAATCATTTTCACCCTTTATAACTACTATTTCAATTTTTGCAGAAGATTCGGGCCCTGAATTGATTATTTCCCCAGTCAAGTTATCGACTAGAGAGACCTCTATGGAGGTACCATTTTCACCTTTTACTGGAATCCCTGTCCATATTGGTAAGTGGAGTTTGTATTTGAACTTAAGTCGCATCCTTCTTTGCTCCGAGAAATGAATTTCATTCGCAGGGTTCCTAAATATAGGTTGCTAAATATTGTTAGTAGTATAGAGGCAAGTTGAAAAGATAAAAGAGTATTTGCTCTTGTGAACTCACCCATTCAAAATCCTTTCGAATGCTGTATCTATCATTCCTTTTGTCTGAAAAAACATAGAAATCGATTAACTAGAGACTCCAAGAGTCTGAGAGAGTAAAGACTTAGGTAGTACAGATTATCAATCGTAAGGCATAACATACTTATCAACAACTTAAGTTATGTAAGTGATACAAATAAATAAAAACAGTAGAACAGGGTGCTTGTTACTGCAGATATCTTCATCAGTGTACAGTCTTTTTTCATTTTATTTGTCAAAGCAAGAAGAATTTTGTAATAACATTCTAATATTAATACATCGATAAAAAAAAAACTATGAATAGAAATTTTTGACCAGCGGAGTGAAAAATCATAAAGATTTCGACACAATAAAGGGGGGTTGAAAATTCCTTTTCTTGTGTCGATGACTAAGAAGGCAAATAATCCTTCCTAGAATTGTTTGTTTCCCGAGTTTATCCCTTCTCTATTTTCTACTTATTTGTATCTAGTATCTAGTATCTAGTTCCATTTGATTCTTTTCTATTTAGAATAAAAACCATATGAATACATAAATGTATGTGTAAATGATCATGTATCCACACCTACATCAGTTGGTACCAGAACGTTTAGGTTCTCCGTTTTATTTAACTTTTCAAACATTTCATGCGTGGGATATAACTATAAAAGTTCAATTTCAAAAAGTTCCACTTACGACACTACGAATCACATTCTCCAAAGCTGGCTGTAAGACACATTGCAATTTGTCCATCACAATGCCCTCCACTAATCTAAGAGGAGCAAAAGCAATCACAAAAATATCAATGTTACAGCTATGTATGCAAACCACTAATAAGATAAATACAAAGTTAAGTAGAACAAGATTTCCAATTGTAACAGCAAATTTCAAAATTCCGCTTTCCAAATTATAGTAGCCAAAATATTAATGTCAAAACTATGTATACAAAACCATTGGGATAAGCACAAAAGTTAAGTAGAACAAGGTTTCCAATTGTAACAGCAATTTTAAAATTACACTATCCAAATTATAGTCGTCAAAATCTCGTATCAATAAGCATACAGGCTACAGCAGTATATATTTCTGCCAAACCTTCAACCTCAGAATAGCTGTCTAGTTCAAGTGAAAGAGCTTTTAATATAGCCCCAGGAATCAGGTTATAAGATGCATTGAAGAAAAACAAAAATAAGACTTGTTTGGTTTGCAGTTTTAAGCAAAGAAACTGGATTATTTGAGGTTGAGAAAAAAGTTGGCTTCTTTTAACTTAAGACTTCTAGCTTTTCCAAAGCCAAAAAACCCTGAGAGGCTTCACTTTAAAGTTTATCAAGCAAATATTTTGATATTTTCCGCTTTTAGGCGAAAAAGAAATAGTTGAAAATTTGCAAACGACTAAGACCAAAGTCTCACTTCATGAAAGCCTCGGTCTGGAAGTAGTTAATTGTTTCCAGTGGTCCTATGTTACCTCCTTCTAAGTTTCGATTCTGCAGCAAATCATATCTGTTAGATAGAGATCTACTCGTAAACAGAAAAAAGATACACCACAAATTTGTGTCACTTAGAATAGAGATTTCTCTACGAATGTTTGGCTACATATTTTAAACATAAAAGCTGGTAGATCAGACTCTGAGAATAGCTGGATTCATTCAGTTTAAGTTTCTGGCCTTTTGATGCTTAACTAAAAAACTCAGCTTTCAAGACGGTAAGTCAACTACTTGTTCTACTAAGCTTATAAGAATGAAGCAAAGTTTTTTTTTTGAAATAAAGAAGGCAAAACTTAGAATTTGCAACCAACCCATCTCTGAATGAAATTTGTGGCCCCTTCTATGACCCCTTCACTTACTGGTGCAAAATATGTATTAAAAAGAAGGAAAAAACTCATACCATTAGGATCAAATGTTTATCAATATATTCAAGAAATACATTCTTAAAAGAAACTCAATCTAAAACAGGGAATGAATATAAGAAAAAATGCCAAATGAACACTGAATAAATAAAAAATCATTTTGTTGTATAGGTATCTGTTTATGAGCAATCTATTGCAAAAAATCACTTACAATACTATCAAGAACTTCTGATAGCTCCTGCTGCATCCTGAGGAAAAATAAAACAATAAAAGAAAAAACTCAATTCAAAACAAAACAAAGGCTAAAATATTGAGAAATCATTAGACAAACCTATTTTCTCCCGCGGAGCTTTGATCCAGAGACATTGGTTTCCTTGAATAAAATAAATAATCAGAAAAAATAACAATGTTTTAAAGAGATGGTTCAATATGAAAATGATTGCTGAGTATCAAGGTAAAGCACATATTTATAAGAGATTTTGCGGTGTAAATTTTGTGGAAAAAGATGTTAAAAAAGAGTTTTAAGAAGTTGGAAGGTAATGAGTAGCTTAGAGTGTTTTGACTTTTTTTTAGCCGCGGGAAGGCTGGACTTTCAGGTAATTACATTATTAATCCCATTGATAAGTGATTATAACACAATGAGGCCTTGTTTGTTTGGAGCTTTATTAGTCCAATGACTATCACCATTCGGGTTTACCGGTTCGGAGGAAATATAATTATACTACGATACCCTCGTTTCATAATATAGTGGGGTGAATTTAGTGTGCGTGAACACGTAAATACTAAGTAGCATTTTCCGTGAGTGTGGTCTGTAGAAAGGGAAGCTAGACCCTGGTCTTTTGTAGTTTAGTTTAGTTTTGTTTAAACTTCAAATGGTAATGGAACCTAAGCTTAAACAAAGGACGTGATTGCTTATTATTGTGGATGTCACGACATTTTATAAGATAGAGACTATATCAATTTACCAATATGAGATTAGTTATGGGTAATTCTGCCTTTTTATCATCATTGCCGTTGATATTATCTCATATTTCGAGCTCTTAAGGGTTTTTAATATGAGAAAAGATATAGAGTAGAATTTAGGATTCAAGTATGCATATTTTTTAGCATGCCCATCACCTACCTAATAATGCACCTTAAATTTAAAATGAAACACATATTTAACAACACATTTTGTAGTGAGACCATCTCACGAAGGCTATGTTTGAGCTCAACCTTAATGGTGTCAATGAGCCCTAAGTTACAAGATGAAGCAGATAGAGAGGGGGGCGGCTGAGAAATGATGTTTTTCAGTTTATGTTTATTATATGTATAAGGATATTGTATTAGGGTTAATTATGAGCGTTGGATTGTAATAGTGTGTTAGGTTATTAACCGTTAGATCTATTATTTCAATATTAGTATGTGTACTAAGATGATGTCACGTGTACTGCATCAATGATGGAGATGAGGCAGTTTATTAACTGCACTATAACCTCCTTAATTTCAAATTATTTCATATTAGTATAAATATCTGGGATTTGTAACAGTTGAAATTATCAGATAAATAAAAGTCAGTTTCTATTTTTGTTCTTACTTATTCCGTTCACTTTCCAACCAAATTACGGTCTGATTACTACAAATTGGTATCAGAGCGGTCTCGAACCATGGCTGGGAAACGCTCGCAAACATCACAACAACCCCAACCCACATCTACACCATTTTCAGAAACAAACCAACCATTACAACAACCTGATGAAACCATTATCCTAACAACTGACTAAAAATTAGATCAACTCCAGGCATTATTACAAATGAGTTTGGTTGAACAAAAAAAAATCAATGAAGATAAGAAAATTATGGAACAACAAATTACAAACATGAATCTTCAAATACAGCAAATTAGCCTCTCTCACGACAAGGGAAAAAATAACGAAGGGGAACAGCCTGAATTTTCATCAAACAACGAGCACCAAAAGTTCAAGGCATCAAATGTTGAGGACTCGAACAATCTGGTAAAAAATTCAAATTCTTTAAATGTCAGAACAGTGACACTAGATTTCCCTAAATTTTTTGGTGACAAAAGTATGGAATGGGTGTATAAAGCAAATCAATTCTTTAATTTATATAACACACCAGAAAATCAAAAAATACTAATTGCTAATCTACATTTTGAGGATAAAGATTTAGTTTGGTATCAGAATCAAGAACAGGCTGGATTAATCACTAATTGGTCAGAATTCACTGAACATGTAATTAAAAGATTTTCTGATAACTTGCATGACAATCCTCTAGATTTATTAATCAAATTAAGACAAACTAGTACTGTTAAAAATTATAAAGAAGAGTTTGAATTAATTTCTAACAGGGTAAAGGATCTGACAGAAAATCACAAATTAATTTACTTTATAAGTGGATTAAGGGATGAAATTGGGTTAACGGTCAAAATGCAATTTTCAAAGGATATTGACACTGCTTATACTATAGCAAATCTACCGGAACAAAAAATTGGATTAGAGAAAAAGAGTAATTACAGAACATTTACTAGTCAAAGTACCAAATTTTTAACTCCAAATTCTCAATCTACTTATGTAAAATCTCAAGAAAGCCAAAGTGTCAAGAATTTACCTCCTATCAAAAGGCTAACTCCTAATGAATTAGAAGAAAGAAGGAAAAAGAATCTTTGCTACAACTGTGATGAAAAATGGGTTAGGGGACATGTGTGTGTAAAACCTAAAATTTATTTGTTGCAAATGATTCTGATAATGAAGAAAGGGAAGAAGAAAATATAATTAATGAAGAAAATGACAATCAACCAGAAATAACATTGCAAGCTATAACTGGTGGCACTAATTCTTCTTCGTTAAAATTTGTGGGAAAAGTTTGCGGTCAAAAAATTGGTATATTGATAGACTCTGGAAGTACTCATAATTTCTTGGATCCTAAATGATTAAAATACTAAAATTACCATTACAGAGTGTCAAATACTTGATGTGAAAGTTGCGAATGGGGAAAACTTAAAAAGTGAGGGAATGTGCAAAAACTTAAAAGTTAAAATTTAGAATCAAAACTTGAGTATGGATTGTTTACTTTTACCTTTGGTGGGGTATGATATGGTACTAGGGGTACAATGGTTAAGTTCATTAGGCAAAATAACTTGTGATTTCAAGAATTCAAATATGTCTTTTGAAAAAGAAGGAAAAATTATTTGCCTTGAGGCAATTAACACAATAAATGAGATTTCAGAACTTCATTATTTAGAAGGTAAAATCGCTAAAAGTCAAAGACTTATCTTTCAGTTGTATCTTGTAGAAGAACCAAAAGAACATTCATCCATTTTACTTCCAACCTTGCTCAAAAAATTTGATGATGTGTTTTCTGAACCAACCATTTTACCATCTGGAAGAGAAATTGAACATAAACTAAAATTACAACATGGTACAAAACCAATCTCAGTAAGACCTTATAGGTACCCATACTATCAAAAAACTGAGATAGAACAGATAGTGAATGAATTATTAAAAAATGGATTTATTAGGCCTTCTCAATCACCCTTTTCATCACTTGTAATTTTAGTTAAGAAGGCTGATGGAACTTGGAGGATGTGTGTTGATTATAGAGCATTAAACCAAGTCACTATAAAAGATAAATTTCCTATTCCTGTGATAGATGAATTATTAGATGAACTAAATGGGGTTGTTATATTTTCTAAGTTGGATTTAAGGTCAGGTTATCACCAAATTAGAATAAATGAGAATGATATTAAAAAAAACAGCTTTTAGAACTCATGAAGGTCAATATGAATTTTTGGTAATGCCATTTGGTTTGACTATGCTCCCGCTACTTTTCAAAACACAATGAATTCTATGTTTAAGCCTTATTTAAGAATGTTTGTATTGGTGTTTTTTGATGATATCTTAATCTACAGCAAAACTATAGAAGATCATGAAAAACACTTAATAATGGTACTGGAAGTAATGAGAGAACATAAATTCTATGCTAAATTATCCAAATGCAGATTTAATCAATCTGAAATTGATTATTTAGGTCATCTAATATCTAACGATGGTGTTAAAGCCGATCCTTCTAAAATAAAAGCTATGTTAGAATGACCTATACCAAAAAATATTAAAAGTTTAAGAGGATTTCTTGGTTTAACTAGTTATTATAGAAGATTCATCAAAAATTATGGGGGAATAGCTAGTGCGTTGACTGATTTATTAAAAAAAGATGTTTTTTCTTGGTCTAATGATGCAAATGATACTTTTAATAATCTCAAAGTTTCTGTTACCACACCACCTGTACTAGCCCTACCGGACTTTACCAAAACCTTTATAATTGAATGTGATGCATCGGGGAACGGAATTGGAGCTGTGTTACAACAGGAAAAGAGGCCTATTGCATTTTTTAGTAAATGTTTAAAAGGAAAAATGTTGAGCTTTTCTACTTATGAAAAAGAATTGTACGCCTTGGTACAATCAGTTCAAAAATGGAGGCCTTATGTTTTCGGACAAGAGTTTATAGTAAAAACGGATCATCAAAGTTTAAAATATTTATTAGAGCAAAAAATAGGCACTCCAGCTCAACAAAAATGGCTTTCAAAATTGTTAAGGTACAGTTTTAAAATTGAATACAAGCAAGGTACCCAAAATAAAGCAACATATGCTTTATCTAGAAAAAATGAAGGGCAAAATGGTTTAAACTCTCTAATTGTTACTAGCCCAATGAGTGTACTTAAAAAAGAAATTAAAGGAAGTTATGAAAAAGATAGTAAAATAGCTAAAATAACACAAGGCATTTTTAATGAAACACTTTCAGCAATTTTCTATAAATGGGTGAATGGATTGCTTTTTTACAAAAACAGGTTATATATACCTAATGTCACAGCTTTAAAAATTAAAATAATGCAACTTTTACATGATGATCCTTGTGCTGGACATATAGCAGTAAGCAAAACACTCGCCCAAGCTTACAAAGAATTTTTCTGGGTTGGAATGAAAAAGGATATTAAAAAGTATGTGGAGACTTGTGATATATGTCAAAGGTGCAAGTATGGCAAGACTAATACTTATGGTCTTCTACAACCACTACCTATGCCGGAACAAATTTGGGCTGAAATAAGTATGGACTTCATCAATGGGTTGCCAACATCAAGTAATTACAATTGTATATGAGTTGTGGTTGACAGATTAACTAAGTACGCACATTTTATTCCACTTAAACATCCCTTTCGAGCCTCCGATTTAGCACAAAAGTTCTTAAAGGAAATTTTTAGGCTACATGGAGTACCTAAAAAGATCGTTTCAGATAGAGATACTTTGTTTACTAGTGACTATTGGACGGAATTGTTCAAGTTATTGGGTACTAAGTTACTTTTAAGTACAACTTTTCACCCCCAAACAGATGGACAAACAGAAATAGTGAACAAAGCCTTGGAAACTTATCTTAGATGCTACACTTCCGATTACCCTAAAAAGTGGTCTAATTGGATTTATTTGGCTGAATTTTGCTACAATACAACAACCCATGGTACCACAAAAATGAGCCCTTTCAAAGCTTTATATGGTTATGAACCTTCAAAAATAAGTCATTACTTACTCGACAAAAATACCAAACAAGACCTAAGGGAATTGCTACAGGAGAAAGAAGAAATATTATCGAATTTGAAGAAGAATTATTTACAAGCCCAGAACAGAATGAAACAAAACACCGATCTCAAAAAGGTAGATAAAAACTACGAAGTGGGAGAGTATGTGTACCTGAAACTTCAGCCGTATCGACAACAAACAGTGGTAAGAAGGAAGCATCAAAAACTAGCACCTAGGTATTTTGGTCCATATAAAATATTAGAAAAAATTGGATCAGTTGCTTATCGGTTAGATCTACCAACAACTAGTGAAATAAATCCTGTTTTCCACATCTCTCAATTGAAATTACAAATAAAGGATAAAGAGAAAATTGTACCTAATTTAGCAAAATTAGATTTGTATGGTAGATTGAAGCCACATCCAGTACAAATACTTGCACTTAGAGAGAAATCTAGTGGAAGAAGAACTGGGATGAGGTTTTAATTCAGTGGGGTGGTCAGAACAAAGAGGAAGCTACATGGGAGAATTTTAAGAGATTATTAAATCAATTCAGTGATCTTGCGGGCAAGATCGTTGATAAGAATGGGGGAATTTGTAGTGAGACCATCTCACGAAGGCTATGTTTGAGCTCAACTTTAATGGTGTCAATGAGCCCTAAGTTACAAGATGAAGCAGATAGAGAGGGGGGCGGCTGAGAAATGATGTTTTTCAGTTTATGTTTATTATATGTATAAGGATATTGTATTAGGGTTAATTATGAGCGTTGGATTGTAATAGTGTGTTAGGTTATTAACCGTTAGATCTATTATTTCAATATTAGTATGTGTACTAAGATGATGCCACGTGTACTGCATCAATTGTGGAGATGAGGCAGCTTATTAACTGCACTATAATCTCCTTAATTTCAAATTATTTCATATTAGTATAAATATCTGGGATTTGTAACAGTTGAGATTATCAGATAAATAAAAGTCAGTTTCTATTTTTGTTCTTACTTATTCCGTTCACTTTCCAACCAAACTACCGTCTGATTACTACACATTTACATATTTCAAAATATTGCAGTTTCCAATCATTTTCCATATTAGTTTAAAATATTATATATTTATTTTCTCTGTCTTCTCAATGATTTTTTTTACACTCATATAACATAAAGGGAGAGAGAAAAGATAGAAACAAAAGAGAAATAAATGATATTTGATTTGGAGAGAACATGACTTGTTCCTTGTATTTAAGGAACGAGAATTGATTGCCTTACGTTTAGGGAAATCTAAGAGAACCTGATGTGAAGCTTTCCTAAAGAACAATTCCTTGTAACTAGGGAAAAAATGCTTTATGGGAACCAAATGCAATTGCTGACCAAATTTGTCTCTTTTATAAAACTTGAAGATTTCTGTTACAACTGAAAACAATGAATTAATTTATGTATATGGAGTGTAAAATGTAATGTAATGTATATGGAGTACTGTGTTTGTAATTGTCAGCTCTGAGCCTCTGATAGAAGCATACTATCATACGAGTTAGTTATTTTGTTGAGACATTTAAAGATGATTTATTTACATTTAAGTATTTCCTGGAATTAGTTTAGGAAGTTTATTGGAAATAGTTTTCTGATCTTCATATTTCATATTTCAGATTTACAACAAAAAAAGATTGAAACTGCACTAATATTTTTTTGTTTAATCTAAAGCTAGGTATTTCGTCAATTCTCTTGAACCATACTGGTCGTTAAGCCTATGTAGATCTCCACTTCTGAGGTTCACCTAGAGGTTGAGGCTTGGTCGAAATATTTTATTTGTGAATTGTGGCCATATTAATTGTATTGTTACAATCTGATTTCCATGTGCATATGCATTTCTGATTACCAGGTAATTTTGGAAAACATCACATATTCGAATTGAATGTAAGCTAATCTCGATAGTCCAGAGTCTGTAGTATAATGTTGATTGCCTCGGTAAATCCTCAGGTCTAAATTATAATATTGATTACCAAGAGAAATGCCGACCTCTGGCAGGAAAAACTACCTATATATTTGACCTTCCCAGAATTATTACATATAAGAATTATACAACAATAAAATGGAAATCAGAAACGAACAACACAGAAATGAAATATACAAATAAAGCAACTATATGTATGCCGGTATTGGATAAAAAAAACCATCTCAGCGCCAGAGCGCGATACTTATGCTCGTGTCCACAACTCTCGTATGACTTAGGGGCGGTTTGTCATTTTTCTTTTCCAGATGTTTCTGCTCTTCTTTCTGAACTTGGTAAGAAAAGCAAATAATTACTATATCCGGATAGAAGAGCAGAAAGCCTCGAAAAGAAAAGAAAAATGTCAAACATGTACATAGCTTATCTCGTTCTTCTCATTTATTATACGGACCTTTTACTCGGATAGCACTTCTTCTCACCGATAGCCACTTCATTATACAAAACAGCATCTTCCATTTTCTCTTAGCAAAACTTCTATCTCCTATACATCTTCTTCGAACTAATCTATTCATTGCAATTCGATTACGAGGTTGTAATGAACAGAATGTATTGAATAATTGTACATACTTATCCTCGTTGAAAGAGCAAGCGGAACTCGTATTGTTCTGTTGGTTAGAACACAACCTATTCGGACTACTAATGGTCAATGCATGTGAAGCTCTTTTTGTAACATTTCTTTGCACTGAAAACCACCTCATTAGACTGTAAAGTTTCGTCCACCTTCTTCGAGCTTTCTCTCTCTTTGACATGTATTTTCTGTTCGTGATGTTTGTTGCGAAAGCAACAGAGCGGGCCAATAAGATATCATTGACAGCACAGTGGAGATTAGCCTCCGATTTCATACTCAAGTTCCTGGAATAGATCTTTTCGCGAGAGCTGAAAAGTTGAAAACCTCTATTTTCATAGGCAGATGGTTTAACAAAATCTTCACCACTGGTTAGAGTTAGAAATTGCAAATCTTGACAGGATGAGCTTAATTTAACTTGCAATCGACCAACGGGAGTTTTCCCAGCTGTGTTCCGACACACAAACAGCCACCTCATTACAGTGAACAAAACTCTCCAGTTTCTCTTAGCTTTG
Source organism: Primula vulgaris (assembly GCA_963920805.1). Lineage (NCBI taxonomy): Eukaryota > Viridiplantae > Streptophyta > Magnoliopsida > Ericales > Primulaceae > Primula > Primula vulgaris. Next base: position 32,381,099 of record OY987214.1, on the reverse strand, counting down.
TTACGTAAATATCGTTTTCGTGCATTATTCAATAAACCAATTGTGGGGTGCATCACTATAGCCCCATTCCCGACATTTTGAGGGTTATTTAGTGATTCCAAAATTAAACCCTGAGTATCAATAGGAATATCATCAACGGAAAACTGCAGAAAATCTTGATTTTCCTCAGACCATGGGCGGATCGTAGAATCAATTTCCCAATTATCAGATTCGGTCATCTGGCTAGAACAATCATTGTAATAGCTCATCTCCCAAATAGAATCACAGGCTGGGGTAATTTCCTGAGAAGAAACAACAGATTTTGGAAAACCAAGCTCATTTATTTCAGGAGAAATTGAAATATGGACACCACTGCAACTCTCCGCAATATGAGATTTTCGGAGGCAAATGATATCACTCTGTTCTGTAAATTCGTCAAAGTGGGTGGTATCATCATCGAAGGAAAAGGCTGGTGGTGAGAAATCAAGCTCGCCGTTTTCAAGAGACTTTAAAATTTGAGTGTTATAAGACCTCTCCTGAATGGAAGAGTTTGTAGGGTAAAAAGCAGTACCCAGGCTTGTAAATTCATCAAAACAGGACTCCTTGTCATAAAAGGAAACAGCTGTTTGTGGAAAATTAAGCTCTTCAATATTTTGAGTAATCATGATCTCTTTCCCATCTCCGGTTGGAGATTTTGGAGGGTTAATAATATCACCTGGGACTGGAGACTCATCGAAAAGGGAGGCTGGTTGTGAAATATCAAACTCGTAATTTTTCGGTGGGATTAAAATATTAATTCCACTTGTACTCTCCGTGACAGGAGATTTTAGATGATAATCAAGATTACTTGGTCCAAAATACTTGTACTCTCCGTGACAGGAGGTTTCATCGTTCAGTGAAGCTACTTTGTCCTTTTGCTTAAATGCAGACACTAAAAGGTTTGAGGCGTGGGCCTGAAGAAGCGTTGACGAAGAGTTAGAAATGAAATATAACACACAAGGATTAATATATCAAAGATCTTAATAGTCTGAACTGTGTCCCATTTTTTTTTTTAACTTCTTGTGCTTGTTAGCTTTTGGAGTGCTTAACCAATTCGAAACAATAAAAGGTTAGATTTTATTTTAATCAAACAAAATATAAAATGGGAAAAAGGCACAGATAAAACTTGATTTTGCCGATTCAGACAGCATATCGAAATAAGTCCCCATTATTTTTCTCACCACATTACAAATATTGCTAGTTTTCCGCTGAGACCCAGATGAGGGATACAAGTGTGATTCCTCATCAACTATGCATGTGCGAGCATGATCCACAAGGGTCTCCCACGTTTTATCAGACATATATTTGCCAAGGATCTGCGGAGTTTGAGAACATACTTTTTACTATTAAAATGATCAACAAAAATTTGGCTGATTAAAAAAGGTAAGTGCAGAAGAAATTTACTTCTCGTAGCTTGCGAGGTTCAGTATACAGTTTTTCCAGTAAATCCCCCACCGTTTTAACATTGTATTTTTTGTCACTCAATCGCTGATGAAACGCCCCATCTTTGGCAATACCATCCAGACGCCATACTGGATCAGACAAGGTAGGAGGGTAGTGCTTCATGTTTGCTGCATGTGAAAACTTAGTTAGTAAATCAGATTTGATAAATGGGATGTTTAAGGCAAAGAATCTGCACATTTGTTAGACTGGATGCACTACCCGGTTGAATAAGCTACACTAGAAAAATTAACAATCAGGAGAATTGGAACATTAAAATTCCTCATTTCTGATCAACTAGAATCGTTAAATATTTGCTTTGATGAAAATAGGAAATAACAAGTTTTTGATGTTGACGAAGGGGGTATGATATGGGATAGCAAAAGAGGAATGGATCTTCACAAGTCGATGATGCTAAAATGCATCAAACTCCAAACAATTGGTGAGGACATTGTATCAGTGAACAACATTCCTATTCCCTTATGTGGTATAGTGACATCTCTGGAGATTTATAAATTTTAAATATAGAAATGAAACAAACTCCAAAGGACTTCACGGCAATTCAAAAGCTACTGGAGATGTTCAAACAAAAGGGGGGTGAACAAGAAATACTCACAATCTAGACGTCGATCTTTAACTACAAATGAATCTGTAAATCCCTCTCTTATCTTAGTTCTCATACGATCATCTGTGGCTATAGCACCGAGCCTGTATGGATGTATTGTTTTCCAATTTTTGGTATGAGAAAACTGAAAAGAACCGACCGAACCAATGCCTTTGTCCAGATCCAATTCCAAATTTCCAGAAAGAAGTCGTTTATTTCTTTCTGTTTCAATAACTTTACTACTGAACTCTTCAGGGGTCCAATTATCTTCTAGACGCACACCAAAATCTGCCTCTAGAACCACTATTTTTATTTTTGCCGAGGCTTCAGGGCCAAATCTAACAATATCTCTTGATTGACCATCGATCAGAGCAACCATAAGGTCCTGACAATCATCTCCTTTTATGGGCACCCCAGTAAAGACTGATTGACGGATATTGTTTAAAAACACTAGCTGTAAGATCCTGTGCCCTGTCCAACGTATCTGATCTTCCGTGTTCCTGAGTAACAAGGGGAACACTCTTTGAGATTTACAGATATTTAGTTATTTACTGAAAATGGCAACCATAGAGCAGAAATGATCGAACGACGTTACTACGGTCTACGAAATGAAGAAAAACAAATGTCCAAAAGATGGCTCTAAGGTTTTGGTTTGCATATAACAAGACTCTTTATTTGCCCAAAGTATAAAAGTTATATTATGCCTTACCTGTTTTTGCTAGAAAGAAGCATTTGTTCTGGCACTGCAAGGTTACCTTCTTGATTCATCTGGAAAAATACATGTAAATGTCAAAAACATGAGCTCAAAACTTAACCTTACTATATTTCCAAGTAATTGTATAATGAGAGACATGATGAAATACCATATATTCATAACGTCTCGGGAAAATTTCAGTTTTAAAAAGTCTCTTCAATATTATTTTCCTACTATGTATCAGATTCCATTGAAGCAATGATTTGGGCTTAATGAACCTCTAGACAATTATCTATAGGATCTAAGAAACAAATGAAAGATTACACTAATGCTAAACATCGTGCTGGAGGGATTTCAAGGACGTTGATCATTTAAGAAACCACTCTTATTTTGAAAAAACCAACACTGACAACATATCTACGACTAGCAGAAAAAGAACTCTGCAAGTACATGTACTTTACTTTAATTTAGAGCTACAAAGAAAGATATACCGAGAAAACCTAAAAAGAAAGTAAGCGTTCAGACGAAGCGAAAAAGCGTTATAGAAGCTTATAACAGTGTTAAATTAGATAATACGCTGAAAAAAGCTAAATACCAAAACCAGGTAGGAAATAGGAGTCTTGAGCACATTGACTTACATATCTGCTAAGCAAGCGCTCCAATTCGTGTCTTTTAGAGCTGGGCGCTGCAAACAACTCCATAATATCCGATACCAGACTGATAAAAACGAAATACAATTAAAGATTAAGGAGTTAATATTAAAGTCAAAGTCGTTCTAATCAAACAATAAATAGCTTACGGATATTGTTATACTCAGATCAATTGATGGGACAAGGTGAAGTTAGCGTAGTGCACGGTCTCTTCCTGATAGTAAAATAAACAGCCTGAAACTTCAAGAATTCAGAGTTCACTCAATAAAATCACACGATTTAGGTTACTTACATCGACCAAAGCTACTCTAACCCTCACAGAGGTAAACTCACTTTCCGGTTAAGATCCTAATTCCTTCACCAGTCAACTACATGAAGACATGCAAAGAAATAGCTAAACACAAACTAGGCCTTATTGGCTGCCTTTTTCAATCAACTATACTTCAGCTTAGAAGCAAACAAGCAAATTATTTGAGCTTAAAAAGTTCCAACTAACCAAGCCCTATGACTATGAATAACACATTGAACACAAGATGTCTTATAACAAGAGGGTTTGACTTTATTTACTCTCATACAGAGACATGACTAGCAAACTCATTGCTCATTCACTCTTCAATTTCTCATTTCAAGCTTCAACAATGAATCACTAATATGATGGATTCAATTTTTCACAATGAATTTTAGTCCAAAATTTTGATTAATCATTTTGATCCAATTCCACAACAAAAAAGACTAATGTATCCATCACCTCATCAAAGAAGATATTGGTTCCACCAATGACGGATTAAAAAACAGCAGTTCTACACTACTTTGATCTAAGCTTATTCGATATTTCATGAATCAAAGTTCAAATGATATATAAAAACATCTAAACACATTACAAAGGCAACATATGAAATATCAGTTAAGCATATCTTTAAGATATATCACAAAAGTATAGCATATTTGCCACCATAACAACAAACAGTTCATCCAATTTCTACATGCATTTCTCATCTCGGGCTGCGAGAATGAAACATAAACAGTGGATTCAATTTTCCACCGTGTAATTTGGTCAAAATATTATAAATAAGCATGATTCAACTCCATAACAAATACAATATATGTGTATACATACATACATATATATATATATATATATATGGATGTGTGTGTGTATGTGTCTGAAATTTCATCCCCTCCCTTAAATTATCCTATTTGGGTGATCTGCCAATGATGGTGGTTATACAACAATAACTCTACACTTCTTAAATCAAAGCTATCAACAGTAATAAACTCATAATCTCTTCAGTTGACTTAATTACTACATCACTTTAAAGCTTTAAAAAAGTACATAAAACATAATTAAACACATGAAGAAAAAAACTAGTAACTCTACACCACTTTGATCTAAGCTAGGCCTATTAACAGTAATAAACTCCGAATCCACTTAGTTGACTTAATTACTTGAACAATTCACTATCTTACAAAAAGTTAAAAGAAAAAAACACATATTACAAATGAAAAATAGTAGAGAAAAAAGTACCATTCTGAAGCAGGATTATTCTGAATATCAAATAAAATCCCTTGTAGATTTGATCCACTAATTCCCGGCATTTTTTCAGAGCTCATTAAATGAAAAATGATACTAGTATTTTCTATATTAATACTCATATATATGCAAGCATTAACAGTTGAGGCGTTTAATGTACTTATGAAGTAGTAATAAATGATAAATAGATACTCCTACAACATAAAAGTATGTACTTATATAGTACTCCCAAGTTCTAATGATACAATGAATAGATACAAGTACAGAGTGTTTTCAACACTAAACCCACACCGTATATTTAGTAAGTACTTAGTTGAAGTCGTTTTTGTTTTTGTTTTTGTCAAAGCTTAATAGCCGGCCATTGAATAGATGGATCCAATTATTTAGATCCTTGGGTCCCAAAGCATCTTTTCTCCCACCTCATTGCTAAATTATTCTAGAAAGAAATTATTCTAGAAAAAATAAAAGTATATATCTATCTCGTATATACATAATAGCTCGTCATCATATTTTGATCCGGATTTGAACTTAAACGAATTGGACTCGGACTCGAAAAGATCAAAATGGTTCATAATGGATTGGACTCGTACTCAATATCTCAAATCTGATTCAAGCCGTCTAATTCGGAACTTGGACCGCTAAACCCGTCAAACCTATATAATTTCTATTTTATTATCAAAATTATATAAGATTATTTCAATAACTTTAGAGGCTTTTCTTCTTTAGCCTTTTTTTTTTATCTTAAAGATACCTCTTTTTTAGATCAGGACAAGGGTAGGAAAGAAACAATCATAGTGTTTTTTATTTAAGAAAAATACTCCAACTAGCAAAAAAAAAAAAAAAAACAGCTGCAAAAACATGTTGAATCCTAATTTTCTCATATTTGGCCTTAATAAAATATAAATTAGTTTTGTAAAAATTAATTTCCTTGCAAGAAAGATACTCTACTATTAATCAATATATTCAAAAACTATTACCCATTCTGGAACTACTTGGAATTTGCATGATTGTCAAAATTATCTTTATATTTATTTAAACTGTTGAAATGAATTTCTTCAAAACACAATCTCTCAATCACTCACACATATCAAACTTTGATAATTCCATTTTGTCTATTCAGTTACTTTAAATTTTTTAAGTTATAGTTGCACGTAACGTAATTATATATAGTATATATAGTATATATATATATATATATATATATATATATATATTACAATAGGTGAGGGATAGAGTATATATATAGTTTCTATGGACTATGGATAGCACGTGAACGTATCAAAATAAATGTGTGACACTATGGAGGGATAAAATATGAAATATACTTTTATTTTGATAGTAGTTATAATCAAGAGTTACGTGGGTGCGACGTATAATACGAGAGTAATAAAAAAAATATGAAAAGACTTAAAACAATTTTGAATTGTTTAATTTTTCATTTTTCTATTATTTATGAGAGTATGACATAATGTTAATTAATAAAAAAAAATGTAAGAATAATTTTTTTTTTAAAATGATAAAATTTGACAAACTCAAAAATATCGGATTGACTTATTATAAAATGTGATAACCCAATAATCTCTCTATCCCGAAATAAGTGTCTTGTATTACTTTTTGATACATAATAAAATAAGTGTCAGCTTTGATTTTTTAGTAATTTTCTCTTTTTTATTTTAAAAAAAATAACTTTTTGTTAGTTTAAACATAACAAAATTATAATCAAAACCTCATATTTTAATTAAAAAGTAGATTTTGTTTGAAAATTTTAATTTTTTAATATTTTTTTTAAGTTTTTATGAAAATTGTTTTAAATTTTTAAATAACAAGGTTTTGGAAGTTGAGACGGAAAAAGTATTCAGGGCATATGCAATGTACCTGAAAGAAACTAAATTGGGAAAATATTCATTCTTTTGTTTCACACGGGTCAAACACGTAATCGCAAAACCTCTTAAACCCTTTGTGAGTGGATGTTTTCAAAATATTAAAATGTCTATAGTATACAACGAAATAAGCACAAACCTTTACAAATTAAATTAGAGATCTGATTAAAAAATAGTTTTTCTTAATGCATTATTTAAAGTTCTCGTTGTTGAATATGACTGCAGAGCAAATAAGAAAGTATATATAATAATTAATTAATATTCAAATTATAATTTATATCAACTAACAAGAGTAACACCGTCGACCTTTGAACGTTGTACCTCATCCCTCGATAATAATAATTTGATTCATCTTTTGCTTTCACACATCATCAATTTACGTTGGCAGAGACTAATAATAGTAGATTAAACTTTATAAAATGTTGATGAGGTTATATTTTCATTTTGACACTGGCACACTACATATATAGGATTGATATGGAGGATTAGGGTGGACTCATACCGACTATCATGTATTTTTTTTAACACACATACCGATAGTTTTATAATTACAAATTAATATGACTATCGAGTATTTAATTTGACAACTTTAATTATCATACATGGTTCTTTGTTCCTTCTATTGAATTTTAAGTTTATTTAGTTACCTTCTAAGTCAAAGTCTGTTTTATCATACTTACGTATATAGATATCCGTGTTATTGTAATTTGTACAAACGCCATTATCTTGTAACAAGGTTTTATAAATATTTCTTCTATAAATTAGATTGCTAACGGAATATAATTGAACAGTCATGGCAATTTGTAACCCTCAATGCTTATAAAGCGTCCAGTCATGAAAGATCGTGACTATAATGAATAAAATGATGCATAATGAATCATTGCTTACGAGGTGCTATGATGAAATATTCGGTCATGTACTACAAGATAAGAAAAAAAATAGATTTCGAAATTAAGTACAAGCATGATGAGTCATTAATTAAAAGGTGCAAAGACTAATAGTACCGTGTCTCTTTCAAGTGATATACTAATAGATTCGAAATTTATGGCTCTGCTACTTATTATTTATTGGGAAAACTTAACAATTAAAGCATGTTCTCGAACACTAGTAAGTATTAGTAATTTATTAATATTTTTTTAATAAATCAATGATATAGAAATTCTATATACAGTATCAGAATGTCAAGAAAAAAATGTTGAAATGTTGTAATGATTCACTCCCATATCTACGGATGACATCGGTATGATACCGACCTTTTTAAACACATACTAATACCGTACCGAACTAGTTTGGTTTTTAAAAATTAGTACCATTACCGAACCAAACAAATCGGTATACCGACAATGTCGGTCGGTATCGGTTTTATACCAAACATGTAATAATTACAAAAAAAATACAAACTCAACTACTCAATGACTCATGAAGAAAAAGAACATTAACTTTCAAAATCAATATATTATAAAACCAAAGTATTCCCAACAACAAAATAAATCCTAAAAACAATAAAAATTAAAAACTCAGAAATAAAAAGACGACAATATTCCAGTAACTTGAAACATTAAAATGAAGATTGTAAAAAAAATAAAAGAAACTCTTCAACTTTTATTCTCGAACGACATAAACTGGTCTGGCCTGACAATTTTGGCACGGAATGCTTAAAATTCTTGGTCATATATCTGCAATCTCACACAAATACAATACAAATAGATACTTCAGATGTGAGTCCAAATATTCTACCCCCTATTCTCTACCCCCTTCGGTGCCCCCTTGCTTATTTTATCCAAAAAAAAATTCTAAAAAACTTGAAAAAAATTGTACAATTACTATAATACATGTATCAATACATTCCAATAATTATTTTTAAAAGAAAATCCGCACAAAATTTATTTTGGAATAAATGTATAAATTAGTGTAAATTAAACATTGAACATTAAAAAAATTGTCTAAAACAATATTATGTTCAAATGTTTTAAAATTTGAATACAATATAATATAAAATTTTATAAAGTTGCGTTATAAGTTGTGAAAATTTAAAATTTGAGTGAAAATAAGCAAGGGGGCACCGAAGGGGGTAGAGAATAAGGGGTAGAAGATTTGTACTCTTCAGGTGTATATACTTCAAAGTCTATAAAACAACAATGTTGATACAGATATACTAAAAGTCTAATAGATAAGTCAACGGGTTCATATTGGAATTCTTTAAGTCTTTATTTAACATGTCAAGCTAAACATCTAACCAACTTAAAGATAATTGACTTAAAAATATACCCGTAGATCCGGATGGATTTCTGCACTTAAATGAAGTACTACTTTCAGTTGGCCTCTCCACAGAACTTGATCCTAAACTCTCTGCAAAGATATAAAATAATTCATAAAGGTATAAACTACATTGAACAAGGAATAAAAAGTTAATTAAATCAAGAATTTAACAATTTTGCATACCCTTTTCGACTTCTTCCAGCGAAGTATAAAACTCGAGCTCATCTTCACTGGGTTATTTATAAAAGTTTACCTCTTCACTTCTTAGCCAATCAGAGCTGCAAACAAGTGCTTCAACTATTCACGGAGTTAAAGATGGTCTAAACGGATCAACTATTCTAGACCCCAAAGAGAAGGCATTTTCTGATGTCACTGTTGAACAAGGAATGGCAAAAACGTCTTTTGCAGCACATGCAAGTACCGGATAAGTTGGTGCATTAACCATCCACCAAGCAAGTATGCCAAAATCCTTCACAAATATGCTGACATACTTGTCCGAAAGGTACTGGTCTACTTCATTAGATATGATCTCACTCTGCCCATCAAACATTTCTTGCATACACTCATCCATAATGTCGTTAATCTCATCTAAGAAGCAAATACTCCCCATCAAACAACAGCGTCTTATAAATCTTAAAGCTCCTTCTAATATAATCAACTGTCGTGTTATTTGCACTCGCGTTATTAACTTGATTGAATTAATGTTGTTGATTTCCCATTGCCTCAAACACAAATCCAAAACCTTGCCAATATGTTCGTCTTTGTGACTGGTTATCACACAAAAGTTGATGATTCTTTTATGTAATTTCCGGTCATCATCCATAAAGTGAGCAGTAATGACAAGGCAATTAATGTTATGAATCGAGGTCCATGTATCCGTTGTGATTGAACAACTAGGTAAATAAAACTAGGAGCTCTAAAAAAGAACCAAGTGAAAACTAAACTTCAAAATAGTTTGCCGAACAGACTCTAAATTTGAGTGACTTAGCTAGAATTTATAAACGCCATCAACTTATATTAAACCTGTTTTTAGAACTAAAAGTTTATTAACTAAAACTAAGCATGGAGTTTTTATTTGATAACTTATAATCGAATCCAAACATAAGAAGTTTTTAACATAAATATACTAAAATTATGAAACTAATAGCAGTAAGCCAGTAACTATATTGTAACCTTAAGGGTGAGAATTAAGTGAGTAACCAAACAAGCTCAACTACTTGTAGTGAACACTAATGAGACAGCTGAAAACTACACAAGCCAACTTTTCATTTAAAACATAAACCAAACATACACCATTTTCACTGGATTCTTAGCGAACAAAGTTTAAAATATTGCAAGTTACACAACTAAACTTGTTCGAGAAATAAATTACAGATTTTATAGTAGGTCTGAGTCCTAAAACTAATCTAACGGATGAGCATGGTTTTACTAAATTAACAACAACGCTCTTGCTTTGGAAAAGTTGAACCGTAATCCTTGTGACAAGTTTAAGTACTACAAACAAAATGATATGGATTTCCCTGTGTCAAATTTATGTGGATATGTACAAAGTTTTGACAACGAATTTCAACTAGTTGCAGAACATGTTTATCTAATAAAAACATATTAGTATTGAGGATAAAACTACTCACACAACACAACTCAACTCAAATCAAATTTTGAACTAAATTTCAGTTTTTAATCTTAAAACGGGTCACCTAAACATGCCCTTCCAATATACAATATAATAAATCAATAAATAAAACAATTTAAATAAAAAATTAAATGAAATAAAAAGAGAAATAATGAAATCTGAAATCTCACCGTTGTCTAGCAGTAGCAGCTCGCAATTTTAGCAAACAAGTGGTAGATATTAGATAATAAAACTCAGAAGTATATATGGGTATATTATATATAGGAAACTTTTGACCAAATAAAATGAATTTGGTAAAAGATCACATCTTTTTTTTTAAATAGAGAGAATGTCTGAATAATTTGTAAAATACATGGCAATGCTTTTATTTTGTGAAATATATGATTCCTAATTTACTCAATGAGCTTCAAATATGTGTGATTGACTGATTGTAATTTGTTTGTATGATTTAAGGTAATTGAGAGAATTGGGGAAGATCCTAGTATTACTTAGTTATATTTTATCCGCATGTTTATATACAGAGTATAAATTCTGTTCGGTACGGTATAGTACGCTCCAATTAATTTTGTACCGGAATCGAACCGGTTTATTCAAAAGGGTACGGTACAGCCGAACTGAAAATTCGGTATATCAAAAATTCGGTATATCGAAAATTCGGTATCGACTGGTTCGGTTCGAAAATTGGTCGGTTGTTACGAATCGGTACAAAATAGTCACCCCTAGGCTATATCTACTGTAACTTGTTTTGCTTAAATATAAAACACGGACACTTAACAACATTTAGTGATGTTTAGCTTAACCCTTCCACCGAGCATTCGTTACCTGAACATTCATACTTAATTACTAACAATTATCCAACTGTTGTTTGACAACTATTAGGCAAGAATCGACAAAACAAGAAATATAGTGAGATAGCAAAGTATATCTTTCTATTCATATAAACGTGTGTTCAAAGGTGAAGGGTACCATCCCTTTATATAGTGGAGCGGTGTAGCAAGTTACATGCAAGTAGAAAACCTAGAAAGTCTAAAATCTTATCATTATCATGAAGGTTAGGATTGTGGACAATACACCATAGATACAAGCAATGTATCACAACACTCTTCCTTGTATGTTCAAGACAATTTTCAAGATTTCTCGTCTCCATAAAGTAGGATGAGTTGTTGAGTCGAATTCGCTATTTCCGACACATAAAACCTCAAGTCCGGGAAACCCGATAAGGGACAAAAACCGGATCATATGACAAAATGGTGTTGCTAAATGGAGTGGGCTGAAACACTGTACAAGTGAGTGAATGAACCGACTAGAAAATATGTGTCTCGTCAAAAACTGGTCAAGAAAACCCAATGGGAAAAAACTTAGTTGAAGGACAAAACAATACACAACTGTCAGTAGTAGCGGGAGAAATAACCATACACGGTGTGTCTCATTAAAAAAAAACCTTGTTAGAGAAAACCATGTGGGAAAAACATTCTAATCGAAGGACAAAAGAGTACACGATGGATATAATTATACAACTAGATACTCCACCTGATTTCGGCAATCCTTAGTGAGAACGGGATTAGAAAAGTGTCTCGCTAAAAAACCTTGTCAAGGTAAACCCAGTGGGACAAACCCTTGAACTAAGGACAAAAAGAGTACACAAGTATTTATCAGGATGCTCCCCCTCACATTCACACAACTGGGTGTGGGAATTTGGACTAGGTAGAAATTAAGCATAAATCAGGATGCTCTCCCTTACTTGCATATAACATGATGCAGGGATAATAACTAGTAAGAACTAATCATTCGTCAGAATGATCTTTCTCACTTGCACGCAACAGGGTGATAAGCATACATCAGGATGCTCTACTTTCACACGCCATTGTGTTAAGCATGTGTGAGGATACACACAACATGGTGCTAAGCATACGTCATGATGCTCCCCTCACTTGCACATAACAGGGTGCATGGAAACATGTCGTTTAGGAAAGCTCGGAGAGCTTTCTAAGTCCGATCGCTCTAACATGTTTTTGGAAAGAATACTTTGGCAGTGACTTGGTGAACAACTATGTACATGTGAACTTGTTTTTTTAATCCTTGATCTAATATGCTTCACTTCAATCCTTTGAAGCGCTTGTTGTTCATGTGTAAAGAACAAGTTTGGCGAGATATGCTTAGTGGCGTCACCTTTGATGTAACCATGTTTCGTTTGATCAATAACAGCGGTGTTGTCCTCATAAATGATAACTGGCTCATCAGGATCGTAAGTTAGATTACATGTACTTCTAATATGGTCAATAACCGCTCGAAACCATACACACTCTCTAGCTGCCTCATAGAGCGCTAGTAGCTCAGAGTGGTTCGTCGAAGTAGCCACTAGGGTCTGTTTACGAGACCTCCAAGATATCGTCGTGTTCCCTATGGTAAAGACATAACCATATTGAAAACGTCCCTTATGTGGGTCTGATAAGTAACCTGCATCGGCGTAACTGACAAGGGTCATGTTATTTCTAATACCAATTGGGATAGGCCCACTCGATGACGCAAAACGGGATAAGCAAGCCCACTTCCAAAATTACCTTAAGGTAACGAAATATGTCTTTAGTGCCATTTCTATGACAGCATGTTAGCGCGATGCTATGTCGAGCTATACCATTCACAGCAGACAAGATGTTCGTCCTAGCACATTAGACCAAATACAATGATGCGCTTCTTGTACTTATATATGAACATCATGATTCGATATCTCTTCATCGTCACATCAGGGATGTAATGAGTCTATATCAATGTCTAGTGATCGAACGATCGTGAGAGAATCTGACGAATTAACAACTAAAAGGTCAAAACACCTTCCATGTGTAGTAAGAATCATGAACTTAGATTCTATAATCACGAGAGTCGATCTTCAGGCCGAGTCACTACCGTCTCTTCCTAAGATCCTTCATCTCGAAGGGAAATCCAAAAATGGTTGAGTAATAAACACGCAAGGGCATCATACTTGTTTAAATATCCCAAAATGATCAAGTACTCACTTGAGGCGGGTATACCACATCCGCTTGGATTATTTAAATTCTTACAGTGAACGTCTCACTTAATTGAGAACATGTTTCGTAGTCAAGAATTACTTGATTCAAACATTTGAAGTCACACATGGACCTTCATTCCCATGGAGACAAAATTGTGACCACTTTCATAGTTGCATAGTCAGTTTTCTAGAAACTACTAAACTGAATAAGTAGTGAAACATATAACGTCCATTACGAGGAAGTGAGTCATCTCGTAATCAATTCCAAGATGCGAGAGAAGCCTTGTCTACTAGGCGAGCATTCTACAATCTCAGTAGTTTCAACACGCTTTCTTATAAATAACCAAATAAACGAATTCGTTTAACATTGGCGGTGTTGGAGCTACATGTCCGAATACTTCTTTCACTAAGGAAGTCTATTTGGATTGCAAGTTTCCATTAGACCAGTCTTCTCTTCGTTGACTTCTAGCAACGGTACGTGGTTCCCTGTCATCAGTTGCTCATATTATCAGTCGTCACTGAATATATGAACAAGTAATCAATGAAAAATTCGTTTCATATCAATATCGCCTAAGATATATGATCTACAGATATTTCAAGATTCTTAGGATGAGGAAGAATCACACATCTCCTTGATCTTTTATAATCTTGTATGAAAACGAGTTTCAGTTCACCTCTTCAGGGGCTGAACGAATTAAGAACCGGTCAACTTTCGCATTACTCGAGAAGGATAATAGACTGGACAGCCGATGACAGCGTCCTTTGTTTGGCGGGTTCTGCCAAAAAAACGTGTTACGATAGGAACACGGCGTCTGACAGGGACGTCTATCCTTGCAAGCATTTTGTAGTAGGTATAAATGATCTCGTGATATCTCATAAAGTCATTAAATGCGTCTGGCATTTAGTTAGATTTGGGGGAGTCTATGTCCTTACTTATCACTAAGTGCAATTTGGGGATCAAGCAAAGACTGAGTGGGTTATGCCACATTACTTCACGTCGTTCCTTATAAACGATAACGTGCAAATCTCCCTCTAACGACGGGGAGAACAGTCTTAGCGATGTCACTTTCGCATATCATGCGGTGAAGATATCGCTTGCTAAGGTTACTCTATCAAATGATAGGCGGGGGATTCATAATCGACGTATGTCCTGATTTCAGATATCCATATTTTGAATGCTTTAGCGGCTCAATCAAAATCTTAAGAACTCAAACACGCATTCATATGAGACGTCTAGCTCATAACTAGTAACCAACTAGTACGTAAATAGTGTTTGAGTGGCTATGGGACTCAGACGGACCAATGCAGCAGTATGCAATAACCCCACACAGAAATATAAATCTTGGTGCGCAAAAAACCAAGAAGTGCGTGCAAACATGTGCAATCGCTTGATTAAAATTTCTGTGAGTCCATTTTGGGTTTGAACATAATTGACAGGATGTTCAATTTCAATTCCCAAAGTTAAGTAATACAAATCGAAACATCGATTTTAACTCTTCGGTATTATCAAGTCGACTAGACTTTTGAGGATAATCTGAATCATGAGCCATCATCTTAATGATTAGGCTTAGAGTTTGAGAAGTGCTGCATTTATGTGGACAACAATAAACATATGACCATATATCGATACAGCAACCATAACGATTTTTAATGGTCCGTCTTATGATTGGATAAGTCCACAATAACTTCTACAATTCTTTCCAAGAATTATACGAGCCCGTTTTCGTGATATTTACACATACTATTCTTTCAAAGAGAGCATTAGTGGCATGAATTTTGGATCAATCACTAAATTATTCCTCAAAGAGGATCCAAACGTGATGCGATTATAAATCTAACATCGTCTTTTGACTCGGGTATATCTCATTCTGTCAATGCCACAATGTCAAAATACTCTTATCAATCGACGACAGGCGAATGATAGTACAAACAAATATGTCCTAGCATCTAAGACCTCTTATCAATCGACGTTAGGCGAAATGATAAGTTAACTTCAAATACTTTTAAAAACGTGGTAGCAACCACTTGAACGACATTTCAACTCCTCTAAAATACCCTCTTGGTCGTATTGAGTGAAGGCTATGTAAAGGAATTTCAATTCTTTCATGAGCTATTACCAGATAACACTGGTTTTCTCGAATATTTTATAACTCAACAAGTTAAGACAAGACCTGGAGTATAAGGCCTCATTTTAGATAAATCAATTTGGTTTTACCAAACATTCTGATTTGAGCGACAGATCCAAAATCGTTGTTAGTTAGGATTCTTTAGGAAATTAGTTAGTGAAATTATGTGGTACATCATTACCCACTATTTTCAGAAAACCAACTACCCCACAAGTATTGCCTAAAGTTTCATAATTTGAATTTTGGTCACTTTTATAAAGGAATTTTGCTCAAAAATACTTTAAATTATTTGGAAAAATTTCATAAACAAGAAAAGCATAATCCAAAAGTATGGTCCAAATGGAATAATCATAATCCAAATGGAAAAACACAATCCAGATAAGCGACAAATTGGCTCAAAAATTAATAAAGAAAGATATCAAACTCATTTGAGCCACAAAACCGGGGGTCTCAAGAGTTTCTTTTCTGTTAGCTTTAACCACATTAGCTTCGTCTTTTCTACCCTTATGATAGTTTTAAACTATTTAAGGAGTAGTCGGGAATGACATTGGTCATTTATAGCAAAGAATTGGCTGCTTGAGCATTGTCTCTTGCTTTGTGACGACGGGCCCTTATTGTTCCTTTCAAGGACTGTCTTGGAGTTAAAGGTCTTTGGTTTTGACGATTGTCTAGACCTCGCTTGGCTAGGCGAGCATTAGGCTCGCGAAGTTTGAGACAAATAACCTTTGTTCGGTTCTCGATTCGAGAAAAAATGTCCACGAACAGCATTAGTATCAGGCAAAGAATTCGCCATTGACCCAATAGGATTAAACTGCTCATCGGGGCAATTTTCTTATCCAATAACAGATGGGTGATGATCTAAATGAACATAGTGAATATAAATTCACAATACTTATTATGTAATATGTTTTCCAAGCTAGTATTATGGTGAAACTTTGCTCTAATTGTCAATTTCAGACAAAAAATTCACCATAGACGTCATCGTGTCTAACATGTGGCGGTAGAATAAAATCAACGCCTAGGCTTCAACTATCAAGTAACAAACACTTCGTGTTTTACTCATCCAAAAAAATAATTTGGGCATCACATTTTCATACATCAGGGTGACTAACATGTGGTGACGAAATAACATCATCGTCTAAACAATCATTTTGCAAGTGTACTTTGAAAATTTCCTCATCATAGATGGAATCCAATATGTGTTTAGAGTTCTGGATTAATTATCATATAAAACGACATCTTTATATGTCTATTATGGTTTTCAGAAGCAGAAACTTTGTTTCAAAACGATAGGTTCAAAAAACACAAGTTTTACTTTTGTGAATAGGTTTTCATTGATCGAACGACATATCGATACTGAGACACCAATTTGGCGATAAGTACACCTATATAAACACACTCGGGGAACTTATTATTTACTCAACCCCTTTCAATAGCTCTACTTGAAGACGACTAGGAAAGACGGTGAGGGGGATGGGCACGAATGCCACTTAAAAACCGACCTCATTAGAAGAGTGACTTCCTCCTTTATCTTTCCTAGACATCGTATCCAAATAGGTGAGTCTACTTGGGAAAGATTCATAATTATTTCAACTTAAATATGAATACATATACCTGATTTCCTAAATTTTTAACTCAAAAGCTACATGTAAATGTTTAAGCTTGAGGAAAATTTCTACTCAAAAGCGATACATTGTAAAATGTTCAAACTCGATGCAATTTATAAGCTCGCGTAACATATAAATGTCTACGAGCTTTTATGTGACAAGATAAAATACTCTTCAACAATATGGTAATATAAATGCATAACATACTCTTGTAAATTAGTCCTAACATGGAGCAGTAATATTAAACCACATGAGTTATTATTTAATCCAACACTAAACTGTGACTTTTGCCATTTTCTATGTGTAATTAATATATTGCATATGTTATATCAATTTATAGGAAATAAATGGTGGCATGATAAGAGGCTAAATTAATTATTGTCACATTTCCAAGTAGTTATTTCATGCAAAAGGTATTTTCTACAAGATTTATACAATTTTTATATGTTGTAGCAACTAAATTTTAGATCATTTGCATTTAAATAAGTATTTTTGGACTAAACACTAGGTAAACTCGTACACATATACTATTTTGTGTATAAGGAAGAACTACATGGACTACAAGTGTAAATACAGAAAACTATATGCATTTTAAGAGTAATTACATATCTGGTCCTATAGTTTCATGATATTTTCATCTCAGTCCATTAGTTTCAACGAGTTACAGATTGGTGTGTTCTAAAAACTTACAGATTAGGTCCGACAGATTCATATGTCCAACTATACAAGTTTTAACTCGTTTTATAAGTGACATACATGGGTTCTAATAGCCATTTTTCATCAAAATAAACCATTTATATAGTGATTTACATTTTAAGCATGAGATTACCGGTTATATTATTGATTAATCATGCAATTTCTACGTTTTATTAGAAGTAAAAAATCATATACCTTTATCACGGTATGTTGGGAAGGTCGATACAACAATACTAATAGAACCCGATCGGTCTTTTAGAACCCAATAAACCTCAAATTTTATACCATATTTCCTAGTTTATACTCCAATCTTCATGAGCAAAGTGCCGATAACGTGTTGTCTGACAAATATTAGCCAACCATTGACGAAACAAGAAATATAGACAGATGGCAAAGTATAGTTTTGTATTCATATGAAACTGTGTTCAAAGGTGAAGGCTACCACCCCTTTATATAGTGCATGGATGTAGCAAGTTACATTAGGAAAGGTAGAAAGTCTAAAATCTCATTATTATCATGAAGGTTACGAATGTGGACAATACATCTAGCTACATAAAATGCATCACATCAGCAACTAGATTATTTATTTATTGGGAAAAACTAACAATTAAAACATGTTCTCAAACACTAGTACATATTAGTAATTTATAATTTTTTAATAAATCAATGATATAGTAGTATACATGCAGTATCTGAATGTCATTTTTAAAAAAAATAAAATGTTGTAATGATATAATAGTGTTAAGCATTTAGTGTTCCCAAATCTAACTTGTTTTTGCATAAATACAAGGCGGAGGGATAACAATATTTAGTGATGTTTTGCGTAAATACATGGACAGTTGCATGGGGCATTCGTTACCTGAACAATTCATACATACCGGTACGTGTATGATTAGGAGCGGCCCATACTCGTGGCTTGCCTAAAACGATAGATTTTTTTGTTGTCCATTTTTACTAATGCTGCATAGTAAATATAGGGGAAAAAAATTGTAATTGTTGAGATTCGAAACTTGGTCTAAGGGTACGAAATTAACTGAAGCTACCATCATCCATTGAATTACACAACTCAATAAAATTAAGTGTTGAATAATATATTGATAATACAAACAGATTTATAATTGTTTTGTTGTTATTAAGTTTTGTTACGATTAAATTTTTTCGGAATTTGGTTGCCCACGAACCAAGTATTCGTGGGCTTACCCCTGGGCCGGTCTTGTGTATGATACAATACATTCTGCCATACGTTTAAAAAAAAACCCAATTTTGAAGCATTAACTTCAAGCCCTAGGAAACAAAAAATTGTTCAACACCTAAATTAATCCATGTCATAACGTAGATAAACAATATTTAATCAACTCACATCACAAATATAAATTTAAATCAAATATATAAAATTAAACAAAACAAAAGATGGGAGACAAATGTAAAGAGTTGATGAATATAATGACATATACCAAGAAATAGAAGCAGGGAAGATGAAAAAAATACTGTTCACTTGTTATGTATTGGTCCATTTTATCTAAAATAGATATCACTCACATATACCGCTATATGTGACCCATTTTCTATAAATATTTTGGACTATCCATAATATGGGCCTCATTGCAAATCTGCTGTGAGTGATCTAAAAGAATGATGAATCAGTACTTAAATAAAATACCATTTTAATATGAACATTAAAGTTTAGTACATACACAAACTTATGTACCTATTTTAACATCATGTGTTACAACTTACATATCATCATTCTCTCTCCTTCCTCTCTCATAATTAGGAATGACAATTTTACAGGTTTCAACCCGACCTGATCTGATCTGACCCGTCGTGGGTCGGGTAAAAGTGTAATTATATTCGGATCGGGTCGGATTTAAATGGGTAAAAGTGTAACTTAAAAAATTACAACTTAACACACTCTCTCTCCTCTCTTTCATATATATTAAACTCTCTCTTTTATATTATTTTTATATTATAGTTCTAAATTAAATGATTTTTTAATCTAACTAACAAATTTTATTTCAAATATTTGACATTTATAAGATTTATTTTTTTTAAAGAAAAAATATTTTTTTAAAAACGGGTCAAATGGGTAAAAGTACAATTTTGTCCTCGAGTCGAGTCGGGTCTGATCGGATCGGCTTGAAACCCACGAAATTGTCATCCCTACACATAACAACTATATAACTCAATATTCTCATCAATTTAATTCAACTGATTACTATGTATCAGTTTCCATGCTAGTTTTTATATATGTCTATATATATGTGTGTGTGTGTGTGTGTTTTTTTTTTTAAAACTACAACGTTTCATAAATGATTATTGATTACATCTATTTAATCATCATTTATATATATGTATATAAAAACCATATAGCTACATGCATATACATTCCTCATTTTTTGCTCTTACTATTTTTCTTTTGGTTGTTGATGTTGTACTCTATTTGTTGCTCAATCTTTTTTTTTTAGTTTAAAAATATATTTAATGATATTTATTGAAACTCTCTCGACTTTTCGTATAATTTGTGAATAATACTAAGTAATATATCCAACTTTTCCCAATAAAGTATGTTATATGATGCTACATGCTTTTTCTCTATATTTCTTGTTGATACTTGATGATTTTCAATGATGCTTAGTGATTTAAAAAAAAAAAAAAACTTAAGCAATAATCATCTACTAATTTAGAATGAAAACAATCGTTAAGTACTTAAATGTCTCAAATATGGTTAACATTTTCCATCACAAGTTATCTGTTTGATTTGTTAATTTAGATTACCATACAGTTCATTTACCATTAGACACTAACTAAGAACTGCAGTCTAGAATAACAGTCAGCTAACAAGCTACTTTAAGATTATACAAATCACTTTCAAAAAGCTTCTTAGAAAAGAATCAAAGATCTTAAAACCATAAATCCATACAATACAACTGAGACAATCTATGTAGAAAATGATACTCCTATTCAGATCAATTATTAACCTATTCGAGCTATTTCGCTATACAATTTTCAGACTTCAGTCGATGGCTCGATGCTCACATGCAACATCAATATATTTACTTTACAAACCCAAAGGACGAAAGGACTTCTAACCACAACCTGATCAAATTAATTTTATCAACCCTGATCCATTTTATGTTGAAAATTTACTTCCCATTCAAATCGAAATTTACCTTAGTCGAGTTATTTCGAATCTTCATACTTCAGTCGATGCTCACACGCAATATCGATATGTTTACAATACAAACCCAAAATACAAAAAGGCATCTAAACAGTAAACACAACCTGATTCAACTAATTTTTATTAACTCGGTATAGCATACATTAAAAAATACATGAGAAAACTCATCTTACTCTATTCTATTGCACACAACTAGCTCAGGCAGTACTTAATGAAAGACAAAGTTCACCTTTTCTGGGATAATTATTTTGCTTTCTGGTTTGGCAAATTTATAGTTCCTTTGCATATTTGAGAAACAGTTTCCTTAGTTACTTGTATGATTTATTGGCAGATTCATTCATTCGGTTACCAAAGAGTAAAGATGAATCCCGTTAATCATTTTGAATCTAAAAAATATTAGTAACACTGCCACATACTTGACTAATATATATGTCTGGTATTTTCCACCACAATATAACAAATAAGGGTCTATATATATTCCAAATCCTCAACGTCCCTCATGCATGGACATGCACCACAGTGAAATCCAGCTACTACACTCCTAAAACTCAAAACGTACACAATTATATAAAAACACTTCAATAATTTGGTCCCGTCTGGCCGAGATTCATATACTGGGATCAAACTCAGACGTCAGACCGTTAAAAATGGGTTGGCCTTGGTTTTTATAACCCAACCCAGGCCATATAAATTCTAGCTCGGATGATCGGTCTGAGTTCATGATTATCTTTTACAGTTTTAACCGTAGGATTTATTGCTCGCATATCATATAGAAGCAATACCCTCCATTCGAATTGATTATAAGCTTTTTAAGAAATTCTAGACTTACATAAAGCTGGCTATACAATTTCCCAACTTTAGCCGATGCTCACACCAAACACCAATTTAATTACAATATAAGCCCAAATAGTAACAAAAGGCTTTCACCGCAAGAACCAATTGATTTATCAACTCGGCATATTAACTACATGAGCATTCGTCCTACTCTACTGCACACAATTCGCTCGGGCAGCACTCACCAAAAGATTGCAGTTGACTTTTTTTATAAAATTATATTGCGCTTTAATTTTCCGATTAACAGTTTTGAAGCATATCTCGGGCAATAGTTTTCTTCGCCACGAGTTTTCTTACTGAGAACCACTTTAGCACACTAAAAACCTTAGTCCATCTTTTCTGAGCGAAAGCAGCCGAACGAGCCAACAAAAAGCCATTAACAGCACTGTGAAGATCACTCGAATTTGGAGATTGGAGGGCATTATCGGCATCAAAAAACTGAAGATGGTCATCCTCGCAAAAAGCTCGACTTATGGACTCAGTTTCACTTATCAGGGTGTTCGCCACTTGGCTGGTAAAATCAAGATGTGTGTCGTATGTAATATCCATATTAGCAACATCATGAAATGCAAAATCATCCAAGCTATTTATTTCCCCCATTGAGTAAATAGATGGCATAATATCCGGAGAACATTCGCTCGGTTGTGGATAATCAAATCCACTTATTTTTTGAGAAGTGTCCACTATAGCTGCGTTGGAGTAAATTACGCTATTAAATATACGTGACGAACCAGTCCTTAGAGAAGCCTCGTCATCAAAAGGAATAACTTCACCCCAGTGTCTAAACGCATCTATAACCATGTTATGTGCTTCAACCTATAAATTGAGGGGGGGTGTTGAGAATACAAAAGATGGGCTTAAGAGAACGTATGTTTAAAGAGTTTATTTCGTGTGCATAGAAAAAATGTTTAATACCTTCTCAGGTTCGGAAAACTTATCCGCAGGAGTATGATGGCAATCGAAGAAAAGTCCTATAACTTGGCCAACAATATTGAAAGCTACACCAATTTTGCTTTGGGACGCAGTAGGATAGTAAAAATATAATCTTGGTTCAATGACACATGTTCTAGCATGTTCAATTGTAACATCCCACATCTTAGCAGACATACCAGTGCCAAGGACCTAGAAAAACGCAAAAGAAAAGTAAAAGAATGCCATAAACCTCACGTAAAGAAATATCGACTTTGAAATAAATTCATCTGCGACGTAAGTAAAGAATACATTTCTAAGTCTTGTAGGGTCTAAGAAGAGCAGCGTGAGAAAATCCTTGA
This sequence comes from Primula vulgaris, assembly GCA_963920805.1. Classification (NCBI taxonomy): domain Eukaryota; kingdom Viridiplantae; phylum Streptophyta; class Magnoliopsida; order Ericales; family Primulaceae; genus Primula; species Primula vulgaris. The sequence goes on along the minus strand of OY987214.1, from coordinate 32,357,671 downwards.
CAGTGTTGACTTTTTCCCTACTCAAACGCTTGTGAAACGCACCATCTTTCCCAATTTTTTCCAGCCGCCACACCTCATCAAGCAGAGAAGGAGGATGGTGTTTCTTGTATACTGCAAACATGAAAACACAAAAAAATAGATAATATTTAAGTCCTTGTTTAACTTCACAGATTTATATTTATTTTCAAAATCGATTGTTCAAGGCTTGGAATAAACTAAATAATCACAAATAAATGCTATAAGAGGAACAACATATACAGTTAGAAAAGAAGGCTGAAAAATGAAACTTATACGGTGCCAACAACATCGACAAATCCAATAAAAAACTTTTAGTTATTTTTGTTCTATCGATAAGGGTATAATGTCTCTTCCGAAGGGTCTTCCCATTTCCTTTCTGTTTCTACGAAATTTCATGCACTCCAAACTCGCATTTTGATTTTTTGGAATGCGAAGTTGATGATAAATTTATGTGGGGTTAAAAATCGACTTGCAAAGGCGGGAAGGCCTGAGACAACCTCACTTAATTTAGATCATATTTTTTACCCACAAAGCAATTTTATTAGAACAAAAGATAATTAATGTAATAATACAAGCAATAAAAAAACTTACATTCTCCACGGTGATCCCTAACAATAATGGATTCAGTCTTAGCTTCTCTTATTCTGATCTCATCAAAGTTTTCAAGAACTCTAGCTCCAAGCCTAAATTTACGGCTCCTTGTCCAGCTTGAATTATCCGTAAAAGAAATCTCTCCCACCAAACCAACTCCATCTTTAAGATACAAAACGGTCTCTCCATTGAGGAGAGGTTTCTTCCCTTCTCTTTCTCTCACTATATTGTTTCTAAACTCTTCAAGCGTCCAGTTCCCCCCTTCGTCACTGTCGAAATCTCCTTCAAGAACTACGAGCTCCACTTTTGCGAAGGATTCTGGACGAGAATTAACAACTTCTCCACTTGTAGCATCAACTAAAGCAACTTTGAAAGTGTGGAAATCTTCTCCTTCGATACGTGTCCCGGTGAATACCGGGAGAGAGATACGGGGTAGAAACTGCAATTGCAGACTTCTTGATTCACTAAACTGAATTTCTTTATCACGATTTCTACAAAAGAATACAAAAACTGTGTCAAGGTGGCCCAAAAGAATCTAATAAACTTGAACAACCTTGAGCATATTGGCCTCGCTTGGTTGCATCTCTTAATAGCAAAAGTGTATTATTTTTTGTTGGAGAGGGAAAAGAAGACTTTGAATTATATTATTAATGGGTGTGTTTGGAAGTTATAAAAAATTATAAGTAAAAAATAGTTAACAGTAGTGGAAATTGGGTGACAACTGAAAAGTAAACTTATAATACTTGTAACAAATCAACCAAATAAGCTCATTAGTGTACGTAAAGTGGCTTACCTCTTAATGCTGGTCAAATACTTCCTCAGAGCCAGCTCAACTTCTTCTTTCACCTACCAAAGATAGAAGATAAGTAAATACTAGCAACAAAATTAACTTAAGCTAGACATAAGCAAAATGTCAAGGAAGAAGATTGCGTCATGTAATCATGATAAACTGAAGTATTAACCAGAAAAACAATCAAAATGCACTAAATAACATGAAAACAGGAATTGTACAAAATAGATCTCATATTAGGCACTTACAACTTTTCGAATTAAGGGTTCCAACACAGGCTCCATGTAAAGCTGGATTTTTTGCATCCTTATCACCTCCAGTACCACACTGAAAAATCATTAAAAAAAGACGCTGAATGGGTGTTTCTTATTGGTAAAAGTATATAATTCAATGTCCAAAACCGCCTACGATATTAAGTAAAAAATAATATAAAGAAACTTATTTAAGAGACTAACAGAGGCGATTTGGCTAAAAGGAATAGGAAAAACTGTGCTTTGCAGCCGAGCCTATGACTGTCAAATACTAATAAATCATTACCAACACTGAAGTCCCGCCAGATTCTTAATTTTTTTAATTAAACTTCTAATGCAGCTATAGAAATTTGATCGAAAAACCAAAATTTCTCTCTCAAGGCCATACCACTCATTTACAGGTAAGTTCATTTCTTTCTTTCCTCTATACTCTTGTTGTTATAAATTGTTTGTGTTTCCTTTTTTTTATATTCTATGAAAACTTTTTCAGATTCGCTATTTAAACTCTTTAATGTAACAAGATTAGTCATCGCGGTATTTAGTACAGTATTATTAACTTACTTAATCTATTATACAAAAATGTGCAGCCAGACAAGCCCTTACCCATGAAACTCTTCGAGAAGTATGCAATTGTTACTCAAAACTATAAAATCATTACAAACATATCATTATGCATATACATATTTTTTCGAAGACTACCATTTCCAAAACTAAGGCCTTCTGTAGTGGCAGTTTATCGTTAAGCTCCATTTTTCTAAAACAAAAAAAGAAGCTGGATTGCATCTGGTTGACCAGTTTCAAAAAATCTAGATTTCTAATTTTTTTGGTCTTAAAAAAAGGTCTACAGCAAACCCAGCTTTTTACTCAACCAAAGAAAAAATACAACTTACTTGCTTAAAAGCTGCAAGTAAGCAATCCCTAAAGTGAGTGCAAACTGCGCAATACTTCATTTTGATCCTATCTTTTTTTCAAATATTATAAAATTATTACTTGAAAAGCCAAGGTCTTTTTAGAAGCCATTTTTAACTAAGCTCGCCTTTTTTTTTTTTTTTTGCAAGGGTAATCTGCAATTTGGTTGAAAAATTTAAAAACTGGGCTTTCTGTTTTTTTGGTCTTAAAAAAAGGTCTACAGACAACCCAGTTTCTTTACTCAACCTAAAAAAAAATACAACTGACAATCCCTAAAGTGAGTACAACCTGTACAATACTTCATTTTGATACTATCTCTTTATTCAAAATTAATAAAAGTATCATTTCAAAAGCTAAGGCCTTTTTGGGAAACAGTTTTTAACTAAGCTCCTCTTTATTTTTTTTGTAAAGGTTAATTTGCATTTGTTTTAAAAATTAAAAAGCTGGGCTTTGTGCATTTTTAATCTTTATAAACAGAAGCTTTTAAAAAAACCCATCATTTTTCTCAACTTATTTAAAAAAGCAAAATAAAAAAACTTGCATGCTTAAAAGCTACAAGCAAAATTCCCAAAAGTGACTAAATAAAGTCCATAACGTTAATTTTACCTATATTAAACGTTTAATACATGACAAATTAACCAACACAAAACCCCAGTGTACAACTAGCTTAACAGTGAATATAAAAGGTTAAGAAAAACAAAATCAAAAAAAGGTTACTTTAAAATGTAAATATAAATTGTTTTTTTATAAAAGCCTTTTTTTTGTAAAGGTTAATTTGCATTTGGTTGAAAAATTAAAAGGCTGGGCTTTTGAACAAACCCTCATTTTTCTCAACTTAAAAAAAAAACTTATATGCTTAAAAGCTACAAGCAAAATTTCCCAAGCTCCTCTTTTTTTTTTGTAAGGGTTAATTTGCATTTGGTTGAAAATTAAAAAGTTGGGCTTTTGAACAAACAAACCCATCATTTTTCTCAACTTAAAAAAATCCAACATATATGCTTAAAAGCTACAAGCAAAAATTCCCAAAAGTGACTTAAAAAGTTCATAACGTTAGTTTTACTTGTACTTATTAAACATTTAATAGTACATAAAAAATTTACTCAGTGTACAAATAGCTTGACTATAAATATAAAAGGTCAAAAAAAAAAAAAAAAAAAAGAGGCAACTTAAAAGCTAAAATATAGATAGTTTTATTTATAAAAAAGAAAAGAAAAAGAGACTTACTTTCTGAGAGACGAAAACCTACGGCGGCGTTTATCGTCGGAGCAGTAGGGTTCCGGTCGAGTCTTTCCGTCGTCTTGCCGCCGCTTCGGCGACATCTCCGATCAAAGCTAATTAACCTCTGATCATATATATAGAATTATAGTAGTATAATAATATGTATACAATATGACTGTATATATATATATTAAGTCTTTATGACATGTAATAAATAATATAGTAATATAAAAAGCAAACCGAACTGAATGAATATATATATATACTAGTCTTATTTAGATTTTGGGATGTTGGAGTTAATTTCATTTTCATCCTTGTATTTTTTGCTACTTTTTTAGTTTAAAGTTTAAAAACCCTTTTGTGATAATGCACAACCTTCTTAAATTTCATCCAATACAACGGTCACAACGGTTAATGATACGTACACTACTTCTATTCTCATTATCACACTAACCACGTCATCAATCGTATATGACAGAGAATAAAAGAGATTTGTATCAAACATGTTTGAGTGTTAAAAAAGTTTATTATATTTACGTTTCGACCAGTATAAATGTGACAACAAGTGTGGAAATAGTGTACATATCATTACCCGGTAATGACATATATGTTACAGAACAAACAACATTTTTGTGTTTAATTCTCTCACAAGAATTGCCGGATGAGTGTAAAAGGTGTGTGCTTATAATAATTCTAAATAAACGTTTGGTTAACGTGAACACTTTGAAATTTGAGAAGAAAAAAAGATGTTTGTTTTGCTTAAAAAAACTAGCTTTCTCATTTCATAGAAAATATTAATTATTGAGCTCGTTAACGAATACACAACTCGAACACACTGAAGCAAAAAAGATGAGCTTAAATGTGATGACACGGATTTCTATAGGAAATTTTGGTGATAAAGTAAGTGTGTGTCAGACTCAAATCGTCCGAATATGTGAGTATCGACATGATATAAAAACTAAGAGATCTCTTCTCCTTATCAACAAAGGCTTTTTAAAGACTCAAGACCCAATAAACTATGCCGAAATTGGACCAATTCAGATAATATTTTTGGTAAAAAGGATAAGATAGCCGTTCGTGCGGAGGGTTGAGTAGCTACACTACATACACTATCAAAGTCTTTATCTTGACGAAAATACCAGAACTAACATGAGTAGTGAAGAAAGTAGCTGGAGACACCCGCATAGCCACCTACATGAAATATTACTGTGATAATAGATCAATTCTTCGTATCACACTAGTCATTTTAAAGTCATGATGTCCAATACAGGGTGAAAAAAATGTGCAAAGCAGACATTATTTTTAGTAAAAGTTGTAGGTAGCAACTCGTAATATTAAAAGTTGCAAGAGAATAAAATATGTTTTTTTTTATCCTTTTACACATATTTTGTCGATTAAATTAATATCTTTAGAATATATCTAATTATAGCCAGAGTAAAAAGAGCTACTAGTTTTTTTATTGATATGATTAGGAGGGAACACTTTGTGTTATGAGGCCCATGTTTGCAACGATCTTAATTACTAATATTATTTTCAAGTCATATTTCATAAAATAAAATAAGATTACCAGAGGCCATGAGCTCAAATTTTTTTAAGTTCTACTCACCCGGCACTATAAAAAAAAGTTTAAAAACTGTTTTTAAATTTAAAAAATAACTTATAATCTCTTTTTGAAAAATATTAAAATGTAAAAAAGAACTTAAAAACTGTTTTTAAGCTAAAAATGTATATTATAATCTCTTTTTGAAAGATAATAAAGTGTAAAAACAACAACTTAAAAACTGTTTTTTAGTTTTTTTTTTTTTTTTTTTTTAGTGTTTGTTTGAATTATTAAGTAACAAAAATATTAAAGTGTAAAAAAATTATTAGGTAACGTGGACTTAATTTTTTTATGAAAGTAGTGAGCTATGAACAAAAATCTTATTAAATTGTGACTGACCACCAATAAGGCGTATTAATTAAATGTAGGTAAAATACTAAATTTGTGATTTATGGTGTATTTAGAGAAATATTATATTGAGTTCGATATTAATAATGCTCTAGTTGAATCATACTAAAAATGATATTGTTAAACCGATATTGTTATTGCTCCCTCAATTTCGTAGATTATGTATGTGTACTTGTTCTTAAATATGAAGTATAATGAAAGTGGTCGGTTATTTTAGAAGGACTGAAATAGGGTAAAAGAGATAATAAATATCACAAAATCTTAACTTAGTTATGGGTTACTCATATTTAGACAAAATAATAATAATAACTAAAAAAGTAGAGAGTCGAGAATATGCTGTGCACAAGAAAATATGTAATGAGTATAATGCTTGCAAACTTTTTAAAATCGATCTTAAGGATGTCAATATTAAGCCAATGAAATGAACAAAAACAAAACAAATGGCATGGCACCATTATTGCTTTAGCACAAAATATATTTTCAATCGGAAAACTCAATATCTTGTTTCTTATTAACGGGCTAGTTTAGGACTTAGGAGTATTAGATGAATGTATAGGGTTTAAATAATCAAACGATTGTAAAGAACAAAGACTAAGTTGAATAAGTTAAAAGATACGGTGAGATTAAATGAACATCAATTTACACATCAATTTGAATAATTTTTTGTAAAAACGATTCAAATTAATATTTGGTTAATGCAGATCTCTACGGTTTCACGATGGGAGCATAAATATGCGTCTTGTTTTTCTTTCCCGATATGTATAATGACATGTTTTGAATTTTTAAATTTTATCATAATTTCCAAAACATGTCCTTATACATCTCGGAAAAAAAAAACAATATGCATATTTGTGTTTCCGTCGTGAAACCGTTGAGATTTGTATTAGCCAAATTTTGATTTGGAACGATTTTATAAAAAAAGTGTCTAAATTGATATACAAGTTGATGTCCATATATACTCCAATTATTTGTAATTACAAAATGAGCAATGAATTAAATTAGAAAGATCCAAAAAGATGGCAGACTTCAGTTGCTATCTAGGGGAGTACTGTTTAACGTACATCCTGATTTTTTGCTGTCTTGGTTTTCACAATTTTCGTTATTTTTTTTTATGCCCAAAAAAATCACGATAAAAGTCTAAAATAAAAATAAAAATAAATCAACATACATAAGATTGGTTTTTTCTCAATTTAATTTAGTGTTGCTGTACAGTAGTTACTTTTAATAAACTCGATTTTTTTCCAGTCTCATAAAAATAGAGGATTTATGTCATCGAGCTTGGAAGTTTTAAATTACTTTTTTCAAGCTAAATAAAAACACCAAAAAACAGCTTAATTAGTTTTAGCATCCTTTCTTCCGTTTTTTTAATACGTTCAAACTTCAAATCAAAGATAAATAATGAGAGAGTGAACGTAAAAGTTGCATGCAAAAACTAAAAAGGCCTTACAATGATGAAATAATTAAGAAGTATTAGGTGAATTTTTGTAATCTAAAGTTGGTTTATTCGAAAGTAAAAGTTTCCACCAAACTATTCAGAATATAATTTCCGTATTTTTCTTTTACAAGTCCGATAGTATCTTTATATATGTTCGGTCACATGGAAGAATTTCACGTTTAAAAATGCTTAAGAAACTAAAAAAAATAGTATTATTCATGTACCTTTCTGTCTTCTTCTAACTAGTTTTTTCCATCACCTTTTTATAGATTAAAAATCTTTGCAATTATAAGCTGGTAATTTGTATTGGCCTCACGATAATACACAACATTACTTCGTCTTTAACAACACACCTTCTATATATAAAAATTAACAAGATTTTGATTTTATTTAATTTGGGAATGGGCGAGAGATAGATAATGATGGGGATAGAAACCGCGTTATGGACCCAACATCTATCACACACGGAATAGCTACGCATTACTGGGCCCCCATTAATTGTTTTGATTTTTTCATTTTCATTTTTTTTTAGATAAACATTATCAAATAATCCGTACGAATCGTGTGCGATATGCAGCGATATAAATATATGATCTGAAAAAATAAAATAAAAATATTTAAAAAATTCATAAGAGTGATTCAATAAATATATTATTGGCCTGTGCCTTACTCTATGTATGATATTATTGGACTATTGGGTTTTACTCATAGTGAGCCTATGTTGGGGTTTCTACTCTATAACTCTTTATCTTCTCTATATAAATAAGGTTATGGTCGACTTGTATTCATACATTTTGATTAATAAAGACCATGTTGTTGTCTCTCTCTATATTCTCTCCCTATATCTATATACATATATATGTGAGCTAATATGTCACACAACACGTTATCAGCACTTTGCTCGCGGGGACTAAGATATACGCTCGCATATATTGGAAATTTTGGTAAACGCACGGATATTGACTATCTATAAAACTTTGAGGTTTATCCGGGTTTAATTGAGTTATTATTATATCGACCTTTATCAACATACCTGGAGTACGGTATTTTTTTATACCGTGCAAGGATAATTTTTACGAATAAAATTTAAAAAGTCTGTTTATAACATGAATTGATGCATGCGTAACTTAGTTACTGTTACAATGAATTACATGTTGAATATAACATATGAATTGATCAAGAATATTAATTACAATAGTTACATCATGTACTTGTTATGACTTAGAAAAGTCAATATTTAATCATTGTATAATAGAGTAATTTACTAGTAGTGATTGACTTACAGATTACAAACACCAATGATTATGCTGTTAATTTATGATGAACATATATACCTAATTAAGTCCAGTTTTTGACCATACTAATTAACATATATGCTACAACGATAGCTTGTGATCTGATCTAGTATGACTCATTAGTATATATGTTTGAATCTGTGATCTGTTTAAAATTTGGTAAATAGATGCATGTGGAACTTGTAATTAGTCAATTACCATGAGTTAATATTTGATTCCTTTCATGATATAACGAATCTTGTGAATTATCTTGTATGTAACTTGCGTGTATATTGTAAATTGGTAAATAAAATATATTACGTACATGAATGATTTAGTTACCATGTATAGAACTTACACATATAGCAATAGAATAATTAAATATTGAGTAATATCTTGCTTAGTGTAAATTGGTAAATTTAGATTGTGCTAATATGTACTACCATGCTACTGTTATATTATTTAATCATGCAAGCAGATACGATCAATGTATTTATTTATTGTCATATACACTTGTTTAAAATATGATAATTTGCGAATAATATATTTTCACATTTAAGTTGGAAAAATTATGAACTTTCCCTAAATAGGCTCACCTATTTGGATACGATGTCTAGAAAAGATATAGGCGAAAGTCGATATCCTAATGAGGTCGGGTTTTAAGTGGCATTCGTGCCCTCCACCCTCACCGTCTTTCCTGGTCGTTTTTCAAGTAGAGCTACCGAAAGGGGTTGACTAAATAATAATTTCCCCGAGTGTGTTTATATAGTGATGTATGTTTCGCCGAATTGGTGTCTCTGTATCGACCTGTCGTTCGTTCAATTAGAACTTATTCACATTAAAAACAAAACTATTTTTCGAACCTGTCGTTTCCAAATAAAGTTTACCACTGTGTCACAGGGTTAAAATATACTTCTTACATGTGTACTCTTTTGTCCTTCGATTAGAGGTTTTTTCCACTGAGTTTGTTTTGTAGTCAGTTACTTACATGATATTGCGGCCTATATCATTCGGCTACACAGTTTCTCCTAGGTACCGGTTTTGTCCCACACTAAGTTTTTCGGTCCTAAAGTTTTTATGTGTTTAGCATTGCGAATGAACTCGACTCACATCGACAACATGAAGACGAACAAATTCCAAATTAGGAGTATTGTAGGATATTATTGGCCATCTTGGTTATTACTCTATTGAGCATATCTTGGGCTTTCTAGCATATGTAACCCTAAACTCTATTATATAAAGAGGGTCAGGGTCTCTTGATGTATCTCTCTGTATTACTCATTAATGAACAAACAATTCGTCTTGTTGTCTCTCTCAATATTCTCTCTCTATATATATATACATATATATGTGAGCTAATATGTCACATAACAATTTTCATTTTTTTAGATAAACATTAACAAATAATCCGTACCAATCGTGTGCGATATGCAGCGACATAAATATAACATCTGAAAAAATAAAGTTAAAATATTTAAAAAATTCACAAGAGTGATTCAATAAATATATTAAATTAACAACCATTCATAAGAAGTTATAATGTTAGTCCAAGCATCCGAAAGCTACTCTCTCCATCTATGAATATTATCGCTGTGAAACTTTGATTTTAATTTTAGTTTAGCCATAATTCTTGACTTTTTTAATAGTATAGAAAATTCCCTAAAAAAGCATACACTCAACACATAGATACTTGCGTTTAAATAACTCTTATGATAAATGGTTAACATCAAAATAAAAGGATCTTCACTCTTTGGGCGTTTCTTAATTGGTAATTTTACTCACAACAATCCATTTTGTGTACATAGTTTATATGATTAATTAATAATAATACTATAGTTGTTAGGTACAATGCTTCGTTTCTGCCTAACAATGCTAGAGGAACAAAGTACGTATATATTTGCTCTATCTTTTACCTATATATTATAATTACTTACATTCTCGAGTTCTCGATAACTAATGATTCAACAACGTACGACCTACCGTTAACTTAACTCTAAAACAAAGGACGTAATATATATCACATATGTTCTAAAATAACTGTTCACTTTTCACTATAATATAACTCACATAAATATTTGAAATGTGTCATATAAAATACGGGACAGATTGTGATTCGCGAGAGTCCAGATCTAGGTTAAATCAAAAGGTAGGGAAAAGAAAATAAAAAATATAAGAAAACTGGCTACATTAATGTAGTAATAATTTTGCAGTTGGAATTTTTTTCGTAGGGATCAAATTGTATCTACCATTGATCGTAATCGAATATTCAAATCTTAAGGTGAAGTCCAACAGTGGTTTGCATAGTTTGAATCAAATATTCAAATCTATATATATATATATTTGATTATTATTTACTTATTAACTGTATCACTAACAGCTCTTACAAGTTGGTAAGTGACTTGTTTCACAATTTTGTAAGGTGGTACGTACATTTGGACTTTTTTAAATAGAATTTTGTAAAGTCATAACTATTATCAATGTCATGGTAGGAGTAGAACTAATTTCAAATGATAATGTATTATCTAACCGATGCACATATGTCAACCGAATGATTTTCCCTTCTTTTTTTCTTATATCATGAAGACATGAACCAATTAAGTCTACAAAAATTTCAAAACTTTGAAAATATTAGTGCAGGCTACTGAAAGTTTGAGGATCAGATTTTTTTTTATTTTTTTTTCAAAACTATAGGGAACACTGAGGCAATTTAAAATATTATAAGATGAAGTCGAAACCGATAAGTATGTGTTGTGTTCAATATTTATAATGGCAAAAATAGTGCAATTTAGCCTAGAAAATATAACTCTTGTAAGAGCTAATTAACTAGTAAACTTGTAAATACTAATCTTAAATAACAATATTCTCTACTTCAATGTAACTTGTCTTTGAAGTTGTGCCCGTAATGAGTTCAGTTTATAACTCATTTCTTCAAGCAAACTCATATATGAACTATCATTATCAACTTAAGTGGTTTATACTTTTAAAGTACTTGACAAAATTAACGAAAATTAACTTTAAATATCAAGGATATGTTGAAGCAAGCGATATTGAGATTGTCATTTTTGGCTAACAAGTTACAAGATTAGACATTTCGTCATTTCGATAGAGATGTTAACCGGATTTGGGGAAGCACATATATATATTCCCAAAAATATATAGGTTAAAAAATCCAACTATCAATTATATGCATGCGTCCATGCAATTGCTTGAAGCGAAAATTATGTTACGTTTTTCCTATAGATTAATTTTTAAGACTAAAAAACAAGAAGTTTCCTCACAAAAAAATGTAATAACAAACTTAAGCACGTGAAAAAAAAATCTGTATATAGCTTGTTCTATCAATATCATGGTTAGGAAATTACATTCAAGTACAGCATATAAATATAGAAACTAGTACCGTAGTTTATTGCTTTAGTTTTATAACTTCATTATGCTTAAATTTTTCCTTATTTTCTAGCTAACTGGTTTCAAAGATAAAAAGGAGTTTTAAAAATATCTGAACACATGCCTTATACCATATATTATGTTTTTTATTATTATGTATATAATACTCCTATATAAAGGCCACATGCAGAATTTGATCATATTATGAAATGAAATAATCAACTGAAGTTAGAGTAGGGATTTAATCTTTCAACATGTGTATATTAGGTTTTTATATATTACAGAACTGTAATTCTAGCTGAACCTCTTGTCCATAGTTAGTTTTTAACCACTATTAATTAATTACAAATCTATTTCAATTATTTTTTTCACAGGACAAATATGAACCTCAGTTGCCAGATCCATGCTATGTATCACATGTTCATGAATTGTTTTTGTCACGAATGTATTATTAACCAGCAGACAAAATTTCCTTTGAATTTCATCTTTTTATGTTTTTATGTTTGATGATTTGTTTGAGAAAAAAATATAAAGAGACAAGTTTGTGAAATTCGTGGAAGTTTCCTTCAAAGATCTCACGATGACGAGATTTTGGACTCTTATCTATAATAATGACACTAAACAAACTTGAAAAGATAGTTTGATTGCACTATATATAGCAAAGTGTTGTATATTTGCTCAAAAGTATCCTAACTTTTGAATTCATGCTCGAAGGTTTAATAAGTGCATTCATTTATACAAGGCCTGAAATTCATACTTTTAATTTTATATCCCAACTTTTAAATTCATGCTAGGTGGTATAATCTGTGGTATTCATTTATGGAAGAGCCGAACTTCATGTGGATATTTTCATTTTATTATCGCATATTTTCAAAAAATACCAAGTCAAATACTAAAAGTCCTAATGCATACTATCGCATTTTAGAACTTCATGTAGATAATTTCTTCTAATCATCGCAAATATTTTTCTTAATGGGGAGAGCTTTCTCCTTAGTTGCATGTCACTTATTTTCAATGAGTTGCTATCATTAATTATAATTGGCCAACCCATATCAAATTTTATGACTTTGTGTACCTATGTACAATGCAATGATCTATTTATAAGCTCTAATACATTGCAATGGATATGCATGGTTTAATTCTGCTAATGTTGTTACGCTAAAAGAGGGTAAATGTGATTATTTTTTAGCACATAAACTAAACCAAACACCCTAGGCAGCTTTCTGAAAAAACCGATCATACCGGATCGGACAGGACCAAAACTTAATCTGATCGGTTTGGTTTGGTTTACCATCCCAAAATTTAGAAACCGAAACCAAAATGAATCATGCATTGGATTTGGTTTAGCTTTTGCCTTAAACCGAACCGAATCCTGCCCTTCCAAGGATATTGTTTGGCTAGTTAAAAACTTTAAACCAATGTTAAAGCAAATGTAGATTAAAACGACAAGCATCCTTGAGATCTTCACACTTAGGTTAATCACAATTTATAAATGCAACACTGGACATTTATTCTTATTTTGCAAATTAACCTCAGTCGTTAAGAAAGCTTTTTTTTTTTTTTTTGCGTGTGTAATTTGTCTTAAACATTACCCTATAAAAGCCAACTCGTTTAAGAAAATTTAATACTCCATGTGTAAATAGTACTAAATACTACTCCCTCAAATGTTATACTACAAGTTTAAGAGGAGGTACCCTGGGTCCAGATACTTTTTGTACGGATTATCCTACACTGACAAAGAATCATGTCTTAACGAACTTGCCAACTCGTAGGTATATTTGTCCACTTATAAATTGTGGTCCATGAAAAAGATTGGGCTTAATTTATTCTGATCATACCCATGTTCATATGACCCTTTTTTTGTGTTTTTTTGACAGAAGAATAATAGTAAATCAATCGATTGATTTGTCTATATATCAAATAATGAACTATAATACATTAAACAGTTATATACAGAAATTTATAGGTCTATTACAGACATATGGTGGGTGCTCTGAAATGACTATCCATCATTGTACAAAGTAGAGTTTTACTGGTCTTGAAATGTTACTTTATGAGTTAAAAAAACTAATAACTAATTAAATGTCTAAAACTACTTTTTTTCTTCTTCTAATCTTTCACTTTGTACGAGTTAATAATAAGTTGTTTATCTAGCTAGTATAAAAAAATGAAACATTAGTTATACGAAGGCGAACACAAGATCTTCACAGAAGATACGCCTACAAAATGAAACGTTGGTTATTGGAAGACCGAAACCGACACACATTTATCAACCCATTTATCATTTGTCATTATTTTAAACCATGCAGTGGAACAAATAACTACGTATATACCCTTGTTGAATTGGAGTACCACATCTGTGTTCTTGTTCAAATTTATACATGTTCTTCTCTGACATTTGCCACAAAAATTATCTCCGACCGCTTAGCGATATTCATAACCTTTATAATTGCAGAAAGTTACAACAGTCGCTTTTTTTTCCTTTCTAAAACTAAATTCTAAGATTGAAACGGCTAAATAAAACTTTTGACTAGCATAGTCCTAGATATTCGAACTTTTAACAACTATTGTCGGGCGAAGTGCGTTTGGATATAGATAATTAAGCTCAAAATTAGGCCCTCAATTGTCTTTATAGATAATGCATGTGGTCATATAAGTAGTTTCATCACACTCCAATCAAATAGAATAAGAGTCATTTCAGGTGAGCAGTTGATGTTGCAAAAATAGTTCCTGTATGCCTCAACTCTCAATTACAGTACTTTCAGAGATCACTTCAATTTTTCATCGACATTTATATAGTAATATAATAAGAACATGATTCCTATAAACAGTTAAATTACTAGAGATATATTGACCAATATGACCTTCAAACCGACTACTCCATATTAAGTCGAAGTAAAAAACTTCATTTTTTCTTCTTTTGTCATCTCAAATAAACCGATGGCTGTACTATATATTGATCTCTGTGCTCTTTTAACTAGCCATTTTCTGAGTAGCTTGTGCAGCAAAAAATTATAAATTACAAGCAAAAAATTTGAACAAAAATTACTTGTGCTGAGACATGTATAAATACAAGTAAAGAGTTTCTCCTCTCTTTTTGTATTCTCATATAAACTGGTATTTGCATTACAATATCAATCTCTATGCTCGCTAACTCGTCATTTTCCAAGCTTTCATGCGAACAACCATAGCCCGCAAAATCCAGCCATGCTGCACGATCTTCGCCTACAATTGATGGCATCCACCCCGCAATCCTCGTCGAGCAAACATCTGTGGTCATCTCGAATATCAGTGATATGGCAGGCGCTCTCGATTTGTGCCATGTCATTGCCAGCTGTCAACGTTGTTGCTGGGCAAACTTGCAAAGACATAGAACTCGTCCGCTTGGGCCGCTGATCACTCTGTATTTATGATAACTTTATTCTTTAGACATTTACTGTGGAATATGCAACGGAATAGTTTTATTGCTATGACCCAGCCAAGATAATTATTGCGAAGTTGAATTAAACAACCGAGTATTCGACCAGAACCACCAATACAGATAACTGTGAAATTCACAGTTATTTTTGCAGAAGAGGTGCATGATGCCTTCCCCCCCAGTGGACAGGATAATGTCTCATCATCTTGTTTCTTTATTGCAATAGAGATTAATGCTTATGGTTTAAAGAAAGATATTTTCTATTAAAGTTGTCTGGGCCAAAAATATACACAATTACATCAACAGAATGAAGTGCAAACTGTGAGTTACTAATGTCCCCCAAAACAGTGAATAGTCCTTAAACACATGCTGAATAGTTGTTCAAATTGTACTATATTGCTAGGGAAAGAGGAATCATGTGATGTCCACTATAGCTAAAAATTAAAATCATGAACAGCACATAGGAAATTTAACAGTCAATAATCAGGTGGTGAGCACAGACACTGGCATAATAACAGGACGCAAACGCATATGCGATTTCACTAAAATCGGGTCTTTTACGTTATGTTTGACCAAAACTCTACACGGGATCTTTTACATCATTTAACCAAAACTCTAAATCATAGAGAGAACATTACCATTTCAAAAACTGTAGATATTACGTAATAAATTAGCTCAGCAATGTATTTTACAGACCCTAACACAACAATTTACTACTTATTCTTCCCAGGTGACTGAACATAACAGCCAATAGCAAAAAAATTAGTAATTCTGGGATCCAAGAATGATGGCTTTGATTTTGCAGTGAAAAAGAATAAGTTGCTATTAAAGAAAGTCTTTTCAGGCCCATCCAAGAAAATTCTACCAGATTAACTTAACTACACTAAATTCACATTCGCCAAGAAATAGGAGAAGGTTATTTTATACTAGTATATGGCCAAAGAACAAAAACGAGGAGATCCAAGAATCAGATATCAGAAACGGCAACACTTGCTAAAAAAAAAATCACCTTGACAGAAGTCCAATTGCTTGGAATATAACTCTGTGGAAGCCTCTCATGCCAAGCACTCACAACTGGAAGCGGATGGCCTTCGGTTGTGAAAATATAATTTCGACCATCCAAAAATGAATCATCATACAAAAGATACAGATACTTGCACCTACAGGAAGCCATTATCCCGAAAGAATATACTAAAAATACAGAAAAACAGAGTCCTTTTTGCAATAAATTCAAGTTCATAGGAACGCATAAAGTAAATTATTAACAATTGGATGAAGTTATGAGAAATCTCACGTTTCAGCGAGGAAAAAACTATGTTGATGATCTTCTAATTGCATGGTAGTAACATCTCTGATACTTGCGAACCCACCCTCAACTTTGGTGTATAAATTGAGAGAATCTACCATTGTTTCACCCACTTCTAGAAACCATGGATCTGATAAGAGAAACATCATATACACAAAAGGTGATATTATATTAGAATCGAGGTTAGAAGGTATCTAGATTGAACAAGTCGTACTGGACTTTTTCTTTTTCAGGAAATCTAAGATTATAAAGTACAGAAAAAATTGAAAAGATTATCAATGATTTGTATTTTATATTCTTCTCATTTTTAAATTTCAACTTCCAAAAAAACAAGTCGACATGAATATGTACACGAGTGACCATGAATAATTGATATAAAAGAGACTCAATCAGGAATGAGCAAACCTTTGGTGGCATGATAAAGATAAAATGTAGATTCGGCCAATTCAGGCCGTAAAGGATAATACTTCTCTGTAGGGTGCAACATTTGACGATCTAACAAATACCTAAATAATAATAAAGGTCATCATAATTACACCAATGTAGGTGCTTAATTTTATTACTTAAAAATGAAAAAAGAAAGTCAATACTAGCAAGAAGTAGAAGACCTTTCCGGTATTACTCCAAACTTTTCCCACACAGAAAAGAACTCACGGTGTGACGAATTAGCAGCCTCAATATCTCCAACAAGAACCTATTTAACAATAAATTCATCAAAATATGCCCAAAATTCAAGTCTGAAAATGTAAAAACGAAAGAAAAAGAAAAAAACAGTTGTAATTACCTGTACACCAGGCCAGAAAGCTTGTAGGCTAGTAAGTTGCCAATAAGTAGCTTGTCCTGTCCTCATGTCGGCTTCATGGTACCTATATCGGAAATAATTCAATTATACCATTTATAAAATTATAATTCTCCAACCACTCAATTTTGACGAGGATAATTGGTTCTCTCTAAGGATGTCCATCATACCAGCTTTAAATAGTTCAAGCACATGATAACTGATTCTCTGTAAGAATGTCAATTATATCAACATCTTTAAATAATTCCAAGTCAAAGAGATAATGTCATGGTTTGTACATTATGTTTAAAAATGTGTAAATGAGGGTACTCATGATATTTCAAATCGGACGGAAGATTAAATTTCAAAAGAGTAAAAAAGAAATAAACTGATCATGTTTAAGACTATTCCTCGGTACTGTACCATGAACCATGTCGAAAGTACTTTTGCACAGCAAGGTAAGCAGACTGAAACATTCTCCAATACTCATCCCTTCCGAAAAGAATATAGCCTTTTAATAAATATTCATAAAATGAATCAACCCCTGAAATAATCACAAGTAAACTATTATCAAAGAGAACAGTCCCCTTGGGATAAGTACCTGTTTTGTGTTAAATTTTGCAAAAAATGGATAGAAAAAAGATGTTTTAATTAGACGAAAACAGGAAAGATCTTTGTTATAGTCTATCTTTCAAGTATTTTCTAAAAGTAAGAGATGGATGAGGATGGAGAGGGAAAGTGTGTTGGCATGAGAAAACACAAGAGAAGAGTGAAATTTGAGTTTTCTTTTATCAGAATCCGCAAAACACCAAAATTTTCTTTTAGATTTTTCAGTTATTAGCTGTTTTAGAAATAAAATACGCAATCAAACTTGACTTCTATTCTTATTAACATAAAACAGAGAAAATCTCTCATGCCAAAAGCTGCACTTGTACCTCACAGTTAGTAACTCAACCTGGAGAAGACTATATCAAGGATGACAGAGGAAATGGAGGGCCAGTTTGTTGGGAGGTTTATTTTAGGCCTTTTATCCTATAGCTCCTATTTTTAAGAAAACTCATCCGCGTATGAAGTTTCAGTTTGTTAGAAAGTTTGCATCGCCGAAACCTCATGAAGGCAAACCAGAAGACATGTCATGGGCATAGTTAGATCAAACGGTATAACTAAAACTCCATGCATCTGACAAAAATATATAATACCTTAAATTTAAGCCAACCGGTTTTTCCATTCAGAAAAACCTTTCTTCGAAATTTTCCAAAAACCGTTTTCTGAATATTCGACAAAATAGGCCTGTAAAATCATAACAGGAAAATATACAAATCTAAGAAAATTACCAGCTCCAATCCCTGATGAGTACTCTATCCATTCACCAGCTTCTACATCCAAAGTTGTTCCTAATAAATTCAAAGAACTTCGCATACTCCACAACTTTCTAAGAGCACGTACGGCTGCAGATTCAAATCTTGGATCACCGGTTAATCGTGAAAGTGCACCCATCTCAAGTATTAATGAACCTGAATCCGTAATTAAATTTTAGCTAATTGCATTTCTTTAATGGCTTCATTATTAACCAAGAAAATATATGTTCCTCACCACATCCAGATGTGCTTGTTTCCGTTGTCTCATTCTCCATCACTCCATACTGTTTTACAGAATTTCGCATTGATGTGGTATCATAAATCCTTTTCGAAAAACAAAAAACCCAGCAAACTATACTTATACTTCCAAATTAAAAAGTATGTCCAGAGAAGATTGTAATGAAGAGTATCAAAATTTATGCATTGCAAGTGCACGATATTTACCAACAAAATTATAATAAAAGTGGGATGTGACATATTACAAAGATTAATAGTTAAAACCCGCTTCTTTACTCATAAAGTCTTTTGCAGTATACACGTCTAAAAACATGAGCGTGCAACCGAAGATTATTTGCACTAATAACAAACATGCCATAAATGTTGCATCAGCGTATTCTTTGGTATAAAAAACCCAGGGTATTCACAACTTACAAGAACAATAACGAGCCTATCAACATGTTCTGTTTCCAGAAAACTGATGTCATAAACAGAAGAGTACTGTGTGCAAATGATTTTGACAAACTTACATAAAACAGCTAACCAAGTCATAAATAATGTAAACTTGCTGAATTCATTACTGATTATCTATGCTAAGAAAAAAGTTATAATGAAACATTGCAAGAGCAGCAATGAGTAATTTAAAAATGTTTTATAGCACATACTATAATATAGTATATATTACAGGACTTTAAACGTCTGAAATTACATTGGGTAGTTTTTAAACTTGTAAAAGGTACCTTTAAGTTAATCCATGCATATGGTAACCCTGTCGGTGTATCAAAAGCAGGTAAAAGGCGATTTCCCAAATCCTCAGCCAAATTGAGAAGTTGATTTTTGTAATCAGCGTTTTTTAACCTGTTTGTAGAATCAGTTGCAAGAATGTGAGCAGATACTAGTCCTCCAAGAACTCTTATGTTGCACTACAAATAGCAGAAACACCATTAAGTACCAAACTGGAATCTAGTTTTTTCTCACATCGAATCGAAATAACCTAGTTGGAATATCAAATAAAAACCTTGAATGCATAAAATTAATACCTCAAAAAGATTTACCCTTGCATCAACATCAAAGGTCAAATTTTCAGAAAGCCACATAACAGATTTCTCAAACTCTGTGCCGTTGCCCATAATAACAAGACTGCAAGTGAAGGAAATAAAGAAATATAAAGTTCGCATAGAATAAAATACATTTACATAGCAAAAAAAAAAATGAACTTGGAATAGCCATAAATTACCAAGAAAATATATTGAAATATACCTGGATAATGATTCAATAAGTGTCATGGCAGACCCATTATATTCTTGTGGCAAGCGTTCAAGCTAAAAATTGAGAGTAGTTACATTTAGAATTTGGATTTTATAGATGTTGCTGAAACAGAACAAAAGAATGTGATATGATTACGTTTAGATTTCCGAGCTCGACAAGGGAATCAGTGTAAGTCTTGGTGAGAGGCTTTAACTCATCATGCTGCAAAAACAAGGGATAATATTTTTATGTCGTCTACAAGAAAGAAGAAAACTCTAGCCACAAGTATTAATAACTAGAACTGACCGGAAATGCATGGGTCATATAGTTGTCGTACGCATGATAAAACCTGTAAACAAAGAGAATAGAAAGTGAATACATTTCGGTTGTTGATAAAATAAGGTAATTGAGAAGAAAAGCAAAAGGGTTATCACATTCTTCAGTTTCATCTCGGGCAAACCACGGATCTGAACCTAAGAGGGGGAGGTTAATAGTTTTTTCCCCCTCGAGGATAATAGATTTTATGACAATGTTGTGTTTTAGTTTTGTTAAAAATTTATGTGCAAACTTTTCTTAAAAAAGCATTCTCCTACTTAACATACTATTGACTAATTCCCGTAACTCAGAAAGCAAAAACATGTATTTTTTCACTTTTTACCAAACACAAATTCGACACTTACAAGTGCTCCCAGAAGATTTAGTTTTTTTTTTTGTCTACTAGATCAACATAAATATTATCAAATGCGCACAAGTTAAAAATCCCCCCATTTAAAAACAAAAGATCAAAATTTGTATACTCAAATGCAGTATACATCATAATATATACTTCTACAGACCGAAAAGAGCTATGGATTAAGAGCATTTCCAATGTCAACAAATGCTAGTTGTCTAAAACTGAGAATTGAACTATCTGCTCAATGAGATGAAGCATATTGATACTGACTAAAATAAAAACAGCTCCGTGATTAAATCAACCATAGGAGGAATTAGGTGGTGACAAATTGAGGTTTATATCCTCCAATATGACCATTTAGTACAAAGTTTGTGATTGAATAATCACGGGTTAAAATCGTAAAAGATTGGATACAGATGCTTTATGATGTATGATGCTTGATATGTATCAATTCTATAAAAAAAACAATATTTGGGATTTTTGATAAGTAAGTCTGAAAGTATATACTAAATATCAACTTTCCCACCAAAATTCTATATTTCACCATATATTAACTAATACTAATAGTCTTACCCATCCCATAACAACAAAAATTAACACAAAAACGGGCTTCAGCAAGTATCTGAGCAAATCACTGTTTTTTAACTCAAAAGAACTGTATAACCATGGTAGAATAAATTTTCTACATCACATTAATATCAAATGCTGTTTTAAAAAGCTCGCTTTGAAGCAAAGAAACTCGATCCAATGCTTTCTGGCATAGCTCTAAAAGTCGAAAACTAAGCGATAAGGGTTTTGTGAAATCTTCTAATTTGTCAATGGGTAGTTTAGCTCTTAGTTGCAGGAAGCTTCCGAACTGCCGACGCTTCCGCCTCGGAAGCTCGCACCCGCACTTCCGCGCTTCGGAAGCTCGCAGAAACTTCCACAATATAACCTAACCCTAACACACCGGCTCATATTTCTATGCTAACCTGGAAGAGTACTACATTTTTCTTTTTTCTTTTTCAAGTATTGGGATAATTATTATCGTTTAATTGTATTTTATTACATAAATTTATAAAAATAAAAATTTTCCTAACGCTTCCGATCACGCTTCCTCACTTCTACACCATCCGCTTCCTCGCTCCCGCTCCCTTACACGCTACCGCTCCCGGTGCAACTATTTTAGCTACCTTTTTCGCTTTTCACAACATTGCTATTAAATGATCTGAAAATACTTACTCAAGGGATAAAAACTACTAAAAAACAAGTGCAACAAAAAACTCCTTTTTTCCCCTGGGTTTCCTATGCTTCTGTATCCTATACTTTTACTCCATTTCGAACGAATACTCTTACAATAATTATTTTTAGTACCCTCTACTTCAACAATCTCACAGTTTTTATTAGTTGTTGGATGAAATGATGATGTGCCGGTGACTTCATTACCGCCACATCACCCATTTCCGTTAGATTAGAGGGCCATTTTAGTGGTTTTTGTCAAAGCCACGTCATCATTCCTCCAATAATTAACTGCTAGGATCAAAACCGATTGATCAAGCAGAGGGTACTAAACAAAATCTTTTGTAGTAGAGTACACTCAACCCAAATGAAGTGTAAGGAAAGGATACAAAAACATAAACTATTTTTTCCTCAACATTTCGTAATATTTATATATTTTCAAATAAAACCACACCACTAATTCATTAGTCACTACTTATATAACCAGACTAAATTGTGAATAACTGAAACTAAAGAAATAGATTGTAAATAATTGAAATTAATGGACTGAAATGTAATAAAATGAAATTAAAGGTTTACTAACATTTTACGGAAATTAAATGAAATTTAAGAGAACCTAAAGCATCACATAAACTAATTTCCCTCAACATTTCGTAAATTTATTTATTTCCAAATAAAACTGTACAACAGTAATTCATTGTTCACTATTTGTGAAACCGGACTAAAATTATAAATAACTGAAACCAAAGACTAGATTTTAAATTACTAAAATTAAAGGACTTAAATGTAATTAAATGTAATTAAATGAAATCAAAGGCTTAAACTTTAAACTAACATTTTACAGACATTAAATGAAATCAAAGACAACCTAAAGCATCACGTAAACTATCTTTTCGTCAACATTTCTTAATTTATTTATTTTTAAATAAAACCATACCGTTAACATCATTCACTATTCCTGAAGCTTGACTAAATGGTAATTAACTAAGAATTAAAGGACTAGATTGTAAATAACTGAAATTAAAGGACTGCAACGTAATTAAATTAAATTAAATGGTTACTAACATTTTACAGAAATTAAATGAAATTAAAGAGAACCTAAAGCATCACATAAGCTATCTTTTCCTCAACATTTTAAATAATTGTTTTATTTTCAAATAAATCCGTACCACTAATTCATCATTCAGTATTCCTGAAGCTGGACTAAATTGTAATTAACTGAAATTAAAGGACTAATTTGTAAATAAATGAAACTAAATGACTAAGATGTAATTAACTGGAATTAAAGGTTTACTAGTAACATATTACGGAAATTAAATAAAACTAAAGAGAACCTAAAGCATCACATTTCACAAGTTTTATTTATTTTCAAATAAAACTGTACGAAGATATCATCATTCACTGTCTCCGAAACTGGAATAAATTGTGAATAACTGAAACTGAAGGACTGGATTATAAATAACTGAAACTAAAGGACTGAGATGTAATTAAATGAAATTAAAGAGAACCTAAAGCATCACGTAAACTAATTTTTCCTCAACATTTCCTAAAGTTTATTTTTAAATAAAATTGTACCACTTAATCATTATTCATTACTTCCGAAACCGGACTAAATTGTAAATGACTGAAACTAAAGGGCCAGAAATCAAATGACTGAAATGTGATTAAATGAAATTAAAGATTTACCAACATTTTACGGAAATTAATTAGAACATAAACTATCAAAATTGTGAAGCTGGAGTAAATTGTGAATAACTGAAACTGAAGGACTGGATTATAAATAACAGAAACAAAAGGACTGAGATGTAAATAACTGAAATGAAAGGGAGGGGGGGTAAAACAAACATTTTACGGACTTTGTCGCTCATGCTTTTCTTCTTATTAGCTGAATAATAATCATCATGTGAGGTTGAATTCATAAATAGCGAAGGAGATATTATAATTATTATTATAAACCATTTCCTCACCTCCCCAATTACCATCCTTTATTATAAATAATAATATCTATCTATCTATCTATCTATATGTGTGTGTGTATAATTATATATATATAAAGAGAGAGAGAGAGAGAGAGAGAGAGAGAGATTGGATCAAAGAGCGAGCTATGTATTTAATTTGGTGAGGTGGAAGGAGTGACGTGGCGTGGTCTCATTGGTTCAATTTATTGGTTGTTTTACAAGTACTGCTAGTTATTTTTACCCAAGTGTGTTCTGGTTTTCGTTTTATATCATATTTTAATAATATTTTTATCTATACATAATTAATTTTGTAATATTTTAAAGATTATGTCACCTTAATAATTTAAAAAATAAATTTTAAGCTTATTTTTTACACTTTAATATTTGTTTTTTTACTTAATAATTCAAACAAACACTAAAAAAACAAAACAAAAGCTAAAAAACAGTTTTTAAGTTGTTGTTTTTACACTTTAGTATCTTTAAAAAATATATTATAATATTGTTTTTTTAGCTTAAAAACAGTTTAAACTCTTTTTTACATTTTAATCTTTTTTAAAAAGAGATTATAAGTTATTTTTTAAACTTAAAAAAAGCTTTTAATTTATTTTTTATTAGGTCGAATGACTAGAAATTAAAATTAATTGGCCTCATGACCTTACTCAAAAAATCTTATGAAATGTGACTTGAACATAATTATGTCAACTATAAATAGGCCGGATGAATCGTACATATTTAGTAGGTCTATTAAGATAACGTTATTGTTCGATACATACTTTCGGACTTTATTATTAAAACTCCGAAATTGTGGTTTTTGTTTCATTACACCCACAAAATCATGTGTGTTTCGCAAATAACCCCCATAATCGTTCTTTAAATTATATTAAGAGAACGTTATTGTTAGATACACACTTTTGGATGTAACTATCAAAAACCTGAAGTTGTGGTTTTTGCTTATTTTGGTACATATCAACATAGCACCAGTGACCATCAAAGTTGAAAACAAAAATAAAAAAAAAATTGACCAATTTTAAAAATATCTACTAAATGATCATGTTTCCTTAAAGTAACCCCCATGAGAAATATTTAAGCAGCATAACATTTCCCGTATTACTTTCAGGCCAACTACCGACGTAAACTCCATGTTCACAGTTGTGTTGAAAATTAAAATCACGATTTGCTTAAAGAAACTTACAAATGTGGCATATTGTTGGCTCAATATGATTTTCGACAACTCCCTAACCAAATCTCTTGTTTAACTAGTGGCGGAGATAGGGATGTATAATGGGGTGGTGCAATTTCAAAAAAGAAATGATTTAAAATGCACAAAATGCATGGAGTGTTGTTCTAATATATTAAAAAAAATTGTATGTAAAATATGTAGTCAAGGCGGTGACGGAACTAGCATTGTAAAATGGGAAGCTAATTTTCTATAGTAAAAAAAAGTATAGCTTATATGAAGTTATTTTACGGAATGTGAGGCTGAAACACTATAACTTAAAGATTTTGATCAAAATACATAGAAAAAATCTATTTTTCTATTATTATTATTTTCAAAATGGGGTCTGTAGCTCCCGATTGTCTCTACCTGGTTCATTCCGTAACCCCAAGTGTTTTTTCTCTCTAAAATATGGAGGTTGTTGAAGTCGTTAGCAGTCCCTTCTAGCTCCCTGTTTGCTCTAACTTTGGCAAAATTATAACTAGTGTTGGTCCAATAGTTTAAAAGTTCGCAACGGACCAAATAGTGGTCCTCCAATACTAAGTTTTTCCCAGAATATGGTAATTCAAGCAATTCAATAGAGTAAACTATATTGTTAAATGCAGATCAGATAAGGTTTTTAATTATATATTTGTGTTTTTAAAATTGAATGTATAGATAACGGAGCAAGTGATTTTACAAGTCCACATGAACGCTTATAAACTATTGTAAGAAGTAGTATATATAGTACTACTTTTTAAATGTTATACCAGTATTACAATTAGAAGTCATTGTTATTTTTTCAGAGAGTTAAAAAAGACCACCACATACAATGGTATCTTTGTATTAATCATTTATCTTACAATGAGATACAGTAAAACATCTATAAATTAATAATACTGCGACCATCAATATTTATTAATTTAGAAAATTATTAATTAATCGATAAATTAATAATGATTATTTTAAATAGGTTTTTATCGATTCAATATTTATACTTTTTTGTAACTTAAATTAAATCATTATAAATTACTAATAATAGTTGTTAAACTCGTTAGTAAAGTCAAACACACTAATTCAATTAATAATATATAAATTTTGTTACATTTTAAACCATGTAGCAACTAAGAATCGGCATTAGATACATTAAATACGTTTGATGATCAATTCCATATACATTGAGTATCATCGAATAAAACAGTACAACACATTGTCTAATCATGTATATAACTTCATAATTTTTTGGTGCAATCCGAAAACACAACATTAGAGTAGTTCGAGAATCTTCAAGTAGATTTAAATTTTAAGAAAAATCAAACGACAATACAGTTATATTTCACTAAATCATTTAGTAATGTGTGTTATTTTCAATAATTATTAATTTATGATTTTGTTGTGACCAAATATTTACAGTAGAAACTCGATAAATTAATACTCGATTATTTAATAAACTCTCTAAGATAATATTTTTGGCCGGTCCCGACTCGGGGATAGGGTGCTAAATTAATAATTCGCTAAAATTATAAGATAATACATTTTTGATAATTTATTTAGACCCCATATAAAATATAAATTAATAATTCCTTATATATAGCATATTACATGAATGATTTACGAAGGTTCCTTGAAAAATGACTCAATTGTCCTTGTTGTGCTTGCATAATGCTCTTCGAATCTCGTCTGTCATTGTTGTTTTTTTCACACCTTTAAGATGGGAAGCCATGTTGTGTGTATGATTTGTTTGTGTTAACCTATTTTGATCTTGTATTTATATAGAAAATATTTTTAATGTCCATAAAGTGATACATTGAACACAAGAAGCATAATAAGGTGGGAGATTGAAGATTTATTTCAAATTGGGCCCTTCATTTGATATACATGCATTATATACAATAATTAAGTTGGGCCCTTCATTTGATATACATGCATTGTATACAATAATTAAGTGCAAGCTTGAAAGGTGTTTGTAAACTAAGTATTTTACTATAAATTAATAACTTTTTTAATTAATAAATTTTGGTGGTCGCAAGTGTATTATTTTATAAAGTTTCTACTGTATATAGAGATCTTTTAAAATTTTATTTTCTTATTAATTTATCGACATTAATATTTTTCATACTGGTACAAGTCGAGACCGAAAAAAAAAATTATTTTAAAGAATTTATTAATTTAAGAAGAATTATTTTATAGTGATATTGTATTGTAAGAACTTTATGATTCCATGTTCTTTTGGGTTCCTTCGTATGGAAATGAGTGTTTCCAGGAAAGCTGTCCCATAGATGATGGAATTTTTGACAAAAAAAGCTGGATTTGTCCTGCTAGCTTGAAGCATTCGAGTAAGAAAAGCAGATAAGTAAGCTTTTAACTTGATTAATTAATACACTCCAACTTTTAAGCAAAAAAGATTACTGA
Organism: Primula vulgaris; assembly: GCA_963920805.1. NCBI lineage: Eukaryota > Viridiplantae > Streptophyta > Magnoliopsida > Ericales > Primulaceae > Primula > Primula vulgaris. The sequence goes on along the minus strand of OY987214.1, from coordinate 32,330,073 downwards.
GATTAAGAGTTGCCTGAAAGGTTTAGTGTGAGAATAGTCAACCAAAAACAAATCGTTATGCTTTTGACTAATTATCTGATTTAGAAGCTATATATATAGCCTTTTCTTTTTCTTGCTTGAATCAATCATCCCAAGAAATTGTACCTTCAAGAAGGTTATACTTTGTTGTGGCTTCTTATAGTAGCCTAAAACATAATTTTTCCTTCTATTTGTAGATACAACACCAACGATTACAAGGACACAAAGTTAAGAGCATTAGCCTCTATTATTAGATCGTAGATAATCATGCTGTTGTGTTGGGTTTGTAAAAAAAAAGTTTTAATCATGGACGGATTTTGTGACAGATTTATTCCTCAACGCCCTTATTGCATACGGATTTTAATTTTATTGACGGATTTTGTTATTTCGTGACAGATTTCTAACAGATTTTGCCGTCACTGATTAAACTTATTTTTGTAGTACCATGAGCCTTGACCTTCTACACTTGCGCCTATTTTCACAAATTTTTTAGTTAGAAAATATTGGATTTGCTAAATTAGATAACTCGGCTGTCCAATATGTCAATTTGTTTTATAAAACTCCTATCAAACACAAACAAATTCAAATAAATAAGATGATTCAAGTCTCGCCGTGTCTATCAAGTCTATATTTGTGTCCTAAAGCACTCTCGGATTCGAGAAAAGACTTAACTCTATCCCAGTATGGTCCTATGTAAGCGGATGGATCCGATTTTGTATTCTGCAAGTTTTTTTGTTCTCTGTAGTTTCTTTTTAAGAGATTAACAACTCTATCTGATTACATGTAGTATGATTTTATACTGCTGCGCCTTGTTTTATGTTATTATATTCCTTGTGTCACGGTTCTTTCTCCTTATTCTATAATTGATGCCAGATTCCTCGTATTATGGTATTTCGCTACATCTTGTATGGCAAGACACTTATATTTGTTGGTGATTTTAGTATCATCAATGTATTTTAGTAGTAATGTGATTTATTATAGGCCGATGCAATAATGCGTTAAACTCGGAAACGAGTTAGGAAAGTGCGGAGTGCACGCTCGTCGAGCCAACGTATAATTGAATATGAATAATTGAAACGGGGTTCCAAGGGGCAGAGCCCCTGGCGGGGTCCTAGGGGCAGAGCCTCTGGCGGGGTCCAAGGGGCGAGAGCCCCTGGCTGGGGTCCCGCTGCCAGGACAGCGGGCGCGGTGCGGGGCAGCGCCCCGAGCGAAAAGTTGCTTGCTTCATTTCCGAACAGTTGCTTCCTTTCCGAACAGTTGCTTGCTTCCTTTCCGAACAGTTGCTTGCTTCATTTCCGAACAGTTGCTTCCTTTCCGAACAGTTGCTTGCTTTCAGTTTCGGTTATTGATCTCCTATATAAGAAGTCATTTGGCCTCGATTTCAAACACAGAAACATATAAGAAAATTCTCTCTACATTTCCTAATCTATTCTCCTTGCCAGAAACAGATTGTTCTTCAAGAATTATCCCCACAAAGATTTCGTGAACCCAGACAATAATAGGATCGAAATACTTTGTTCGGAAAGTGTACGAACACGATTCTTCGAAGTTATCCAGGATTATCATACCCAAAATTTCTAACAATATTTTAAGTGTATGATTACAAAGTTGCTTATGCCTTTGATGAATGTTACAATTTTTAAACATTTTGTACAAAATGGGTATAATCTACTAAACTTTAATTTGTTTTACATCTGCAATGATATATCAATCATCAGCCACTTCATACTTCTTAATTTAGTAATGTGTTACGGATTTGTATTAGTATAAAAGAAGTGTTAATTTCCTTTACACAGAAGTGCTATATTTCTTTTGAAAAAGAAATGCATCAACTTTCTCTACTACTACACACAGACCATTAACTGGTCTCTTTAATTTTGTGCCTGTGTAGAGCCCAAGTGGTCCTTCATAAAAAATTATAATTAAAAATGCTCATCAAGAATGATTACACTCTAAAGTATTCTTTTTCTATTTAGATTAATATTTGTTCAGATTTGAACTTCTATTCCTTTCTAAATAGCACTTGAGTGCTCACTTTTCTTGTACTAGCACAAGGCATCATTTCCGAAGAAAACCAAAAAAAATGATACCACCAAAGCATTTGCGGCCCACACTTCTGGTTTGTCTCTAACAGCATAAATTTTTTTGTTACCCATTATTATTAATATTACATAGGAAATATAGAAAAAAATTTCGTAATGGTTGATATTCAAACTCTGATCTAAAAGTATGAAATTAAGTGAATCTATCATCATGCATTGAACTACACATCTTATTAAAATCAAGTGTTACAATATATATTGATAATACAAACATATTTATAATTGAGTTGTTAATATTGGATTTTGTTACCCGTAAATTTTTTTTGGGTTTGGGTTGTATTAGACCCAAGCATTGATGGGCTTACCCATGGACCACCAGGTCCCAAAGTCCCAAAGTACCAAACATATGCCTTCCTTTTTGAATTGATCACTTGGAGAACTTTTACCTTCTAATCCAATATATTTTTCATCACGAAGAATTTTAAACCTTATTTTGAGGTAGCAGGTTGACTCGATATCCGACCCAACCCTAATATATAGGGGCGGTCCAGATCCAAGTTTCAAAAAAAATCTTGGTTTTGGACAATTTTTTTTATTTTTTTTTTGGTAATGGATCTTGGGCAAAATAAAATAAAATGGACGGAGTCTTGGGTAGCCTATCGTACTGGGCCGCCACTCCTGACATAATAGAGTCTAAGGTCGAGTCTGGTATTACCGACCAGAAAAAAACTGAAGTAGGGAAAGTTATAAATTAAATAAGTCAAATTTATGGTGTCTTTAGGTACATTGCTTATCTCTAAACTTTTGAGGTTATTATGCTAATTCCTGCTCTCTTTTTTTAATCTTTGTTATCATGTCATGAATTCCCACCAAATATTGATGAACCAGTAATGTCCTTTTCATCAAGTACTTTAAATTTCCCAGCACATTCTCCAAATCCAGCCAACCGCTATGACTGATTCGTTTACACTTTTCTATGACAAAAAATAATCACTACTTGCTCCCTGAGTTTAACTTTTCATTAAGAAAATAAATGATACTGCCATTAAACAAATACCAATTTGGTTGTTAGTATCTTCACGTTAGAAATGATTTTATTCTGGAACTTTTGATTTTTGAATTCAAGAACTTTTGTCGATACCGCACAACTTGTTAATTTGTTTACTTGGAGTTTGCTTAATCAAACTTAGGTTTAGATTAATATATTCCTTTCAAATAAGCAAAAACTGTCCCTTTCCCTGTTGTATATGCTGTATTTTTCTTGCTGTTGTCTAATTGTGTCCCACAGTTTAATTAGACCGATATACGCATAACCATAGACATATTAAGTGAAAAATATGTATTTTTTTTAAAATACGGACCGGTTTACCCCCTCACCTTCAATTTTTTTGTCTTTCTGAATTTAGGAAAACACTTCTTTAGCAGTGATTTAGTAATGCAATCTGTCTACCTTCTCTATGCAGGACAGGTTCAGAAATTACAGTATACATTTTATATTTCGTCCTACAAATTTTGGGTGTCATCGGAAATCACAAACAGAGTATGTTAGTAGTTTTATTCCGGCACCAGACATGAAAACTCATATCGACCTTGACCTTTACAGATAGAAAAAACACGTTACGATACCAATTTCATCCACTCAATTATTTATTACTTAAAACTCAACTGAAAATCATGAACTTCACAATTACAAACACTTCAATCTGCACCTGATAAATATGGATATGACAAGAAAATCTATAATAAAATTCATCTACTGTACAAAATCTCAAAAAGGGTTAAATAATATCAATCTTAAAGGTGAGGTATATATATCTGCCAAACCTTCATGTCACAATCCAAACTCCCACTATAGAGGAGATAAGTACAAGTTGTATTTGATAAATTATTTTGATCCTTTGCTGTTGCTAAACACTTTATTGGCCCTGAATGACCCTCTAAAACAGCCAAACAAGAGTAGCTTTTCTCAACCCCTCTCCAAATTCTTATAGTTTTATCTGCAGAGCCACTAAAAACCAATTCATCAACCACATTCAAACACAAAACTGACTTTTTATGCCCCTTTAGTGCACTCACAACCACCATGTTTTCGCAGACATCTTTTTCCCACACCAATATGGACTTATCACATGAACCCGAGTACAAAACCGACCCATCTTCATTCAGATCAATTGTATTAACCCCTGACTTATGTTTATCTAATATACCAACCAATGAATGCTTTTTGTCTCCTTCGATTTTCTTCCACACCTTAATTAACTTGTCTGCTGATCCTGTGTATATGACACTGTCTTTAGATATAGCCAACGCGTTGATTGCATCATCATGGGCATCATGCACCGACTCTAAGCATTTAAAATCATTAGTTCGCCAAATTTTAAGCGTACGATCCCATGAAACGGAGTAGAGGAGAGACTTGTCTTTCGACAAGGATAGAGCAGAAACAGTGTCGACATGGTGGACCCAAGTGCTTGTTTTATGCCTTCGTATTTTCACTTTGTTTTTCGGTATTAGAAATTTAAGGGCACGGTCGCTTAGTGTAGGAAGTGTCGCAACATGGATGATCTTTTGGTTACAAAATGACTCGTTTTCTTCGATTTTCCATACACGAATTTTGTGATCTTGGTGAGCGGTGAATAGTTTATCAGATGAAACTACTAGGGACTTCACTGCGCCTTTTCCGGATATTACTGTATTGTCTGTTTGATTTTCATGATTGAATGCCGATGTTAAATCTTCACGGTTACAGAGTCGTATCTCTCTGTCTGATGAGCCGTTATATAGGAACTTCCCGGATATATATAGAGAGGATATGTATGAGTTTTGGTTTGTAATAGTGGCAATACAATGGTGTTGAGCAGAATTTTCAAAGTGGTGCTTCATAATCATAGTTGTATTTTCTTGGGTGTATGGGAAATGAAGAGAGTTTGTGTGAATAAATATTTTGAACAAGTAGACAATGGTTTTTAGATTAGTGGAGTGATTCTTTAAGTAGAAGAAAGAGTAGGCTTTTCACATTAGTGTTTTGAGCATAAAGTGGAGCTAGAAAGACTAGGTGAGAATTGAGTAACTTTGATGAACAACATTAAAAGCAAGTTTTCCCCTACATTTGGTAGGAATGTCATGTGAATAAGTTGGCTTCTCAAGGTAATAAAGTATATTTACTTTTTTCCAAGTTTGCTAATATGTAGGGACACATGTTATATAAGCGGTTTTCATTTCATACAAAGGGTGTGCAGCTATGCATGAATCATGAAATATTGGTGAATGTATATATTGGATATGATTTCATATTCTAGCACCATTTAAGCCTTATATTTACTTTTATTTGAGTTGGGTAACGTGTGGGGACACAAGTGTATATAAGAGGTTTTCATAGAAAGGGTGTGGAGTTGTGCATGATATATTGGTGAATTAATGCATTATATATTAGATACTTATTAGTTATTTTATATTCACTACAAAATAATGTTTGATTTAGTGAGAGTCAAAAGCTGTCGCAAGTCTGTCGCAAATTTAAAATGCTGTCACAAATCTGTCGCAAATTGACTAAACTGTCACAAAACCGTCACAAAAACCGTCGTTAATAAGCTCGTAATAAAAAATTCCGTCACTAATCCCGTCGCTATTTGTGTATTTTTTTGTAGTGATTATAGCATTATTAAAATGGCTACATAAACTACATAGGAATTAAGATTCTAGCCTTTTATATGATCATGGCCTAAGCCTAAGAGAGGGAGATTATGTGTTAGTTTATTCTTATCTTTATGTACCAAAAAAAAAATTCGTATGTATGAGTATTGAGTACATGAAGAATGATACTTGGTATATTATATGATATTTTTTTTTTTTATTCAATATCCGGTCCATTTTATTAATAAAATTGTAAAAATATTCTTTCATGAGCCACGGCCCCATGATAGCGTTTACAATAAAAACATTAACGGGAAATGATGGCATTACAACCTACAATCAAAAGGCAACTAGTGCTAATGAACCTATTTTACTAAGGACATGGCAAAAAATAACAAAATTAACACTTTTAATCTCCACTTTCCAAAGCAAAAAAATAATTCTATGATAAATTTTTGCTTAAAAAGGAGATTAGCTATGTTAATTTAGTGCAAAAAATCAGTCCAAAGTATACAATATCAACTGAAGCATCAGTTTAGTACGAGTTAAAGAGAAAGCTAAAGCTCTCATCTCACTTAGACAAAACTTGTTGAAAAAAAATATTTCATACTGCTACATCTTGAATTTTGTATGTACTTCCTCTAACACAAGGGGTTTCGCTCTGGTCCAAAACATATGCAGCATGAGTGAGCTTTGTGAACTCCATGGGTGAGAAAAAGGTCTTGTTGGAGCCGTGCGCTCCTTGTTTTGCTAAAGCATCTGCCACCTGATTCTGTTCCCTATATATATGACATAAATCATAACTCACAAGACCCATTAGTTCAACTAAATCCAACCATAAAGTATCAAATTTAGGCCCTGGTTTGGTGCCTTTTTTCCACCAATTGGCAATAAGTTCAGAGTCCGTTTCTATGCAAATATTACTAATATTTAACATGTAACATATAAGCAAGCCATCTCTAATAGCCATGAATTCTGCATAAGTGTTAGTTTGATTGCCAAGATAACTACTAAATGCAAAGATTAAGCAACCCTTGTCATCTCTTAGAATACCCCCACAACCACTATTACCTGGGTTACCATATGCAGAACCGTCACAATTTAACTTTAATCTACCAGAAGGTGGACACTTCCAAGAAACGAATTTAGGCCTTTTCATCTTACACACTACCTGATTAATAATAAGAGATTGAAGAGTATAAATCTGAAAGTGATGAGCAGGTAATTTAGGCTTAAGTAAAAAATTGAGGTCTCTTAACCACCTATTCACTTTATGAACAATATCATTGACAGACATACCAACGTTCTCGAACCTAGCATTATTCTTGCTAATCCAAATTTCCCAGAACACAAGGAAAGGAACAAGTGCCGCAAGTTGTCCTACTTGAGTTTGATCGCAATGGTTACACCAGATAGCGACATAACTTCTCCAATTGCCAGTAAACTCAGGAAAACCAAAAATAGAACTAAAATGTTTCCATACACCAAACATAATATCACTGCCATTAAAAAGATGATCAATAGAGTCTATAGCATGATTCTTACAACAAGAGCATTTAGTAGCCACACTAATACCATATTTCTTTAAGTCCTCATCCAATTTAATAGCAGAAAACCAAACTTTCCAGAAGTAAATGCTGATTTTAGGGGGAAGGTTATGGTTCCAAATATACTTAGCAAGTTGAAAATTGGGTTTTTTATTTCTAAAGTAAGCAAAAGCATTTTTAGTAGTATAGGTCCCATTAAAAGTATAAGGCCAAAACCTGATATCTTCACCCTTCCTTAAGAATAAATTAGCAGAAGAGACTTTAACAATAAGCTCATTACCTCCCATGATTGTCAATAAGCTGGTATCCCATCCATTAGAGCTATAAACCTGGTTAAGAAGCACATGTGGAAAAACCACCGGGAAGGAATTGCAAAGAGGTCCATCTCCAGACCAATTCTCATACCAAAAGTTAATTGACCCCTCCTTTATATTCCACTTGCTGTTATCAACCAAGTTTTTGAAATAAAAACTGAAATTTTTCCAAACATAAGAGTGAGAAGAATTAATAACTGGGCTACCCCAATTATAATTATTAGCAAAATATTTTTGATACATAAAAGTGGTCCAGGGTGAATCTTTATCTAAGAGTCTCCAACTCATTTTACTATGTAACGCAACCATAGTGTCTTTTAAACTCCTAATACCTAACCCCCCCTCGGACTCGGGACAAGCCAAATTAGACCATTTTATCCAGTGATGTTTCTTCTTACCCGTATGTTGCCCCCAGAAGAAATTAGCAAATGCTTTTTCAATGTCATCAAGTACAAGCTTAGGGGGTTGCAAAGCAGAAAGAATATGCATGGGAATAGATGACAAAACATGTTTAATTAAAACAATTTTAGCTCCATTATTAAGTAAGTTACTTTTCCATGTGGCAACTTTTTTACAAATTTTATTAACGAGAGGTTCATACATGGTAGTTGTAAGTTTAGTGTGGTGGAGAGGAATACCTAAATAAGTAGTGGGAAAATTCCCTTCGGTAAAACCAGTAACCTTAGCTATGATATCCTTCCTATTCTTGAGTTGATTATGAGTGAGAAAAACACTCTTGCTCCTATTCAAAAGTTGCCCAGAGGCACATTCATAATCATTAATAAAATTCATAAGAGTTTCTAAGTTCTGTTTACTGCCATTAGCAAAAATAAGAACATCATCGGCAAAAAGAATATGAGAAATAGGGGAAGCATTGCTAACAGTTTTATAAGGAATTAAAGAGCCATTATCGGTTAACTTACTCAAGCCTCTACTTAGTACCTCTTCAGCTATGATGAATAAAAGGTGAGATAAAGGATCGCCTTGCTTAAGTCCTCTAGTAGAGGAGAAAAATCCAGAGGTGGTACCATTTAAACAAATAGAATAATTAGCATTAGTAACACAATTAAGAACAAAATTTACCCAGCAGTTACTAAAGCCAAAAGCAGAAAGAACCTCTCTTAAAAAACTCCAACTAATCCTATCAAAGGCCTTGGTCATATCTAACTTAAAAACAACATTGCCCCCTCTCACACTACTATCCCCGAGGTGCCTTAAAAGCTCTTGTGAGAGTAGAATAGCATCAGTGATGAGCCTACCTTCTACAAAGCCACTCTGATTAGGTGATATAATTCTAGGGAGAATTGTCGCAAGCCTAGCTGTAGTAATTTTGGATACAATTTTGTAAAGAACCTGGCAAAGGCTAATTGGTCTAAACTGAGAAAAGTTCAAGGGATTGTCAATTTTGGGTATTAATACTAATAAAGCTGAAACTGCAGCAGTAGGAAATTTGTTACCACTAAAAATACCTTTAACAGCTTTGATTAAATCGCTCTGTATGATCTCCCAACACTCAATGTAAAAACTGGATGAAAATCCATCTGGGCCAGGTGCTGAGTCCGTGGGGATGGCAAAAGTTGCATCTTTGATTTCCTCATTAGTGGGTGCCTTCAATAGATAGAGATTATCAGTATCTGTGACCAATTTTGGGATAAATTCAAGAAAAGAAGTATTAGGGGAAGTGCCATTATCAGTGAACTGATTTTTAAAGAAAACCTCGGCTTCTCTTTGCATATCCTTAAAATCATTAGTAAAATTGCCATTAGCCATTTGTATAGCGGTTATTTTGCTCTTAGACCTTTTATGTTTAAGCATAAGATGAAAAAACTTAGTGTTTCTGTCACCTTCAACGAGCCATTTAACCCTAGACTTCTGTTTAACAAAAATCTCTTCTTGCAACAAAACAATATTATAATTATTAAGAACTTTATTATAAGTGTCTAAATAGCTAGTGCCTAAAGTCGTAAGTTGGTTTTCAGCAAAAATAAGCTCATCATTAGCTTGCGCAACCTTGTTAATCACATTACCAAATGTTGCCTTATTCCACTCCTTAAGACAGAATTTAAGTCTTTTTAACTTATAAGTAAAAGCATCCATACCTTGGAGATGACTATATAAAGACCAATTATTCTCAACAGTTTTGAGAAAATCACCATGCTTAAGCCACATCCTCTGAAATTTAAAGTTAGAAGGGCCCAAAGTAGGTGCGGTGATAATATTAAAAAGCAATGGAGAATGATCAGAAATGGTTCTCTCTAATACCTTAAGTTTAACATTACTAAAATTTGTTTCCCAACAAGAAGTAATCAAAGCTCTATCAAGCTGTTCAAATTGAATATTTCCCTTTCTATTACAATACCAAGTGTACATGGAACCTTCAAAATTCATAGTAAACATATTATTATCAGCAATAAAGTCCCTAAAGTCCTCTTTATCCTTATGGGTTCTATTGTGACCTCCTAGTTTTTCCGTATCAAGACAAATGGTATTAAAATCACCCACCACTTGCCAAGGGGAGCATCCTAAGTTCAAAGTAGAAAGGTCATTCCATAAGTTCCTTCTAGTTATGTAATCACACTTAGCATAAACAATAGTTAGAAAGAAACAACTATTCTTACCTAAGTTAAGAGTTATAGATTGAGAAGTCATCTGAACAATATCAAAAGAGATATTAGAATTATAAATGAACCAGATTTTACCTCCTTCATTCTCATTCGCAATAGCATAATTCATACCTAATTTTCTCAATATGGGGCTAACCTTAGTAAAACTAATCATAGGTTCTAAAATACCCACAAAATCTAATTTAAATTTCTTAACATATCTAGCTAACTGGGCCTGAGATATTGTATTTGCAATACCTCTAATGTTCCAAATCATGTAATTATACATTAATTTGAGTTAGAAGATACCTTTTTGGTAGCTATACCTGGAGGTGAATATCTTTGAGGAGGATTCCCTACCCTTTTGCTCGGAATAGTACCCTTTGTTGAAACTTTAAAGCTTACACTAGAATCCAGATTAAGGGATTGAAGCAGATTCTCCGCGGTCCGATGAACTGTCACCTCCTCTGAATTTTTAACCATGTTATTCATGCCTTCAGTTGCTTGTTGTGCTGGTATAGCTCTTTTAGCCTTCTGATTTGCTTTCTTTCTTGCACTCTTACTCTGAGAAGTCATCCAGTCACCTGCACTTTCATTAGCACTAGCCGGATTTAATGTACCTAAGATTGGATTATCATCTAGACTCGGTCCATTAAAGGTTGCATTTTCCTCTGTACTTATTGAAACATCATCATTAACACTAGAATTAGAGGTAGCAACTATATTAAAGGTTGCATTAGCATCAGGTTCCTCAGTACCTATTGGAACATCATCATTAACACTGGTATTAGAGGTAGCAACTATATTACTATTAGAAACATAATCAACAATCTGTTCCAAGACAGGTCCCTCCAATTCTATCACATTATTTAAGCCGGTGTCGTTAATATCCTTATCATGCAAAGTGTCATTAGTGATAATTTTATTATCAAGTGAAGGATCCGTCTCAGTATCGTCTTCTTCTATAATCTCTAAACTCTCTCCTTCCTTAAGCTTACCTTTTCTGTTTCTTTCTTTATTCCAGCTGTTAAACTCTTGATCCATATTAATCGGCAACCACTTTTTACCATCTTTTCTGTAATAAATTCTAGTACCAAATTGTTCCTTGTCAGTAGCATCTACATTTGGTGGAGTTTTAGCCTCATGTAGGATTTTGTCTTGTTTTTTATTACCATCTTGTTTATTCTCTTAGTGCGCACTATTTTTATCATTTACCTGAGCCTTATTAGGTTTATTATTGCTATTCGCTTTGTTTAGCTCACTATTAACTATACTAGTGTGTACCTCCTTGTTATCATTGCGGGATTGATTATTTGCTATTGTTTTCTTACATATAGAAGCCTCATGGCCCTGTAAAAAACAGTTACTACAGTACTTAGGAAAGTTCTCGTATTCTACTTTTTGCCAATAACCCTCTTCATTAGCTGTAGAGGTGCCAATCCAAATAAAGTCATCCTTTGCATTAGAGAGATTCATTTCTACACAAACCCTAGCAAACATAGGTCTAGCATGGGTTAAAGTAGCTAAATCAGTATCCAAAAATTTATAGCCCATAGCATGCACAATGGCCTTTAAATAGGACAAGTAACAGTAGTTCATTGGTAGCATCGGAAACCTAATCCATACAGGAGCAATAGGAGATTCAATTTTAAGGGAAAAATCGCTAGACCATTTGAAAAGCCTAAAAAGGGCTCCTTCAATCTCATGATTAGTCCTAGTCCAAGCCTTATTAAAATCACCCGGTTGTCTCATCTTAATAAAAACATGTCTATTATCCATAAGACCAACAACAGGAGCTTCACTAAGACCCCAAGTTTTCAGAATAGTATCTCTAATAACCTCCATCTTGGGTCTACCCTACTAAACTTGGCTACTAACGCATATTGTAAAGGTAACTCAGCTCTTTGAATTTCAATGGAAGAAAAAATCACAGCTGGTTTAGAATTTTTAACATGAGGCTGACGAAGAGGAAGCTGAATATCATAAACCTCTATCGTATTCAGATCTAGCTTATTACATAGAAGGGAGTCGGAATTTATACCTACCTTGTTACTTTTTAGAATTGCAGCATATGAGGGTACCTGTTGTGAGGTGGAGTCTCCAACCTTTGATTTATTACCTTCCATAGCTGAATTAGCCCCTTCCAATGGTGTGTTAAATCCTTCAATCATTTGAAGTGATGTTTATCTCATGGCTAAAGCCCTAAATCTGATGTGTAAAAAGGTGGAGAATTGAGAAAAGGGGGAAATCTAAGAGAAGATAGTGTTTTATTGGGTAGATCTGATAATATATTAGAGAGATGAGTGGGAGAGAAGGGTATTTGAAGATGATCGGAGAAAACCCTGGCTATAGCTAGATGTCGCCTTTTTCTCTCTCTCTATTTGAATATTCCACTACGTACTTATCTTGACACCCGTATATTATATGATATGATTGTTTTGTTTGATTCATACGATAGAGATGTTAATAGCCAATTATAGAGCATTGATTGGAATATGTTTGTCTGTTTCTTCAAAACATTAGAGACATGCTTCTCACCTAGATATGCTTTGTTATTGAAAGAATAGTTTTATTTTCTTGTTGAAATTGGTTTAGTATTTGACATATTATGAGACGTTTTCGGCTTTTGATGAAATACAAAATTACCAATTAAGTCAAGGCAAGAGTTGTTTCAAATTACTCTTCTAAATCCCAATTCTTTGAGTAGATAGTTGTTGATCGAATATGCAATATTCGAAGGTATATACTCGCTAATCCGTTAATATGCTAGATTTCTAGCATTCCCACTACAAGAAAAAATTCATTTAGTATAGTAATTTTTTTTCGGTTATATTACTAAAGTGGTTATAACTAAATTTTAGCAACAGTTTAGCAACAAATTATGTTGGTATTTGTTCCTAAACTGTTGCTAAAATTTAGTCACAACCACTTTAACAACACAACTCAAAAAGTTTTATGATACTAAATGAATTTTTTATTATAGCGTCATGGTTACATAAGAAATACTATAATAAAACCTTGTGAGTTGAAATATCGAAGAGATCGATCACAAGTTCTATTCTTGCTTACTTTGATTCACATCATATTTAGTTTGAGAATTTTCTGATACTTCACCTTACCTGCTAATATTGATCACACGTTACATTAAACATTAAACATTAAACACTCTTGTATCTTACTATTCTTTTCCACCAAAAAACACTTGGAAATGTCTCATCTCTCGTTGACAATTGACATTTACTGGATATAAACGTTCAATTGTTTAGCATCTTCTAAGCATGTGACTAAATTCATTTATATATATATATATATATATATATATATATGGAAATGTTATATGAACATCAACTTAGACATCAACTTGGACACTTTTTCATAAAAACGCTCCAAATCAATATTTGGTTAATGCAAATCTCCACGGTTTCACGACGGGAACACAAATATGCGTCTTGTTTTTTTTTTTCCGAGATGTATAATGACATGTTTTCAAAATTATGGTAAAATTTAAAAATTCAAAACATGTCATTATACAAATATATATATCTATATACATGTCATTATACAATTATAATGACATGGTGTCCATATATCCTCTCCATATATATATATATATCTATATAGTTGACACTTCTTATAAATAAGAGGAGCTCTTATTACGAATATGAACAAGTAGTTGGATGATTCAAATTTCCAGCCAAAGTGTCCTAACTCGTATCAATGGCTTGATCGTTTTCTTAATTTATGGTCGGCGATTGGCGAAAAAGAATGTATAAAAGTATAGTTAACCTATTAGGTGATAATTGGATGATACTTGCCTCCAATCCGGGTAGGAGCCTCCCTCATCCTCTCTCACTTGAGCCAATAATGATTTGACACATGAAAAAAAACTAAATTAAAAATTGTCATTCTTTCTATATTTTAATATCATAACATTTTGACATTTTTACAAAATCGATTTTTTTTATGTTATTATGCTTATTGCTTTATATATGTTAAAATGATATAGAAAAAATTAAAAGTTGTTGAATAACTATTGATTTAAATTTTATCCACCTTCTCGGTGTATTCCATTAAATATTAACTCAATTAGTTTGCAATAATGTTTTTTTATTTGTTATTTTGAATATATATATATATATATATATATATATATATATATATATATATATATATATATGTGTGTGTGGTCTCAAAGGAATTTTAAATATGGGTAGAAAATATATATAAACTTATGCTTTTACATTATTAGTAAAAAGCTAAATAAATATGTTATAGTCAATATATCATTCTATTATAATAAGCCAATACAAATCAAATGAGTCTGTACAATTTAGTCATTTTTTTTCCAAAAATACTCCTATACTTTTTTTATTAATTAACATATTAACTACTTTCATAAAATATAAAAATTAATTACACCATTTCTCTCTCTTTAACCACACAAAATTTCTTATATACTATATTTAATTTTCCTAAATATGTATATAATCATCACAATTTATATCATGTTTTTTTTTTTTATATCCTATATTTTTTTTACTCTACATTTGTATCATCATCACAATTTATACCGTCTCACACGCAACGCGTGAGTATCGTTTACTAGTTTTAACATATATAAAGCAATAAGCATAATAACATAAAAAGATTCGATTTTGTAAAAGTATCAAAATGTTATGGTATTAAAATATAGCAAAGAATGATAATTTTTAATTTAGTATATTTCATGTGTCAAGCCATTAATGGCTCAAGTGAAAGGAAGGAGCGAGAGCCTCCTACCCAGGTTGGAGCCAAGTTTCATCCGTGATAATTCATGTATTCTATCTAGTTGTATCATTTTCGTGTTTGTTAACGGTTTTCTGTGACAGATAAGCTTTTTGTTGATCGGAATGCTATGTGACAAGATGATGATTATGACTCACCAAAGCCAATCTCCAATATTAGGTGCTCTAAAAGCTTCTTTTCTATAATGTATATATGTCCTTGTAATGGAAGACAATTCCTCTAATTACCACTTTAATATTTTATTTATGTTTACGGGTAGGTATTTCATTCGCTTTCAAATGTTTGCCACTTAAATTGTTGCCTTGACTAACTGCAGTAGAAGTTGAAATGAAAATGTTGGGGTATTAGTACTATATTTTAGTTTTTGTGTCTAACATGAAAAACTAACACTCTCAGTTTCTCTTTGGTTGTTCATCTGGTTGCTTTTAGTTTCCTCAAAAACTTCATTTGCTTTCTCTAAAACTTCATTTGCTATGCGAGTATTAAATACTAAGATTCAATTGCCTCAAAAAGGAGATAGATTTATAGAAGACATAAGTTGATTCGAAATAAAAAAAATGTCATTATTTAGTTCTCATAACTACAAGTAAAACAAATCCAGTAACAAACAAAATGAATTGAATAAAAACTAAGATTGACGTAAATATATTATACGCGGAGTAAACGTATATGAGAATCGAAAATAAGGGAGAAGAATGACTGTTATTATATACGGAATACTGATGAGTGGCGAGGGGAGAAGATTATAGGATTAGAAGAAAAAAAACATGGGATAAAAGAAAAGTTGGATAAAGAATGTGAGGGGTTGAAACAAATAGAAAGAGAATATAACCAAGCACAAGGATAATTCTTATATTTTGAATGCTTCAACCCTGTTGATTAAACTGTAACATTCTATATTATCGCTTAAACCCGCAAAATGGCTGTCTCTGAAGTCTGAACTAGAACCTATTTTCTAATGTTTCATTGGTGAAGTCGTCTTAGTTTGGTATTGCAATCAACCTTATCGAAGCTATTATGAATGTCAAGTGGTTTTCTTTTATTAGTATTTAGGCTTATCTTTATCGTTAGGTAATTGTTTACCATGTTCTGATGTTTTAACATCCCTACATTAAGTGAGGGAAGACATATACTGAATTAATAGTTTGCATTGCCACTTGAACAAAGTGCAAATGTGTAATATAGAAGCTTGAATTTGCTGGATTTTCACATTGTACCACTGTGTCTCATGCAAGTTGGCATCGTGTTAGGGTTATGTCTTAACACACGACGAGGCACACATCCACCGTGCACCCACAGTGTTTAATGTACAATTTTCTCACATAATATTGCACTTAATTCAGTATATATATAATGTTACCATCAGTGTTTCAAAAAACGCTAAGTTGATCAAAAAGTTTTTATGAGAGATATGCTAAAAGAGCTAAAAGTGTAGTTTTGAAGCGTAAATCGTAAACTTTTCATAGTATAAAAATATACATGTTAAAAATATCTAAAAAAAGATACATGTTTAATATATATTTTGAAAATATTATTTTACGATTTTCTATATAAGAAAAATTGAAAGATTTCATAAATAGCAAAAAAATAAACGGATTTAAATCTTTTAGTACTTAAATTTTTAAATGTTGTAGTTCGTCAAAATGAGCGATTAAATATCACTAGCAAATGTGGTGCAATTTGTTTTGAATTATGTTTTTCGTAAAATTGCTAACCCTAAATCAGTATCTGTTTCGTAGTTTTTTGGGCAAATAAAAAAAAAACTACAGGTCCTAAAAAATCCCAAAAAACGTGATAAAATCGCACTATTAACGCTTTACAAGCCAAGCTTACATAAATCCCATATTATTGTTTGACAATTCGACTTATAGCTCATGTTTGTGTCATAGCTTACTTATAGCTTACTTAAATTTTTAAATGTTGTAGTTCGTCAAAATGAGCGATTAAATATCACTAGCAAATGTGGTGCAATTTGTTTTGAATTATGTTTTTCGTAAAATTGCTAACCCTAAATCAGTATCTGTTTCGTAGTTTTTTGGGCAAATAAAAAAAAAACTACAGGTCCTAAAAAATCCCAAAAAACGTGATAAAATCGCACTATTAACGCTTTACAAGCCAAGCTTACATAAATCCCATATTATTGTTTGACAATTCGACTTATAGCTCATGTTTGTGTCATATAGTTACTCAACGAGGATATGCCTAAATTTACCTGTACCGTTATATATCCTACTAAAATGCATTGCTGCCTGAAGATTAAATGGCTCGAAACAGTGTATTTGAAGCGACTCATGGCGGAATTTAATTATTCAGCTTTTTTTATGATAATCGATATTTCCTCCTAATAATATCAAAGAATTCTTCAAGGGCAGCTTAAAAGTTAAAACATCCACTATTTTCATGTCAAAATTAAATAAAGCTTGGCCTTTGAAATGGTCAACCAATTAAGTGTTAACATTAACAAAAAGTTGAGTTAAAAAAATGAGGAGGAGACAATCCTATTAACAACTTGTTATAGACATTCCTAAATAGGTACAATTGTTGCATCACCAAACAGTGTTAGAGTGGGCTCTAATGGATGAATATTAGTAGGTAGTTAGTAGCTAACTGTGCATGTTTTTTTGTGGATATGTCTAGCTTAATTCGGATAATTACCAAATATTCGTCTTTTTTCCTCACTTTGTAATTTGTAGTTTGTACTAAGCAGGAACCTGAATTAATAGCATGTCCCATTCTAGAGTTTTTCAATTAATAAGGGAAAGTGGGACTCTTTTCTAGTTGGCACCTGAGCCTTAAACTTCAATATTACGTGAAAATATTACCCAAAATTAGTGTGCAATTTTTCGATGTTATTTCTTACTTTCATATTTGGTGGCATAACTTGTTGTGTTTAATTGGATGATAATTTTTATTTTATTTTTTATCAAAGAAACTCATTATTATTAAAGAAGAACGAGCGAACATACGGAGTTTCAGTGTCCTTGAAACAGTTTCCAATTGGATGAGAAATTAAATCCTGAAAGTTACAGCGGAAGAATGCAGAAGTAAACTCCTACCTGATTTTGCAAGCAAATTTTCCAGTAAATATGAAAAGTTAATTGTATTATCGTGTACTTCTAGTTATATTGAAATTTCAGTGGACATAAACTTTGGCATACATATACTATACGAGTATAAGACCATTTCATTTGATATAAATTTTGACATACATATATGCATGACTATGTTAATGTTTAACGCCTACTCTTGCCACCTTTCTTTTTTATAGCTAAATTGCTACCTTATATATATATATATATATATATATGAAAATGTTATATGAACATCATGAAAAACATTCAAATGGACATTTTTTTTCAAAAACGCTCCAAATCAAGATTTGATTAGTGCAAATCTCCACGGTTTCACGACGGGAACACAAATATGCGTTTTTTTTTTTCCTGAGATGTATAATGACATGTTTTAAATTTTTAAATTTTACCATAATTTCGAAAATATGTCACTATACATCTCGAAAAAAAAAACGCATATTTGTGTTCCCGTCGTGAAACCGTGGAGATTTGCATTAACCAAATCTTGATTTGGAGCGTTTTTACGAAAAAATGTATATTTGAGTGTTTTTCATAGTGTGCATATATAGTCCCAGTATATATATTATATACATGAATGGATTTATATTTATAGCGAAGTGGTCCAAGTTGACAAGTTCTAAGGTACAATCACAAATGACACTACGGGTATAATTATATGCAATGTTGCAAATGTTATTACGCCTGCTGAATTTGCCTTTATATATTTGCAACGATACTTGTAATTGTTATTATAAGTAATTGGAGAACGAATTAATCACTTAATTTCTTGATACTTTTTGGAGGGAATTTTGTTTTTGTTTTTAAAGATTAAACGGATCAATATATTAAAAAGAGGTGACGCCTCCGCCCAAAAAGACAAGAACCATACACAAACAAGCGAGATGAAGAAAACCACGACTAGTCACCCACAAATTTGGGTCTTAATCATCAATTACTAACTATGAATCTATCCTTACGAGAGTTGAAAAACTTGCCAAACTTATTCAAGCTATTGATAACATAAAATTTAACTAATTTAAACACATTTACGGGAGTCGAACACGTCCCATCGTACGCTCTCATAGTACGCTTTCAATTTTATTTTGGAGGGAGTTGCTCGGTCCATTTGACAACAGATTTTTTTAATTGATTTTTGAATTTTAGATTTTAAAAATATGGGAGTGTTTGGCAAGTCAGATTATTCAGCTTATAAAAATCTGATTTTTAGGCTGAAACAGTTAAAAAATCCGGAATTTAAAAAAAAAATTAGATTTTTCAATGGATTTTTAAAATATGATTTTAGAAAAAAAAATATGTTATCAAACATAGTCTCTGTCATCAATCATGTGAACTTGGATAAAAGTACTTTTTGTATTTATTGATTTTTCTTTGATTCTTTTTATTATGTTCTTTTTGTGTGAGTCAATAATTTCAATTCGGTTTACTGTTTACACCTAAGAAATATCTATGGTCATGTGACACCTGGGGTGGACTTTTCGTACCAACTTATATAAACCGATCGTTTTTCAAACCGAACAAATCAAGTCGGTATAAAAATTTTGATATACCGACATTACGGTACGGTACAACCGAACCAATCTTTGAAAGTCGGTTCGGTTTCGGTATTCGTTTGTTGAGTTCGGTATGATACCGATTCAAACTAAAATATTAAAATATATTATATAGACAAATAAACTACAAAAGTTATATATACTTAATTATTAACATTGTTATAATATACTCATATTACTTTTTCTAATGAATACTTATAACATTTTATTTTATTTATAGGATTTACTAGAAAGATCTAGTAGTGTTTACTATTTTATGCAAATAAACACGAAATGTAACAATAATATAAATAAATATATATTTTTAATATACTAATTTTAAAACTTTACACTATATTTTTTTTCAATACGCACCATTTTTCTATCATCACTTGTAAACTCTAAAGTTTGGTATAAAAACGAAACCGAACCGAACCAACCGAATAGTTTGGTATACCGAATTTTTTGGTTCGGTAATGGTATAAAAATTATCAAACCAAACTAAATAGTCAAAAAGTTCGGTAACGAACCGATTATACCCTACTACACTGACACCTACGAAAGATTTCTGTACGTCTTTTATTCGTAATATGCTTGAGTTGTGATAGTGGAGTTTAGACAAGGACAACATTAATTATTCTTTTTAGAGATTATATATCTTAACTTTCATTTATTGGTATGATAATGTTTATGAAATATTTATGTACCAGTTCTATATAGTTTCAAAAAGATTAATGTACTGGAGGAGACGTCAACTCTTGCTATTGGTGAGTTGGGGTCACTTCTTGATTACAAAAACAAAATTGTTTATCTGTTTTTGGGTACATTTTATAACATAAGACTCGAGTCCTCTGTGATACTTTTCATGTTCGTTTCCCTTGGATCTACTAATCTTCCAGGACACTACAATTATATACGAAGGCGGAACTACAATGATATCATTGCGGTCGTAGAAAAAAAATTGCTAATAGAATTTTAAGAAAAACAACGTTTAAAATAATCAAAAAGTGAGTTTAAAAATCTATTACGAAAGTTAAAAAAACGAGTTGTTAATTGTAAAAAACACAATAAATTTAAAATTATAAATATTTATTTTTGGCTAATATCAAAATGAAAATTCGAAAAGTATTTGTAGATTTTAAGAATAAAGATATAAATATAAGGATGTTATTGAAAATAATGAGCAATGAAGTGTTACTTATGTAAGAGCATCCACAATGGTTGTGTTAACTTTTCGTTGTTAACTAGTGACACATCATCATTTAAAAAGGTATTAAATGACACATATGCATATTAAGTTAAACATCCACATTAGTTTTAACTTTAACAATGTTATCTATTTTAATTAAAAATTAAATATTCCAAATACAGTAGTTATCTGGTTTTTAGTTTCCCAATTAAATGAATTTAATATTCAAAATCGTTAAGCATATCTACTCATTTAAAATGGTTAATCGGCTATGCTGTACATGCCATTCACGTCCATTCTTGCTTTTTCTTAAATAATGTGTATTTTGACTGAAAAATAATTACTATGTGCGATGTGCAACAAAAATAATTAGAACAGTAAAATTTATAAATTGTAATGTTGAAGTATACAAATATAATCTGTATTTTCCCCCTTTCTAAGCAGTGGCAGATTTAGGGTTAGATGACAGTTCTAAAAAATAAAATGAATTCAAAAGCACAAAATATTTGAGGGTTGGTGATCAACTATTTTTAATAATTTACACTCTCTAAGATTCTTAAAGTTTTATGTCTTCATTTTATTTCTAGTTATATTGCACATGCCACATGTAGCACAAAATTAAAAATTTGGATCCAAGTTAAAAATTCATTTAGCCATGTCATCAAGTAATAACACTTAAAAATATTGTTATCTTTAACAATTTTTTTAAGTGTTATAAAGTTAACACACACTTTAACACATCTAATGAAGAGACAAAATTGTATTGTTAGCTAACATTTTTAGTTAATACACACTTTAACACACCTATTGTAGATGCTCTAACTAAATGAACATGAAAGAAATAAAAAAGTATAAATTGTGATGGTAAAAAATCAAACCAATTATCTCTTATTCAGTATTAGACAGCATTACCATATGAGCTAAGCATTATTATATATTTTATAGGAGTTATTAATATATATAACCTAATTTTTAAAAAAATTTATTATAAAAAAATCGTTTTTAAAATTTCCGGGTTGGTGGTGGCTTCCCATGCCCCCCTAAATCCGTCCTGATTATATATAAAATCAAAAATGGAGTCTTTTACTACAGTTTTTTTCAATTAAACACCGGTCTCTTCATCAAAATCTACTCTTCACGCTGGCTAACGTTACAATTATTTTTATTTTATTTTTTTGCGAAATACAGGTACTATGCAAAGCAATTTCTAAACATTCATATACTCGGATTTTCAAAAACAGTCTGAGATTGCTCTTACATGGACCAACTTAATTATTCAGTAAAACTGCTCTGTTTTTCTCTTGAGGCATGTTTGGCTCACTTAACTCACCCTTCGGTCCTTCTGATATGTATCACTATCAAGTTCAACTCATGGATTTTAATCATGAATGTCGTTTATATGCGATATTAGTGTGCTTAGTTACAAGCACTGACTTAAAAAGCGCGATTCGTAGTAAAAAAGTTGGACTCAACTCGATAGAAGTTCGATTCAAAACTTAAAAAGCTTGCTTATCCGCTTTTTGGGGCGCCAAAAGCTTATGCTTTACGTCTTTACTATAGCTCTTACGAAAATGTTTCAAATAAGATTTCGCTTTTTAAAACACTGGTTACATTTGCAATGTATTAAAGTTGATGGTACTTCGCTAGTTCTTCGTGAACTAGCTAGACCTACAACCATATCTGCTAACTATATGCATACAGTTTTTTTACATCCCAATATTATTGCATGCTGAATCAGCTGAATTTTAACGAGTAATGAATTGATTATAAGTGACTAAGTGAGAAAATGGAGTATATGTCAAAGTTCAATGAAATAATGCATGCAATGTGACAATGCTTTCTTAACATTTGTGGTAAGCTAATTATTGATACCTCTGAAAAAATTCACATGTTAGCCAATTAGAAATGGCCCATGAAAACATTGAAAAGAAATAATTGAAGACTTTCGGTTGAATATTAATTACTAGAGAAGAGAGTGGGGAGGGTTACTAGCTAGCTTTATGGCATAGGTATATTATGCATTGATATAGGTAAGTTCCATCCAAAAAAGTCCCCCATGCATAATTGAGCATATGATGCCCTACTATCTTCTTTATATATATAATTAATAAATCTCACCGGTTAACCTGTTTCGCAAGCGTTGTGGATCGAACAATAGTGATGAGCGTGAGTGTTCTACTAACGTTTGTAGGGCCAAAAAACATATTATACACATTGGTATATAATTCCAAGTGACATGTTTTGTCTTATAACTATATCTTTGACACACTTTCAAGATTGTATCATGTTAAGATAGATTGCAAGAAATTGTGTTTCTTTTTTGCACAAAAGTAACATATTTATTAAGCTGGAAATGTGGTTATTACGGACATGTCCCCTAAGTAGCAAAAACTGAAGTTCACTGTTCGATCAAAACCCGATAAAAACAACACTCATACATTTTGTGCCTGGACCTGCATATTCAAAGGGAAAGAAACTGATCCAAGTTTTCACCTTGGGCCGTTAAATATAAGAAACTGTGTTTGGTATCAATTAAACCCATAGATACAAATATATATGGTTCATAATCGTCAAATTGTATTATTCAATTATTCAATCAGACATGATCAAATATTAGTCACAATTAATAAAAAAATTCCTCTTAAATTTAGTTAATTGCAAACGATTCGAAATGATCTGAAACGATCATCATTTCTTTGGTTCACAAGCCGAAACGATAAAACGAGAATGAATATCAATTCTTTAGTTCGTCACGAAAACGAGCAAGCCAAAACGAGAATGTTGGTTTTTACTATAGCAAAAAGCAATAATATATACAAGGACTGAAACTGAAATAAACAATTTTATTTCACTTTGAAAGGAATATAACTCGATTACAAATTCCTGACTCGTACAAAATTTAAATTGCAATAAATAAATTACAGACAGATTTAATATAAATTATTAAACTGCTGGACTGAATTGTGATTGTATGAAACTGTCTAACATAATAGTATAAAGACTATACTGCTGTACTGTTTGACAATTAAAGGAAACTGCCAGACAGAATGGTATGATTACTAAACTTCTGGACTATTTATGTAAATAAAAGAAAATTCAGAACTGAAATATTAATTACAGAATATAAATATTGAAAAGTAAACAGTACTGGAAATGTAAATTACAGAATGTAAAAGACTGAAAAGTAAATTACAGAATTTAAACAGTACTGAAATGAAATAAACAGAATGCAAAGTAGTGAAATAAAATAAACATAATGTAAAGTACTGAAATGAAAAAGAAGAGGCAACTGCAAGCAGTTTCTCTTAAACAATATTTCCCAAACCAACTTATATGTTTCTGGTTCTCGGGACTTTGTTGCCAAGGTACAACTTCTGTCACTGAGTAGCTCGTGTGGAAATGGCACCGAACCACGGGTCAAGCTGGTGGTGGTGCGATTCTCTCTCTCTCTAATATGATGCTGTATGCTGTGAGTGTGTGATAGTTCTTGTATCTGAATGAGATGGGGAAGGCTGCCTTTTATAAGCTTTTTCAGAAACCGCAGCCATAATGGTCCATTTAATTTTGGGAGTTACACCATCAGAATCCGCCCATTCAATTTCTGAAACTGCAGCACTCAATCTGTAATTTATTTTTATTGAATGCTGGCATTTCAATTTGCTGAAAACTCTAGGGATTTATTTTGTATTTTATACAAAACTCAATTTTCAGATTTGACCCGAGACCCGAATCCCAAATCTCAAATCCCGCGCCCAAGTCCCGAGACCCGAGCAAACGCGCGCGCGCGTGGTACACACTCATACATTTCTGTGTATGTGGACATAATAGTTTAACAACTACATGAGTTGGACTTGTATCTATATTAGAAAATTAACTCTTAATTCTCCAATATGAGATAACATTCAATGGTTTTCCGTTTATTTATTCCATTTTTCAGCATTAAGGTTTTCCCTTCTTTTGAGAACCCAACTTTGAAGCCGATTAATATTCACACCCATTCTCCGAATAAGTCATGCGATATACCGTTACGAAACTCGTCACACGAGCTACTCAAACGCTTTGAGTACGACATTAACAACTCAGTGTTGTCATATGTAATATCGACTCAAAGTTGGTCCTGAGACCATTCGGAACACCCATGTTTAAAACATGTTTTCCAACACCATATTGGTCTTCTTTAGGGTTAATTACGGTTTGGTGACCTTTATTGTTTTGAACACTTTTAGGATTGATGACCCAACTTTTAACAATCCCCTTTATGATGACCTAAATTTATAGTTTGTGTTGTTTTAATGACCCGATGATATATTTTTTTGGATGAAAACCGTTTTATAGTTTCAATTTAGTCCGTATAATTTAAAATTTAACGATAAATGCTTAAAAATTACATACTTATATAGGCCCACTTCAATTACACACTTATATAAAGCATGTGTTTAACTGAGTTGCACAATTAGCAAATAAAATGAATACAACTATCGAACACCATATGAACTCTATTAGTTGGTATGATATAAATATATATTTACAAATGTAATAAATTGAAAGTATACTTACCAACAGCTCAATTTTAATAATTTATCATTTTTTTTATTTCTCCACGTATAATTAAATATATAGAATAAAGTTAAAACTTGATAATATGTTGACATAAATAAATTTGGATATAAAAAAATCAAATATGTTTGGTTTAGAATTTAGTTAGACTCTTATTTTATTTTATGATAAGACTAATCAATCAAAAAAAATTCATACGTGTTTAATAAGTTTAATAATGAACTTACATAACACACATAAATAACGATTTAACTTATATTTATTAATTTGTAGCACGTTTTTTGATAGTTTTATATCATTTTTAAATTTGTATTTACAAAACTTATTTTTTTTTATTTCAATTTACATATGAAAATGTAACTTGCGATTGATCAATTTACAAGTTTTCGTATAAGTTTTTTTATATAACTGTGTAATTTTTATAATTTTTAAGCGTTTATCGTAAAATTTTAAACTATACGGGCTAAATTGAAACTTCAAAACGGTTTTCATCAAAAAATGTAACGGTGGGTCACTAAAACAATTTAAAGTATAAATTTATGTAACTAAATGAAATTGTTAAAATTTGATCAACAATTATAAAAAATGACCAAAACAGATGTCACCAAACCATTATTAACCCTCCTCAACCCTGATTTTGGGTATGGCAATATCCCCAGACTTTGAAGACATACTTTAATTTATCCCAACAGTTTTCTTTAAAATACTATAGATGTGGTTCATTTTTGAAAATATTATATTTCAAGTCGCTTCATGATCATAGTAGCAAAGAGCACGTTTATAACAGCTTCTAAAAAAACTAATTAACTTTGAAATTATTGTAATGAGACTAATAGTTATATGAAAAGCACATGTTGGAAATATAAATAAACACAATATGTTATGTCATTGTTTGACGTCTTAACATTTCAGTATTGAGTTGTAGGTCACAGAGAAAAGATCCATATATTTTATAAATGGCAAAACATGTGCTACAAAGCTCTTACTATGCGCTGTTTCGAGGAATGAATTTGTTTTTGGTATTGTTTGAAACTGTTTATTTAAAGTTAGTACAACTTTCAAACTATTTATTACAAATTATTATCTCTTGCTAATACACATAACCTCAACACATTTGGCCCAATAAAAGTTTAACCAAGACTATTACCGGTCTCTGACGTTGATTGTCGGTCTCCGACGTTCAACAAAAAATATAAATAAAATGTTACAAAAAGGAAAAAACTCGAAAAAAATTAAAAAATCCAGAAAAATTAGAAAATTAGAAAATTTGGAAAAAAGTTAAAAAATCCAATTTTTTTTTTTTTTTTTACAAATATCCAAAAAAAAAACAAATTATTTATTTGATACTCTAATACAAAATTTTGACAATCTAATACAATTTTTTTGACAATCTAATACTAAATTTTTGATAATCTAATACAATATTTTCGACAATCCAATACAAAAATTTTGACAATTTAATATAAATTTTTTGACAATTTAATATAAAAATTTTAACAATTTTTTGATAATTTAATACAATTTTTTTGACAACCTAGTACAATTTTTTGACAATATAATACAAAATATCTAATACCTAAAAATTGACAATCTAATTCAATTTTTTTGACAATATAATACAAAATATCTAATACAAAATTTTTGACAATCTAATACAATTTTTTTTGACAATCTAATACAATTTTTTGACAATCTAATAATTTATTTGACAACATAATAACAATCTTATATAATTTTTTTTACAATCTAATACGAATTTTTTGAAAATATAATATAGATTTTTTGAGAATCTATTATAATTTTCTTAACAATTTAATACCAAATATTTGATAATCTAATATAATTTTTTTGAGAATCTATTACAAAATATTTGACAATTTAATACAATATATTTGACAATCTAATACAATTTTTTTAACAATCTAATACAATTTTTTTGACAATTTAATACAAATATAACAATCTAATACAATTTTTTTAATAATTTAATACAGTTTTTTTTGAAAATATAATACTAAATTTTGATAAAAAAAATCGTATTATATTGAAATTATTGTAATGTCACCAATAGTTATATGAAAACCACATGTTGGAAATATAAATAAACACAATATGTCGTTGTTTGCCATATTAACATTTCAGTATTGAGTTGTGTAGGTCACACAGGAAAGATCCATACATTTTATAAATGGCAAAACATGTGTTATAAAGCTCCTACTATGCGCTGGTTAATTAGTGGAGTGAATTTGTGTTGTGTATCATTTAAAACTATTTATTTAAAGTTAGTATCACTTTCAAACTATTTATTGCAAATTATTATCAATTAATAATGCACATAACTCCAACATATTTGGCCTAATAAAATTTTAACCAATATCATTAACCGGTCTCTAGCGTTAATTGTCGATCTCCGACGTTGACTAAAAAATAAAATAAAATGTAAAAAAAAGGAAAAAACTCGAAAAAAAATTAAAAAATCCAGAAGAAAAAAAAATTAGGAAAAAATTAAAAATTTGGAAAAAAGTTAAAAAATCCAAAAAAAATTATTTTTACAAAAATCCAAAAGAAAAAACAAATTATTTATTTGAAACTCTAATACAAAATTTTGATAATTTAATGCTATTTTTGTGACAATCTAATACTAATTTTTTGACAATCTAATACTAATTTTTTGACAATCTAATATAATTTTTTTAACAATTTAATATAATTTTTTAAGAATTTAATATAATTTTTTTGACAATATAATGCAAAATATCTAATACAAAAAATTTGAC
Organism: Primula vulgaris; assembly: GCA_963920805.1. Taxonomy (NCBI): domain Eukaryota; kingdom Viridiplantae; phylum Streptophyta; class Magnoliopsida; order Ericales; family Primulaceae; genus Primula; species Primula vulgaris. Next base: position 32,301,987 of record OY987214.1, on the reverse strand, counting down.
AATCTAATACAATTTTTCTGACAATTTAATACAATTTTTTGACAATCTAATATGAATTTAAAAAAAATATAATATAGATTTTTTGAGAATCTATTATAATTTTCTTGACAATATAATACCAAATATTTGACAATTTAATATAATATTTTTTAGAATCTATTACAAAATATTTGACAATTTAATACAATATATTTGAGAATCTAATACAAAAAATTTAACAATCTAATACAATATTTTTGATAATTTAATACAAATATGACAATTTAATATAATTTTTTTGACAATATATTTTTTTTTGACCATCTAATAGACAATCTAATGCAGTTTTTTTAACAATTTAATACAATTTTTTTTTGAAAATCTAATACAATTTTTTTGACAATCTAATACAATTTTTTTTGACAATCTAATAAATTTTTTTTTGACAATCTAATACAATTTTTTTAAAAATACAATACAAAATTTTGACAATATAATGCGATTTTTTTGACGATCTAATAGACAATCTAATACAATTTTTTGGCAATTTAGTACAATTTTTTTGACAATTTTATACAATTTTTTTAGACATTCTATTGCAATTTCTTTGAAAATCTAATAGACAATCTTCCTAGATTTTTACATAAAGACGTTTCCTATTAAATTTGTTAATACCTTAAAAGAGCATGTGTATGATATGTAATTTCAGGGATTCAATTCATATTACTGAAATTATCATATTAACACAGCCAGTCCATCTCATTGACTGATCTGTTAAGGATTCAGAACGCCGCCGCTGTCATACACCACATCGTCGTCGTTTCACCGTAGCATTTGACGTTGCAGTAACCCTCGTCTCTGTCACACTTCGACGATGATGGACAAACATAAAGGTAGATGAAAGAGAGATAGAGACGACTAAAATGAGAGAAGAGATATACTAAATTGGGGGGATAGAGAGAGTTCAGGCGGAAGTGGGAGGACGGAGTGGAAGTCGCCTGTTTCCTACGATTATGGCTATGGGGAGTGAAAATAAAAGCATGAGATATACAGTGTACATACATATATATATGTATATATATGTCTATTATGTATATATGTATATATATATATATATATATATATATATATATATATAAACTGAAACGAGGGAGTGAGAGAGCATCAGAGAAATTTGGGGTGCAGCCCAACTAATTTCTAGAGAGAAAAAGTATTTTGGGGTAATGACGTAAAAAGGTTATTAGACCCTTTATATATTTAGGGTAGAGGTACCAAAAAACAATTAAAATATTTGAAATCTAATGGTATTAAAATCTAATAATTATCTTAAAGTGGTAATATGTTCCAACTAATTCTGTTTTGGGAAAAGTTCGGCCACTTTGAGTCTAATGTAAACAATTTTTCGTTGCATTTGTGCTATAATGCTCGACAAATTATTTAGTTCTCTTGAAGGACGGATGATGTGGTACTCTATACCACATATTAACATACATGTGTATTACTTTGCCAACTAAGTAGTGAACTCACTTAAGTAATTAAGTATGCTCTTGTGGCTCTTTTACATCTCTTTGTGTGTGGGACCACCCCACTAAAATAGAATTCTGATTTTTTACCCACTCCATTGGAAAAATCAAAAGTCATTACTTTCATCCAATCTAATTTTATCTCAAAATAAATAATGAAATATTACATTTTTATTCCATCGGAGAGAAGACGAAATTTACCCAAAGTGAATGAGAAGCTCAAATTGACAATTGATTAAATATGAAAAACCAGTTCAACATTTTCAACTCAACTTTTATTATGTATTGAGTAAATCTAAGATGATATAATTTTGAAAAGATTTATGAGTCCTAATTTAATCGTGTTATACAACAATGTAATTACAACTTCACAAGATTTTTGCGTTCGAATATTAAAACAAGTATTTGTTAACAAGAACACTTAGTTCTCAAATATCTTGATTAATTTATTTTTTGAAAACTAATATGGTTAAATTGAAACATAATTTGTTTTCTTAAAAGGCTAAAGCCTTTACTCGTTAAATAAATAAATGATAACATACACTATTAGTAGTAATTTTTTTCTAACCGAGTTAAACAAAATTATCGTCATAGAATTATACAGTTATTTGAAACGAGTATTTTAAATAAAAGTCTAATTTATTTTATTCATATCTCGAATAATATGTATATATGTGTATGTATACATATATTCTCCGAACTAGATAATATATAAAATGTGCAAATAACTAGAATTAATGGAACTTATATTTTAGTGGGGTGGTGCCACACAGAAGGAGGTATAAAAGAAACACAAGACCAAGTTTTAATTACTTAGGTGAGTTAGCTACTTAGTTGATAAAGTAATACACATGTATGTTAATATTGATATAGAGGATCACATGATCCGTTCTACTGAATAAATTATTTGTGCTATAAAACTCACTCTCTCGCTAATTTTATCTCTCTCTTTCATGAGTTTCGGTGTGCTAAGCTATGCTAGAAATCTGGTTTAGGCGAATTAAATGGGATAGTTAGTTCAATAAAAGTTTTACCCTCTTTCATGCCTTATGAATGGACGTTGACAGGTCACATTCCACTGTTATATATCAACTTCTTTAAGCGTTGTTGGAAGAGATTTTGTGAATATTTTATTATTTGTCTTCAACGAACACATTGTTACAATATATCTCGAAATGCTTGGTAATTACTACTAATTTTCGAACTACTCCTATACAAGAACTGGAATATAAATGCTTTATAAAATAAATATCTTAATAAAATAATTGTATTTAAGACTTGAATGTAACTTTAAGTTGAGTGATCGTCATCCATGGTTTTCATGTATTTGTGCATTTGTATTCAGAAACGAAATGAGGAAGTTAAAATGGGAGGGTCTGATTTTTTATATAATTTTCTCATACCATATATATGTGGTGTAAACTTATGTACGTAGATTTTTTTAACATACACTCATGTAAATGTTGGAAAAACATGTGAAAACATGGGTGTTTTCGAATGGTCACTGGACCAACTTCGAGTCATTATTTCGTGTAACAGCGCTGAGTTGTTTATACCGTACTCAACGTGGTTGAGTAGCCCGTGTGACGAGTTTCGTAACGGTATATCACATGACCTATTCGGAGAATGGGTGTGAATACAAAGTGGCTTCAAAGTTGGTGCCTCGAAAGCTCAAATCTGAAAAACCGAAATGGTAAAGGAAAACCATTTAGTATAATCCCATATTGGAAGATTAAGAGTTAATTTTACAATATATATATCATACCAACCTATGTAGTTATTAAGAGTATTAGTGTGTACCACACACGCGCGCTCGCTCGGGGCTTGGGCTTGGGCTGAGTTTTGTATAAAATACAAAGCAGTCCCTAGAGTTTCCAGCAATCAGAAACGCTCCAGCAATGAATGAGATTAAATGCTACGGTTTCAGAATTGATTGAGCGGATTCTGGAGGTGTAACTCCCAGAATTAAAGGCCAACATTTATGGCTGCGGTTTTATTAGAGCCTATAAAAGGCAGCCATCCCCCTCTCATTTAAACACACAACTCACACCATAAGCATCATATAGAGAGAGAGAACCGCACCACCAACAGCTCGACCTGTGGTTCGGTGCCGGTTTGCATACGAGCCACTCTGAGATAGAAGTTGTAACTTGGGAACAAAGTCCCGAAACCAGAAACCTTTAAAGGTGGTTCGGGAAATATTGTTTAAGAGAAACTGCTCAGCAGTTGCCTCTTCTTTTAATTTTTTCAGTCATTTACTTTCTGTCCATTTCATTTCAGTACCGTTTCATTTCTGTAATTTACTTTTCTGTACTGTTTCTTTTATGTATTTACATTTCAGTACTGTTTACTTTCAGTCTTTCGATTCTGTAATTTACTTTTCAGTTCTGTAATTTCCAGCATTTACAAAACCAGTCCGGCAGTTTTTTATTTGTTAAAAAAAACCAGTCCGGCAGTTTTTTATTTGTTAAAACCAGTCCGGCAGTTTGTTAAAAAACCAGTCCGGCAGTTTTTTATATTACAAAACAGTCCGACAGTTTGTTAAAACCAGTCCGGCAGTTTCTTTTATTACAAAACAGTTCGGCAGTTTCTTAAAACCAGTCCGGCAGTTTCTTTTATTTAAAACCAGTCCGGCAGTTTTATTTAAAACCAGTCCGGCAGTTCATGTAAAACCAGTCCGGCAGTTTATGTGTTAAACCAGTCCGGCAGTTTCTTTATAACATTCCAGCAGTTTTATTTATTTGTTGAGTCAGGAATTGTAATTTATATTACAATTGTGAGAAATAAAATTGTTATTTCCATTCAGTCATTTGTCTTTTACATTATTGTCTTTCAATTATTGTATTCGAAATAGTACCAAAACCAACAGTAAATACTTGTTAAGATTTGTTTGATTGATGTGTATTGAGATAAATCAACCACCTACCTATATAGCAAGTGAAAGAGCTAGCTGATGGTGCCTGCAGCCCCCTATATTTTTTAAAAATAATCTTTTACAGTGCAAAAAAAATATTTAAAAAATAACGATTTATCCCCTTGATATAGCTAGTGATCATGGCTCCGCCACTGTATATAACATTAGGTCATCTTAAATTAAGTTTTACTATGCAAAAGGAGCTAAACCCCAAAGTTGAGCCTCAATCAAACGATATCTCTTAACAAGTCTTTGCATGAGTGTGTTTAAAATCTCTCCCAAATTCTTCATCCTCATTTTCCAATTACTAGATCAGAGCAACATCCAAATAAGCCTTAGTATACCAACATATATATAAATGGAATCTTTAATTTTGTTCTTTCCGTTGTAAACCATTTTACCTTAACAAATGAACATATGTTCTATGTTTTTGGACAAATTCATGGCTCCATTGTAAGATTAATTAGTATGAATACGAATTTTTTTTTACTAATTATATATGATGTGGTAGCAGCTAGTAGGACTCAAAAAACACTGCATCAAGCGAAACAAATTTATCATGGATTAACATAATGCAAATATTTATGAAACTTGCAGGTATTGGGATTTGCCATCCACCTTTCATAAAAAAAAAAAAAAAGAGATTTGCAATCCAAAAATAATGTCACTACTAACGTGACTACCTGTCTACATACGAACCGAACCGCATGTGCAATAGTGTGATTCCCTAGATATACTTTTATCTTATCTCCAATGCATAATTCATTGAATTCGCATGAGAAAATATTAAGAAATTCTATGATTTATGTGAGGAGGAGTGGGGTTCGGTAAATATTTTTATCCAATATTTAAATTTAAATTTGATATTACAGTAAAAAAATTCATTTAACATCCTGATTGCTTAGAAAACACAAACGAAAATAAAAATAAAATAAAATTGTAGTTAAAGAGTATTGAAATCATGGCAAATAAATATATAGTTATGATAGAACATAAAAATTAGACCCGAATATTCTATTCGGGTAGCAATCGACCCACACTTCAAAAACGGGTATCCAATGCTTGATGGGTCATCACATGCCTTTTCTAGATATTAGAGGAAGATGTTAATAAAAGCCCAAGCCCACTTAACTAGGGACCCATACTTGGAAAAACCCCTGAGATGAAGACATTTGTCAACATCCTAGAAAGCATAGTTGCCTATAAATAGCCAACTACCCCTCCTAGAAAACCCCCCGAAAAAATCTATTCAAAAATATAGAGAGAAGTTGAGAAAAGAGAAAAACTAGTCAAAGCTTATCCAGTGAAGAAACAAACCGAACAGAGAAAGAACCGAGCATCGAAGAAGAAGGAGAACGACCAAGATAAGAGTTTAAATAGTTAAATCGAACGCAATTGTAGTAAATTAATAATAATCCGAGTAAGTGTAACAATCCGAACAAGTGTAATGACCTGATCAATAATAAAGACCAAGAAGAGTTCATTACTTGCAGCTGATTTATCATTATTTTATTGTTGAAAAGCCTAACGCGACCGACCAAAGTTATGGCTTTATCAAATGGCGCCGTCTCCGGGAATCATCTAGTCCCCAACTAGTTTAGAATTCGAATACCAATACTCTACCAGACGAGCGACAATGGTGACCAATGTAGAAGAAACCCATCCCGAGATAGTAGAAACCAATAACCAAAACGTGCAATTCAGCCAACAAGACCTCGACGATCTACTCGAAATCCGTGATAGAAATGACGCTATCCATCCCGGAAATCAACCAACAACCTCCTATATCAACCAAGAACCACCCCAGCAAATTGAAGGGATTGTTGACGAACCCTCCTCGTCCTCGGATGACGAACAAATCATGCCCGTATTAAGGCGAGCACGAAGACGCCAACCCGGATCCCAAGCAGGGCCGAGCTCAAGAGTCCCGTTGCCAACAGGCTCGGTCAACTCCGGCGCTCGTTTACAAACGAACGAAGATCGCCGATATGGTATGCCCGGGGGTCATGTACTTGAACAGTTGTCCCGACCACCGACTCTTCCGCCGAGGATAATTACATCATCCACGGTGGAAGTACAACACGTTGTCCCATCAGCCGATGAAAGGAACTATGCCCAGCTGCAAGCTCAACTGGCGGCATGCATGACGGCCATGACAGCTGCCGGCATCGCATTGCCAATTACCCAGCTCGCCAATACAGACAAAGATCTACGCCGTGAAGCGAAAGATTCAGCTTACAGGGCCGCCCTGGAAGCAGCGGGGCGACGAACCAATACAAGAGTGCCTCATCAAGGGGGCAATGTCCCAGAGATGATCCCTCCGATAGTCGTCCACCCAAACACGCATAGGGAACGCGTCCTCGATACTCACACGAAGGACGGTAGATATCCCGAACACATGATCGGGGAAAGTTATGGACCACCACCACATCAACGGGGATACCCCCCCTACCAAGCCTCAGATGACGCGTTCCAACAAGCATGGAACGTATGCCAAGAAACCCCATGCGCCGAACAGATCATGAGGTATCGCAATCCGGCGGGGTTCGTCATCCCTGAGTTCAGGCTTTATGATGGAAGGAGTTGTCCTATCGACCATCTAAGGCACTACAAGACGAAGATGGAATTGTGGAGTGATGACCAGGCACTCATGTGCAAATTTTTCAAAAACAGCTTGGGCCAAGAGGCTTCGTCGTGGTATCACAACTTACCATGGGGCTCCATAAGAGACTGGGCAGAGCTGCTAAGAGCGTACTCCACACGATACGCCGCCCATAGGAAAAAGAAGGTTAGCATCGAAACCCTTCTGAAAATGACGATGATGCCGAATGAGAGGCTCAACGACTATTGCATACGCTTCATCGACGTAGCAAACCAGATTCCACAATACGCCAATAATATAGCCATCCAGAACTTTATCAATTCCATCCCTAATGGCTATTGGGCGAGAAGGAAGTTCATAGGCAAAGACTTTCCGACCGCGGATTCTCTACTGGCTTACTGCACCCACCTCACCGATAAAAATGAGGAGATTCGTTTCCTCAACCGAACCCTACCAAGAAGAGAAACGGTTTGGGAAGCACAGGTGGGTCGTAAAAGAGCCAGGAACAACCATGAAGAAACATTCAAACCGACCAGGAAGGACAAAGGTCCCGAGGTCCACAGGAGAGACGAGCGACAACGAGAACCTGAGCCTAAACCGCTCCAGATCGCATACCCAACCCCGATCAACGAACATAAACCGCTCCAGCTCACTTATCCAATACCCCCCAGACCGATCCAACAAGATCGGTTCCAAGAGAGGGAACGCCGAAATAACTACGGACCGGTCGAACTACGATACACTTTCAACATGTCCGCTGACGATATCCTAAAAGATATCTGTAGGGAAAGTTGGTACTCCCGACCACAACCGATCAATTCTCCCCCCAATATGAGAGACTCCAAGCTTTTCTGCACATATCACGAGGATCACGGCCACCTCACCGAGCATTGCCGTCACCTGTGATGGAAAATGAACCTGTGGGGTGATGCGGGATACCTAGCTAAGTTCATCAAAGGCGCGGGGAACAAAGGCAGACAACTGGCCATCGAGGGAGCCGACAACCGGCAGGGGAAAACGATCAACGTCGTTCACATGTCACGACCCAAGGGAACAGGTGGAGATCGATCTCGACAGCGACAATTGGTGCACTTTGGCCGGGTAGCCAAGGCGTCACAAGCGTCGACCTCTAAAAGGCAATGCACGTCCCGACGATATCCACCCATTTCCTTCTCGGGTCTTGACGAGGAAGGGGTGATTTATCCCCACGGGGACGCCATTAATCTCTGTGTTCAAATTGGCCTCGACACGGTCAGCAGGGTGCTTATCGATCAAGGAGCCTCTTGTGACATCATGTACAGAGATTTTTTCGACAAAATGGAACTCAAGACACAAGATCTCCAACCTACCGATGTCACATTGATCGGTTTCATCTCCGAGACGACTAAACCTTTGGGTAAGATCGTCCTCAACATCACAACTGGATCCGTTTCGGTTCCCGTGGAGTTCTTAGTAGTCAACGACAGCTCCGGCCACAACGCAATCTTGGGCCGACCTTGGCTGCATGCCATGCGGGCCATACCCTCGACCTACCACCAAAAAGTCAAATACCCAAATGACAGGGGGGAGATCGAGACAGCAGAGGATGTCAAGAAGATTCAAGACGCTATGAAGACATTACCGCAGCCCTACAAAAACAGCCGATCGTTGTCGAACAACCCACCAGCACAAAGAAGCTGATCAACCAAATATCCAAAACCGAGAGGGTTGTTGAAGAACAAGTAGAAGAAACACTTAGGAAGGTGTATATCCCGGATATGGACGAGGAGCACTACTTCCTCCTCGGGAATAACCTTCCAAAACGGGAATCCGAAGAGTTGGAAGCATTCCTATTCAGCAACGTTGATAAGTTCGCCTGGAGTCCCAAAGACATGCCCGGCCTAGACCCCGAAACGGCATGCCACCACCTAAGTGTTAATGCCGAGTACAAGCCGGTAGCACAAAGGAGCAGAAAAGTGTCTGTACAGCACAGAGCAGCTATAATCGCTGAAGTACAAAAGCTATTAGAGGCTGGAGCCATAAGGGAGGTTTTCTATCCGAAATGGTTATCCAACCCAGTCGTCGTCCCAAAAAAGAACGGGAAGGAGAGAGTCTGTATAGACTTCACCAATCTCAACAAAGCCTGTCCGAGAGACCACTTTCCCCTTCCGAGGATAGATCAACTGGTGGACGCGGCTGCGGGAGCAGAAAGAACGACCTTCCTCGACGCATATTCAGGATACCACCAAATTCCCCTAGCCCACGAAGATCAAGAAAAGACGTCGTTTATATCGCCTTTGGGAAATTATTGCTACACGGTAATGCCGTTCGGCCTGCGCAATGCGGGAGAAACATACCAAAGGATGATAACGAGGGTATGTAGAGATCATATAGGGAAGACGATGGAGGTATACATAGACGACATGGTCGTCAAAAGCGAAAAGGTTACGTCCCACCTCCAAGATATAAGAGATGTCTTCAGTACGCTGGGCGAGCACAAATTGAAACTCAATGCGAGCAAGTGTGCCTTCGGAATCAGCAAAGGAAAATTTCTGGGGCACATGGTTAGCCGACGAGGAATAGAGGCAAATCCCGACCAGATCACAGCACTACAGAACCTGGCAGCGCCCAAGAATAAGAAACAAGTACAAGAGCTCACGGGAATGATGGCCGCCTTGAGCAGGTTCATCAGTCGATCCGCAGATAAGGGACGACCGTTTTTCGAATCACTCAAGAAAGATAGAAAATTCGTATGGGACCCGGAATGTGAGGCTTCATTCAACAATCTCAAAGAGTACTTGAGGACGCTGCCACTACTGGTAAGGCCGAACAAAGGAGATATTCTGGCATGCTACCTAGCAGTTTCCACTACAGCCGTGAGTGCAGTCATCCTCAGAGAGGAGGGTCGCGAGTAATTTCCGATCTACTTCGTCAGCAAAACTCTGGTCGAAGCCGAAACACGTTACCTACCCTTGGAAAAGCTTTGTCTGGCATTGGTCGTCTCAACCAGGAAGTTGCCACACTATTTTATAGCTCATCAGGTCCGGGTATACACGAAGTTTCATATCAAAGAGTCACTTCGACGGACAGACATAAGCGGTTGAGTTGCCGCCTGGGGGGTCGAACTATCCCAATTTCATATCGAGTTCGTACCCCGACATGCCATAAAAGGACAAGTCTTGGCCGATTTCGTCGCGGAGTTCACCGAAGGCTATGACGAGCCATTGGCCCTCTCTCCACAGTCACACTGGCAGATACATGTCGACGGATCAGCCACCAAGGACGAATCCGGAGCAGGGATCGTCCTAAAGTCTAGAGAGGGAGCAATCATCGAAAAAAGCATAAAATTGGGCTTCCGAGCTACCAACAATGAGGCATAATACGAAGCCATGATAAATGGCATGCTCGTCGCACGGTCCCTCGGATGCTCCCACTTAGTTGCGAGTTCAGACTCCATGCTCATTGTCAATCAAGCCCTCGGCGAGTACCAAGCCAAAGATGACAGGATGATCCTCTATCAAGAGAAAGTCCAAAGCTTGATGGCCACCTTCGAACAGTGCGAGTTAGTCAGGATCAATCGCACCGAAAATGCACATGCCGATGCCTTGGCCACCCTAGCCTCGACCTTAACATTGACCGATACCCGGTCGATCACAGTAGAGCTACTGATGACCCCGAGCATAATTAAAAGGATGGACCGAGTGACGTCAGTGCAGTACGAACTAGGTTGGATGGATGACATGACTCATTATCTGCGAAGTGGAACGCTCCCGGCCGACAAGATAAAAGCGCTGAAAATTACGAGAAAAGCTCCTCGGTTCTGGCTATCCGAGGACGACAAACTGTACAAATCCAGTTACCGGGGACCCCACCTACTGTGCGTGCCTCCCGAGATACAATTGCCGGTCCTGGAGGAAATCCATGAAGGATCCTGCGGAGCACACATCAAAGGGCGATCCCTTGCGAACAAGGCAGTTACCCAAGGGTATTGGTGGCCCTATATCAAGCGAGATGCTGATGCGTATGTCCAACGTTGTGATAAGTGCCAACGATTTGCCAAAATACCACGACTCCCCTCGTCTCTAATGGCCCCCGTATCGGCTCCATGACCGTTTGCACAATGGGCAATAGATCTGGTCGGAAAACTCCCAAAGGCCCCGGGGAGCGTGGAATATCTGATCGTCGCGACGGATTATTTCACCAAATGGGTTGAAGCTAAGCCCCTCCGAGAAATCAAAGCGAGCAACGTCAAACAATTCATCTGGGAATACATCATAACCAGGTTCGGAATACCGTACGCTATTGTCGCCGACAACGGAACCCAGTTCAAAGATGCACAATTACAACTGTGGTACGAGGAACTAGGAATCCGAAAGTTCTATTCGACGCCGACATACCCACAGGGTAACGGCCAGGCAGAGGTATCGAACCGAACAATACTGGACGGCATCAAGACGACCCTTGAGCAAGCAAAGGGGAGATGGCCCGAGCGGCTACTCAACGTCTTGTGGTCGTGCCGAACTACGCCGAAGACGGGCACCAAGGAAACCCCATTTAGCTTAGCATACGGTGTTGAGGCCATCATACCAACAGAAATTGGGCTACCCACGCTCCGAACAACTTTAGTCGAGCAGGGAAACAATGAACAAAGAATGAGAGAAGAACTTGACATGATAGACGAGAAACGAGAGATAGCAGCTCTTACACTCGCGAAGTATCAACAAGTCGTCAAACAAGCATATGACAAGAGGGTAAAAGGGACTAAGGAGTTCATGGTCGGAGAATTGGTGCTACGACGAGTAACGGTATATACCCGAAATGAAATACATGGTAAATTGAGCCCCACCTGGGAGGGACCATACGAGATTGTCAAAAGAACAAGCCCAGTTACCTACAAACTCAAAAGCGTACTGTTCGAAAATAGTAGAGGGGAGAAAAATTCTTGGAACGTGGCTAACCTAAAGAAGTACTATATATAAGCCAGACCGTCAGTACAAATACAGGTGCCGCCTTATCTCTCTAACCTAATGTCCTTGACTTTTGAATAAATAAAGTATCATATCATGCTGTCTAACCAATGCAGATGAAATTCCCAACATGGCCGAAGTGCCTAGGAATACTATGAAATTCCCAACATGGCCGAAGGGCCTAGGAATACTATGAAATTCCCAACATGGCCGAAACGCCTAGGAATACTATGAAATTCCCAACATGGACGAAGTGCCTAGGAATACTATGAAATTCCCAACATGGCCGAAGTGCCTAGGAATACTATGAAATTCCCAACATGGCCGAAGTGCCTAGGAATACTATGAAATTCCCAACATGGCCGAAGTGCCTAGGAATACTATGAAATTCCCAACATGGCCGAAGGGCCTAGGAATACTATGAAATTCCCAACATGGCCGAAGGGCCTAGGAATACTATGAAATTCCCAACATGGCCGAAACGCCTAGGAATACTATGAAATTCCCAACATGGCCGAAGTGCCTAGGAATACTATGAAATTCCCAACATGGCCGAAGTGCCTAGGAGTACTATGAAATTCCCAACATGGCCGAAACGCCTAGGAATACAATGAAATTCCCAACATGGCCGAAACGCCTAGGAATACAATGAAATTCCCAACATGGCCGAAACGCCTAGGAATACTATGAAATTCCCAACATGGCCGAAGTGCCTAGGAATACTATGAAATTCCCAACATGGCCGAAGTGCCTAGGAGTACTATGAAATTCCCAACATGGCCGAAGTGCCTAGGAGTACTATGAAATTCCCAACATGGCCGAAGTGCCTAGGAGTACTATGAAATTCCCAACATGGCCGAAGTGCCTAGGAATACTATGAAATTCCCAACATGGCCGAAACGCCTAGGAATACTGTGAAATTCCCAACATGGCGTAAAAAAAAAAAAAAAAAATACGCATAGGAATACTATGAAATTCCCAACATGACATGTCTAAAAGAATGCCTAGGAATACTTATGTATATGCAGGTACCCGTTGACCCAATGAGCAAGGATGAAAAGCAATACAGCAATGGGGAGAACAATTCAGGCCCATATTCTGGGGACGATAAACTACCAAATGGCGAAAACAATGAAAAGAAATCAATCACAACAATGAAATAGCAGCAACGGGAATGTCCAATACACGTATAATGAAATGACGCAGATAATAAAGGCCCACATTATGGAGGCAACACCATGCCAACCGAAGAAATCAGCAAAGGAAAATCAATCCAATCAATGAAATATCCGTACAACAATGAGAAGATCCGAACACAAGAGTAAAGAAATAAAACAAATAGTCTTCGCCCGCATTACGGAGGCAACAGGGTACAACCAACAAATAAAGAAACTTATTTAAGAGCTACTACATGAGGAACACGACGGTAACTAACCGAGTGACACTTCTTCGTCATCCGTCGACGTATCCCCATCAGTTTCCTCGCCATCAAAACGCTCCTCAGAAATAAGGGCATCAAAGTTGGTCGTATGTGCGCCAACGCATGTCAGCGTCTTAAGCCGTGCAGAGAATTCGGCTCCTTTAGCGACCTCGTGAGCATCCGAGGCCGCTTTCCGGCGAGCATCGTCGAAAGGAAGCTTGCGAGTTTCGATCATAGCTGCAGAGGCATCGTATCTGGATCGGGACAAACGGAAATACTTCACCAGCATGTTCGCTTGGGTTACCAACGACTTTAGTTTACTGAAGTATTTTTCCTTTACCCGCCAATATCGATCTAAACGACGCTCCTGAACCTTAACAACATGCTCGGAACGCCGAGCGTACTCACGAAAAGAAGACGCCTGAGTTTTCAACTTGGCCCTAAGTCAGCCACACAGATTGAGCAACTCGACATTCTTACCCAATAAAAAGATATAAGGAACCTTGGCATGATCATCACTAGCCACACCAGATGGGACCTCGTCTCGGACGGCACAAGTAGGTCCTGGCCCCGGACTAACTAGACTTGGAGAGCCAGCCTGGTGCGACGTAGTATCATGTGCCTAAAAAAAAAATGGGAAGAAAGGAAGAGATGAATACTCAAAAAAAAAAAAAAAAAAAGCTACAAATAATACGACAAAACAAACAACTCAATTATTAATCCGATAGCCCCTCAACGGACGTTGAGGTCTCTACTACATCAGCGAAATGAATATCTCGCAATGAAACAATTTGAGTCCCCAAGCGCTCACGAACGACCGCATCGATTCGATTCAAGGCAGCCGTGGTCTCAGTTACCCCGGCCGTCGCATCAACCATGCGTTCTGCCCGGGCAACACCACTCATCCCTTTCACATGCTCAAGCACCTCTAGAGCGCGAGCTCGGGCCCAATACGCTTTGACAAAGGTTAGCAGTAGGTCCGCATCCTCGAAAACGGCACCTAGGGCCAAGTTCAAGCTCGTCACACGGCCTCGGGCTTCATCACGAGAGCGCCGAAGTGTACCAAGAAGTTCCTTCGCCTTACCCTTGTTCGCTTTATAATATGCGGTCTTTTTGCTGAATTTCTCTCCCAAGTCACGTAACCGAATCGACATGTTTGAAATATGAACATTCAGATCATCGATTTTATGACGGGCAGAATTCAGTTCTGCAGTTAGGAAAGCCTTAGATCTCTCAAGGCCATCTATCACGTTACCTCCGCTACGACTAGGCGAGGTCCAGACCACCATGGCCAGAGGGTTATAGGGTACCTGACAATGTTTTGTTTTCACATTCTTCAAAATATGATGAACCTAGGAAAGGGGAAATTAATTCGGAAAAGCCAAACAAAAAAAAAACACATCACCTATATTACCACTTCTCCAAAAGAATATGTTTCTAGATACAAAAGAGACCCACAATTCGGGTACCCAAAGACTTTACAATAAGATACAGAGAAAATACTACAAGAAAATGGTCAAGGCTCCACCTGAGGGGATGCGGGTGGGGGAGTGACGGTGGGAGCAGACCGAGGAGTCGTTGGAGCCGACCCGAAATGGGGACGCAGCGCCGTCGAAGTAGTGTGTCCCGGCAGCCGTGGGAGCTCCTCGTCTCGGAGGTTGGCCCAATCCTGAGGCTTAGGAGGTGCACCATGAGGACAGGGGTACACCAATTCCGACCACACTTGATCCGACAAGGGAACCTTCGCGAAATTAAGCGCGCGCACATGAGCACAATAGACGGCAAAATTCGCCGTCATAGCGTACTTTGTCCGCTCCTCAGCATGCGCCGCTTTTAGAGCCGCAACCTCGGCCTTTTCGGCTTCCACATCCTCTGCCAAGAGCAAATTCTCCTCCTCTAGTTGGTCATACTTTTCGACCATGCTCTCTTTTTCAGCCTCCAATTTACCGACCTCCTCGGTCACGTGCAGGAAGTCCCCCGACAGCTTGTCATAATTATAGCCCAGGGCTTTATTCTCGGCGACCAGTTTCTCTTTCTCCTCCTCAAAGGCCGCAAGCAGATCCTTCTTCTCGGCCACTAGCTTCTCTTTCTCAGCCTCGAGCGCCTTCCACTGATCCCTCAGAACAACGGAACCCAAGAAAGCCTGCCATCAAAAACAAAAGTAGACATGCAACATCAGACACCCACCAACTAAGGGTATAAAGACCTATATAACTAAGTACATGCTCAACATACCCGAAACGCACCACTGCTGGCTTGCTCAATTAACGACGCTAACGGGAGAGCAGAAATTTCCTCGGCATCCTTGAAAACAAGGGGCTTCAGAGCAGTATACCCCATCCTTACAGCTTCGGGCTGCTCCAGCAATTTCCCCTTACACCGACCAATGTAACGGGTCATCGCGACCCCGTCCACCAACACCTCTTCAGGTAGCTCGAGAACCTCATCCTCGACGCCCACCACTACATCCTCGGCAGTCTCTTTGCCGACTTCCTCCACTTCCTCAGTCACCTCCTTCTCCGAAAGGCCAGTCTCAGGGGCCCTGTGCTCGCCCACACCCTCAATACGGGTGGGCAAGACAACAAGCGGGTCCATCATCTCCTCAGTATGAATAGGCGAGATCGCAGGCAGAGTCAGTGTACTCTTGCCCATGTTCACCGTGAGGTTGAGATGTTCGAATATGTTATCCATCGATCCCTGAAACACAATAATACCCATAGACCGGGCAAGAGCGAGGATAACCAATGGAGAAGTCAGTAGCTGAAACAAGATAACCAATGAAGCAAAGAACTAGAGAACAACACAACAATCACAAGACAAGAGAATAAATATACATATACACATACCTCGCCAATTGCAGGGACATCCTCGGGGATATTCCCTTGGGAAGTAGCCTCCTCGGTGACCGATGTATCGGTCCCCCTAGCCCTCTTCGTTGTTCCAACGACGGGGTCAGGTCCACGACGCTTCGAGCGAACGGTCTTTTTCCCTACCCGAGCAGCACTTCGAGCTCGGACCACCTTTAAAAATTCCTCCTCGGACTCTTTAGGAATCTCGGGGACAGGATTCTCCTTTGTCACTGGCCCCGCAGGGTATCCGAGAAGCACGGGAGCAGTACGACTAGCAGGATCCCTCGTTGATCCAGGCCCCCATCATTTCCAAAGAGCTAAGAGAGTCTCGACATTGGGAGCACCGAGAATAATGTCACTACTAACATGACTACCTGTCTACATACGAACCGAACCGCATGTGCAATAGTGTGATTCCCTAGATATACTTTTATCTTATCTCCAATGCATAATTCATTGAATTCGCATGAGAAAATATTAAGAAATTCTATGATTTATGTGAGGAGGAGTGGGGTCCGGTAAATATTTTTATCCAATATTTAAATTTAAATTTGATATTACAGTAAAAAAATTCATTTAACATCCTGATTGCTTAGAAAACACAAACGAAAATAAAAATAAAATAAAATTGTAGTTAAAGAGTATTGAAATCATGGCAAATAAATATATAGTTATGATAGAACATAAAAATTAGACCCGAATATTCTATTCGGGTAGCAATCGACCCACACTTCAAAAACGGGTATCCAATGCTTGATGGGTCATCACATGCCTTTTCTAGATATTAGAGGAAGATGTTAATAAAAGCCCAAGCCCACTTAACTAGGGACCCATACTTGGAAAAACCACTGAGATGAAGACATTTGTCAACATCCTAGAAAGCATAGTTGCCTATAAATAGCCAACTACCCCTCCTAGAAAACCCCCCG
This sequence comes from Primula vulgaris, assembly GCA_963920805.1. Taxonomy (NCBI): domain Eukaryota; kingdom Viridiplantae; phylum Streptophyta; class Magnoliopsida; order Ericales; family Primulaceae; genus Primula; species Primula vulgaris. The sequence goes on along the minus strand of OY987214.1, from coordinate 32,284,825 downwards.
AAAAAATCTATTCAAAAATATAGAGAGAAGTTGAGAAAAGAGAAAAACTAGTCAAAGCTTATCCAGTGAAGAAACAAACCGAACAGAGAAAGAACCGAGCATCGAAGAAGAAGGAGAACGACCAAGATAAGAGTTTAAATAGTTAAATCGAACGCAATTGTAGTAAATTAATAATAATCCGAGTAAGTGTAACAATCCGAACAAGTGTAATGACCTGATCAATAATAAAGACCAAGAAGAGTTCATTACTTGCAGCTGATTTATCATTATTTTATTGTTGAAAAGCCTAACGCGACCGACCAAAGTTATGACTTTATCAAGTTATTTAATATTTCATAGGTTAACTATACATTAACTAGGCTAATTTAATATAATATAAATGTATAGTTATTTAATATTTTATACATAATTGCATATATGCATATGCATAAAATCCTATGGTACACACTTTAGTATATTTTAGTATTAGATTGACCTCCCAAGTCATACTTTGAAAACCAAATTCTATATTTTATTAGATACCATATCTTCAATTGTATCCGACATGGATTTCAGCACACCTTTATTTTGTATGGAACTTATTCAAGCTTAAAGGATGTTCTGTAATTATTTACATTTACATAGGAAGTTTATACTTTCGTTTAGATTATTCAACCAAAATGTCAAACTATAATCTCTAGTATATTTCGTAATCTAACTTTTTCTCACTATTTTTACATGATATATGATAATGATTTTAAAAGGATCATTTATAATTAGAAGAATCAGGACTGCCTTTTAAGTAAATAAAAGGAATTATTTGAGAGCATAAAAACTATTGAATTCATCCCACTACCAGAAAAATCATTCCCCTTTACAAAAAAATGTGCTTTCCATTTCCCCTTTCTCGATTACCGTTTCTTACTTTACTTTTTTTTTCTAATCATGTAGTAACATGTTTTCTTTTTTTCGCTTGTGAATCTCAAGCTCACAAATCACAACTTAAGTTCATTCGTGTTAAATTCTAAACTATGTTTTAAGTCGAAAACACAAAACACTTTCATTTATAAGTTGACCAAAAAGTTTATCATTGAAATGTATAAATAAGGATATGCAAACAAGAAAATTATCATAAACTTTTTAGTTAAATCTAATTTATTGTATCTGATCTCTTGGCGAATAGGGAAATCGATCATCGATGTAGCACCTACATTTAAAAATAAGGAGAACACTTGAAACAAAAATTATGCTACGAATAAATCCATCAGTTTCAAAATTTCACACTTTGATCTATAAATTCAACAGAATATTCAGAAGACAATGTACGTCTAAGATTTGAATTAATGGTTCGATTAATATGTTTATCATTTACAATTTTACATATACGATATAAAACTATTTTTTAAATTGTGTATTATGTTACAATGAGATCATGTAAAATTGAGTCAGCAATTGGTCAAACGTAAACAATGAGATCATGTAAAATGAAATCAATAATTGGCCAAACGTATACATACACATTACTTAAACGACTCATTCACTACTATGCACACACATTTCCCCTAAATGTTGTTTTCAAAACTGTATATTTTAAGGGTTTGTAATAATTTCTCTAAAAAAAAACATCAAAATTTTCAAACAGAAACCATTTCTTACTTCAATTTGAAACTATAAGTGTAAAATAGATAAGTTTTAGTGACTAAATAGGTTTAGTTAAATAATAATAAATAAAATCTACTAAAAATAAAAACGAACAATTATTTTGGTCCTCATAAGAAATGAAAATCAACAGTAAAATTATACAATTAGATAATCGTTTCTCCTATATACAATACATGATAATTAAAGTTTACTATAGTTAAATTTGCCACAATTCTGATTTAATGTGCTCAATTTTATTTTTTCCCATTTAATGTGATCGGTTTTATTTTTTTCTCAATATAATACAATTTTGTTTAAAAAACCAGGAGAAAGATATCACATGTAGTAACTGACTTCACTTATGTCCAATGATGTAACGTCGTCTGTTTTTTTAGACAAAATTGTATTAAATTATTAATAAAAATAAAATCAAACACATTAAACGGTAAAAGTTATAGTTGAACACACTAAATTGGAATTGTACTAAAGTTAATTGCATTAAAATTTAATAAACTATTGTACATTACTATAAATAACGCATCACTACACTTAACTGACACTGTTTTGCACGCACTCAATCACTCACACACTCACAGATATATATATATATATATATATATATATATATATATATATATATATATATATATAGAGAGAGAGAGAGAGAGAGAGAGAGAGAGAGAGAGAGAGAGAGAGAGAGAGAGAGACTGGGTTATGGCAATGAAGATACCAAGTAGAGGGTTGTATATAGACGGAGAATGGAGAGAGCCTGTTAATAAAAATGTATCCTATCGAGAAGCACCATTTCTCATATAAAGAAATAAAGAAAAAGGTGAAAATAGAGAGAAATGAACTGAACTTCATATCATTTAAAATAGCTCTGAGTGACGCTATATACATGTGTCTAAGTTGGTTATAACTGTACAACTTTGACTTTGCACCAATAGTCCTTTAATACAGAAAAATAACATTAATAGAAATACTATTTAGTCCTCCAGTTTTATGACAATATTTATACAAAATCAACTAAGTGCTTCTTAATACGCCCTCTCAAAATGGAGAGTATATATCTAATAATCCCATCTTGCAAATACAGCTATGAAATTGCAAATTTCCCAGTGGCTTTGTTAGTACATCTGTAACCTGATTTGCTAAAGAAACATGAACCAAATGAGCCAAACCTTTCTGGATTTGTTCCCTAATGTAATGGCAATCCAACTCAATATGTTTGGTCTTCTCATGTTATACATGGTTATTGGCTAAATCTATTGCAGACTTACTGTCTATAAAAATTGTGACTGGCTTGAGTTGAGAAACACCAAGTTCAGTCAAAATATATGAAGTAACCAAACCATTTCACATGCCTCCATAGCCAAAGCCTTGTATTCAGCCTCACTGGAACTCCTAGACACCACTGCTTGCTTTTTACTTTTCAAGGTAAACAAAGAATCAACCAAAAACATGCAAAACCCTGTCACAGAACGTCTACTATCTACACACCTTGCCCAATCAGAGTCTACAAAACCCTTCAAAACCTAATCACTAGTTGCAGAGAAAAAGAGACCTTGAGAATGACAATTCTTCAAATATTCTAGCACCTTTTTCAGCAGCCATGTAGTTAGAATAACATGGAGTTTCAAGAAATTGACTCAAAGTATTAACAACAAAAGACACACCAGGCCTGCCAATTGTCAAATACAAAAGCCTACCAATCAATCTTTTATAAACGGTAGGATCTTCCATGAGATCAATACCATTTTTTGTAAGCTCTAAATTGCTCTCCATAGGAAAAGAGACAACTTTACAGCTGAGAAGACTTGTATCACTTAAGAGCTCAAGAACATACTTCCTTTGACATAAACTAATTCTTTTCTTACTCCTGGCTATTTCTAAGCCTAGAAAATATTTCAAACAGCCCAAATCTTTGATTTTAAAAGAATCATTAAGAAATTTCTTTACTCTTTGTACCAGGATAACATCACTACTGGCAACAATAATGTCATCCTCATACACCAGTAAAGCCAGAAAAGAATCTCCTTTGAGAATAAAGAAAGAATTATCTAAAACTGCTTGTGTGAAACCAAATAATATCAAAGCATTGGAGAGTTTCTGAAACCATTGTCTCCTAGCTTGTTTCAAACCATATAGAGACTTTTGTAGTTTGCAAACAAAAGAAGAACCAACTTAAATAAAATCAGGTGCAGGCTGCATATAAACTTGTTCCTCTAGATTACCATGGAGAAAAGTATTGTTGACATTCAACTGTTCTAATAGCCAAACTTTTGCAACAACTATTGACAATAAAACTCTTATGGTAGACATTTCAGCAATTGGGCTAAAAGTATATTCAAAATCTATACCTTCTTGTTGAGTATACCATTTTGCTACTAAACTATCTTTATACCTTTCAATCGTACCGTCAGATAGATATTTAACCTTATAAACCCATTTACAACCAATTGTGGTCTTATTAGGTGACAATGAGTCATAATCCAAGTATTATTCAATTCTAGAGCCTCTACCTCTTTTTTCATTTCTTCAATCTAAAAATGATCTTTTTAAGCTTCTTTATAGCTTTTTGGTTCAATAATAGAAGATATAGCATTGCAATAATTCTTGTGAGAAGAAACAATTGTTGTATATCAATGGTATTTAGAAAGAGGATAAGCAATAGTAGATGCATCATTATTGTAAACTAAATTACAATCATAAATATTCAAACTCTGATTGATAATTCTGGCTAGGGGTGGGTTAGGGTCGGGACCCGATCCGTATCCTGACCCGATTATTTTTGGAAGTGAAAAAAAAATCCCGACCCGACTTTTTCGGGATCCCGTAGGGTCGGGATAACTTTATCCCTAATCTCCCGACATATTTTTATTTTATTTTATGACAACATCATTTTTTATTAACAATTTTCATTTGAGAAGTCTAAACATGATATTAACATGAAACATAATCCTAGTTTAAAATTAACATTTCTAATAAATGAAAAAAGAAATTAACATGTAGTAGAAAAAATAGTGTGAAACTATAAATAATGGAGTAGATAAAAAAATTGATACATTTTTTATCAGATTATTTTATTATTTAGTTTTATTCACACAAACAACAATTATCATACTAAATGAGATACATTATCATTATAATTTTTATAATCGGAAAATAATGATCATTTATCTTTTTTGAAGTAACAATATAACCTTTTAATTTAAGTATATTTTTTATTTCAATAGTTTCATATATTAAAAACTACAAATCTATATTAGACTTATGTAATTATAACTAATATATGAAATAAAAAGGATTGTAACTCATACGGTAGAGTGTTTACATTGTATGTTAGAGGTCCAATGTTCGATTCTCATCAGTTGCATTTGATAATTTATATTTTACTGTTGAAATAAAAAAAATCATGTTATATAATATAAATTATAAATTAATTAAAAAATCGGGGAAATCAAAATTGCCATCCGATCCCGATCCCGAAGTTTGTCGGGTCGGGACTCTTCTCGGGTCGCACTCGGGTGCGGGTCGGGTCGAGATTTCGGGATTTTTTCCCAACCCAAATTCTGGTTTTATTAGATTTTCTAATAGCAATAGAAGAGTCTTGCTCAACAGTTTGAGGGTTCACATGAGTAACAGGGAAAATAGGGGTGTTGTGTTGAGCTAAACTTTCATTATCTTGAAAATTTTATGAACCATAAGGAAATTGAGTCTCATAAAAAAAGTCTCTAGAAATGAGAATTTGATTGCTTCCAAGGTCAAAAACTTTGTATTCCTTTGTGCCAAAAGGGTATCCCAAAAAATGCACTTTTGAGCTCTATGGTCAAATTTAGTATTGGCTCTAGATAAAGTGCTAACATAGCAAAGGCTACCAAAAATTCTCATATGAGAAAAAGAGGGTACTCTAGAAAATAAAATCTCATAAGGAGACTTATTGTGCAACAAAAAAACTAGGTAGCTTGTTGATGATATAAGTAGCAGTCAAAATACAATCACCCCAGAAATGTATAGAGAGAGAAGCCTGAAACCTCAATGCTCTAGCTACATTAAGCAAATGTTGGTGTTTTCTCTCCACCACCCCATTCTGTTGTGGTGTGTCTACAAAGCTTGTTTGATGAATAACTCCATTAGAATTGAAAAATCATTTCAAGAAAAATTATGTACCTTTATCTGTTCTCATTCTTTTGATACTCAAACCAAACTAATTTTTAACCATATTATAAAAAGTTGGAATCAACATAGCAGTCTCATATTTACATTGCATAAGATAAACCCAAATGCATCTAGTAAAATCATCTATAATAGTGAAAAAATAACGATGATTCTTCAAAGTACTAGTACTATATGGTCCCCACAAATCACAATGAACCATATCAAAAACGACTTCGATATTAATAGTGCTTATATGAAAAATAAGTCTATGTTGCCTGGATTTGTGACACACACCACAAGCTATGGCATTATTAAAAAAACATTGACCTATTTCAGCTATACTATTTTTTAAGAAATTCATATTTTTAGAAGAATAATGAGCTAAACATAAATGGCATAAGAAACATGACTTATTTACAACTATTGAAACATTCCAAGATCCCATGGTACTATAATATTCAGTCTTTAAGTAATATAAATCATCCCTTTCTTCACCCTGTCCAATCATCCTTATTGTTCTCAGGTCCTGAATCAAGCATTTCTTAGGTGAGAAAATGAGTGAAAAACTTGATATACTGAGAACATGGTTTAATATTAAACCAGTAGAAAAAATAATAGTTCTTGTATGTGTAACCTAAGTTGTACCATAATTTGGGAGATGTACTAAAGAATCAATAGCTTTCATATTTAAGCTATAAATAATATGTGTGCTAACCATGTGTTCACTTGCTCCAAAATCTATTAGCCAAGGTACTTTAGAATAATATCTTCTATACTTCTAATTTTATGAGTTTATAGGTTAAAAATTTATAAGTTATTACAAGTGACGTATATGAAAGAAAATACGTGTTTAGCTAAAGTTTTATATACATGTTGAGATTTTTACCAATTATTTGTTAAAAAAACAATTTGTACAAAAAAAAACTTCTGTTTGTATAAAATTTTAGGTGGAAAAATTTTATGCACCAAACGTCTATAAATGAAAGGCAAACAAAAGTTTTCAGTGTAAAACTTTGCAATGGAAATATTTTCCCCATGTAAAACTTTTGCTATAAAACAAACGGATCCATCCAATTCAATTAACACCGGTTACTTTAATTGTGATCTTTTTGTTAGACCAGTATATTAATTATTAATTTTGATAGTTCAATAGCTAAAACGTTAACAAATATAGTACAGTACACTAAACATAAATTAAAGAATAACTTTCACTAAGAAAAAACTACCTGATAATTTGTTTATATTTATGCAAGGTGGACTCACAAAGTGGTACACCCCACTATAACACAAAGGTTTATATTCATATAGATATATAGAGAAAGGTCGATGATCTGTTCAGTGGAAGGGTTGATGATGGGTATTAAGAAGTACTTAGTTGATTTTGTATAAATATGGTCACTTTATAGGACTGAAGGACTAAATAGCATTTTCTGTAATGTTACTTTTCTGTATTAAAGAACTATTGGTGCAAAGTAAAAGTTGGACAATTATAACCAACTTAGACACATGTATATATCGCCATTTAGAGCTATTTTAAATGATAAGAAGCTCAATTCATTTCTCTATCTATTTTCCTCTTTTTCTTTATTTCTTTATATGAGACATTATGCTTCTCGACATGGTATCAGAGCGTTAATAGCTCTTCTCTACTACGATTACTAGGGTTTTGTTGCGCTTCTCATACTCGTCACAGTTTTGTGAGTTTGTTTCTTTAATTTCTCATTTTTATTTGAGCAGTCAAATCACTTATTTGAGGCCTCAAATTACTTTTTTGAGGACCTGATAAAATATTCAGGTCCACGTCACATCTTATTTTTATTTATTTTTTCAATTCATTCTACTCAATTACATTACAAAATAAATAACTCTAACACCGCTTCATTACATCTCATTACACTTCATTTATCTACAAAATAAATAAATTTACCCATTTTATCACACTATTAATTAATACATTCCTTTGCTTTTTTTTCCATTCAAACTAAATACAAAATTAAAATATTTTATAATCATAATATTATATCAAGTTAACACTTTCAAGTAATTTATATTTTGCACTTTTTTATTTATTAATTTTGTTACTTCCGAGTAAATAATTAAATTATCCCCCAAACCCTACACGTCATTATTTTCTTCCACCCTTACCTATCCACACTTATTTCAAATAGGGCGAATAATTCCTACCGACACTTATTTTTGAAATGTAAATAATTCCTACGTCCGTGATTTTTGCTTGATTTGAAATGTAAATAGTTTCGTGCTTTATTTCAAAATTCGATGAATTCCTCCCAAAATAAATAACCCTCAACACCAATTCATTCAACTCCATTCCATTACAAAATAAATAACCCTAACACCAATTCATTCCACTCCATTCCACTACAAAATAAATAACCATAACACAAATTCATTACACCCCACCCCATTCCATTACAAAATAAATAATCATAACACAAATTTATTCCACTCCATTACATTACAAAATAAATAATCCTAACACCAATTCATTCTACATCATTACACTTCATTTATCTACAATCACTGGTCATCAGGTATGATGTTCTCGAAATAATTGGCGGGACGAGACTGCCTTCTTAATGCCTCATAATATTTAAAATTTTGTCTAAAAACATTTTGCCATGGATCAGCTTCTGGAGAGTGATGCTTGTCCCATCCACTAATAATCGAGGGCAAAGGGAACAGGTTGAAATTATTCTTTTTTTGATCAATAATGACCTCGGCATAATGGTTTGTGTTAACGTGAACCATGAAAATCACAGCAGGTTTTGCTGGAGGGGCTGTATGTTGTGGTAAATATGTTGTCGTACCCGTCAAAATGCTTATCATAACCACTTCTATATTATACCGTGATGCAATTATGAACCCTGTCTCTGGAAATGTCATCCATTTATGTGGAGGCGCCATACAAGTCATGTCATTCCAAGAAAATGAGTCACAGATAAAACCATATCCTTTCAGTTCTCCAAGGATATCAAGATAATAAGAAGGGAAATTTTCGATCTCTTGTTGTAGTTCTACGCGCACTTTTCCCCAGTCGTCTTCTCCAAATTTCATTCTCATAGCCTTCGCAATAACACGAAAACCGCATTGACCATCCCCAAGTACATCATTCACCTCGAATATGTGATTATGGAAAATAGGTGGAATCTGCTTAATATATTTAAAAGACTAGTGGGGAGGTTTTTTTGATTGCGATGATCCTTTACCTTTTTGTTTGTCGTAAACAGAATATCTAGGGGGTAAAGGGCTGAAGGATCGTATTTGCTTTTCGGGCTGCTATAGCTACGTCTCCGTTCTGCTTGCTCATCTTTATACGCCTGGGTATATTCAAAAGCAGATGGGTCACGTTTTGTTGAATATTTACCTTTTTTTCCCCTCGCTGATGATGTATTTCGACGCTGTGGTCTGAGTTCAGGTTCTCTTGCTGAACTTTTCGAATGATCGTGCAGAAGTTCGATCTGGGCTTTTAAAGTTGCCTTTAAAACTTGATCATGAGTTTCATCATACCTTCTCCGTAAGGCTTCAACATGCACTCCAATGTTGTCTTCTTCTTTGTTTATAAGTTCGGCATCAAACTTTAGTTTTCTCCAGTACGGATCAATTCTTTCTAGCGGAATAGGGCAAGCTCTATCCCAATAGTTACGTATAACATGGCAACATGGAAGGTTATTGACCAATGTTATCTCACACTCAGAGCAGGTTGGGTCTGCTGTTGTCCACTCGAGCTGTCTAATCTCAGTAATCATTTCATCCATCGCATCCGCAGAGCATTTAACTGATATCATTAAAATTAACATATTATACAATGATTATAAAAAAATATCCTATAAAAATTAATTTTACCTTTTATTACTGAAAAAAACGGAATATCATGTGTTTTTTTAACTCTACTCATGCTTCTTCCCAAAGACTCCTTAATTCTATTATGTTGAGTTGAAAGCAAATCATTAATACATACGAACATGATCTCGAGATTCCCAACAGAACTTTTTATATATTGTTTAAGTGATGCATGAGCACCCTCAACCCTGTTTGAAAGAAAATATATATTAGATAATTTGTTATTTTATAATAAAAAAAAATATGTACACAATGTCAAATCATAAGTTGTATACCTGCTCGTCGTTCGGTTACCGAAATGTCTAGTTTTGCTAGTCCAACAAGCCACAAACTTCTTGTCATGTTTGTCTAGCAAATCACACATATTTCAATACATTTGGAAATGTTTTATAATCACTTTTCAGTTTCATGCGTGCCGCTTCATAATCGTATTTTATTTTACTATCCACCAACTTTTTCCAATCTATTTTCATTACGTCCCATACTTCTTTAGGAACTTTTGGAGAGCAATTAGCCATGACATTCTGAGCAATATGAAATGTGCATAAATTTTGGACCGCATTTGTCAACGCTTGATCCCTATCTGTCAGCACAACTCGCGGACTCTTACAATCTTTCATCATCGTTCTCAAACATTCTAGAGCCCATTCGTAAGTCGGCTGCTTTTCATTACGTAAGCAAGCGAATGCGACACAAAATTTTTTTGGGTTGATGTTACTCCCACAATTTGTAAAAATGGTAAATTGAACCTATTAGTACTATATGTGCAATCCATGCAAAGTAAATAAGGGAATGTACGTACTAATTTTACAGAATCTTTATGGGCAAAAAATATATCTTCCAATTGGTTCGTTTCGGGGTTGGTTCTATAAAACGATAAAAATTCATTTTTAACTAGGAGATTCATAAGATGTTGCATTTGACTCATACCCACCATTTCTTTAACCTTTTTCTCTAGCCTTAAGGTTATAGATATCTTTTCTAGTAGACTTATTAGCAGGAAATTTTTGTTTTATAGCGGAAAGTATAGTTCTTGGATTTGCCAGGCTATCTACCATGGTTCTAAATAACCCATTTTCATCCTTTTTAAGTCTACGTGCTCAGGGGTGAGCTTTTGGATAAACAGCCATATCATGATTGTGTATCCCATTTTTTATATAAAACTTCCAATTATTCTCAACTTTGTAACACTCTATTTTAAACAAGCAGAAACATTTACTAGAGCTGGTGTCTCTAGTCGATGGTTTTTTCGGTTGGGGATCCTCTTCCTTGGTACACATCATAATGGCCCTACTTTTTTTTTTATTAAAGTGTCCTTTGATATTTTTTGACGAAGTTGTTCTCAAAAAGAAACCAAAGGCTTCTGCTGTATCATTCAGGTAATCTTTCAATTCATCAATCGAGGAAAAAGCCTGAAAGAAATTAAATAGAAGTAAAAAAAAAATGTAAAAAAGTTACACAAGCAAAAACCCATGAAATTAAAAAAATTATAAACTCACCAAATTACTCTGAAAATGATCGCTATAATCATATCCAATTCCAAATTCGGTTGGTTCGCTATGTTCATCAAGATCCGATTGAGAACTTTCGGTATTTTCATACTGATCTCTTTGAACTTCTTCAAAGTGGCTCGTAAATGTTTGTTCTGACGGTTCAGGTTGATTCCCCATGTAGTCATAGTCATTCGGTGTAAATTGATTGTTAAAATTTGGATCAAATGAAACATGAGAATTTTGATATGAATCAGAGGGGAAATTAGTATTTTCAAACATATCAGGCAAAAACTGGTAATTTGGATACATATTAGATGGAAAAAATGTATTATGATAATCAAATGGAAATTGTGTATTTTGAAAAGTATCGTCATGAGAAGGTAAATTTAGATCTATTTCCGAAATATCATAATTGTTATCCATATGTATAAATGAGGGTGAGGCCTCCTATTTATAGAAATTTAAAATATCCTTTACATAGTTTGAAATCACGGACTTTGGAATCAATTTGAAATCACGGACTTTGGAAATCAATTTGAAATCACGGACTTTGGAATCAATTTGAAATCACGCACTTTGGAAATCACGGACGTATTAATAATTTTAGAAGTGTGGGTAGGTAAAGGTGGAAGAAAATAATAACGTGTAGGGTTTTTGTAGACAATTTAATTATTTACTCGGAAGTAACAAAATTAATAAATAAAAAAGTACAAAATATAAATTACTTGAAAGTGTTTACTTGATATAATATTATGATTATAAAATATTTTAATTTTGTATTTAGTTTGAGTGGAAAAAAAGCAGGGGAATGTATTAATTAATAGTGTGATAGAGTGAGTAAATTTATTTATTTTGTAGATAAATGAAGTGGTGTTAAAATTATTTATTTTGTAATGAAATTGGGTGGAATGAATTGAAAAAATAAATAAATAAAAATAAGATATGACGTTGACTTGGAATCTTTTATCCACGTTTTATTAAACTAGTTCTCAAAAAAGTAAATCATTATTTTCTTCCACCTTTACCTACCCACACTTCTAAAAACATTAGTCCGTCCGTGATTTCAAATAGTTAAAAGTGAAATGACGTGCAATTTCAAAATTTGAAAAGTTAATGACGTGTAGGGTTTTTGGGGATACTTTAATTATTTACTCGGAAGTAACAAAATTAATAAATAAAAAAGTGCAAAATATAAATTACTTGAAAGTGTTAACTTGATATAATATTATGATTATAAAATATTTTAATTTCGTATTTAGTTTGAATGGAAAAAAAAGCAAAGGAATGTATTAATTAATAGTGTGATAAAATGGGTAAATTTATTTATTTTGTAGATAAATGAAGTGTAATGAGATGTAATGAAGCGGTGTTAGAGTTATTTATTTTGTAATGTAATTGAGTAGAATGAATTGAAAAAATAAATAAAAATAAGATGTGACGTGGACCTGAATATTTTATCAGGTCCTCAAAAAAGTAATTTGAGGCCTCAAATAAGTGATTTGACTGCTCAAATAAAAATGAGAAATTAAAGAAACAAACTCACAAAACTGTGACGAGTATGAGAAGCGCAACAAAACCCTAGTAATCGTAGTAGAGAAGAGCTATTAACGCTCTGATACCATGTCGAGAAGCATAATGTCTCATATAAAGAAATAAAGAAAAAGAGGAAAATAGATAGAGAAATGAATTGAGCTTCTTATCATTTAAAATAGCTCTAAATGGCGATATATACATGTGTCTAAGTTGGTTATAATTGTCCAACTTTTACTTTGCACCAATAGTTCTTTAATACAGAAAAGTAACATTACAGAAAATGCTATTTAGTCCTTCAGTCCTATAAAGTGACCATATTTATACAAAATCAACTAAGTACTTCTTAATACCCATCATCAACCCTTCCACTGAACAGATCATCGACCTTTCTCTATATATCTATATGAATATAAACCTTTGTGTTATAGTGGGGTGTACCACTTTGTGAGTCCACCTTGCATAAATATAAACAAATTATCAGGTAGTTTTTTCTTAGTGAAAGTTATTCTTTAATTTATGTTTAGTGTACTGTACTATATTTGTTAACGTTTTAGCTATTGAACTATCAAAATTAATAATTAATATACTGGTCTAACAAAAAGATCACAATTAAAGTAACCGGTGTTAATTGAATTGGATGGATCCGTTTGTTTTATAACAAAAGTTTTACATGGGGAAAATATTTCCATTGCAAAGTTTTACACTGAAAACTTTTCTTTGCCTTTCATTTATAGACGTTTGGTGCATAAAATTTTTCCACCTAAAATTTTATACAAACTCAAGTTTTTTTTGTACAAATTGTTTTTTTAACAAATAATTGGTAAAAATCTCAACATGTATATGAAACTTTAGCTAAACACGTATTTTTTTTCCATATACGTCACTTGTAATAACTTATAAATTTTCAACCTATAAACTCATAAAATTAGAAATATAGAAGATATTATTGACATTTTTTAGCCTTTTCAATTTTTTTTGGATTTTTTACTTTATTTTTTGTTATTTTTTTTTATATTTTTCCTATTTTTTATTTTATTGGTGAATTAGATTTTAGCTTTTTAAGAAAAAATTTGATTTTTTTGATTTTTTCCTATTTTTTTATTTTTATTGGTTAATTAGATTTTAGCTTTTTCAAATTTCTTGGTTTTTTTTTTTTTACATTTTTTTGATTTATTTTTATTTTTATTTCCCCTTTTTGTTATTTATAGAGATTTTACTCTTTTTTTTTCCTTTTTCTATTGGTTAATCAGATGGAATTAGACTCATTATTAAATAAATTTGAAAGATAGACTTATAATTAATAATAGTTACAATACTAAAGATGCTCCGTAAATCGTTTACAGCTTTATTTGTGGGGTAATCGTTTTTCTCAATTTTACTGTATAGGTGAAAAAAGTTTTTCAGAAAAAAATAATTTACAATAAAGCAATGACCCAAAAAAACTTATTTTATCCGGTTATTTATGCCTATTTTACAACAAAACAAAGGGTGCAATTATTAATTATTAACCTTTGATACTGTAGTACAGTAAACGTCAACTTTTTACCACAGTGAAACTACAAATAACTCATCACTAGACCTGAGCTCAGACTGTTTAGCAAACACACGCACACACACAAACATATAGATATAGATATATAGATATAGATAACGATATAGATATAGAGAGAGAAAGTAAGAGTAGCTATGGCGATGAAGATACCGAGTAGAGGTCTGTATATAGACGGAGAATGGAGAGAGCCTGTTAACAAAAAACGTATCCCTATCATCAACCCTTCCACTGAACAGATCATCGGTCTCTCTCTCTATCTATCTATATATCTATATATCTGTATCTGTACATCTATATATATATATACGTGTATTCATAAATATATATATATATATATAGAGAGAGAGAGAGACCTTTAGGAAAATGATCATTTAGTATTTTGAGACTCAGGGCCGGCCATAAGATTTTCGCACCTCAGCCCCGTAAAAATTTCATCACCTTTTGCTGGCGGTGGAGGCGGTCAGGCAGAGCAGACGGTGGAAAATTTGTGAATTAGATTTTACATTATATTTAAAAATTACTCTGTGGTCCTCAATGTTTCAGTACTTTATTAAATTAGGTGAATTAGTATTGTATTATCACAAAGGAAGGTACAGAATAGAAAAAAAATGCTGTTTTGAACCTATATTTTTATTGTATGTCTGTCGGAACCTAAGCTCAGGGGCTTATGTGGCTGACCCTAGGGTCAGACCTGTTGAGACTTAATTATTAAAAACTCCTGTTAAAATCTCTTTTAAACTTAGGTATATATGATACTACTTATTTTTACTCTTTATTTTTAAAATGCTCACTGATGCTACATTTATATTTACCAAATCTTAAATAATTATGTTTTTGGAAATCAAGTATGTTTTTATGTACTAATCAATGATTCTCCCTTTTCTTTAAATTTACAGCACAATACATATCAAATAATTGTTTTTATTTTTTAAATGAGAGTTGAGAATGTGGGGTTTTGGATATTAAGTGTGTTGTTATGTAGTTATCAATGATTCTCTCTAAGCCTTTGTGCAATAGTGAAGTCTACCACTTTATAAATCCACCTTGCATAAATAGAAACAATTTATAGGTAATTTTGCATATTTCCACTTATCATATTAAATTTACTAAAGTAATTAACTTTATTGAAGTATGTGTGAAAAAATAAGGGGTAAATTCTGAAACTAGTGTAAAAGTTAGATCGGGGGATTTTCTGTAGTGGACTTATATAAATTGGAACGGATGGAGTATTATTTAAGTAGCAAGTTCGTGTCTCTAATTTTACATATTTGTACTTCTCACATTAACTTTACTAAACTGATTAACTAAAATATGTGTGAAAAAGTAGTGAACAAATTTTGAAAATAAATGTAAATGTACGTCCCTTAAATTTGGGGATTTTTCGTGGACTTATAAATTGGATTGGAGGAAGTATTGTTTAAGTAGCAAGTTTGTGTCTTTGATCTGATAGTGCATGAGCTACTCTAAATCAATGGTAAGATCTTTGTTCCTAGTTAATGTATTTCGCATCACTATGCTTTAGCTTTGGTCTGTTTGTGTATGTATATTTGGGTAAATGGCTTGGCAGCTTGAATGGGGGTGATTTAAAGATTGAATCTTTACTTGTTCTTAGCTAGGTTGGAATTGGTCAAATTAGTAATTTAAGGCATGTTAGATAAATGTAAATTCTATCTTATACGTGTCATAAGTTTAAGATTAGTTGGAGACAGTTGGGCGCTGTAGACGCTCCCATTTTTGAAAAAAAAAATCAAATTTTTTTATGCAGTTTAGTTTTAAAGTCCTCTTCATTTTGTACTAAAATGATTGAATGTGCAGTTATGTTGGTTTTGAATTGGAAACAAAAACAGGGAGTATTCCAGCTGCTATTCTGAAAGATTGGGCTTGTTTGGGAAAAAAACTGTTTCTTCACATATGCTGAAAGAACTCTTTGCATACTTTTTTGGCATATATTATATTTATCAAGTAATCTGCTTCATAACTTTCTCCAAAATGATTACTTTTTAACGACTGCACATTTCAGACTACTTCATTTGAATTGAACTTACTTTGAATTGAAATAAAACAGGAGATATTCCAGCTGCAAGTGCAGAAGATGTAAATATAGCAGTAGAGGCTGCTAGGAGAGCCCTGTCTCGAAATGGAGGGAGAGATTGGTCATCCGCTACTGGTGCTCATCGGGCCAAGTACCTCCGTGCTATTGCTTCTAAGGTACTGGGTCGAGGCTCAAATATTGTGTATGATTTATTTTGAGAGCGTTATATTTTCCTTTTTGTGCTTGTGAAGTTTGAACTCATGCTATGTTCTTCACAGTATCATTTTCCCCTTCAACTTTCAAATTCTGTAATTGTAACATTGCTGTGAGACTCTTTTCGGTTGGTGTAAATAAAAACTGATAACGTTTATATAAGACTGGAAATTGTTGAAGGGTTTAGAATCTGTGTGGTTGAGACAAGTTTTAACTTCGTGAAACGTGAAAATTGGCTTATATTTAAATTATTCATGGACTGTTGTTTTTAAACAGATAGAATGATATTGCAAAAAAGTACTGTTTTCTTGTGTTTATAAAGCTTAATCTGTACCAGTCGTTATTCGTTAATGAAATATTTAGATTTGCTTATGCAAAAAGATTTTAACTGACTATGTACCGATACTACTGAAATATGTTAACCAGGTATATGTACTTGTTATGATTGAATCGCACTATTTCCTTGCGTTTATTAGCTTAATATGAAACAGCATTTATATGTAATGTTAAAGTTTGTGTAAAAAAAAGATTTCAATTGACTTTGTTAAAAGGCTGCTGAATTAATTTAACCTGCTAATTATAGTATTATTATCAAAATGCAGATTACAGTGCGAAAGTCTGAACTTGCTACACTGGAGTCAATTGATTGTGGAAAGCCGCTAGACGAAGCCCTCTGGGACATAGTATGCGTTTATGTCTCTAATGAATTATTTCAATAATCTGTATAATGCAAGAAATACTTATAAGCATGTGGATAATATTTCAGGATGATGTTGCCTCGTGCTTCGAGTATTATGCAGACCTTGCTGAAGGCTTAGATGCAAAGCAAAAAGCTCCTGTTAATCTTCCTATGGATACATTCAAATGTCACGTACTAAAGGAGCCCATTGGTGTGGTTGGACTTATCACTCCATGGTACTTTTCATCTACTCTTTTAATTTGTATGATTTTTCTCTAAATGTAGGGTTATGGATCTTATGGTGACTTCAAAATTCTTTTGTAAGATTGAGAACTGTTCAAGGCCAAAAAAAGAAAGGCATGAACACATGTATACTTTCTTTTCCACAACAAGAAATCCATGCACATATCATAAGCTCATAACGAGAAAATGTCACTTTTGTACACCAACATATCATTTGATTGCTACATTTCTCCTTCTTCTTTTATTATAGGAATTACCCTATGTTGATGGCTACATGGAAAGTTGCTCCTGCCCTGGCTGCTGGTTGTGCTGCAATTTTGAAGCCTTCCGAATTATCTTCAATGTACGTTCAATTAATTAACTGTACCTTTGTTTAGTCTGTTAATTTAGTGATTTTAATTCTAGTGATATGTGCTTATTTGGTATAATTCATTTCAGTACATGTTTAGAGTTGGCTGACATTTGCAAAGAGGTGGGACTTCCGCCTGGTGTTTTAAATATTCTGACGGGATTAGGACCAGAAGCTGGTGCTCCTTTGGCATCGCATCCTCATGTTGACAAGGTTCACTTCTGATTTTTCTTTCTTTATTTATCTCTACACTTCAAAAATAAGGTATTGATGTGGAAACTACTAAGGCTTTAACCCATATAGAGTTATCTTTAAACTCAACAAAACTGTCATCTTTGAATTAGTTATTGCTGAGAAGGATCCTTATAAATTTAAACAACTTGAAGTTTTCGATCTTTATGATCTGGCAAGTGACATCTATTTAGCATAGGTATCCCAAATCAAATTGTAAAAGAAAATGATATGTATATGATACCCATATGGTGGTATGGGGATACAATTATCGAATACGCATTCTGCATTTCCTTGGCCTTTTTAGTCTTTGACCGAGGGAATACGGCTCGTCGGCTCGGATTCTGGAAGGATACGGCACGGCGGTTTCTATTACTGCTAGTCCAAATTGGTATTTATTTTTTCTCAAGAAAATGGAGCTAAAATGATTTTTAAAAAAAATGAAAATGAATAGGTTATAATTTTATTACAATAGGGGTCTTATGGTATTTGTCTACATATTAAATGACAATAAGTTAAAGAGTTTAACTGTTTACTACATAGGTTGAATAAAAGAGAAATTGTTCGAATGTGATCCCACCACCCATCTCATTGGCTCCGACCCACCTATTCTTGAACTAATATGCATGAGTTTGATTGTTTTTTTTAGAGTTTATAAATTTTGATTAATTTAATAGTTTTTAGGATATATTTACAAAAAAACTAAAATAACTGTATCCTAGTTGTATCGCATTTTATTTTTATAAAGCTTTCTGTATTTCCACTTACATATCGTATCAGATACACGCCGCAACATAGTCTGAGATTATCTATTTCCATACTTTAGCTACTCGATGTGGTATATACTAGGTTAAATTAACAAGGGATACAGTTTGGAAGTCAATGACTTCCAGGTTTATGCTACAGCCGAGAAAGAATAGGCTCTGCATTGAAGGATCGCATCATGTCATGTCCAAACTTTTTGTTGAATAAGTCATCTTCTGTGGAAAATAAAAACGTGTATTTGTACAATGTTTTAATGGAGATATTTATGAACAGGTTGCATTCACCGGAAGTACTGCCACTGGAAGCAAGATCATGACTGCTGCTGCTCAAATTGTCAAGGTGCAACTATTAACTATTCAGTGATGTTCACAAAAAAATGTTGTTTTTTGTTTGATCTTAACATAGAATTTTATACCCTTCTACTTGCCAGCCGGTAACACTCGAGCTTGGAGGGAAAAGTCCCATTTTGGTGTTTGACGATGTTGATCTCGATAAGGGTTAGTGTCTGGTATTTCTGGACTCTTGGTTCCTAACTTTCTTAACTTTTTTCCTTTGTTTAAGGTTTGTTGACAAAAAAAAATTGATGTATTGCTCATGTCTATGATATCCAATTTTAAAGTAAATAAACAAAAGGAAACTTTTCCTTGGAACCTCTTTCTTGGAAGGTTAGTAAAGTGACAGCAATTGTTATTAACTATGTTTTCTTCTATACCTTTAACAGCTGTTGAATGGGTTATTTTTGGCTGCTTCTGGACCAATGGTCAGATATGCAGTGCCACCTCTCGCCTTTTAGTGCATGTAAGTATATGTTGATATAATTGCATCGTATTATTCAATTAAAAAAAACACCTGCTGTTATTTATGCTGGCGCTTTCAGCTATATTATAAGCGATTGTTTACCTTCTGTAATTTGTAGATAAGATGACCTCAGTGTTGCTATTGATATTGCAGTTTTTGTTTGAACAAGTAAATACATAATTGTCTGGGAAGAGAAAAGTACATGATTACATAAACAATTAAACCTACTATTCCTTCCCTGATCCCCAAGTCCTTCTCTAGTTTAACTAAAAAGTTCTTCATTTTTCCATTTATTAATGTTAAAGAGGTCCTAATCCGAAAGAAACCATTAGGTATGTTACGTGTTTATTGCATACATCTGTCCACTTAGTCATTTATTTCTAGGATGAATAATTGCTTGACCTATGCTATGGGACAAGTCTATCTCAAACATAGAGTAATATTTTGTGTGTACCGTTTCAGGAAAGCATTGCAACGGAATTTTTGGACAAGCTAGTTAAATGGACCAAAAATATCAAAATCTCAGACCCCATGGAAGAAGGTTGCAGGCTTGGCCCTGTTGTTAGTGCAGGACAAGTAAGAATAGTCATATTAACATCTTCTTTGAAATATTTTGAATTTTATTAATGTAGAACTAGCTGTGTCATCTCATCTGTTCTGAATCCAAGAGTAATAGGGTAGTTCGTTTATCTTTCAATCTAAATTGTAATTTGTGGTCTCACTCTCCTATTATAGGATTAGCTTCACCTATTACCAAGTTCAGAGCCCAATATATGTCATCTGTTTGTGTCGACTGTTAATGAATGAATTTTGAGTTCTGACCATCAACTTTTTTGTATTCGGTTGGCTAACGTATATTTACTTAAATATATGATGAGTTTAGCCCATCATCTTTGAATTTTCAAGTTGTTTGAAGCTTAAAGTATTTTAAAGTCAGATATTATCTTATTAACTTATTTTTATATTTTTCCTGGGCATTGAACTGTCGTTCTTCAATCATTTTCAGTTGGTTTCTCAAAATTATAAGGATCATGATTATCTATCCTTTATATTTGTTTCTGCAGTATGAGAAGGTAAAAAAGTTCGTCGAAACAGCTAGGAGCGAAGGCGCCACCGTGTTATGTGGTGGGGACCGTCCTAAGGTAATATTGTGACTGATATCTAATTATGCCATTAAATTCATGGAGTACTTCAGGTGTACAGAATATCACTTGCATTTTTTAGTGTTGGCGTTCTAGTTGGTACAACTTGCATTCAGACACAGACACACACAGCATCTTTATACTCTTGTTCTAAAATGATCCAAATATTTGAACTTTAAAGTTTATTAGGATCACTAGCTAACCTTTAGAATATTTGACAGCATTTGGAGAAGGGATATTATGTTGAACCAGCCATTATATCTGATGTCACAACCTCAATGCAAATTTGGAATGAAGAAGTTTTTGGACCTGTTCTCTGTGTTAAAACATTTAGTTCTGAAGAGGAAGCAATTTATTTAGCAAATGACACTCAGTGAGTTGACTCAGTTGAGGATTTTCTCTTTTAAAGATGGTTTTTTTAGTCCTGACATCTGTTATTCTCGTTCTACAGTTATGGGCTAGGTGCAGCCGTGATATCCAAAGATTTGGAGAGATGTGAGCGGTTAACAAAGGTGCGACTTGATATTTCTTAGAGTATAAGCATGATTAATGTTTTTGCTTATGTATGATAAAACATTATGTTTTGATACTTTTTTTTGTATTATACAGGCTCTTCAGGCAGGTATCGTATGGGTCAACTGCTCTCAGCCTTGCTTCTGTCAAGCTCCATGGGGAGGCAACAAACGTAGTGGTTTTGGTCGTGAACTAGGAGAATGGTTTGTTACACCTCTCTTTTGAACATGATTCTTTAAGACTCTCAAGTCTTAACTACTTGGTACTTGTATGTAATATAGGCTACTAGGCTCCATCATTAAATTAATAAGAACAATATATGATGGCTGATTTAGTTAAAATGTCTCTATTATTAAGATAAATAAGATGAATGTGTATCAGAAAGCACAACATGAAAAATGGCATTACTATCTTTTAACTACTTTCGAAATTATAAGCTAGGGGATACATCAAACAAGTAGCAGGGTTTTTTCAAGTTGAAGAAGAAGTTTGCATGTGCGTATATATATATGCTTTTGTCACACATTGTTGTTCTTGAAAAACAAATTTACAAAGCATTCATATTTGTCTCACCAAAATTCAATTTCTCTATATTTGATGAGTTTAAGTTGAAAAACCTTGCCACATCGGTCTCATAATTGACTCTTTATTTTTGAAGTGTACCACTATCTCTCTTCATAGTAGAGATGAAATTGTTCTCATCAAACATTAATAACCAATATTGTTTGAACCCCACCTTACCACTTGTGTTTTTTCTAACTATAAAAAAGAATTTATTATTAAAAAAATAATACTAACAAGAGTTAAGTATTTATAGAGAGTATGTTTTGGTGAGACTAGAAAATCATGCAAAGTATAATTGACTCCTTAAATGTAAAAAAGTAAAATTTTCGCTTATCATACAAGGAAATTTATGATGAGTTTGATGTGAAATGGAAAATGGGTTGGAAAAGGTGAGGTCACTAACTCTTGATCCTGTTTCTCAACAGGGGGCTTGAGAATTACCTGAGCACAAAGCAGGTCACAACATACATATCTGATGAACCATGGGGTTGGTACAAGTCACCTTCTAAGCTTTGAACACATTGAAGAAGAAGAACCAAAAGATACCCAGTTTGTTACACAGCAAGAGAAGACTCAAATGATCTTTTGAAGAAGGTGAAGGTCATCGACATTGTGGATGAGTTAAATGCCTTGGCTCTCTCACCGTTTGTTATAGTGTTGTATTGCTGACTGTTTCCATCAAGTATTCTGTTCTTGTTTCTCTTTGAATAATTTGCATAATAATAATAATGGAAGCAAAAAACTAGTTGATGAAGCTATGCCTTGTGCAACGGTACTTTGTTCTTTTGCTGTTACCAACTCCAGGTGTTCTGGTTACACAACAAACATGGATCCATTGAACAAATCAGAAGAAAATAAATTAAAAGAAAAGTTGCTTCTTCTTTTTTCTTTAATTTTAAGTTTTCATACAATATAGTCTGTTATCTGAGACTCCTCAATTTCACTTGTGATTGCAAAGTGCATATGCACACACCTCACTGTTTCAGTAAAATGATACTTCAATGACACATAATCCGTTTTTACCATCTATGGTGCCAGTTGCCCCTATGCACTTCTGTAATACTTCTACTGGAGATGAGAAATCCCCAATTCATCACTTACTATATCACATTTGGCCCTTCTGTAATACTTCTACTGGAGATGAGAAATCCCCAATTCATCACTTACTATATCACATTTGGAGGTGAAGATTATTCCTAATTTTCAGCTCAATTTGTACACTAGATATTGTTGGAATGGACGGGTTTATATATGGTACCAGAGCCAAAAGCTAGCCCGTTTGTAGGGATGTGTTAGGGTCGGAACCCGATCCGTAAACACTCAAACAATATCCCGATCCGATCACTTTAAAAGTGAAAAAAAATCCCGACCCCAACCCGACAAAAGTCGGGACCCGACTTTTTCGGGACCGAATTTTTGGGATCCTGTAGGGTCAGGATAGCTTTATCACGAATCTCCCGACATATTTTTTATTTTACGATAACGTCATTTTTTATTAACAATTTTCATTTGACAAGTCTAAACATCCTATTAACACGAAATATAATCCTAGTTTAAAAATAACATTCCTAATAAATGAAAAAAGAAATTAACATGTAGAAAAAATAGTGTGAAAGTACAAATAATAGAGTAGATAAAAGAATTGATACGTTTTTTATCAGATTAGTATTTAGTTTTATTCACACAAGAAACAATTATCATACTAAATGAGGTATATTATCATTATAATTTTAATAATCGAAAAATAATGATCATTTATCTTTTTTTGAAGTAACAATATAACTTTTTAATTTAAGTATATATTTTATTTTAATAGTTTAATGTAATCAAAACTACAAATCTATATTATACTTATGTAATTATAACTAATATATGGAACAAAAAGGTATAAGATTCGATTCTCATCACTTGCATTTGATATAAATTAATTTATATTTTAGTTTTCAAATAAAAAAAAATCATGTTATATAATATAAAATATAAATTAATTAAAAATTCGGATCGGGTCGGGTCACCCGACGAAATCAAAATTGCTACCGATCCCGAAGTTTGTCGGGACGGGACAAAAGCCGATATTTTTGGATCGGGACTTTTCTCGGATCGGGTGCAGGTCGGGTCGGGATTTCGGAATTTTCTCCCAGTTCTACCCGTTTGTATGATGGGCCGCCCCTTTTAATGGGGAATGAACCGGATTATACAAATATTATAGATTGATTATACTATCATTTAACCAATTCCTTTACGTGCTTAGATACAATTATCTTTCCCCAAACACAATTTCCATTGTATTTCGATTCTTCAAGGCTTCTTCACTTTAGTATTAAAAAATAAATATCCCCATAAATCAGTTTGTATTGCTTGAGGATTTCGTGTCTTGGCAAGATTGTGCGAGACAGTACCAGGGATCTTTTCAGTAACCAACATACTCTGGACATGTAATACATTCGTACAAAGTTGTAGGGGGGAAATTTGCTATAATACCTTGAGATTTTATAAAGATTGTAGAAATCTATGTATACAACATCGACTTCTGAACTGTTAACTTTTGCTCTCAACTACAATATCAATGGCAATGTCAATCCTTAACATACATGTAATGATGTAAAGGAATTTATGGTTCAGAAGCAAAAAGATTTTGCCTTATCAAGCTCTTCGCCGTTGATTACAAATAAAGGTCTCACTGATCGTTTGTTTGTTGAAAAAGGGAACAGTAGTAAGGTGAGGAAGAAGACCATTCATGAGGTTGGTGCTTTCTTCTCAGAAACTTCAGAGTACCATGAATTCCATGCATCGGCATAATGGGAAAAGAGATCTTGCAAAGCTGAAAATAAAAGAAGAGAAAAAAGGTTATTAGAGATCTTCCATATGCTCGAAAAATGAAAAATATGAGAAACATAAGAAAAAAAAGAATATGCTACAAAGTAGTATTGTTTAATAAATAAATATATATATATATCGGGGACATCAATCTTTCTAGAAAATTATCGGCTGCGAAACCTGAATCGTTATGGATATCATCATACATGATCGTCACGTCTACAAATTTGGCATGTTTTATAAAAATGAATAAATGAGTGATTGCTAAAGGAATTATGACGTAATCACCTAAAGTATGGATATGTAAGGATATATTTTGCTGTTTTTGTATAGCTCATGATAAAACACAAATACACACCCAATCACACAATATAAATTCAAATTAGAGTGATCAAAAATTGCTAAATCATGCATGAATAATGCGTTCAACTTGTACATGTTTGTGGGTTTGTTTGTCTTCCAAATAACATTAAAACCTACAAGATTTTAACATCAAATAGTAATTACTCAACTTCAGATTCTTAGTATATATAGGAGTAACTTCAAATCGACCAATGTTATTGATTTGGTGAGATAGCATGTTCAGACATAATCGTACAAACAAATCAAACTAATGAAACCTAATCACATAATCAAAATGTTGAAACAAGAGCAAAGAAGATTAAAAAAGTCGTACCTTGATTATGGTACCGAGGACGATAAATTGCTGATAAATTTTCAATATCTGCGATCTGCTTTCCTATAAGGTTCTCAGAAGAAATATCTTTAGGAACATTAGCAGGAGCAAATGGACCAAACTGGTAGCCAATTCGACTGTCTTTCGAGTACTGGTTCAGATCAGTAGTCGCCACCTTATCATTCAACAAGTCGGCTTTGACGTTCATTTTCAATGGAATCTTTACGATCTGTTCTAACTCAACATCAGGTTGTGAAATTGTGACTTTGTTCCTTTTAGCGCTGGTGTTTGAAATGTCTGTCCCAAATTCCCTTTTCTTACACTCATTAATAACATTCTCAATTTTGCGGCCAGTTTCAGCTTTTCTTTTCATTCCAAGCCATCTGAAGGCAGGCTTTCTTGTGTCTGGATGGTGTGTCTTAAGTGACATAAAAGATAATTACTTAAGGGAAAAAATGAATTTGAGCAAAAATTAAAAAAAAGTGGCAGTACAAGATTATACAGTGATGTTTACCTTTTCAATGAAATCCATGGACGAGAGCACATTTGCAATATCATACAATCGCCTTACTTTACCTGCAGAATAATTTACAAATAGTGCGTCAGACAAAACTTAGCATATCATTATTCATTAAGTAATGAGAGCTAATTTAACGAGAGCTAATTTAACGAGAGCTAATTTAACGATCATTACCTCTCATAATTGGTGTATTGTTCCCATCACCAAGCAATATTTTAGAAGCTTCCTCAAGAGAGATCAAATCCGCCTACAGAAAATTGATTGCAACAATTATTAGATACACAAAGGAGCAGCTGCTGAGAATAAACCAGAAACATTTAAATAAACTGCCACATACATCAGAGCAAAGGAAGAGCTTCACAAAATTCTGTGTGAGGATTCCGAGAGATTTTTCCTTCCTGTTGTTCTCTGTAGGAAAAAAAAAATATTGTATCATTTGCATGATACTCCAACTATCTAATAAGCGCGAGTAAAGCCTAAAACAGAAAATAAGCCTACAAATTAACAACATTATACTAAATGTTCTCAATCATATTTACCAGTTTTGGAGGCTATTGAAGATCCACTAAAAGAACTATGATTCGATTTATCATCCTGGCTTAAATTCATCGAATTTGAGGGGTTCTCATCTTCATCATCCGATGCCTAACATGACAAATTATCAATAAATCCGTCGTAAAAGCAATAGCTGTAAAAATCAAAACAAACAAGCTAACTTAACTTACTTTTGAACTGTTTGTGATAGTCCCCTCAAATGTAGAGTAAGTATCCTTTAGACCTTCCTCCTAATTTAGCACCACAGAAAATATGTAAAATTACAAAAATTCAAAATCAATTTGACAAGAAAATAAGTCCGCTTATTTGAAACTACGAAAAACTCAGGTACTCAGCCAAAGTAAAGATTTTTAAGCTAAACCAACTAAATCCATTGCTGATAGAAACGAAAAAATCAAACTAAACACAACTTATAAGTTGCAGCCAAACAATCTCAAAGCATTTTCGAAAGAAATAATTCAAGAAAAAACTCAGGTACTCAGCTAAAGGGTCAGATTTTTAGCTAAGTCAACCAAATTCATCACAATTAGAAACAGATAAAGCAAACCAAGCACAACTTCAAAAGTTGCAACCAAACGAGCTCAAAGCATTTTCTAAAGAAATTATTCAAGAAAAAAGTCAGGTACTCAGCTAAAGTATAGATTTTTAAGCTAAACCAACCAAATCCATCACAATTAGAAACAAATAAAGCAAACCAAACACAGCTTATAAGTTGCAACCAAACAAACTCAAGCACTTTCCAAATAAATAATTCAAGAAATAACTCAAGTACTCAGCTAAAGTATAGATTTTTAAGTTAAACCAACCAAATCCATCAAAATTATAAACAAATAAATTAAACCAAACACAACTTATAAGTCGCAATTAAACAAGCTCAAAGCATTTTCTAAAGAAATAATTCAAGAAAAAACTCAGGTACTCAGCTAAAGTATAGATTCTTAAGCTAAACCAACCAAATTCAACACAACTATAAACATACGAAAAAAACAAACCAAACAAGCTCAAAGTATTATCTAAAGAAATTAATTCAAGAAGGAAAATATAATTTACTTTTAGCTGCTGAAGATATTTCGGCACGTTCCCAAACCCTTTCCAAGAATACGAGTTCTTCGCCTTCCTCGCAAGAATCTAAAAACACAACAAAACCGTAGTAAAATACTAAAATTCACCCCAGCAAATTAAATTGAATTAAATCTTAAAAAGATTCAATTTTTTAGAAAATCAAATTACTTACACCAATGCTCTCTAGAACATTCACGATATCGTAGATCCGCCTCCTCTCAACTCCTACAAAAAATCAAATACCCAAAAAAACTAAAACCCTAATCCAATAATTAAAGAATTTAAAGAAATAAAATCCAAAAAAAAAACTAAATTAAAATACCTAACCGAGCCGAAGCGTCATCTAGTCCGATTGTCTGAATATCGTCTCGATTGTACAAGTTCAAGAAACTGCACCAATTTTACAAAATACCCAACAACAAAAAATTATACAAAACCCAACAATTTTATGCAAAACCCAACAATTTTATGCAAACCCAACAATTTTATGCAAACCCAACAATTTTATACAAAACCCAACAATTTATACAAAACCAATAATTTTATACAAACCCCAACAATTTTATACAATACCCAACAATTTAAAACAAAACCCAACAATTTTATACAATACCCAACCATTTTATGCAAAACCCAACAATTTTATACAAAGCCCAACAATTTTATACAAAACCCAACAATTTTATACAAAACCCAACAATTTTATACTAATATATAGTAGTATCTATATAAACACACACATATAGATAGATAGATAGGGAGAGAGAGAGAGAGAGTACTTAGTGCACAAGAGGCCGAGAGATTTCTGTTTCCTACAATAAGCTAAATCACGAGAATCGGTCGCCATTGTTAGTTAATTGAAGTAATTGAGTTTCGATATTAATTCTGTAATTAGGGTTATTATGGGAATATATATTTGTGTTTATATCTATCTATCTATATATATATATATATAGAGAGAGAGAGAGAGAGGGAGGGGGGAGATTATAAAAGAGTTGTTGAGATGGCGGGTTAATATTGGGGGAAAGAGAGGGAGGGATTATTTCAAATTTTTGAAATTAGAAAATAGGTGAAAAGGTGTAACGAGAGAATCTTGAATTAAATGGAATTTTACACTAATACTCCCCAACTCTAAATTGTATTTGATAGAAAAGTTGGTTCTTACTTTCATTCATTCATAAATTTATCTCGTTTGGTTGCATGATTATTAATCTCAATACTAACAATCTGGAAGGATTCTAGGACAAGCAATGAAAAGTTTAACATTTTGACCAAGGGTTGTCAAACTCCAATGCGCATAAACTAAAATACAGATAACAGTATATGAAATTTAGTACTCTGGGTAAACCTCGATAAACTAATGTTAGATAAAGTAATAAACTCGCTAATATAATAATTTCTTCCGGTCCCGAGATGGGTCAATGAAGTAAGTAATATTCTCGTTAAATGCATTAAGTAATAAAAAAAAAATCGTTAACGGCCCAATAAAAATATAAAGTAATAATTATTAAATTTTATAAAGAAAAATATATAATGTAGACCAAAATCTTCAATCAATCAACAATACCATCACAATAATTATTTTCTTTTAAAATATGTATCTATAGTTGATTGTTTTTTTTACCACCTAAACCAAAATAAAATTCATACTTGACTTTTTGTAAACCTTGTATAATTTCCGGAATATTTTGCTCATGTTGGAGCAATTAGTTGCTTAAGGTGATTATTGCTTGAAATGTCACATTTGACGACACATTTGGGATAACGCTACTATCATCTTCTTTCGGATCATTTTCATCATCATTGTTCATTACCGATTGAATAAATTATTCGTCTGTAAGTGATTCCATAACTGCATCATTCTCGTTAGGATAGTTCAAAATATGTTAAACATCCATCACATTTCTATATCGTAAATTAGAAATGACATCATATAATCTTTTGATATCTTCATCTAATCCAAAATAAAAAATGTACTCACAATGTCATCCAAACATCCACATTTTATAGGTTAAGAATAAATATTTTCATTTTCTATGTACATGAACTTAATTTTTAGATACATTAACTTCCACAAAAACTTTTAAGTTTTCCTAAATTCAAATAATATTTGTAGTATCTTTTCATTTTTCTTATCACATATACAGTGTATATATGTTATATTGAAAAACTCTATTTAAAATTATTTATCGATAAATTAATAAACTCACTAAATGAATAATTTTTTTCGGTCCCAAGTGTATTACTTT
The DNA here is from genome assembly GCA_963920805.1 of Primula vulgaris. NCBI lineage: Eukaryota > Viridiplantae > Streptophyta > Magnoliopsida > Ericales > Primulaceae > Primula > Primula vulgaris. The sequence continues at coordinate 32,255,200 of OY987214.1, read as the reverse complement.
AAAAAGGTTTAATTGTACTATTTTAAAAGGAAAATTATAATTGACCCTTACGATTATTCATGTCTTAAAATAATTTCATGATATCCATATTTTATACGTTACTAAATATATATTTTTCAATATAAACAACTAAACAATTATTTTTTAAACTATTATTCTTTCGGTTTTGGAGTCATGTATGTACAATCTTAATATAAAAAAATATATGTATTTTGAAATTATTTGACAGAGGTGAGTATATTGATAGCATTGGGAGGAGCCTAAAACATTTTAATGCATCCTTCTTTTTAACGTTTAAATTTTGTGCAATTGTAAACGTAATTTTAAGTTAAAATATGCTAGGTGTACTTTAGTAATTCACATTAAGAAAAATCAAAGATGGATACTTGTCTTCCCTTTATTATGGAATCGCCCCTGCGCCCAAGTAATCCAATAATTGGACTATTATTAATATCATCCTCATGTTGGCCCACTTTAACATCATTTAATGGCCGGAATTAAATTGTATGTCAAATGTAGTATTTTGTAAGATCCATCAAACTCGTGGTTCAATTCCGAGTTTCAAATAATGTATCAAATCCATAGTAATTGAATTATTAACAAGAAAATACAATAGAATTATGAAAGAGAAGAACGGATTATCAACAAGAAAATAAAATAGAATTATAAAAGAGAAGAACGGGATATTTTAGAAAGAGAGAAAGATAATTTGACCCAATCAATTGTTTGTTATTCGCTAACCAATATGGTTGCAACTGTTTCTATATATACACAACGTATTTACATAAGTATTCCTTAACATATTAAACTATGTACAATCTGATATATGCAAATTATAAAAGTAACATATATTCAACACACCCCACTCAGATGGAGTGTGCTTATTGCACAATAACATTTTGGACAATAAAAAGGTAAACTGAGCAGCACCAAGTGCTTTTATAAAGAGACCAGCTAGCTACAGGTCTATTCGCACATGAAGAACATGAATAATTCTAGCTACTATTTTATCGTGTATGAAATGACAATCAACCTCCACATGCTTAGTATGCTCATGAAAAATAGGATTAGATGCAAGAGCCATTGCAGATTTACTATCACAAAAAATTATAGCAGGTTTATCATGAGAAATGTCCAAATCTTTAAGAAAACTGACCAACCAAACAGCCTCACAGGTCAATAAGCCTAAAGCTCTATATTGAGCTTCTGCTGAGCTTCGAGACACTATGTTTTGTTTCTTTCTTTCCTAACTGATTAGAGAATCACCAAGAAAAACCCAATAACTAGTAATAGATATTTTGGTATGTACACATGCAGTCCAATCAGAATCTGAATAACCTGTTAAATGTAAGCTAGATTTTCTGAAAAATAAGAGACCTTGACCTGGATTTTGTTTCAGATAACATAGAACTCTAGTGGTTGCTTGCATATGAGAGGTGCAAGGAGCTTCCATGTATTGAGATAAAATGTGAACTGATTAGGCAATATCAGGCCTGGTGAGTGTTAAATATAACAATTTTCCAATAAGACTCCTATAAGAACTAGGATCAAAGAGTGGACTTGTATCATTCTTAGTAAGTTTAAGATTAGTGATCATTGAAAAAATAACAGGTTTAGCCCCCAAAGCGCATGTTTCTTCCAGAAGATCTAGAGTGTATTTTCTTTGACTCACACTAATACCAATCGAGGAATGTGCGACCTCAAGGCCCAAGAAATATTTCAGTTCACTCAAGTCTTTAATAGAGAATAAATCATTCAAATAAGACTTGACTGCATCAATATGATCTAAACTATCACCAGTAAGCACTATGTCATCAACATAGACCAAAAGAGCTATAAATTTACCATTATTTGTTAAGGTAAAAAGATAATAGTCAGATTTTGATTGAGTGAAACCATAAGAAACTAAAGCATCTGTCAATCTTTGAAACCATTGACGACTAGCTTGTTTTAAGCCATATAAGGACTTTAACAGTTTACAAACCTTGTTAGGACCTTGTTTAGCAAAGCTTGGTGGTATAAGCATATATACATCCTCAATGATAGACCCATGGAAAAAAACATTATTAATATCTAATTGTTGTAAAACCCAATTTTTGATAGATGCAACTGCAAGTAAGCACCTAATTGAAGTCATCTTAGCTACGGGGGAATAGATTTCAGCATAGTCCAACCCCTCTAATTGGGTGTAGCCCTTGGCAACCAACCTTGCTTTATATCTTTCAGTACTACCATATGACTTCTATTTAATTTTATAGACCCATTTGCAACCAATATGTTTCTAATGTCGATCGAGTTAAATCAATTATAACCCATGTTTTGTTTTCTTCTAAAGCCATTATTTCATTTTTCATGGCTTGTTGCCATAGAAGGTTCTTGGCAGCTTGAGTGTATGATCTAGGTTCAATATGAAGAGAGATTTGAGAAAACAAAAGCATGGTAATCTGGTGACAAGTTGTTATAACTAATATGTTTTTGTAAATGATATAAACAGGCAGTATGAGAATAAGAATAAGAGCAACGATAATCATTGAGATAAGATGGTTTTGTAGAATTTCTGACAGAATGTCTTTTTGGTGGAAGAATAATTGGTGATCGAATAGGGGAATTGGGGGGGAGGATGGGATAAATTGGGTGATGGTGAGTTTTTAGGGGAAGAAACATTATGAGTAGGTGTAGGAGAAATAGAAGGAGAAGTAGTTTGTTGTAAAGAGTGAATGTGATGATCATCAAAAACATCACAGTGTTATGGAAAAACAAGAGTAGAAGTATAAGACGTATCATCTTTGAAAGCAAAGAAATGTTCATGAAAAATAACATCTCTTGAGATGAACACTTTATGAGAAGTAAGGTCATACACTCTATACCCTTTTAACACCAAAAGGGTACCCTAAAAACAAATATTTTGTAGCTTTTGCTGCAAATTTAGGTCTATTATGTGAAGGAGTAGACACATAGCATAGATATTCAAAAATTCTGAGATGGTTGTAGTTAGGTTTGTGACCAAATAGAACCTCATATGGGGTTTTGGTAGCAAAAATAGGAGATGGGGTCCTATTAATGAGATATGCTGCAGTTTGCGCACAATAACCCCAAAAACTAATAGGTAAATTAACTTGGAATCTAAGTGATCTAGCCACATTTAATAAGTGTTGATGTTTGCGTTTCACAACTCTATTTTGTTGTGGAGTGTTAACACAAGATGTTTGGTGAACAATACCTTTATCAGTATAAAAGGTCTTCAGAATGAATTCTTGACCATTATCACTTTGCACACACTTTATTTTAGCATTAACTGAGTAAGCACAAAATTATAGAACCCATCAAAAGAGAACATGTTTCAGACTTGAATTTCATTAAATATACTCAAGTACAACGACTATGATCATATACAATTATTAGAAAATATGAAAAACCACCAATTGCATCTGCACAGTAAGGTCCCCAAATATCAGTATGAACAATATCAAAACAAGCAGTAGTTTTCTCATAACTAGTAGGTAAATACTTTCTAACTTGTTTTGCAAGAGGACAAATTTCACAAGGTAATTTCACATTCTTGCCAGTAAAAGAAACCACGTCTGCAAGGAACTTTATTTACTGAAAAGAGCCATGTCCTAATCTTTTGTGCCATAGATCCAAATTGTTGGGGGAGAGAACAAAATTGGATAAAGAAATTGTAGTTAAATCTGGTTGACAATCGAGATGATAGATACCCTTTCTTTGACTAGCATAACCAATCATCTGCCATATAGATAGAGGATGTACAACACACTTCTCAGTTGTAAAAGTCAGAGAACATGCATTATTTAATGTCAATTTGTGTGTAGAAATCAAATTGACATGAAAAATAGGCACACAGAGAACGTTCTTGAGTATAAGTTGATTACTCAGAAAAATATAACCTATAACATGTGACTAAAACATGTTCACCATTGAGAAGTGAAACATTAACATAACTTTGTACTCCTTTGAAAAATGTTGATGTAGTCACAATATAGTGAATAGCACCATAATCTAAAATCCAACTAATAGTATTTCATGCATCTAAACATTCACCATGTACATAAAAAACATCAGTATTAATACCTGTGAAGTCTGAGACCAGGGGATTATGAGTAGTTCCACCATTTGTAGCAACATTAACAGTATTAATAGAGGGTGATGGACCAAGAACTCCAGTATTAGGAAGAGACAGAGTTGGGGAAGTATAATTTCCAATAGAAGATTGTTGAAATTGTTGTTGTATAGTTGATAATAGATGATGATATTGGCCTTGTGTTATTGGTGCTTCATTCATATTTCAGAACCAACAGAAAAACTAGATAGATGAGCAGTCAAGTGATGAGCTTGATGTTGTATATGTAGCCTATGCCTAGTAGGAAACTCATGTAATTTGTAACATTTATCCCTTATATGATTATCCCAACCACAATAAGTACATATTTGTTTCCCTTTCTTTGATGAACCATGATAACCAACAGAAGGTCCTCTTGAAACTTATTTATTTTGAAAATAAGGTTTAGCATAGGTTTGGTCAGTATTTGGCTTAGAAGTATACATTGCCATTGTCTCAGAAGTAAAAGAGTTGTGGGTCATGTTTCTTTGTTTCTCTTCATGTGCTACCATGATATGAATCACATTCAAGGCTGGCATTGGTGTTATTAACAGGATTTGACTTCTCACATGAGCATATGAATCATTCAACCCCATTAAAAACTTCATGGCTATAAACTCATCATTAAAAGCAGTCAATTTCTCCATCACTTTACAAGTATACACACTGCTAATATTACACCACAACTGCATCTAGGAATAGGCCTAAATTGATGCAAATCATTCCAGTGGATCTCTAGCGTGGTAAAATACTCAGTTACAGTAGAGGTTACCTGAACTAACATAAAAATATCTCTATGTAGCTTAAAAGTTTTAGGTGCATCTGCCTGAGTAAACCTTTTTTTAACTTTCCACGTCTCATAAGCAGTGGGTAATACAATATATTAGCTCCAAGGTCTTTAATAATTGAATTTAACATCCAAGATTGTACAATTAAATTGCATCTCATCCGAGAATCATATAAAGGATCGGTTGTAACAGGTTCTTCTTCAACTAAAATAAGTCATAATAACCTGATAAGTTAAAAGAGCAAAACAGATGGGGTTTTTTTTTATTGTGGATGTAGAATCAACAAAACTCTCATTGTTCATTCAGATTGAATAATTATTTAGGTTGGAACTTCTTCAAGATGGGCAATTCCCCTATAACGTTATTTCACTTTAAAAATTTGAAAATTGCAATAAAAACTGTTCAACCGCATCAATAACCTCAAATTTCTTCTCTAATTTATGGTAATTTACACTTTTAAGATATTTTGGATTTTTTTCATGTATCAATTTCCCTATATCATCTCCCTATCATAAACTAATGATTTCTATTTTTTTTTTTTTAATCTTTCTACATTTATTTCCAACTTCAATGTCGTGGGCCTATTAGTAAAACAAGATTTTTTTATACTATTATTGTCTTTATAAGGAAGACTACAATTCTTAATGTAAATAGGGGAAAATTTTGTCAAATGTTAGTTTAAGGATTAGTTAGGGTAATTGATGTGGGCTAATTTTTTGAAAATTTTCCTTCAAATGAGGAATATGTGTGATATACACTTGTTGATGCAACTTCTATTACCCCAACCTTTCCTTAAAATACATAACCACACTAACCATTATCACATGTATAATTTTTGTATTCGTAGTTTTTAGTATCAACCTTTTTTACACCATATATATTTCATGAATTATTTAAGTTGTTTACGAGAATGAATGTGGAAATAGCTAGTTACAAACGGAGCATGAACACGACACCCTTCGTTCATGTTTGTTTGTAACGAGCTTAGAAAATGAGTGGACCGTGTTATTTACTTATGAACAAGTCTGTTCGTGTGCAAACCTGATTATAAATAATAGTAATTGCTTGTGAGCTTTATTGGAGAATAAGTATTCATCTCATCACAATGAGCTCTCACTTAATGTTTGATTTCTAATTATATGCACACATTTCTTATACTCTTTTCCTTACTTATTAGTGAGATAAGTAAAGGCAAACATAATTATTGAGTGTAAGAGTAATTGTATGCGTATTGTTACTTAATTCCTAATAAAAACATTTGTTATGAAGAATACTAGCAGTAAATTTGATAGAAACAACCTTGTGAAACAAATATTTTTCTAATCTATACTAACTACGAGACTAGAGTTTTACTATAACAACTTAATTAGTTCTAAAATGGTTCTACTGTTAGTCGTCTTACTTATGCAGAGAATAGGAAGAATGTCATGTATTATCTATAAGTTGGTTTTGAAATTTTCGGCACACCGAGAATAATTTCAATTGACGAGAACCAACTACTTTTGAACAACAGTCTTCCTCAATCCATTTTTTTTTAAATGGAATTTAACAATGAAACTATGATCGGAAATAAGGCTCTTTGTATCAACTCTCCATCCATACCTTGAACGACCAGGAGACTCCTGTAGCGCGTAAAAAGCATATACTAACATCATAATAAAAAATTTATAATGTTACAGAAAACCAACAAAATACACGTTAAAACCAGTTACACATGAATAAATCCATATAACTTCTAAATTATCCGTTATAGCACATTAGAAAACCGTCAGCCATGACTTTTTGGATAGTGAAAGACAGTTGCTGTCTAATAGAGGCCAGAGCCTCAACTGGTGCCACCCTCCTAAACGACGCCAACTCGACTGACAGTTTATCCAAAATCTCCATAGGCACGAACCAAAACCTCTTATCGACTCCAAGATAAAAGAGCAAAAAAGAAGGTGTAAAAAAATATAAATATCTACATCAACATCAACATAAGTAACTTATTTTCAAACGATGCCTTTTACAACTTTTAGCTACATGTTATCAACCAAACCTTCCATATATTAATAAGGACAACAATTGAACCAACTCTACTACTAATATTTTTATTTTTTATCCTCCTCAATCTCATGTAAGTCAAACAAGTAGGATCGGAGTCTCGGACAAAATGCACTTTCATTGTTAATACATCTATTTAAATACATTAGTTAAATATTTGAACAGTTATTTAAACTAGAGTGTGTATGTTGCAAATGGTTTTGTTAAACTGGCACGGCAAAAAAAAAAGTGACTGAGCACATAGAATTTATTTATTTAGCCGTCCTAACAGTTAGTGCAGACAACACGGATTGTCCAAATTAAATTAAAATAAAAGTCGTTATCTACCGTTAGAGATTGGTATCTTGTCTGGGCCAAGTGACATGTGGTGGCACATTTTCAAGTTGATCTTTAAAGATACACTATTTGATTTTCAATATTCAAACTGTATCAGATTTTATACTCAAAAACAAAATCTTTAAAGATCCTCAATATTCCCAGACTCCAATCAATCTCTTTACATATATAAATGTGTGTGTGCATGAGTGTATCTCATTTAAAATACACATGCATTCATACATACAAACATAAAACTTGGAGGAAACTTATGTTACGAAAAACGTACTATTTCTGAATTATTTATAGAAATTCTTGAAAAAAAAAACATTTTTGAAATGACATTAACAGCATGGGATAAGTGTGGGAGGACGTTGCCGAAGCTGGAGGAGGATTTTCCGGAGCTTCATGTTTTAGCTGTAGATGATAGCTTTGTCGATAGGAGACTGATCGAACGGTTGCTCAAGGTCTCTTCCTGCAGAGGTAAGGGGTTTATTCGAATTTATTTTTGTATCTATATTTTGTGTCATATCATTTATTTATTTTGGCTAAAATGAATTTGTGATTTGGCAGTTACGGTTGTTGAGAGTGGGAAGAGCGCTCTGCAGTACCTTGGCCTTGATGGAGAAGATAACACGTCTGCTAGATTCGACGTAAGTAACTTCAGGTTTTGTTTCATTGCATTTTTAAACTCAATCTTGTTGCTTAAAAGCTTATAATGTGCCATGTTCTTATGTTTTTGTTTTTTGTTTTTTGTTTTGTTTTGAAATTAGCCATGTTCTTACCATCTTGAAGCAATATTTTTATAAATTTTGAGTAGGATCAAATTGACTTTTTATAAGGCTCAAATAAGCCATCTTAGCCTAGGTCATGTTGTGTATATATACCCCTTTTTGTGTTGATGGTTAATTAGAGGGTTTGATTGTTGGCTTTTCAGAGTCTAAATGTGAATTTGATAATGACGGATTATTCAATGCCTGGGATGACTGGATATGAATTGCTCAAGAAAATTAAGGTGAGTTTTGAAGATTCCGATAGTAGGAAAGTTTCTTAGATTAGGCGTATTAAGAGTGTTGCCAACTGCCAATATATTGATAAGATGTTAATATTCTTGATTCTTTGTTTTTTTTGTTTGTCTTTAACAGAACTCATCGGCTTTAAGAGAAATACCGGTGGTGGTCATGTCATCTGAGAACATACTCACTCGTATCGATAGGTATTGCTCCTAATTCTAGATGAACAAGGTTTTTAAAATTAATAGCAGTATTATTGTATCTGATCACATGTAGGATGAATTATTATTCATATGTAAGTTGCGATCACCAATGAGCTGGTTTAAGATAAAAAAATCTGCAAAATATTCGCTAAATTGTATGAAAGTAAAGTTTGGGTTTCATGTCGTTCACTAAGATGATTGTTGACTCCAAAATTACCCGATCTCGTTGCCCTCTTAAATGTCTGCTACAAAGTTAAATTGGAGTATAGGCAATCGGGGTGATTTTGCTGGCAGACAAGCTTGCGATTCTTACTCTCATAACATAGCAAATTGTCATCATTAATACTGCCTCTTTTTTTTCTGGAATCTGAATTCATGGTTCGGAGATGAATTTTTAAGCAAAACTTGAACAAAGGGAAAATCAGCACAAGAAGTATGTACAACTCCATAGATATAATTGAGTTTTGTATCGTCAAATTGAACCCACGACATAAGTTTCTATTATTTGCACAAGGATGTTGTTAGCTTTTGGACATGTTCTAGATAGTTTAATTCGTATATCATTTCCAGTATTCCATCGTTTCTTTGCTCAATCTCAAATGTTGATTTCGTTTTATGTGGGCACTTATATTCTTTTGGTTATTTGTAACAGTTGTTTGGAGCAAGGGGCAGAGGAGTTTCTGTTAAAACCAGTAAAACTTTCAGATGTGAAGCGCTTGAAAGAATTTATCTTAAAAGGACAAGTGGAGGAAGACGATGAGTCGTCACCTTCGCCACCATCGTCCCCTGATTGTGATCCGTTCTCATATCGATCACCATGTTCTTTATCACCACTCAAGCGCCAAAAACTACATCGTTTTGATTCTTGATAAAATTTTGTTCTGATTTATTTTCCAAGAAAAATAAATTGAGAATTTTTATTTTGTTCTCATTCTTCAAGTCAGAGAGCTGACTATATGCCAAGTTCTACAAACTTACACGTTACACATACTACGGAACTAAAAAGTTGGAGAAATGATTCTTGTTTTCGTACCCCAGTTCACACATTTTTGTAAATATGAATTTTTAACTCAATGCTTGAGCTAATCTGCCAAGATGGACTACTATTATTTTCTTTTTTTCACTATAAGGATTCTCATACTTGGGGTTGGTGATAGTTTAAACTGACAAAATATATATCATCAGAGATTTATAACGCCCTTTAATAGACATGTCTAAAACTTCTTATTAACAACACATAATGGTTTATTCAATTGAATAACGAAATGATCACCCAACTTATATAATTTCAACATCTTGCTTTTACAGTCTTCTTCATATAGAGGGATTTTGTCCTTACCTCCCCCCAAAAAATAAGACCTTCCCGAAAACCAAGTTAATGTATCTTGATTACTAAAGTAACTAAATTTCCAATATAATTCTTCAAAGTTGATCCTGTTAATCAAAACAAAATATGATGAAGTATTGATCCTATATTCCTATCTAATAAACCAAATGGATTTCCTATGCGCTTTGCTAGACTTTATTGGTATCGTTCAGTTTATATATTGTCATGATGACTGTATATTAGTGTTTTAAAAATCGGCCTAGGGGCTAGGCGGCGCCTAGGCATTAGGCGGGAAAAAATCAGTCTAGGCGGGAAAAAGGCGACCTAGGCAGCCAATTAGGCGCTAGGCAGACCATTTCCGCCTAGAACCCGCTTAGCGCCTTTTCAAACCTTGCTGTACATGCTCACCGCTTTCATATTTGATATATTGGTTATTTGGTATTATTCTCAAGTACCACCAGAATGATGAGAACTGGGGAGTAATTTGGTAGTTTGGTTTTGTTCTTAAATACCAGCTCTCGAGAATACGCAATACCAGCAACATGAAAGAAAACAAAAATTGGATAGACCTTATCATGCTTTCGGATGATCAAACTGTACAGTACATAATTACTACAAGTCATCCACCTCATACCTCATTTAGCTATATAGTAATAAACAATATAAGATCTGTTTGGCTGTAGTTTTTAAAATAAACTGACTCATCAGAGATTGGGAAAAAATCTGGGTTCAACACCATCCAGCTTCAAAACAGATTTCGCCCACGAAAACATAAGGCCTCTCAATTGGAATTTTTACTGAAAGTTAATACTGCAAGGAGACAAAAACACACTATACTTTAAAACTGCAAGGAGACGAAGACCGCACAGACAATACTAATTTCCACAACTTCATTTTCCTATTTACAAGATATGGTGACTTTAAATGCACGCAGTCGTGTTGCACGCGAAAGAGGTGATCCCAAACAATTTAAGGATCAAATATATTAGAAACCAAAAAGGAAAGACATAACTCCAATAAAACCTTGCTCATTATTCTTATCCACGATACAAATTTATGATTTGCCGCACCAACAGAATCATAGAGCTTTTTTTCACTTGAAAAAGGTGCGAACTTGTGAGGACTAAAACAAATAACATGAAATCAACATTAGACTGTTATATTACCAGATGTTATATTACACAAAGCTCATACCAGCTATTCCCAGAAAACATTAAGCGTATAAACTTTGACGAAACAAAAATAAATTGATCATGACTTCTGCTCTTCCAAGCCCTCCTCGACCAATTTCTGCAATAAAACCAGCAACAAGTCAGCAACCTTTCACCAAAATTTGCAACTTTAAAAAAAAAACCCGGAACCATGACCTCAAGAACATGGCACCAAAAATGTATACACAGAAAGATTCAACACTTCAATTAGCTAAAAGCTTGAACATACAAAGTTTTGAAGTCACACAAACATGACCTCCATAAGTATAAAATATAATGGAGAAAAAGGAAGCAAGGCAAATAACCCTCTCACCAACACTACCCCAACTATAACAAGATAAACTCATAAACCCCTATTGCAACCGAACAATATCACTTTTTTGAGATAGAATGCCCTCAACAGACCCACAACCAGATGTCTCCCTATGAATTCCATGCATATTGAGACATTCCTTCTGAACAAAAGAGTTAAATCACTCTAAAGTTTTCGTCTCTAATTTATTTATTTTTTTGAATCTCGTAGTCGAGAAGGAATGACTTGAAGGTAGAACTAAGGCCCCCATAGTCTTCACTCACATAAAAACCGAAAACTAATCATTTAATTTTAGAAAAGATAACAAAAATCTCAATAATTTTTTTCTTGTAAAAGACCTGTAAACTGCATACACTGATCCTTGTGCAAACATCAAACAAACCAACATTATTTACAAGACTATAACCTTAGACACCAAGGGCAAGTATAAAGCATTGATTGCACCAAACATTTGAGAAAGATATATTAAGGCATATATCATTCCAAAAGTCAAACGTTATCACCGAGTTGCATAGAAAAGCTGAAAGTAAACATGATGACGAACCATGAGAGGAACAAAAGTACAAATTTCTGTGTTAAGATCTAGTAAACTTCCAGTGGCAACTCTACTTCTATTCATAAATGATAAAACTCAAAATACTGAACTACGGCTAACTTTCTCTAACTTCCCATGCACTCTAATATCTAGGCTTCTCTAACATGTATCATAATGATGGGGATATACTAAACAAATGGCTTATTACAGTTTCCATGCCTCGCTAACATGGTTCTCCTCAAACTACTATCATTGCTTGAACCCCCCCCCCCCCTTCCCTTTCTTTTTTTACTGCCCTTAGAATTAAAGAAAGTGATGTTATAACAATCCAAGAATGGTCAGCCATACACTCCAAAACTTGATATCGTAAAGTAAAAACAGCAACAAAAGTGTACAGTTGACATTAAGTAGCACGAAACGGGTACGTGGGCGAGAACGGGAGCGGACAATTATAAAAGTATGGGAGCGCTTCCTGGAGCGTCTTAGAGAATTTTATTATATCATATAGTGAAATATATACAAAAACATGATTCCCCCATTAAGAATTCAAAAACAGAAATTTACTCGACTTCATAAAAGAACAAGAATTTCAAATATGAAACACAAAACTAGTCTGATAAAGCAATTAACAATAAAAATAGGATAACTCAAAGCAAAGAACGTCTTCAATCTTTTCTTCTTTTGAGGTATAATGATGAATACGAGACGTACAAAAATTGGGATACATTTGGCAATAAGCCTAATATTGAAGATGCTCTACCCACAATGGATAAAATTGAGAATGATAATGAAGATAGTAACGTGGAAAACATTTGATGGTGTTTCTGATGTTCCGAATCAGTGAGTTCTAGTTCTACTCCAGTTTTTGGCACTACACCAAATCCATCTCAGTCCCAAAACACAAGCAGATAAGCTCCTTGAAAGGGCAGTGGAAAAAAGAAGTGAAGAATGAAGATTGAAGACATTCTTTGTTTTGAGTTATCCTACTCTTTTTGTTAATTGCTTTATCAAACTATTGTGTTTCATATTTGAAATTTTTGTTCTTTTATGAAGTCGAAATGTTATCTTTAAAAAAAAAATCTGTTTTTGAATTCTTGATGGTGGAATCATATTTTTGTATATATTTCACGACATCTAAGATATAAAAAACAATAAATTTCTCTAAGACGCTTCAGAAGGCGCTTCCACACTTTTGTAATCGACCTCTCCCCCGCTCTCGCTCCCGCCCGCGTACCCGTTTCGTACTACTAAGCTCCTGATATCAGAAGAATATCATTTTTTACATTTTTCATCTTCAGATTTTACCTTTTAAGACCCCACATAATAATAAGAAAAAGGTTCAACACCTTCCATTTCACCTCTAAAGTAGCTGTAATTATGAAATCATACCAAACTCCAAAAAAATCTTAACCACAAATCCTGATAAAACTTCGTTAAAGCCAAAATTTCTGTAAATCTCAATTAGAGTAGTCCGAAGACAGAACAGTAAATTAAAACCAATTTCACCTCAATAATGGCTGAAATCTAGAAACAACTCTAAACCCAAAGGCCAAAACTTTGATCCCACAATTCGAAACCATAACCTTTAAAGGTGTGGGGATCAGTCTCAGTTAGAGTTGTGCAAACTCCAAATACAATTAACTTGTAAAATTCACATAATAGTGTATTAAAACCGATTTGAGCTATTCTCGATTAGAAAACGCGCCAAACACTAAACCCAAAGACCTAAACTTAAGCCCACAGTTTTAAGGCCTAAACTGTAAAAAAAAAACAATAAAGCTGTAAACTTCGTTCTCAATTAGACTTTTCCAAAGGCAAGTAATCTATGAGATTCACTGAATAGTGTATCAAGGCCAATTTGAGCTATTCTCAGTCTAGAATATATACCAAACACTAAACTCTAAACATAAAACCAAAACCCAAATAAAAGAACTTCAGTAAAGGCACGGCCTTTCATGCTCAAATCAAGTGTTCGAATGACGAGCAACTTGTAAAAGTCACAGATAAAATGTGCTAAAACCAATCTGAGCTATTCATAAGCTTAAAGGACATGTGTGTATGTACATATGCATCTACATAGGTGACTTATAAGTTACAAAGTTCATACTAAAGCACTCCCAATAATTAAAATAATACCATTTTTTTACATTTCTTTCCTTCAAATTTTAGCCTTTGAGACCCCACATAATAATAAGAAAAAGGTTCAACACCTTCCATTTCACCTCTAAAGTAGCCGCAATTAGGAAATCATACCAAACCCACAAAAAAAAAAATCTAAACCACAAATCCTGATAAAAACTTCGATAAAGCCGTAAGCTTTCATTCTCGCAGTCCACATATAAGTAACTACTTCCATTCAGGAAAGTTAATGTTTAGTACATACTTCCGGATTTAATTAACATTTAACAAACACCCCAATTTGTAAATTTTGTTAAATAGTTAGTACATATCAAGCATCAGTAAGCAACAAAGTTAAACACAAATTAATTCTCAATAAGTGGGGCATCATCATTGAGGATTTGTACCTAATCATAAAAAAGAATTTAACCATGATTTTTTTATTATTAGGTCTTAAACTTCTGTATTAAACAATCACTTCTCCTCCACATAATTAGTAATACTAAAATCAATTTGAGCTATTCAATGAGGTTAAAAGAACAAGTGTGCGTGTATAAATATATATGATAACCATGATTTTTCTCTAATAACTAATACTCCCTTCGTTCCCAATTAATTGTCCATTACGAAACTACGTGCAATTTTGACCGGCCAATAACTTGTATTAAAATTGTCGGAATGAAATTTTTTAAAAGTTAATTATATAGTTCAAACATTAAATTATATGATTCAGTTTTGATACATAACAGTTATAAGTCGGTCAAAATTGCACGTAATTTCATATAGGACAATTAATTGGGAAGGGAGGGAGTACTACAATATCAAGAATAAGTGAGTTTGTTTAGTAATACTAAAAACCAAATTGAGATAGTATTGAATAAAGCTTAAAGAACAATTTTGAGAAAGAAAGATAGGTACAGATTGGGATTTGTGCCAGGCGAGGCCGCGATAGACGTTGGCGGAGAAAGTAACGGTTAGGTATACGGTGGCGATGCCTAAACCCGCAGTAAACGCCTTAAACACCAAGTCCCCTCCTTTCCTCACTATCCCCATCTCTCTCTCTCTCTCTCTATATATATATATATATATATATATCTCCCTCTATATATGTATGTCTCTATAGAAAGTATCAGAGAGAGCAAAAAAATGAGCAAAAACCCTAACACTGAGTTTAGTAGAAGAACAAAGTTTCTAAGGAATCAGCCTACTTAACCAAACATATGTAAATGATCTGATTTTAGGTTTTTTTTTATTCTATGATTAATAAAAAAAATTCAAAAATATTGTAAATATTTAAAAAAAAATTGAATTTTTTTTATTAATCATAGAATAAAAAAAAAACTAAAATCAGATCATTTACATAATATTTAAAATTTGGTTACACTTGTCAGAATCTAAGTTTATAAATTTACAAATAATTTTTTTAAAATGTTTATTGATTTTTTAATTATTTTTTGACTTTTTTTGCTCTTTTTAAAAAAAAATTATAAAAAATGTAAAATTAGTACAAAATGGTCAGAGAAGTTAGAAAATGAGTTTTAAATTTACAGATTTGTATTTTTATTTTCTTAATGATTTTTTATTGAATTTTTTAATCTTTTTGGTCTTTTTATAAAAAAAATCAAAATACAATTCTGTAAATTTAAAACTCATTTTCTAACTTCTCTAACCATTTTGTACTAATTTTTCATTTTTTGTATTTTTTTTTTTAAAAAGAACAAAAAAGTCAAAAAATAATTAAAAAAATCAATAAACATTTAGAAAATTTAATTTGTAAATTTATAAACTCAGATTCTGACAAGCATAACTAAGTTTTAATTAGTATAACATTCTGGAAAAAAAATCATAAAAAAAAAACTCAAATCATTAGGTGTTGTCACGTCATTTGGCATATGTGTTAGTTAATTTGTGTCACGTCATGACATGTCAGCAAAAGTATGTTGATTGATCAATTATTATTAAATTAGTAAGTAAATTGTTAAATTTTATAGTTGGGTATGAAAATTGTTAACAGCCGATAGTTTGGTAAACAAAACATGAATTAACCCTACTTTATTTATTTTTAGTAAAATAATTTTTATCACAAAAATTTCAACCCAAAACTCTTATTACTTTGTGAATTAAGTGCAGTACCAATAGTTTTGTTTTGTTTGTGATTTTGAAAAACAATTTTCACTTTAATACATGATTGATAACTTAATCCGTCCCATCAGCTCGTAACGTTTTTGGATAATATATTTGGGTGACCTACACTTTCTTTTTAAATTGCACTATTAGAAATTTTATTTATTTTTATTTTTCAAAATAAGAAGATACTCCTATAACCCCGTTACATTTCTCAATAATTTTTTTTTTGTTGTTTCACATTTTTTTTATTTTTATAAATAACTACTTTTTACTAATTTCGATACAAAAAAAGAAATTACGTTTAATTTGAATTTTGGTCAGTTTGTCGAACACTATTGACCCGATGCAATCCGACTTGAAGGGTTTCGGTTTGAATCATGTCGGTCACAATATGAATTACCTCTAATGCGAGAGTTATTATTGATTAACAAGAAAATAATTAGCAAACTCGCTAGATTTTGGGTTAGGTGTGTATATGTCATGGGTTGGATTAAAATAGTGTATAAGAAAACTTACAAATTTACTACTTTTGAGATAATAGAATATATTAAACTTATTTCTTTAAAAAATATGTTTTCCATCTATTTTGCTTTATTGTAAACTAAATTTTATTTACAGAAGAGGGGAGGGTAGAGTAAAAAGTATGGCTGTGGACTTGTACACACGATAGTTGGACAATGGATGATCACACTCATTTTCAATTTAAGTTTTTTTGACCTAAAATCTATATTCAAGTATACAACCTTGTACCAAAAATATTCAAGTATACAACCTTATTTTATTTTATTTTGTATACATCGTGAATACTATATAGCTTTCTCTTACTCACAACTTCGACCCGTAGGTGCTTGAAAATAAAAATTACCATGAAACTTTAAAAGCTAACCAAAGGAAAAGTTACACCGGATTTTTTTACCTAATTAGTTGTACAAGTATTGAAGAAGGAAAAAAGGAACAGTAATTTCCAAAGAATAGCCAACTTTTTCATTTTTCCAATGATTTCCAGCTTGCAAGAACTGGGCTCAAGTATCAAAACTTAACTACCCAAGCAAATAACTTTTAAAAGCCAAATACGTCTCCAAGATGCCAAGTCAGGAAAATGGGAAACAGATTATAGTAAATATAAACGATAACTAACGATGTTACAACATACAAAACGAGAACAGATAAGAAGAGAAAATTTCTATTGAAAAGCTATGTAACTTTATGTAATTTGTCTTCATTTAGCAGCATGAAAACAGAACTCTTTGATATCATGTTATCTCTCACGCTTAAATATACCCAGCACGCGTACAATGTGCAAAAAATTGTGCTTCCTCATTCAGTTCTACCATTTATTTTCGGACAAAGATATAAGCTGCAATAAGAGAATGCGTCTAATTAGCAGATAGAAATAATAGAAAGATCATATGGTGTAAAGAAAAGAGAAAATGGAACTCAGGGATACGGTAATCAATAAAAAAAACACCTTTATACGTAGTGTATCATCAATACATGTATACAGAATAAACATTTGTAAACAATAATAGCTCTGAGAAACATCAGACAATGTCCAACAGAATACATGCCGACACTTTTATGACACACGGGAGTTTTGCACTGAAGATAGAAGTGCCATGTAATCAGCTCACTGGGAGTAATATTTTTCAATTCTTTAGAAAAGCAGTAAACAATTAACAAGTTTTAGCATAAAAATGATATCCACAATCCAGAAAGTCGGAAGGAAACAAATACCTCAAAATCAGTAGGATGTATAGCAATTCAGCAACAAAAGAAGAAAAAATTGAGACGGATATCACTAACCTGGTGAGCAACCAGGGCTAGTCGCCGACTATCTCTCGATGACTCGATTACAGAGCCACACTTCTCTGTCTCCTGGGGACAATTTGGTCTATCTACTATACTGTTCTTCAAAACCACCTCTTCACCAGGAGGATACCCATCAGAACAGCTCGAAGATTCTCTCTTTCGTTTTCTTTGAAACGTATATTTATATACCCTCCCAGACACGGTCTGGTCATCAATCCCATTGGCCGTGTCGAGCGTCACCATCTCACAGTTCACATCTGGCATACCTATTGATACTTTCCCCATTTCCATAGTGCTCCCAACAGTATCATGTTCACTGAGTTCTCCATTAATACTTGCACCATCTTCCTCAGTGTCAGAAGATTTTTCATCGGATACAACATCATGTGCCTTTTCTAATGTATTTGACTGGTTATAGAGATCCCTAGTGGAGATTTTCTTTGTCTTACATTTTGCATTTTTTCTCCATTTACGTCCGGTTGCACCAACTTTTGCAACTTTTTTACATGTAACACTGGCTCCAGCTCCAACTCCAACTCCAACTTCTTTCGCCTTTCTTTCATACTTTGCATCAATTTGATTAGTTTTATCAGAAAAAGATAACTCACCAGCTATAAGTTTCTCTTCAAAAGCACGTATCCTCTGAGTCCGCCTATTCCCACAAACTTCAGGTCCCTTGCTTTTCAATAGTATTGAGGGAATATAAGCTTTGTTTTCATTAGAATTAGTTAAAATTGGAATATCATGAGAAGAAAAAATGGGCAGTGAAGTGTTTAGAGTGTTTTCTTTGGGTACAGCAGGGAGAAGATTGGGTATACCAACATTCAGGTTAGCAGTAGGCACCTCCGTTTCCTTAGAAGATGTAACAAGTGTTTCATTCGACTGAGGTTTAAGTTTTCGAACTCTTGCTAGTACATTATGAGTTTCTTTCAGCTCTTTTCTCAGATCATTCACTATGTCTTCCGCTTCGTTGAGTTGTGCTTCTAACTCTTCAATCTTTTTGTTTTGGGTCAAAGATGTAGCCTCAGCTTTGCAGATCTATAGAAATGAAAACGTATATCAGTAACATGACTGTTAAGACTTAAGCAAAAGCAATGAGGAATGGATTATTTAATAAAGTTCAATTACGGTAAAACATAAACGTAACGGTCAAGATAAAAGTTGCGGCGTGAACTAATTGGTTTAACATCCGGGTCAAAAGTGAAGATATAAACAAAATATAAACCTTCTTTATAATCATGGGAAAACCTTATCATATCTGACAGAACATAAGCTTATGCAGATTTGTAAAACAAACAATAAAGGAATTTTGTCAGCTGTGTCATGTTATCATCCATATTAGAGATGTGGGCCGGGATTCTTACCTGATCTGTAGCAACTTCAAGTTGACTGTTAAGCTCTTTAATAGTTCTCTGCTGATTGTAGCTTGTAATCTCCGCCTCCAGAACCTACATATTTGAGTCAGTTAAGGAAATTATCATTACTAAATTACAAAAATGAGGTAAAATGAATAGCAGGGACGAGGAAAGTAATAAATTAACAAAAATATTCATGAATTCACTTTCAAATCATCCTTCCAATAATTGTGTGATTGAACGTTACTGAAAAGCTTATTCATCTTGCAACAATAGAGAACACAGGTAAAAGATCTTTAAGTGTATATCAAAAATATGCCACATACAGATTATGAATGTATAGTGTGCAGTTAACACGTGTATACACCTAAGCAGATGAGTAGAGGGATAAAAGAGAATAAAGATGAGGAAGAACCTTAGTCATTGATACGAGATGAAATCATGAAACAAACTTTAAAGACAAGAAATGCAAAGACCTAAGGAAGCCGTTACTAACACCTAAAACCAAATCCGGAGGAGAAAAAGCTACTGAAAGTAGAAATAGCTCTCAAACTTAACTAGGAAAGGTTCCATAAAAAATTTCACTTGCTACGCAATTTTAAAAGGTTGTGGGAGAAAATAAAATTAGACAAGATTTTCCTTAGGAGAGAAACGCATCGACTCTCTGAGAAAAAAGCAACCACAGAAAAAAAGATTTCGCTTTTATAAGAAGTTTGTGAGGAGTATCAAGTCATATATAAAAAACTGTAACTGCCAAAATACATTTACTTTGCAAAAGAAAACATGAATTACGAATCAAAAGAAAATCTCGAGGACACTTTTTTTTGGTACTCCAGAAAAAATCCAATCAAGGACATTGAGAAGTCAATTAAGATTCAAACAAATTTCAAAACTTTTATAGAGATTTTCTATTTTCAATGATATAATCCCTGAAATAGTGAGACCTTTGACTTTTAACTCTTCATTTCAGTCCAGAAAAAAATGCAAGCTGATATATAAATTTTATTTCGTATGATGCAAAAATCCAAGTAGTTTCAGAACAAAAGTATCGAATATTTGCTTTGGGAACTAACTCGGCAAAAGCCAAGCGAGGTTTCGCTAGTGAATCTGATTCAATACCAATTGCTTACAAAAACATGAGCAAACGAATCCACTAATTTCTCAATCAGAAATGGATACCTATGCAAAATCTTATCATCAAATTTCATAAAGAAGCAAACTGGACTAAATAACAATCTCCACATGACTAATGAACACAGAAAAAACAACATATAACAAAAACATTGTTATCCTTGATAATATGTTGAGTAAACTTGTGGTTTATAAATAGTTACCAACCGTTTCATGATTGCTCCTTCATGAGGAGATGCACAACGGGTTATTTGTGTTGTGTTTTATCTGAGTCCTGTTTGTTTTATTAACTCAATGTCCCTTTGACAGGCTGGTCCAGAAGTGACTAAGTGAGAAGGGTGTTTGGTTTTGTTATATATTCCAAATCGTTGTGATGTTAACTAAGCTTGTGGTTCATAAATAAGTACCATCTTTCTCATTGGTCTGTTTATTCAAAGTTATAAGAAATTCCATACCACACTAACTCGATTAATTCTGAATCTGAAACAAAACCAAAACTTATAAAAGGCATGATCAAGTCCCATTCTTTTCAAACTATCTCAATCTTTAGAGTTTTAGACTCTGGTGGGTTCATATAATGATCTAAAGCGTAATCTGGAACCAATCTGTCAAACTCATCCCTTCCAGTGTTTCTATTTTGAGACCAAGAAGTTGCTAAAAAGAACATTACCGGTGAAACCATTAATCACATGGAAAAACAATTTCAAGACAACTCAAGTTTCACCACCCTACTGCAATTCAATGTGCATCTATATAAAACACAACTCTCATAGTTCCATACTGCAAACAAAATTTGCCAAGCACAAGCATGTAAACCAATCTCTCAGTTCCTTCCTTTTCATGGTAATTCAGTTTCTGAGAGGATATTAACAAAACCCTCTTTTATAGGATCGTTGACTCGCATGTTTTCATAAAAATAAAGAAATACTTCGGTTTTGGATCAGGCCACAAAATAAGTTTCCTGTAGAGTTTCGACATCAGTTGCATAACCAAAAATCAGCTCAGAAAAACACGAGCACACACGACTATGAGGCTTTAAACTTGAACCACTGACAAAGTTCCACAACCAATTTGCATTTCTAATCCAATCCTTTATCAAACTGAAGCTCCACTTTCCATTTACAAAGTCGAACACAAACATAGATAACTCATACACGTTACTCTAATGAGATATTGCATCATACTAATTTCTATAGAAGTGGGTTTAATTAAGAAATTCGCAAAATCACTTCAAATGGCCAGCCGATTGAGGCAATGCATTCAATTCACCTCAACTTCCTAACTAAATATTTATCAGAACTTGTTTAATTACAAAAACGTCACATGTGAATGTCGCGTTGAAAGTTGAAACTAATAATAGAAAATAAAATTGCCTTCTTTCGAGCATATGCATCAATTACTCTATTTAACTTTAACTAAATATGTGGAAATTTTGCTAAAAATACTCCCACATCAATTTCCATTAGTGTATCCTTAAATTGTGGGAAGATGAAATCTTCCTTGAAGACAAGGAGAACACACAATTCCTTATAACTTAAAAGACGAATTTATTTCTCTTCTCACTTTTCACATTTCTCATTTTCACCCATAAAACTAATTTTTCACTTATCACTCTCTTCCAAAATTATATTTTATTGTTTTGAAGAGAAAACTTGGGGAAATTGATAAATGATGTAATGAATAATTGTATTGATGAATGTATAAATATAGCATTTCACTCTAAATTAATGAAAATGATAGGGTAATTGATGCAGTTGCTAGCTTAATCTTTAAACTAAAACAGTATTGTGTTGCTTAACAAACCTTCTAATCTAAGTAGGGTTGAACAAATTTTCACCTTAGAATCCATCATTTTCTTTGATCTTAGAAGCATTTGAAGGGCCTGTCCTTTAAACTCATTCAGCTCCTTCTCAACCCGAAAAGCCTTCGCCTCCGAAGCCACAACCCGAGCCGCCGCCTCTTTCGAAGTGTTCAGTATAATATCCGCGTACGCCTTTTTCAAAGCAATCAACCTCTACAAAACCCCAACACAAACAAATTAACCAAAAATAAAATTAACCCACCAAGATTGAGACTAAAACACATAAATGGTAGTTGGGTACTTCCCAAAAACAAAAGAAAAAGGATCAAGAATGGTTTTTTTATGAACAAAAAACTTAAAAATTCAAGTACTTACATAGTGGTAAAAAAGTACAAATTGGAAAAATATAAAATTGACCCACTAAAACTGAGACTAAAACACACAAAGGCTATTCCACAAAAAAAAAAAAGGATCAAGAACGATTTTTTAAAATGAAAAAGCTTAAAAATTCAAGTACTTACATAAGGGCAAAAAAGTACAAATTAGCAAGAAAAAAAAATTGACCCACGAATACTGAGACTAAATAACATAAAGGGTATTCTTTAAAAACGGAAAAAGATCAAAAAATGAACCTTTTTCTAAATCAATAAACAAAAACTGGAATTTAGGTACATCTTAGCAAAAAATAAAACTGACCCACCAATACTGAGACTAAAAAACCCAAAGGGTATTCTTTAAAACAAAAACAAAAAGATCAAAAATGAACTTCTAATAAATAAATAAAAACTGGAATTTAGGTAGTTACAAAACAAGTTTATAGGACTAGTTGAAGAGGATGTTTACCTCGTCTGTGTCCATTGTTCCTCGTTAAGGTTTTGTCTGAGGATCAAATATAAATAAATATGTATGTATCTATATATATATATATATATGTATGTATAGATAAAGATATAGATATAGATATAGATATAGATATAGAGAGAGAGAGAGAGGAGGTGGGAGGGAATCGAGGGGGGGAGGTTTTGGCTTTTTTGGTCGTAGCTGTCTGTTAGGTTTGATCTTCAACGGTCCCTTTAGTTTTAATTTAAACTCAATTTTGTCTTGTTTTTTGGTTTGTAACATCTTTTGGTTCTTCTAGTTTTTGTAGCTTACACTACTAGCCCTCACTTGGTTGGCTTTTGGATTCTTTTTACTTTGTGAAGTTTGAATTTAAGATGGTAAAATGGAACTCAGTTATTGTCACATTTTTTATTTGTAACATCTTTTGGTTCTGGTACTTTTTATAGCTTACACTACTAGCCTTAAGTTGGGTAGGTTCTGGATGCTTTTTACTTTGTGAAGTTTGAATTTAAGATGGTAAAATGGAACTCAATTTTTATCTCATTTTTTCATTTGTAACATGTTTTGGCTCTGGTACTTTTTATAGCTTACACTACTAGACTTAAGTTGGGTAGGTTTTGGATTCTTTGTACTCTGTGAAGTTTGAATTTAAGATATGGTATATTTAGTTGTCTAGGGATGAGCAAAAAATTCAAGGCAAACGAATTGACCGGAAACGGAAACTATTTAAGTCGGATAGCCATCCAGTGACTGGAAACCGAACAAATTGCCAAGAAAAACTGTCAAGGCCATCTTTAAGAATGTATCTTCCATACTTTCTACTTTTAATTATATTCCTTGATTTAGGATGTGGCTTTTATGTAAAATTTATGTGTCATGTGTTAGTTGCATTTTGTATTTAATTCCTTATGCTTTCTAAGTTAGTTCTGAATGAAACTTATTGTTCTATGCAACAAAAAAATTGATATAGTTTTTTCGAGAAGGACTATAAAGCGTCTCCACAACCTCTGTGGACATTGTTAAGTGTTTTTTCTATTTAGTTCGAGATTCAAATATTTAAGATTCTGCTTCTTTGTGTTATTCGAATATATTTTATGGACGGCACGAGTACTATACTTCGAATAAAAAATATGTTCCTCTTAGTTTCGAAATAATTCGATAGTTCTTTACCATGTGAATATTCATATTGTTAAAGCTACCAACAACCATCCAATTTAGGACTACCAAAACAAGCTATTTAAACAATGTGGGCCAAAGTGTTACAGTTGACACTACGGAGGCCAGATTCTATTTCAAAATTATGGATGTATCATTGATGTAATTAGCTGTGTCTGTTATGAACTGCTTTGTTGTTATTTCATATTACCATATTGCCCCTCTATTAGGTCAGTAATTTCAATTGGCACCCCTGGATTTCAAATTGTTCTTTTATTTAGTAGTTGTGCTGTGCCTTTTTTTTATGGGCGGGCGCGCAAAGGCGGGGTCCACCACAGAGGGCCTCTGATGACATGCTAAGATGATTACACGTGTCAAATGTGCAGTTTATTTAATGGACAAGATTAATTTTTGTGTGGGAAATAGAGATTTTACCTAAAAAATAATAGAGATTTACAGATCTATTTTTGATACCTTGCCCTAATTAATCACAGACATTCATTGTTTAAAATTGATCACTAATTTGCAGAGAGTTTTAAATTTTACAAGGTATGAGAGTTATTAATGACCATTACTAAATACTTGCTAATTAGCCATACATGTTGTGATACATGTACTAACATATTGGAGCATCAAATTAAAGTAAACAGAAGCCTGAGAAATTTACACAAACCACTTCTGTAACTAAATTGTTTTAATTAAAAAACAATATATATAGGGCACGGTTTGTCTTGATTATCCCAACATTTGAAACAAGTTTTA
Organism: Primula vulgaris; assembly: GCA_963920805.1. Lineage (NCBI taxonomy): Eukaryota > Viridiplantae > Streptophyta > Magnoliopsida > Ericales > Primulaceae > Primula > Primula vulgaris. The sequence goes on along the minus strand of OY987214.1, from coordinate 32,230,237 downwards.
TTAAATTCTTAATCATTTACCCATGATTGATTCGAAGTAAGTTATCACTCTAAAACATATTTGCGTGATGAGTTTGTAAGTGAGCATGGTACATAAGACTTGTTTTTTGATAAAAAAAAAAAAAAAAAAGGAGAAATGCCTTGTAGAGAGTGAGAGAAGTGAATTGTGTGAGTTTTAGTCTAGTGTTTATGGTTGTGATTAACTACGGCAGCCTGTCTTAAAAAAAATTAAGACAGTAAAAATGGATCCGAGATTTACCATGCTGTAGGCTGTAGATTTTAGAGAGAAAGAGGCGGCAAAGTAGATTTTGGAGCAAGTACAATTTTGTTGATATTTACCAAAAAGGGAATAAAAAAATGCTGTCGAAATTTGATTAATTTATAATTGTAATTTGTATGTCACTATTTTATTATACTTCAAACATAGTCCATATAGCTATATAGTTTCATACTGTTAAGATACATGTATGAATTGTATAAAAATAGCCCTTCAACGCAATAATCACAAGCACATAGCCAAAAATTGTAGGTTCAAGTCAGGCCGGGTCGGTTAATATTGACACCCTTGCCTATAATAACATGATTTTAGTCTAGATTCGACGAAAATTCTTAAAGCACTATAATCAAGTCGGTTTTTAATCACTAATCGCTTCACAACCCTCACCCTTATCGGGTAGTCTCCTTTTAGAGCTTAGGAGAAAAGCTAGGATAGATAATAATTTTCTCATATGTTCATATATATTTGTTGAATTACTCGACAACGACCATATATTATAAGAACCAATTTCCGTGAAAAGTATAGCATAGTAGATGATTTTTGAATGTTAACTTGTGTTCTCATATTGAACGAACCAGTTTCTATAAACTAAGTCGCTTCATCGTTAAATTGATCGACTCATTTTGATATAAATATATAATTTTGATGTCTTTTTATCCAGAATTCATGAACAAACAATTTTGACATAAGATATAGTATGTTAACTTATCAGTATAAATTGTTCCAACCTAATGTCTTTTGATACAAAATTTAAAAACCGACCCAATTATTTTAGGAGTGGATTTCCGAATAAAAATATGAAAATTTTCAGACGCATTTCTAGCTTCAGATCTATGAAGCATGAGTACGGGTACAATACATTTTGAGTAGGGGTGTAAGCCGAGACCGTGAAACTGTGATGAGACCGATCCGGACCGCATGATTTGGATCGGATTGGTCCGGATTTGAACTTCAACGGATTGGACTCGGACTCAAAAAAATCAAGACTGTTAATAATGGATCAGACTCGGACTCAATATTCCAAATCCGATCCAACCAGGGACGGAACCAGGATCATTTTCTTCGGGGGCCGTGGTGTAAAAAATAAATCGAATAGAAAAAATAGAATCTAATGCAAAAATAATTTTTTTATTTAATTTTTTTGGGAAAATACAACGGGTATTTAGAAAATTTGGTAATTTTAAAATAAAAAAACATAAAATTTTAGAAAAAATAAGCTAACATGATTTGAAGTCCTAACATTCAACTAACTTATGGTCCAATTTTACCATTACACAAGTAACTCTTTTGTTTAATTAGGAGTGGCCATCAATGTATATATCTCAGAATTTTTTTAATTATGTATAAAATAAATAAAAAATTGAAAATCGTTGTCGGGCTGGTCACGGCCCCCCCAGCCCCCCCCTTGGGTCTGCCCCTGGATCCAACCCGTCCAATCCAGATTGTTAGACCCGTTTTGTTCCAACCCGTTGGAACGTTTAACCCGTATGGCCCTTATAATTTTTTAAATTATAATTTTATTATATTATCGTATAAAATAATGTTGTAATATTTTGATTTTATTACTCATATGGATTATAATAACTTTTTATATAATATTTATATAATTGAAGATATGCTTATATTATGTGACTAACATGAAATCATACCTTATAAAAATATATATTTTTCCTTAGTTTTTTATTTAGGAAAAAATACATTTAGTGTAATGTACTACATGTTGTTAATGATTTAGATACCAGACTGGCAAAGTTAACAATTGACGTACTAAACTATCATAATGTTTACAATTCATGTATCGCCTATCGCCGTTAAATTAGTTAGATGGAAGTTAGTTTCACTTTTCATTTTGGGCATATTCTTTGTAACTTGTATAAATTCAACCCTTAATTTTCTGAAATGTTTCATTTTAGTATAAATTCAAAAATATATAATTATATCATATATATATATATATATATATATATATAATACACACACATATATGTTATATTAATGTAAGTATAAAAATATATATAATATAATGCATGTATACATATTATTGCAAATAATGGAAATTCTAGATGATGCTTGTGTATAAAAAGAAATTATAAATACATAACAAATATATTCTATTTACAAAAACTGAATACTTTTTTGAAAAAAACAACAATTTTCTTGCTGTTTTTCATGAAAGTATTCAAATAGTGATGTGGCCTCAAATAATTTTTGCTCGAATGTCATAAATCTAAAACTTGCTTTATTTTTGTTTTAGAGAAAGTATAAAAAAAACATAAATTTTTTTTTTGAAAAAAAATCAAAGAAAATTTAGTCAAATAATATGTTTTTTAAACTGTGATATTTATTAGGATTAATACATCGTAGGTACCACTTTTGAACTTTAATTCCCACTAGATATCTATTATAATTTGCATTTCTCTTACATACCACTTTTTTATACTATATAAACTAAAAAATATCTAATTTCATACAAAAACAGAAAATATATCTCTCTCACTTCCTCCCTCCCTCGTAAAAGAAAAAACTCAAAAAAATTAAAAAAATAACAAAAATAACAAAAAATTAAAAAAAAATCATAAAAAATTTAAAAAAAAATCAAAAACAATTATAAAAAATTATAAAAAATCACAAAAAATTATTAAAAAATCAAAAAATGAAAAAATGAAAAAAAATATATAAAAAATCACAAAAAACCACAAAAAATGAAAAAAATCACAAATCTTTTAAAAAATTACAAATTTTTTGTCAATATACCACTTTTTACACCGAAAAAGCGTTTTTTCATAAAAAAAAAACACTTTTTCATCAAAAGTGAATTTTATGTATTTAACTCTCGTTTGACTCATTTCAATGCTTGTTAAATTTTGAATTGCCTTTTTAGAAACTAATTTTAGTAACTAATTTTAGATCCGTAAGCTTAAATTGGTAAGAGTGCTTGCACCCAACACCGATGATCAAGAGGTTAGTGGTTCGAATCCAACTAGTTTTTTTTAACTTTAAAGTAAAATATATGCACTTTTTGTGCTGGACTATATGCACTTTTATTGAACTTTATGCACTTTCGACTGTACTAGATGCACTTTCGACTGAACTAGATGCATTTTCAGCTGAATTATATGCACTTTTAGCTGAACCGGATGCACCTTTTACAGAAGTATATGCATTTTTATTGAACTAGATGCACTTTTGGCTGAACCATATGCACTTTCAGCTGAACCAGATGCACTTTTAGCTGAATGAGATGCATTTTTGACATAACTATATGAAATTTTATTGAACTATATGCACTTTCGACTGGACTATATTCATTTTTGACTAAATTATATACACTTTTGACTTAACTATATATACTTTCGACTAAATTAGATGCATTTTAAGCTGAACCAGATATACTTTCAGCTGAACCAGATGCACTTTTAACTGAACTATATGCATACTCACTTTTATTGAACTATATTTACTTTCGACTAAATTGTATGCACTTTCAACAGAACTAGATGTACTTTCAGCAAAATTGAATGCAATTTCGACTCAATTTTATGCATTTTTGACTAACTATATGCACTTTCGACTGAACTATATACACTTTTATTAAACTATATACGCTTTTGACTGAACTATACGTACTTTCGACTGAACTATATGCACTTTCAGCTCATTTAGATTAAAAAAATGCACATTTTCATGGAAAAACCACTTTTTTTTACAAAAAAACTCACTTTTTGATGGAAAAAGTGTTTTTTTGATGAAAACAAAAAAACAGCTTTTTCGGTATAAAAAGTGTTATATTGACAAAAAAAATTATAATTTTTTTTTATTTTTTTTTATTTTTTTTATATAATTTTTTTGTGTTTTTTTTGTTGTTGTAATTTAAAACTATTTTTTTGGGTTTGTAAAGAGATAAAATATGTCTATTAAACAAAATAATTAAAAAGTGGTAAGTATGAGGAATGTGAACTTATATGTAGGAGGAATATAAGTTGCTATGAGTTATTTATAGAGAATTTCCCTGTTTATTATGTATGTATATGTATGTATTTTAGTAGAAACATTGTAAATTGTAATGTTTTGAAAAGACAGGATTAAATTTATACAAATTAACAAAATAAAAAGTGAAACTAACTTTCATCCAACTAAATTAACGGCAGTACCTAAATTGTGAATATTATGATATACGTCAGTTGTTAACTTTGGTAGTCTGGTACCTAAATCGTTAAAAACAGATAGTATAATATACTAAATTTATTTATTTTCTTTTTTATTTTATAAGAAGTTATCTAATAGATAATATTATATTTTGGATTTTTTTGAGAACAAATGTTTTTTTTTTCATTTTTTTACGCTGATATATAACATTCTGATTTATAATTTGTTTGGTTCAATTGGTTTGTATTTTATTTCGTTATTAAATTTGATAAAAATGTATTTTGTAACCGTAAATACCGTCCCACCCGTCAAGACCGATGACCAGACCTAAACCGTCTAAACCATACATATTGGTCTGGATTGGACTTATAGTTTTAAACGGTCTGGATTGGATCCATTTTCTAGAGATCGTAATTAACGGATTAGACTCATTTTTGACTCAAATCCGTCCAATCCGGACCGTATACATACATACATACATGCATGCATGCATGTATACACATACACATATATACCTAATAAAATTATAAATTTATTCAGAGGGAGAACTCCAAAATCTAAACAACGTTAACATTGAGTAACTTTTAGGTAGAACTGCCCTACCATATCATTTTTCTTATGTGGTGAGGCAAATAAATAATAAACAGACATTTGTACAGTGGGAATACAGATAGGCATAAAAATAAAACGTCAGATTAAACCGCTCTTTATAATTAATTTTCCACGTTTTACCTCTCTCCTCCCCCAATATCAGAACCTTTCTCTTTTTCAAACTCCTGTCACTACTTATCTACATCAACCATGACTTCCAATGATCCAGTTATTATCATGGACGAAGGTGAGTAAAAATAAAATCATATCACACAGTCTAATTAATGTTGATTATCATCTAATTATTTAATATTTTTGCTCTTTATTTATCTTTTTTATCTTTAAAGTTTTTAAAAGTAACTTGTAACTGGAAATCAGTGATGTTTTTCTTTTACAGTTCTTGCAATTCCATATAAGCTATTACAAATCTTAAGTTGAAAAAATCAAATACAATTGAGGTTTAATTGTGTTTGAACTTCTTAATTTTTATAGGTTTTTTTTTTTCTGTTGATTTTTACTTCTATAGTTGCATTTTTATAGACATAACTTTATAACATTTCTTAATCTTTAAGTTTTATATGAACATGGTACAATGGTAAAATAAGCTTTATTCGAATCTATTACTGGAAACTAATCCTTCGGTTTAAATATAATTTCAGAGTAAAATAATATTAGTAACAAAAGTTAAAAGTATTCGATTCTATAAAAAAGAATATATTTAATAAAAAAAAATTCCCATAAGTTGAGGACTAAATAGTATATAAGAGAAAGAAATGGGATGTGAAATGAATAGTGGGTATCATTTGCTAAAAAATAGCAACAACTGTTTTATAACTTCCCTATAATACGTTATTATACAGATGTCAATTTATCATTTGTTTGTCTCACCACATGAGAAAAATGATATGGTAGGGCAAGTCTACCTAAAAATTACTCGTTAACATTATTTGGATATTAACCAGTTCCAATCCTTTATTAATAATCTCGTTTTTTTTACACATAAACAAATCGAAGAAAATTTGACCAAATAAATACCCATTTTCACTTAAAAACTACCAAAAATAGAAGTTTTTTAACAAATAATTTTTGAATAACGTTAGTTATGTTATAGTGCATGTTAACTTTAACATTGTTAAAAATATTGTTAAAGTTAAGTTAAAATGAGTTAATAATGACTTATCAATAAAAAAAATATAATTTACTTACGAGTAAAAAACCTAGGGTGGTGGCAAACACTAAAGTGCATCTTTTATAAAAACAAGTTTTATTTTAAGCAACTTTTTGAAGAAGAAAAAAGTCGATGCCCAACACGCACTATATTGCTGAATAGAAAATCTGATTTATGCCATCATATGTTATGCAAATATACATGTTCCATTTTTACTTCATCTTCCCTTAATTCATGTGAAAACTACATAGATGCGTTTCGCTTAAATGCGGATTCTTATCTCTTCGAAGTACATAACTCAGTTTCTGGAATCCGTCGATTCTTGGAGTTATATATAGGATTAGAACATATTACTCCTTGATGATTGGATCTAGTTAAAGTACAAACACTTATGTAAACCAGGACTCTAAGACATATGCAGAGAAAATACATTGTTGTATGCGTATACCCTTTTGATCTGTAATTTAGTTCATGGTTACTTTTAATTGCTAGAGGTGTGGAATTTGTTGATTCTATTGTAGTTGATCTGCATGCAGTGTTTTTAAGCAATGTACTGTCATGCTTTCGTGTTAGATCGTTAGTTTATTATCTCTCTTTCCTTTCTTTCTTCAATGCAAGGGAATGGGGATCGATTGCTTTTCTTATGTGTTTAGATTTCGTAAAATTTGAGAAATCGTCACCATGGGTATTAACTTGAACAAAGGAGGAGAACTAAGTCATCCCATCAGATGCTTTTTGTAGAAAAATTAGGAAATTATAGAGATCAGAGTTCAAATTTGAATGTTAATTTTTCTGTTTTATTTTATCTGCTCATTTTTAGGAGCATAAGCTTGTATACTTTCTATTTAAACTGATGTAGCTCTTATCAGGAAAGTATAATAATAAAAAGAGAGTTTTCTTCTCTCTAGTTTCTTTTCACGTTTTCCAGTATTTTCTCCTACATGGTATCAAATGCCTAGGTTCTCACCTAGTGATTATGTATGGTTAACCCAACTCCATGGAAAACGGTTTTAACCGGTAGCACGAACTCAACAGTGTCAGGGGAAGGCACTGTGAGTTCGAATATGAACTCCTTAGTCTAATTGAATGTCCTAGATGGGTCCAGTAACTCAATTCAAGTGAGTGTTTACCGTCTCAATGGAAAAATTAACACGGAATGGTCGCAAACTGTGCGTTTGATTTTGGAGGAGAAGGGGAAGCTTGGATATCTGACAAGAGAAGTGACAAAACCAGCAGATGGAAATCAGGCTCTCAAGACCTGGAAATCGAAGAACTCTTTGGTTATTGCGTGGTTGGTGAATTCGATGGAACCCGCAATTGGTAAGCCCTTCATGTTCTCCGACGGCCAAAGATGTTTGGGAAGCGGTCAAGCATACATATTCTGATTTGAATAATTCTTCACAAATTTTTGGTTTAAATTCTAAAATTTTGCGGGCCAAACAAGGTGACCTGGATGTAACCTTCTAATATAACAAGTTGATGACCTGGTGGCAAGAGTTAGACCTCTGTTATGATAACGCATGGGAGTGTGCGAATGATAGCATCCGCTTCATGAAACAACAAGAGAATGATCGTGTGTTTATGTTCTTGTCTAGGCTTAACAAGGAGTTAGATCACGTGTGGGGGTGTGTTTTAGGAAAAACTCCTCCTCCAACAATTCGTGAGACCTTTTAATGGTAAACGAATATGGATTCTAATAAATGATCTTGTGTTTATGTTCTTGTCTGGGAAAGGAGTTAGATGACGTGCGGGGGCGTGTTTTAGGAAAAACTCCTCTTCTAACAATTCATGAGGCTTTTTAATGATAAAGGAATATGAATTCTAATATGGTATCAGAGCGGGCCTAGCGATGTTGGGCTCACCTCCACCCATTTAATATGTCCGCTCGTAGAATTCTTAAAATGTCGGGACACGAGCGAGGGGGAGTGTTAGATTAATTATCCCACATCGTCTAGATAATAATCGAGCCTATGGTTTATAAAGAGATATCCATCCTTACCATTACGAGGCCTTTGCAGAAGTTCGGAAAGAGGAGGGATGACAAGGTGTGATGCTTAACATGTCTGTTCTGGCTAATACTTTCCCAGAACTTGAGAGTTCCGCACTTGTAACTCGGAATTTTCATGAGGAAATAAAGAAAGACGGTAAGCGATCTGAATGGCCATGGTGCGATCACTACAAACGTCTGTGGCACACACGCGAAACCTGCTGAAAAATTCACGGCAAGCCTGAAAATTGGAAGAATAAGTCTAGTCAAGAGGGGCGTGCATTTCAAGTTAGTGTATCTGGTCAAGAGCAGCAATCTTCTTTGAGTTTGTCTCATTTTACCAAAGAACAGATAGAGCAACTGTACAAGCTTCTCGAGTCTCAAAAAAGTCCTTCTTGTTCTTTAGCTCAAAAAGGTAATTACCCAAAAACAGCTCTTCTTAGTATCAATCATGTAGGTACCTGGATCATCGATTCGGGTGCAACCGACCATATGACGAGATTGTCAAACCTGTTTTCTTCGTATAATCCTTGTGCTAGTAATCAAAAAATTAAGATCGTAGATGGCTCTCTTTCAGCCATTGCAGGAAAAGGTTCTATTGTAGTCTCTCCATCACTTACTCTTTACGATGTTCTTCATATTCCTAAATTTTCTTGCAATCTTTTATCTGTCAGTAAACTCGTCCGTGATCAAAACTGCCAAACTATATTTTTCCGAACTCATTGTGTTTTTCAGGATATGACATCGGGGAGGATGATTGGCAGTGCTAAGCAAAGTGGAGGCCTCTATTTCTTCGACAATGGATCTTAGTTAATGCATCAATCTCAACGAATAAGTTCCTGTTTTGAATCTATTTCTCTTTCAGATAGTAATATTATGTTATGGCATTTAAGATTTGGTCACCCAAGTTTCAAATATTTAAAGCATTTGTTTTCTAAGTTATTTGGCAATAAAGATCCATCCTTGTTTCATTGTGAAGTATGTGAAATTGCAAAACACCATCATCATTTTTTTTCCTTCACAACCATATAAATCGTCAAAGCCTTTTACTATAGTTCACAGTGATGTTTGGGGTCCTAATAAAATAAGTATAACTTCTAAAAAGAGATGGTTCGTCACATTTACGGATGATCATACCCGACTTTGCTGGGTGTACCTATTAAAAGAAAAATCAGAGATAGAACATGTGTTTAAAAGCTTTTACAACATGGTGCATAACCAATTTCAAACTAACATACAAGTTTTCAGAAGGGATAGTGGGAAAGAGTTTTTTAACTCGATTTTGGGAAAAAAATTTCTTGAAAAAGGTATAGTTCATCACAGTTCTTGCAATAATACACCGCAACAAAACGGTGTTGCAGAAAGAAAAAATAAACATTTGTTGGAAGTGACTCGTGCACTACTTTTTGCAGCTAAAGTGCCTAAGTATCTGTGGGGAGAAGATGTTTTAACCGCTTCTTATTTAATAAATAGAATGCCCTCAAGAGTTTTACAATTTCAAACTCCTTTTCAAGTTTTCAAAAATTGTTTTTTGGCTTCTAGACTTTATGCTAATCTACTTTTAAAGATATTTGGTTGCAAAGCTTTTGTTCATGAAAATAAAACAATTCGAAAACTTGAATCTAGAGCTATAAAATGTGTCTTCGTTGGTTACTCCCCAACTTAAAGAGGCTATAAATGTTTTGACCCCATACTGATTTTTTTTTTTGTCACAATGGATGTCACATTTTTTGAAAAGCAACCTTTTTTCAAGGACATTAATCTTCAGGGGGAGAATTATAAAGAAGATTCATTTATCAGCTCTGGTGATGTTTTTCTCTTAACTGATATGTTTTTCTCACAAGATTCTATGCTTAATACTTCTACACCTACAGAGAATGGCCAAGACTCCTTCGTTGAAACTCCTCTTACTGTGAGTGATGTTTCGTCGGAGTCTAGGCCTACATTACAAAATCAAAATTAAAATCAAAATTCAGAAAAAGAAGTTATAGAAATTGTAGAAGGAACATGATAACAATTCTGTAGAAGGAACAAATAATAGATTCCAGGAAGGTGGCCGAACTTGTAAAGGGGATGTCTTCTTGAGGAAAAACAATAAGAACAAGAAAGACGAGTCGACTCTACATCACTGCCATGATTCCGAACCAAGGACAAGTCAAGAATATGAGTATGTTAGGTAACTCTCTCATTCTTCATAACAGTCGGTCTGAATCTAGCGATTCTAACATTGCTATAGCTCTTCATAAAGGAAAAAAATCTAGTACTAGTCATCCTTTGTCTAATTATGTTTCATACTCGAAACTGTTTTCAACCTTTGTGGCTTTTACCTCTCGGTTATCTAGTGTAGAAATTCCTAAAAATGTACATGAGGCTCTAAAAGTTCCGAAGTGGAAGGAAGCAGTGCTTGAAGAGATGCGAGCTCTTGAAAAGAACAAGGCATGGAGTGTTGAAGTATTGCCGAAAGGGAAGACTACTGTGGGTCGTAAATGGGTTTTACCGTGAAGTACAACTCTGATGGCTCAGTGAAGAGATACAAGGCTAGATTGGTGGCGAAGGCATTCACTCAGACATATGACATTGATTACTCCGAGACTTTTGCTTCTGTTGCAAAATTAAACATTGTGAAAGTACTGTTGTCTATTGCAACTAATCTGGATTGGTCGTTTCAACAACTAGATGTGAAAAATACCTTTCTCAATGGTGACTTAGAGAAAGAAGTATACATGGATAGTTCATCTGGCTTTGAAGGAAATTTTGGCTCACGAGTGTGTAAGCTAAAGAAGTCTTTGTATGGTCTCAAACAGTCTCCAAGAGCTTGATTTGAAAAATTCACTCAATCTGTTAGAAGACAATGATATTCTCAAGGACAAACGGATCACACATTGTTTTTCAAATTCTCGTCCAAAAGCAAGGTTTCTATACTAATAGTTTATGTTGACGATATAATTCTGACGAGTGATGATGTGATTGAGATGGAGAGATAAAAAGAAAGCTTGCGTCAGAATTTGAAATCAAGCATTTGGGAGCGCTTAGATATTTTCTTGACATGGAAGTTGCTCGTTCAAAGAATGACATTGCCGTATCGCAACGAAAATATATTCTTGATTTGTTGAAGGAAACTTGTATGAGTGGTTGTAGATCAGCTGAAACTCTTATGGATCCCAATGTGAAGCTCTAGAAAAAAGGTCGTGTTCACGTTGATACTAGTAGATACCAGAGTTTGGTCGGGAAGTTAATATATTTATCACATACTCGGCCGGATATTACTTTTTCAGTTAATGTTGTTAGTCAATTCATGCATTCAACTTATGAAGAACACCTTGAGGCCATCTACCGAATTTTGAGATATTTGAAGTCTACTCCGAGAAAAGGACTGTTTTTTAAAAAGACAAATCAAAGAAGCGTTGAAGTGTTTACTGATGTCGATTGGGCAGGTTCAATGAGTGACATGAGATCGACATCAGGGTATTGCACCTTCGTGTGGGGAAACTTGGTTACGTGGCGAAGAAGAAGCAAACTGTCGTGGCAAGAAGTAGCGCTGGAGTTGAGTTTAGAGCGATGGCCAACGGGATCTGTGAGGTATTGTGAATACATAGAATCCTTAAAGAACTCAAGACAACTTTGGAACTGCCCCTAAGATTGTACTGCGATAACAATGCTGCAATAAGTATCGCTCACAATCCTGTCCAACATGACAGATTGACAGCACATTGAGATTGACAGACACTTCATTAAAAACAAACTTGAAACTGGGATTATTTGCTTACCGTTTGTGCCTTCTAGCCAGCAAACGGCCGACATCTTAACTAAGGGACTCGCAAGACATAATTTTGAACATTTCGTAAGCAAGTTGGGCTTAATTAATATCTACGCGCCAACTTGAGTGGGAGTGTAGAAAAGTTAGGAAATTAATCTGATCTTTATGGGATCAGAGTTCAAATTTGAATGTTAATTTTTCTGTTTTATCTTATCTCCTCATTTTTAATAGCATAAGCTTGTATACTTTCTATTTAAACTGATGTAACTCTCTACTTTCTTTTTACGTTTTTCAGCATTTTCTCCTACATTTCATATCTTCCTGATTCTTTAATAGCCATTGGTAAACTCGAGGGCTTGAGTTCGATCTAATATTTTTGTTGTGTTAAAACTTTTTCACATATGAATCCTGTTTCGGATTAGTATATCACGTTTCCAATTGGTGAATGCTTTATATATAAGAAATGGATTTGGATACAGTCATATTACTGACTGATATGAGGTTATATCAGAAAATTGTATGTGGAGAAACCTTTATCTGTGGTTAAGATTTTCACTCTGGGTCCCCCAACACTACATCGAGAAGGATTGGAAACACGCATTGTTTTCTTATAGATTTTTGCGGTTTTTCATTTTTCATTTTTTCACTATACTTGCTCATTGCTAACTTGATATTGAAGATGGTATGAGATTGGTCGTGTGTTCACATGAATCGTTCTCCAAGAGGATTTATTTTGTGGTCCAGGAAAGAAAATGAAGTTGCAGAGTTTTGGAGTAAGCATGTGTGCATTCAGCTCCCTCACTCGTTTGAATTAACGGCTATGTGGTTTATAACAAAATATAAGATAAAGAGTTTTTTCCCTCCAATATAATGGTAATCTGGATTATTATTTTTTTTGATTCAAAAAAAGGGAATATGTGGAGTTATAAATCACAATTAATGATATAAACTTAAGAAGAATGTTGCCTATCCTTATTTCCCAAGCTTTGTTCCTCTATTAGAAGTCTAAAAGGAAGAACTGTGCAAGATGTTAATCACAGAAAAAGGATGTTTTCGTTGACTGTTGTCGAAGCTACATCTACAAGTGTGTGGTACTCTAAGTCTCGGCTGATATATATAGCTAGCCTGTTTTTTATCCAACTATGCAACATTGTCCATTGTGCTGGTTGTCTCAATGTTATCTTTTATTTGAAAGGCCAAATATTTTTTTTCCTTTCTACTGCGAATCTCATCTCTACTTATCGTAACATAGATTTTTAATCTTTGTTCTTTTGTCTTTCATAGAAAAAATTAGAAGGTTTTCGGTTGCTCCTGTTCTCGGCTTTCTTGCTCCTCTCTAGTCCTTGTCAAACAATGCACCAGGCGCGAACAGACTCCGCTTATCATGTTAGAATTTAAGTCATTTGCATGTTTTAGGTTATTGTTACTGTAGATTTGCTCATGAGGAAACTAGCGTTATGTTTTCTGAATAATTAGCATTTCCTCATGAGCAAAGGTAGACTCCGCTTATCATGGCTAGAATTTAAGTCATTTGCATGAGGAAACGCTAATTATTCAGAAAAGGGTTTTGATTTTCCTGCCCGATGGCTATATATTTACTTCTCAAGATTCATTATGTTTTCTTAATAGTTGGAGAATTCGGGACTTAAGGTTGCCATAGGTTGCTTTGTTAGGCGTACCAAACAAGTTCTCATATTCTGACATATTTTGATCTCAAACAAGTAGATCGAAATCTTATATTTCTTCATAGAGATAAATTAGTTTGTTGAATCTTATATATCAGAAACCTTTCGCAGAAATTAGTCAACAGAATGTATTCGGTGAGTATTCTGGGACCTGACTCAGACAAGGAGGCATGGCATAACCACGTAAGAATAAGTTAAACTGATAAATTTGTTTTAGTCCTATTGGAACATGAAATTGACGAGCCGATTTGTCATAAGGAATCAAAACTTCATTGACAAATCAGTATAGTTTGTCATTCAATTGTGTTGGTTTAGAATTAAGAGTTTAAGTGCTCGGGTATATAGGATAGTTGGAAGAATCAATTGGAGTTATATGATTATATCATTATTTTGATCCAGTTAGAAAATTAAGTTACTAATGGATTAGTCATAACTCATAAGACTAATTTTTTCGTGATTAAGGGGGACACCTCAGATTCATCTTTTCTTCCTGATAGGGGTACCAGCCACACCTCTGATTTATGGGCAATTGATCCATGAAACTTAAGTCCTCATTTGCAGTGCCATTTTGTGGAATGATGAGAATGCAAAAGTTCCCTCATGTTATAGAAAAAAGTATACGTTTTTTTTAAGGAACAAGACGACTTCGGATGAAGCCATCTTGAGATGACAATTATCACACTGATGTTTGAGATAAAATTGATATGGTGTTGAAAACAACACAGAAATATAACTTGTTAAGAGTCTGCTTATGAAAGCAACAAAGCTTTGGAGAACTATACAACCACAAAGACAAATCAATGAGAAAAAAAGAAGAAAATCTGATTATTTCAACCTAAAGAAAGAAAACTATGATACTTCTTGCCTTGCTCTTTGTTTCAGGTCTTCCTGTAATAGTATTAAGGGAAGGGCCGAAGGCAGAGGCAGGCGTGGTGGCGGTCTTCAGTGTTGATTTTCGAAAACTCAATGACGGTAATGGTGAAGGCGGGGTATTCTAGTTGCAATTTTAGAGGTGATGATGTATAGTGCTAGTGAGGTTAATAACAGATGAAGGTAAAACTCAATGAAAGCTATTAGACAATATTTTCCATGACAAAAGAGGATATTTTTCGTTATGTTTCTTTAGTTTTGCTAACTGTTCCATAGTTCTGTCAAATAAAGTGAAGGGGAAATTGTTCTTATGTTTCTCATTTTTACTACATTTATAGCTGATATTTTGTGGTTGAATCCGAGGGAATGAAGGATCCTTCACTGTAATTGCAGTTTAATGTATAAAACACCACAATTTATGAGTCAGTTCAAAGTCTCTATAATTAAACACCAACAAAGTGCTAAAAACGTCTGAATCTTTTTCTAAATATAAGGTGTTTTCGTGTTCAGAATTCAGTGACATTAACTATTGTGCAGATACTTTTTTAATAGTATGCAAGGGACGTGCTTCATTTTCTACCGCTATTTATTTTTATAGTCGGAAAGTACCAAAAAACAATATGATACATATGGCTCATTATGATGCAATGTAGCATATGTTGTGATCTATTCTCATTTGGAATACAAAACAAGCGAATTTGAATGACACAAATTTCTGTTTGTTATTATATTCATCTTCTTCATTTATATTGTTTTTTCTTCAAGTTGATAATGGAATCTGTGTTTTGACTTCTGAATCTCTGATGGTAAATTTAGTGGGGTTTATGCGCTTGCTTTGCGACAACTTCTAAGTTTGAAATCTAGTTTTATAGAAGTTGGGGCTAAATACGAGTTTTCTGGCTTCAAATCTTCAGAAATTTGGGGTTACAAAAGTCAAAAGCCACAACATAGAAGTCGACCTTGATAGGCTAAATGCATAGCATCTTGTAACTTATTCAACTAACTAAAGATTAGTATTTCTAAAGCTTTGTAACCTGATATTTATAGTAATCAATTGTTGTTTTGATTAGTGCAATTACTGCTTCTAAGCGTTGAATTTGGGGAAATCCTATTTTGTCTTTCCAACGTTTTTTGTCAAATGAAAAAAATAATCATAAACAATCTAAATCTGCTCATATAGGACTTGTCATGCTAGTTTATTCTTCTAAGATAGGTTGTACAAAACTCCAATCTGAATATGCTTTGTACTGCTAAGTGCTAAGTACCACATATCTAATTGTCAATGTTACATTTTTAAAAGATTCGACACCTCATATTTTTGACCATTCATATAAAATCAAGCATCTATTCATATTTTACTTCTTCACCTGAGATTACAGATGACGTGCCTTAAGGGCTGTCCTGCTAATAGTTATTAAAAATTCTAGATCCATCCCAGATTGAAATCTTCGGCTTACAAATTGACCAGAGAAGCCCAGTTCATAAACTTGTGTCGAAATGCAGTCCAGATATAAACAGACAACTTAGCTGTTAAGCTGCAAGCCCTGCAAACCAAACAAGGCATCTTGAAGACGGTGTTCTTAAACTCCCTTTTTGGGGCTACATCAGAAGCGCTACAATCACCACATTTGTCGTGCACAGCTTTCATTGAGCGTGCTTCATTGAGAAAAACACGCCAAGACGTTATCCTTGAAAATAATGAAAAAGAGAAATCTATTTTTATCTTCAAGTTATCTTTGCCATCTTCAAACAATTGATTATCCTCATGTTCCTACCTTTGTAACAAGTTGCATTTTTGTTCACACTTCTTAGTACCAGTGATTATCGAACCCAAGTCCCGCCACCCCGGAAATTTTTAAAATATTTTTTTTTATATGAGAAATTTCAAATAATATTATGTTATAGGCTTTAATAGTCCCCCTAAGACATAAACATGTACTTATTAGCTAAATTGGTAACACTATTCATATTCTTTAAGAGTTCATTGGTTCAACTAATGACATGATTGACCATTCATTTATCATATTATTCAATAATATCTTGTACTTCTATCTTTTTTTTAGAAAAAGACAATAATAATATTATTGGAGTATTTTCTTTTGATGTTAGCAAAATAAAAAACCTTTTTATGTGTAGCGTTTTTTCTTAAAATTCTAGTAGAAATTTTATTTTTCCGACGGTCGCTCAAAGAAATTTTAGATTGTCTTCTCATTCCGTCGGTGTTTATATGAGTCTATTTTACCATGACTTACAAAACCATAAGGATGAGCTAGTGTTTGTGAGTTTGTCCATTCCAAAGCCATATTTATACACAGACTCAACTTTTTTAAAATAAGCCATAAATTTTACTATTGTTAGAGCTATAGAGAATAATATCAAATGTTTGGTGCAACAGACAGAGAATATAAATGATCCTCTCCTGGGAAATGTTTGCGATAAATCAAAGGTGTCATATGTAGTCAAATTAAAGGGCCTATATATATATATAATCAGTTGAGATAAACTTTATCCTGAGAGAAATATTGCTCGTATAGTTGGTACTTCTCTGTTTTAGCATATGGATATAGTTATAACACATCGACATTCCACCTAACTATACAGGTATTTTTGTCCTCCTTATTTATAGCTAGTGTGCAAACAATCTAGGCTTAAAGGAAGTCAATTTCTCAATTAAAGCCATCAACTTCATAACTTTTATAACCGATCGATAGTTGTTAAATTTATAGAAAAAATACATTTAGTATACCAAACTATAACGCTGTTAACGATTTAGTTATCACCTTTCAAATTTTTCAATTTGGGTACCACACTATAATAACTTTCCAATTTAAATACCACCGTCTAAATTAATCACGGAATCATATTACGTGACATTTGATAAACGTTAATTTGAGAGGGTAATTTGACAGTTTTGCACAAAAATATGTCATCTTAAAAAAAAAAATTCCCCCAATTTCACACATAAAAATTAGCACATAATCCAAATTTTTGTTATGTGTGAAATTGGCGGAAACTTTTTTCTAAGATGACATATTTTTGTGCAAAATTTTTAAATTACCCTCTCAAATTAACGTTAGACAAATGTCACGTGACATAATTCCGTGATTAATTTAGACGGTGGTACCTAAATTAGAAAGTTATTATAGTGCGGTAACCAAATTGAAAATTTTGAAAGGTGGATACCAAAATCGATAAAAGCAGATAATTTGATGTATTAAAACTATAAAAATCCTTAAATTTTTATCATAAATCTTTGGATCATTCTATTATAATAAGTCAACCCAAGTCAAATGAGTCTGCCCAATTTAGCCATTTTTTCCAAAAATACCCCTACACCTTTATATTAATTACAATAATACCATACTCACATAAAAATATAAAAAGCAAAAACTAATAAAACTATTTATCACTCTTTAACAACCAAACATTCTTTTAAGTCTTAAATTATATTTTTTTTGTATCATTCACATATTTATATCATAATTATACATATTTTCTATATTTTTATTGCATTACGCGCCACACACGCAACGCGTGGGGCACAATTACTAGTAATATTAGATGGTCACAATTATTGGTCCTTGGAGCAGTTCGGTCATTCGGGTTGATACGCTAAATTTGATACTCCCTCCGTTTCCATTTAATTGTCAAATACGAAAATAGGTGCAATTTTGACCGGCTTATAACTTGTATCAAAATTGTCGAAATAATTTTTTTTTAAATCTAATCATAAAATTTAACATTTGAACTATATAATCAACTTTTGAAAATTATCATTCCGACAATTTTGATACAAGTTCTTGGCCGGTCAAAATTATATGTAATTTCGTAATGGACAATTATATAGGAACGGAGGGAGGAAGAAAATTTATATGAATATATGTTTTAGCTGATTTATTTAACTCAATGGTTCAATTGAGTTCCTATAAAATATCTCAAGGATTTTGGACCAAATCCGTTATTTTTGAAAACTGATTTGCGAGCAATATCTATTACAAGAAAATTGAATTGATAAACAGGTCCACGCACATGATCTACATCAGTTTACATAAATAAAGTAATTAGGGAATCCATATCTCCCAATCTAAACTATAGAATCAAATAAAACACACTCAAATCTCAAATAAATTAAAATAGGGTTTTGTTCCGGGATATTGTTTAAGTATTAAATATCTTTTCATATTTAAGTTACATTTGATATAATTTATGTTTGCATTTATATCATGACATGATTAGATTATCAAATTTATGTATTTAGTTTATTGAAGTTATGTAAGTTTTATTACTAAATTACTATAAAAAAATTAATTACAACAAATACAAGCATGTTTAACCAATGCCCACTTTTCCCATAAAAATAAGTCTGGACTTAATAATTTTATACAAAAAAGAATGGGATATGTAACAAGACTTACTTGGGTATGTAGAATTATTGATTAGTACGTAAAAATATACTTAATTTTTAAAAAATTCGAATTTTCAAATCTTATTTAATATTTGGTACATATAATATAGTATCATCCAAATTCAAAGTTAAAAAAAAGAGTTAAAATGTATAGCATTGGAGCGTGAGTTTTTTGTAATTAACAAAAATATATACATTTTTCATCATTTTTCCTATGTAATTACTATTTCCCACACTACTTAGATTTACACTCAAACATGTCTTAGTTTGATATGTATAAGAGTATTCCCATCAGTTGTTACAAAAAAATTGTTTAAATTTTATTGTTCTAGTAAATATAAAAGTTAGACGTAACTAAATTGTTAAGGTTGCATAACAGTCTAACTAGATTTTGATATTAACTAATTAAAATAATACTATAATTTTAGAGATAAATGGAAATAGTAGAAGTGTACGAAAATGAATGTCTAGTGAGTTTAATTGAGTATTTAATTCATTAAAAAATTTATATACATATGCATAAAATTTGTCCACATGCGGACATAATTTGCATATATGTTCAAAGTTTGACATATGAACGTAACTTGTATCACTCAAAGGACAAACTGATGATTTAGTTTTTTTTCTTTTTTCTTTACTAACTATGTTTTTTTTTACATATATATGAATGATGTAATAAGTCTTACTTGGGTATGTAATTATTGTAGCTTTAGATCACGCTCGACACGTTAAAAAATGTGCAGGCTTAAGAAGATAGTCCAAGAATAACCTAACTTTTTGAGGTAAACAATTCCCATTGCCCCTCCACTTTATCTCCATCACTCAAGAAAGAATGGGCCAGGCTATCTTATCTTGGTTGGCTTATCCTTCTCCAATGTCACACCAGCATTAAAAAGGCGATTATATAAATGTGTAGGTGAGTGACATTATAAAATTACATCTTGCAAGAAAGATTTCAAGCAACAATAATGGACAAATATGAGAATATGCTAATTTGAGACGTTATTCCCCTTTTCAAGTACTTAGTGCTCTTGGATCATCTCTAAGGCAGTGTACCATTGCACTATCCTGCCCATATTTGTTGCAATTTCGATATTAAAACCTTCTCCAATGTGGCTTTATATAGTGTTGTGGTTTATGACATTAATTTTGTGCAAATGAATAGTGTCATCATATATTTTGAACAAATTATAATGTCTCGATGTGATAAAAATGATTATTTTATTAAAATATCAACTACTATATTAAATATTACTAGTAATTTGTTAAAAATATTGGGAGTTAAATATTATAAAACTAATATGACCGTCATATATGAGTATATGTCTGAAAATATTTTGGAAATAAATTATAATTATATGATTATTATTAAATATAAAAATGAGAATATTCTAATGAACATACCTTTTAGTTTGATGCAATAATGGATTTGCGATAACCAATGTGAAATTTACATCATTTTAGTGTTACGTGATTGGAGATGATCTATAAATGAGATCAAGTATTTTATTTTTATCACAATTCTTATAAATTATTGCAACCTAATAAATTTGATAAGAAGTAATACAGTTCACATATAAAATACTAATCGGACCATTTGTAACGCCATCTTCAACAAAAAAAAAAAAACACTAAAACAATACAACTTTCCCATTAAAATGGTGTATCTTCCACGCTAATATACCTTTTCATCTCCAAACATTCTACATTAAAAATCACATTGAAAGATATATTCTTTAAAAAATCTTATTTTAATTTTAATAATAATTCCTTTAAATCTTTTATAATTTTTTTTAAACATATATTAACATTTCAAGATTATATAATAATTGTTAAACATTATGATTTATAAAAAAATATTGTTCTGGATGTAAAGAGTAATGTTTAATATAGATGAATAATATTATATTAAGATATTAAAACATAATAATATCAGTGAATAGTGTTTATTTCTGGATGTCATAAGTGTGTTTTATCATTGAATGTTTTTCTTAGATTTTGTCTTTTATGTTCAATATATATCCATTCATTATGATGTCTGCTTCTAAGTTGCAATTAGCTAATTTAAAAATGAATTAACCAAAAGCAATATTAGAATAAATGATGTTATACTACTTTTTAATTTTAATACAGCATATTATAGAACAGCAAAAACATATTAAGGTCTGATTACATGTAGTATACTTGATAATAATTGCAACCTTAACTTTGGATCTTGTTTTGTAAAAACCGGAAACCGGAATAAACATGCATATATTTGTTCTCACTGCTTTTACTAGTGTAAGGAAAATGTAAAATGTAAAAGGTGTGTAAATATTATTCCTAATTTTGGTTAAATTTTAATTTGACAATACCTTATACAAAATTTGATGAATATTTTATAAAAATAAGGACATCATATATTGATCATAAAATTGAATGTGTTTTGTCTGTGTTTTTATGTATTTTTTCAAAATAGAATATGTGAGTTTATTTTTTATCTAATTGTACGTTGGAATATATATTGATAAATGTTTAAACATAATTGATATATTTATATGTTTAAATGAATCATTAATTGGCGAAATTATGCTTTATGAAAGGACGTGGGCGTAATCAAGAGGATAAAATAGTATGCTATTATAACAAGTCAACCTAAAAAAAATAAAACTGTCAAATTTTATTTAATTTTTTCAAAAATACTTTTATTTTATTTTAATAATTACTCGTGTACTCTTGATACAATTCAAATACAAGAATAATTAAATAAATATGCTCATTTACACACATCTTAATTCATCTCCCAAACAAATCATAATACATGTATTTTTATACTCATATAACAATAAAATATCATATTACTCCTTATATATGATTGTTATTTTACTACATTGATTCCGTCATTTTTGCAATTTTCTTGAAAGTCTTAACTTTATTGTCCGAGATCATATTTATGGCAGTACGTGTCGCACACTTTCATCATTTTTGTAATTTTATTAAAAATGTTAACTTTATTGTTCGAGATCATATTTATATCACTACGTGTAAGCATAGACGGATAGCGTAATCTATGCTTAATAATAGTATTATAAACGAGGACGATAAGTCGATAAGTTTCTTATCATTATTCTATCGTGTAGTTTATCATTAAAATAATTTGAGATAAGATGAATGTCAGTTAAATAATCAAGAATTCTCCATCACACTAGCCTTCCTTTTTGCTATCCACTTCAACCTGTCTCTTTGACTATAAATAATTCAACGAGACAATCACATATAATTGAACAATTATTTACTAAGAAATTTGTAAGAAGTAATTTATAGTGACTTGAGAATATAGCTAGGGAGCACGTTCCTATGTCTCATCTTTCCAAAATTTACTCATAAATTATCTTATAAATACTTATCAAGAAGATATCGTCTATGATCTACTAAGCATGCGTTTTTTTGGTTTTTTTTCTAACTCTTGGGCACTGCATAGTAAAATACTTTCTCTAGTAAATTACGAGGGTGACCACCACTACCCTGACGATTTTTTTTATTTATTTTTGTATGTTTTTTTATGTTATGTAATTTTTTTATTTTTTTTTTGAGATATATGCATTAATGCCCCTTTAGTTAACGAGAGAACTGCTGATATAGTGCTAACATATGACTTAAGCGAGTGGAAAGTTAGAGGTTGAATCATCTAGGATGCTTCTTTTTTTATTTTCGGTTTTTTATTTTGAAATTGCCCGATCCCCATTGTATTGTTTTTCCAAACAAATTACATATACATACATATATATATATATATATATATTATACCACTGGCCTCCGAAAAATTTCATATTGGTTCCCCTGATTATACCGATGACATTTGGTCATAGTAAGTATGTCATGTTCTGATTATATTATCGTTTTTAATATGTATTCGTAGTTTTTTTTTCTTAAATCAATATTTTATTTTATTTCTAAAGTGTTTGTTCAAAAAAATATGTAAAATTTGACTTTTTATATTTTTTTTGGTATTTATTGTTTGTTTTGACAATTTATAAGGTAGAAATATTAATAAATACCCAAAAAAATATGTAAAAAGTTAATTTTTATATATTTTTTTGAACAAACACTATAAATATAACAAAACGTTGATTTAAGAAAAAAAACTGATTTTTTTTACGAATATATATGAAAAAAAACGATAAAATGATTAAAACTTCAAATCTTGCATGACCAAATGTGGACCCACAACTATGGGTCGAAGGTAGGCATATTTTTATAAACTTAGCATGACTTATATAAATTCTCGGTTTGCATCTCCATATAATTTAAACACCATGTGCAAAACATATTGGTAGTCCTCTAAAATCTGATCTACAAACAGTGGCCTAATAAAGTGGCATTAACAACGGAGGACAAAAAATTCATTTAGTAGGACAACAATTTTGATAAGCATATTTACTTTTTTTTCATTCTTTGGTTTGTGATCCAACTCAAAATTTACGAGATTCGGATAAACGGTATATTGACTACCACGTGTCCGAAGCAAATTAAAAGCACAAATATCACATGGTGCCTAGTCACACTTACTTGTCTACACTACACTGTTAAATGAGTATTTCATAGTTTCAAAAACATTTTATTTCATCTGTACAATTGATGTTTTAAAATAAGCAAAGGTGAAATTGGCCGCTTCATTCTCTTAATCTCGTCTAATCTCTTTTTACTGTCTAGACGCCGCATATTTTGTATTTATACGCGCCTTTTAGAACACTGTTTACGATTATAAGAGTAAAAGCCAAAATGTATCAAGGCATGGAAACGATTAAAAACATCCATATGGACCCAAAAACGAGTACGCATCATTTTGTTTTGAATGTGATGGCGATTTCTCATTTTAGCAAGTATGATCCATGGACCCAAAAACGATTTGGTATCATTTGATTTTGAATGTGATAGAAATTTCTATTTTAGCAAGTATGATGAAAGATAAGAAAAAATGTCGACTCACTTCTTTTTATTGTTAATCCTCAATATTTTAATCTTACACGTTAAAAAAATAATCAAAATGCCTATAACATTAGTCATTACTATCTAGCTATATATTAATTTAAATTTTAGTACATGGGAATAAATATTTTGCAAACTCTACCAACCCTTGAATTTTTGGGATATGGTAATGAATACATATGTAATGTAATGCCATGCCACTCTAGGTTAGCCGGACGGTCCGACAGTAGTGATGTTGAGTAAAGATAGGATCTCAAAACCCACAACTTTATAAGCATTTCGTTACTCAATTCGTCAATATCTAGTTTGAGGCACGAGATTTATTATTTTCGTATATACGTGGACGCTGAAAGCCTAAAATAGATTATTTTTTCTAAGATACATGGAAAAAAAACACGTTTTCCCCCATCAATATAGGAGTGGTGACCTACCAACATACTAATAGTTCTTGTTTTGATTAGAAGCCTAAAATCGATAATTTTATTAAAAATCATGGTAAATTTGGTGGTGCTGGAAGCCTGAAATAAATAATTATGTTAAAAATATTTTGGATAGAACTCAATTTAATGTTGTAATGATAGGGTGCAACATAATAAGTTTTAATCAGATTAATCTTGGGTGTTAATAAGTAACGTTTGTCAAACTTGGGTAACCAAAAGTAGATAAAACTAAATATAACAAGACCATCATGTTAAATTTAATACAAAACTAGTAGTATCTCCTTTCTATAAATATCTACACACCACTTCATCATTTTAGTCTCCTCTGTATTTTTCTCCCTCTCTCTCCCTATATATATATATATCTATATCTATATATCTTCCTATATATATGTAATTAGGATGTCGAGCGATAACAGCAATAATAACACGGGGGAAGAATGTGGAGGAGAAATAATGTTATTCGGAGTTCGAGTAAGAGTTGACCCGATGAGGAAGAGCGTTAGTTTAAACGATTTATCCCGATACGAAGTTCCTAATATTAACGCAGCCGTTGAGCCTGGTTATGCCTCTGCCGATGATGCCGTCCTCCGCCATGCTTCCGGGGGTGCTCGTGAGCGTAAGCGAGGTATTATCTCTCTCTATTTATATATCTATATCTATGTATAACTGTCTACATACATAGATGTATAGAGTTGGCTCATATTGAGACAAATTCGATCTTTTTAGTATGTATCCCGATTGATTTAGTTTTTACCGATTTTACCCTTTCATCACCCCCATATATATACGAAGAATGAACTTGATGGAGACAATCGGGAAATATTAATGAAAAAATAAAAAATTTCGATGTATTTTAATTAAAATCTTTTAAAAAATAGCAGCCCCTATATATATATATATATATATATACTTGCATACATACAGAGAAGGAAGTGGAACTAGATGGGAGCAGCTCCTATTTTAATAATAAAATATGAAAAGGTAAGATTTTTGTATGTAGTTTGATTAAAAGCTTCAAGATTTAGTGATTTAGCCCTATATTATGAAGAAAAAAAAACTCAAAATAGATTTAGGGTAGGAATTGGTAGTAGGTTAAAAGGGATTCCATCACAGCGATATTGAGGAAAAAACGATCTTTTATCATGTATCTTGAATTTTTTTTATCGATTTTAATCATTAATTACAAAAAATTATCTCTAGTTCCGCCACTGTACAGTTTAGATTATGAAAAAGAAATCATATTGAATTTCAGCGCTCCTATTTAGAGTTTCTGATTCCGTCCCATATATATATATATATATATCGTACCTCTTATTAAAGCAGGGACAGGTTTAAGAAACTTTTGATGAAATGGGAATGAAAGGAACTAGGTGGAGATATAAGGGCGTAAATGGATTATAAAAACTCTCTAGTTAGGATCTCTAAAAATAATTATATGTATAAATATTTGCTTTAATAAAAATTACACGCACACAAGTGAAAGGCCACTTTTTTTTATAGATCAATACAAGTAATATAATGTTACTGAGCTATACTGGTAAAACTTGAGTTCTGTTAAGTTAACGAATAAGTCTGCTTTTATGAGACAGAGGAAGTAGAGTTATAAGAGAGCGACAGACAAATGTTTAGGTGAAATAACTTATAAGCGAATCTCTAATTTTTAGTAGTTTTGTTGGTCGCTTAGTGGTCATCTTTTGCTCCTTATTCTGTTTATTTGGAGGAATCGCTACCAATCTGGTATCACATATTCACATGATTAGGTAAAGCAAGTTTTTGTTATTTATAAGAAGAAAGTGTTGTATTATTTTCCTGCTAGCTGAGTCAGATTTGAATTTGTTTTAATATATACGGATTTAGTTCATATTAAAGTAGCCTTGTTTTGATGATTAGGTGTGCCATGGACCGAGGAAGAGCACAAATTGTTCCTATTAGGACTGCAAAAAGTAGGAAAGGGAGATTGGAGAG
The DNA here is from genome assembly GCA_963920805.1 of Primula vulgaris. NCBI lineage: Eukaryota > Viridiplantae > Streptophyta > Magnoliopsida > Ericales > Primulaceae > Primula > Primula vulgaris. Next base: position 32,203,976 of record OY987214.1, on the reverse strand, counting down.
GAATTTCTAGAAACTTTGTGAAGACTCGTACGCCTACCCAAGTCGCCAGCCACGCTCAAAAGTACTTCCTGCGTAAGAACAACCTCAATCGTCGTCGTCGCAGATCTAGTCTGTTTGACATCACCACTGATTCGGTAATTGGATCCAATAAAATCTATCTTTATTTATTGTAATGCTAATATTTTCTGCAATTGCATTTAATTCATCTTGAAAATTGGGGAAGTCCTTTTAAAATGTGAAGCATTACGTTTGAACTGAAAACAATAACAATTTTAGGATGGATATGGATTAAGTGGCAAGAGATTTTACTTGATAGTGGCTAGGATAGCCTGATTGAACTCTTAATGAATTTGTATTTGTTTTTCCAGTTTTCAACCTACTTGTATCTCGGGTATGATCATTTTAAAGGAGATGCTACCTAGAACTTTTAATTCTGTTGATCATTTCTTAGTTTTAAGTACTGAAATCAAAGAGGTCTTTTTATTAGCGAAATCTAAATATTTCATCTTGTTTATTAGGTTTCTGCTTTTCCTATGGAAGAAAATGTTCACCAAGAACACAACGTCCAGGCACTGGTTTCACCTTCCATTATAAGTGGACCTCAACATTTTCCAGTGACCACGTCCCCTACTTCGGTATCCACAGATATTGACAATTCGACTGAGAAAATTTGTTTTGGGAATTCAGGGTATTTAAACCACTATGGTTCAGCAGAGTATGTTCATCAAGTACCTGTTTTTCAAGTCCCTACTCAAACCAGGACGGGAGATTTTAATCTAAACCAGAGACTAGCAGAAGATCACTCACCCTTGTCGCTCAATTTGTCTCTCTCGCTAGATCAGGTTCAAGACCAATTCTCAAGGCATTCTGTTTTTGAAGTGAGACCAAGTTTCAGCAACGGTGATAGCATGATAAGCGTGGCTTGAGATTGTATCAAGTTGGAGAAAAAATATGGACAAAAAATAAGACAAAAAAGTGAAGAAGACAATAAGTTTCTTAGTTGGAAAAACTTATAAATTAAGGAAAGATAAGTAAATTAGTTTGAGTTTAGAGTCTCGAGTTTTATCTTTTCTGCTGTATAGATATAAACAAGGTGGTTCCTTGTTGTACTACTCAAATTTCATTTGTTCACACCTTGCCTTGTTTTCAAAACTTATTTGTCTGTTTAGTATTTTGCAATTAAGCAAAAGCATAAAACACTAGCACTAAGCTTGTGTGGTTTCATATCTTAATGAAGAAATTATCAGATGGGTCCATTGGTGGATACTCTCTGATTGTATTCACTGTTTATGAAAGATATATTAAAATTGTTGCTTTGTTGTTATGTGAATAATGTGATGGACATCACTTTGTGTGGAAGTGAATGGATTTGTATCTAAATAATAGCCAGTGGATGACATTAGTGACTAGTTTTTTTTCTTTTATGTTTGTGCTTTATAGCTAGTGTGGGGACTTTTTTTTTTGTACTATTTGGATTTTATAAGAGGGGGAAGAGAATTGTGCTTATATGGACGGTGTTCATGTATTTAGAGATTTTATTGGTTTATATGATGTGACAGGAACGGTTATTATTAGTATCCTCCTATTGAGGGGTGAAAGAGATTGCTGAATTAAAAATATCCCCCTATGAGGAGCATACGTTATTTATTTTTATTATCTACATTGTTAATTATTGTATTAATCAGTCTTGGTGGGGATGTTGATGTTGAAAGATTGATGAATCTCCTATCTTGGACTATTTCATCACGTTGGTTTTGTATAATTGTAGCATTTAAGATGATCTTGTTTGGTTAATAACTTAAATTTTTTGTCTGTTTCCTTTTTTTAAACTTTGAAACTAGATTTTTGTAGAAGGATAACCGATTTTTCTTTCTCAGCTGCAAAATAAGTTAGTTTTATAGTCATTACTATTTAAAAGTTCCGAAAAGAGATGCCCCTGATGCCCTTGATCGGAAGACTCAATATTTTATAGTTATTACTAGGCTTGGGCAAAAACTAAACCGTCCCGAACCGCAACCCAAATCAACCTGCGGCAGGTTAGGTCGGGTTGAATTTTTTAAAATTATGAACTCAAAGCAAACCGCACCACAAATAATATAAGTGGATTTGTTTGGGTTAAGATTTTCAAACCGTGTGTCAACCCGTCAAACTATAAAAAATATAAATTAGTTAAATATACATATAAATGAGTTAAATATACATATAAATAATCAAATATACATAATAAACTATTTAACCCTAATAGTCTATGATCGATAAGCACATGAGGTTCTGGTTTACAACATCTTTTAATTTACAATTTTAAATTGTTCGGATATTTTATGATTTTATTACGTGCGTTTAAATTGTATTGCTCGTTTCTATCTTATTATAGCGGCACAATATACCTGAATAAAAATGTTATGCTAAACTATTAGTCTGGTGCAACTATACTTTGCTTTATAAATGTTTAATTTGAAGTTTTTTACTTTTATTTTTTCTATTTTTGGGATTAAAATTGCATCTTTTATAAGTTTAAGTACTAAAATGAACAAACCGCGAACACAAGCCGAACCCAAACCGCTTAAAATGGATTGAATTGATTTGAGTTGAAATTTGAAAATTCATCAACCCGCATCAAACCAAACTGCTCATTGTTTACGTGGTTTGATTTGGATTGGTTTCAAACCGCAACAAACCAAGCCGCGCCCACCCCTAGTCATTAAATCAATAAAAAAAAATACAAATTTTCTTTTCAGATTTAACTAATAAAAAAACAGAATATAGAACTTACAATATACTAGTAAAAAGAAACAAACAGGAACACTTTGGATTTATTATTCAGGCATAAATATATATAATATATATAAATTCACCTACATATATAAATATAATAGTACTTATGACTTGATTTCTACATATATAAATATAATAGTACTTATGACTTGATTTCATGAAATTAAAAAGAAAACAAAACCCATATAATTTTAATTTTTAAAAAGTAATGACAATTGAAATGAAATTAAGCATTTTAAAGGCAATTAAAAATTTGAGTCAGGCCCCCGCTTCCCCCTTGAACTTTATGAAAACATAATGTAGTCATCAGTTTTCTTCTCCATGCCACACGACTATTACTGGACGATACTAAGATAAAAATAAGAGTTTGGACTCGAAATTAGTGATTTAGAAATTCCAGAATAAGAGCTTTACATTTTGATGTTGAGAGAACACTTGGATTGGTGTAAAGAACCAAGTATTCTTCATTGAAAAATATGATGAAAGAGAGAATATTATTTATGAGTTCATGATTTTTTATTAAGTATTAGTAGTGTTTAAATCTTCATTTATAGGTTCTTTGTGAGCTGGGTTTACATCCATTTCTTAAAGAGTTAAGTAGTAATCTGAAGTACCTGTGAACAAATCGTTGTTCGTTCGCCAACGCAAAACGTTCGGTTCATGTTCATTCGTCTACAAAAACCAACATGAACTGATCATGAACAAACATTAAAAGCAAACGGAACGAACATGAAAACAGCTGACATTCGTTGGGTTTTTTGACAGCCCTATTTACGCTAAACTAGGCGTTGAACTTCTTTTTTTCCTCCTAAGATATGCTAAAATATCGTACAGTGTGGTTTCTACTTTACCATGCTTCAATATTCGTCAAAGTCATGGTGGGCAATATGCTTCTTTTCCCCAGTATGGAGATCTTTCTGTTTCCACTCATCATTTAAATTTAGTGCTCCAAACGATGGTATCCCTGTTTTTATTCTATTTTTCACTTTTCACTATTTTTTTCAATTCATACACACTAGAGAAATTGCCAAGACCCATAAGGAGCTTTTAATGGATCTAAAAAGAAAACACTTTTACATAACAATTAGCGTAACAATTCGTACTGGAAACGATGGTATCCCTGTTTCTAATTTATGTTTTCACTTTTTGTTATTTGTAGCTCAACCACAATAGAGATTGTCAGGACCCATAAAGAATTTTGAATACATCTACTAAGAAAACACTTTTTAACATTTTAATTAGCATAGAAAAATTATCCTTGCTAGGAAAGTTGGCGTTAAGTTCTCACTACGCGGTCCTTAGTTTGCTATCATTCAATTTACTGTTAATATCCACAATAGAGTACACAATTAGAGACTAGAGACTGCTCAAACATATTTACTTTCCCCGAAATCTATGCTAGCCGAACTAATAACTAGACTAAGTATCTGTAACCTCTTTCCTGACGGTTCGCAAATAAAAAATTTTGGGGGATTTTTTTCCAGAAACATATCGATATATCAAAGATACCGTTTTGAGTACGGATCGGTACCCTGCATTCCGCAATTCTGAAGTATATAGTAACACCTTTGTATTTAAGTCTTTGTTCTTTCTATAGTGATTCACAAAGTTGGTTTATTGTTTGTTGTATTTAATCAAATCTGCAGGCCAGCAAGTCTTAACTTTTTAAGTATACAAGCCAACTTATTTAAAGTTGAGAAAAAAAACATGCTAGCCTTTTCAAACCGCAACAAAAAGGACTTAAGCTAGCTACCCGACACACAGCACATCATTAGAGCAACAAACAAATCTTACTTAAAGATGCAACTAAACAAGTCCACGAGTGAGCTACCGAACTATAAACCCAACAGCCTTCATTACATGAGGTCACATGAGCTTGACATGGCAATTTTCTCACTTTCTTTAAGGTAATGGACAAAACCCAGAAACACTTCAAAGAATATGTACAAACAGATAAACAGAACTTGCAAAGAATATGAAGTTATATTTCTACTTGACCATCATTCTGAAGAAAAAAATTATTTCCCAAAATCTTAAAAGAGAACAATCAATTTACAACAGCGAAACCACCAAAACAGGAGCTAATCTGGCTAAAACTTTACTGTACCAGGAGATCAAAACCTGCTCTGTCAATAGGTATTAAGTTCAATTTTTCCTAATTAGAAGGGTTAGTCCACAATGCACCCATATTAAAAAACCCAATAGACACATTATACAGCCAAAACCACCTAAGGCTAACCCAATAGCCTAGGGAATTCATTCCTGTATATTAACTCAATAACTTTCATATTTCCGTTTCACACGATACAGACATCTAAAAGCGTAAATAAGATTTACACAGCCAAAACCACCTAAAACTAAGATTTACGTCAAACTACAAGACAGAAAGGGAAAAAAACATAAATAAGCAAAAATGCAAAGTTAACGAAAAGGGAACAGTAAAGATACTTAAACATTACTCATCAGAAGAAGGAAGCATATAAGGAAGGGACCATGTAGCTTATCCAGAGAGCAATGCTAAAATAGACAAGGATATACCGAAAAACATAAAAATATCTTCTTGCAGGAAAAGCACAATATGAAGAAAAAGAAGTTCAAACATGTTCCACACTATATTACAAACTTCCCACAGTAAGTGATGCATATAATCTCTTACTCCAAATTATTATGACTTTATTGTTATCATGTCGGCGTTTAAAGAAACATAAGGCAGAAAAAAAGACGTTTGCTACCTCAGCATATGAGGGGAGGTAACATATATGTGCTGAAGCTGTCGACTCTTAACTTAGATCCTGTTGATTCTTTTCACGTACCTTTTTAATATAATCCGAAGCCTTACTATCAATGTATTTCTTCTCATTTACAGCATATGAAGATATGTTTCTTTCGCCTTGCTCCATCAGATAAGACACGGGCTCTGAGCCTTGTGCCCGTTGGCTTCTGGAAATTCCGGTGAGTGCAGTGGTGGCATCTTTAGCTGAGCCTGAGGGAAAAACCAGCAGAGCATCTTAATTTTTTTATTTAAAATGGAACGAAATGAAATTATACTTCAGGAACAAATACCTGCTTGTGAAACTGTAAGAAGCATGAGAAGCACAAGAGTGGCAGGATTTCATATACACACCGTAACTTAGAAATCTAGGATAATAGAGTGAATAGACTCTGATATACGAAAGATTTATTCTGAGGAAAAGAAGTCACTAAAAACCAACGCATTCTTTCATTATTTGTCTATTTATCTGTATTCTGTCGTACACAAGAACGGAGGAAGAAAATAAAGAGATTTAGAAACAAACCAAACTTACTCTTTGTAGAGGGTATAGACCCAAAGGTTTCAAGACTCATTTTGGAAATGGAGTAAGTAGATAGTTTTACAACATTTACCACCATTTTCATGGATTTTGCACATAGAGACATGCTACTCTTTCGATTGTCATTCATGGCCATCAATAGCTTTAACAACTATTCCATAAAAGGATAGAAGTCAAGACGGGATGAAGGAAGATAAACTAGCAGTATGCGTGTGTGTATATATATAAGCTTATGGTACTTGGTTCTGAAATATAACCAACAATCATAAACGAAACCACTGTAAACCAGATAATCTAGTAGGGTATTCTGTAAATATATGTTGCTATGCGTAGAATACAGTACAAAAAGTTGTATAGCTATGCATATAAGTGCCTCACAAATTATAGATCATTTTTTTATAACAAGATTTCTTCCAGATGCCCGACAATCTGCTTATCGCAACAATGATTCCATTTGGGACAAAAAATATAAACAATGTACTGATTGCAAGCTTGCAGCTATGTAGAATCTTGTTACCAGATGATGTGTCCCAAGACTCCCAACAACCACATAATATAACTTGTTAAGTATAAATGAACTATATGATGCTAAAGGTAACAATAAAAGAAAGTTGGCACAAGTTCTGTTTTCTACTTATATCCTATAACGAGTGGTAACCTGTCCAACCTCGTGATTAATGGGACAATAAAGTTGTTTGGAATGAGATTCTCCTCTACAGCTTTTTCCTTGTAACTCATTATTTCCCCTGATATTCCAGTACCATTCAACACTACCTTGTATTTATAAGGAACTTTCATGTATCTGAGCCTTTTTCAAAACTAGAACCCGTCTCTTTCATCTCAGATATCTTTTGGTTTCACAAACATAAGCCCAAGATCCATCAGTGTTACTTGATTTAAATTTTCAGCTTTTACTTTCTAAGTGAATTAAAAAAAAATCACAATTTGTAGAAAATAGAGCTTGACATGAACCACCCAAAAGCCTAAGTAACCATACATGATTCTTTACATTTTGTTGGGGGTAATAAAACCCAAGCAGTCACATAATGAGTCAGAGTTCAACATGGAGAACATGGATGCGGGGGGGCTCCAATACTATTTTTTATGGGAGCATAAAATGATTCAATGTTGGCCATTAGATTAAGATCTAATGGCTACAATCAAAGTTTGTTATAGAAATCAAAATGATACAAATTAAACCCAAGTACACCATATAGATCCCTAGCCCCTCTGTCTCATTCCCAAGGCTCTGTTTGTTTAAAGGGGAAAATAGCAAGGGAAAACATTTTCCCGAAAAATGGATTTTATGGATGAATGGTTGATAGGAAAATAAGAAATTAGGAAAATATTTTCCATCTCTTAAGGAAAACAAGAGAAATTGTTTCAACCCAAAAATGGGCGGAAAACATTTTACTGAGGGAAAAGATAACGCTTTCACAAATATATATATATATATATGATAGAACATAAAAATTAGACCCGAATATTCTATTCGGGTAGCAATCGACCCACACTTCAAAAATGGGTATCCAATGCTTGATGGGTCATCACATGCCTTTTCTAGATATTAGAGGAATATATTAATAAAAGCCCAAGCCCACTTAACTAGGGACCCATATCTAAAAAAAACCCTAAGATGGAGACACTTGTCAACATCCAAGGAGGCGTAGTTGCCTATAAATAGCCAACTACCCCTCCTACAACGCCCCCGAAAAAATCTATTCAAAAATATAGAGAGAAGTTGAGAAAAGAGAAAAATTAGTCAAAGCTTATCCAGTTAAGAAACAAACCGAACAGAGAAAGAGCCGAGCATCGAAGAAGAAGGAGAACGACCAAGATAAGAGTTTAAATAGTTAAATCGGGCGCAATTGTAGTAAGTTAATAATAATCCGAGCAAGTGTAACAATCCGAACAAGTGTAATGACCTGATCAATAATAAAGACCAAGAAGTGTTCATTACTTATAGCTAATTTATCATTATTTTATTGTTGAAAAGTCTAACGCGACCGACCAAAATTATGGCTTTATCAAATGGCGCCGTCTGTGGGAATCATCTAGTCCCCAACTAGTTTAGAATTCGAATACCAATACTCTACCAGACGAGCGACAATGGTGACCAATGTAGAAGAAACCCATCCCGAGATAGTAGAAACCAATAACCAAAACGCGCAAATCAGCCGACAAGACCTCGACGATCTACTCGAAATCCGTGATAGATATGACGCTATCCAGCCCGGAAATCAACCAACAACCTCCTATATCAACCAAGAACCACCCCAGCAACTTGAAGGGATTGTTGACGAACCCTCCTCGTCCTCGGATGACGAACAAGTCATGCCCGTATTAAGGCGTGCACGAAGACGCCAACCCGGATCCCAAGCAGGGCCGAGCTCAAGAGTCCCTTTGCCAACAGCCTCGGTCAACTCCGGCGCTCGTTTACAAACGAACGAAGATCACCAATATGGTATGCCCGGGGGTCATGTATTTGAACAGTTGTCCCGACCACCGACTCATCCGCCGAGGATAATTACACCATCCACGGTGGAAGTACAACACGTTGTTCCATCAGCCGATGAAAGGAACTACGCCCAGCTGCAAGCTCAACTGGCGGCATGCATGACGGCTGCCGGCATCGCATTGCCAATTACCCAGCTCGCCAATACAGACAAAGATCTATGCCGTGAAGCGGAAGATTCAGCTTACAGGGCCGCCCTGGAAGCAGCAGGGCGACGAAGCAATACAAGAGTGCCCCATCAAGGGGGCAATGTCCCAGAGATGATCCATCCGATAGTCGTCCACCCAAACAATCATAGGGAACATGTCCTCGATACCCACACGAAGGACGGTAGATATCCCGAACACATGATCGGGGAAAGTTATGGACCACCACCACATCAGCGGGGATACCCCCCTACCAAGCCTCGGATGACGCGTTCCAACAAGCATGGAACGTATGCCAAGAAACCCCATGCGCCGAACAGATCACGAGATATCGCAATCCGGCGGGGTTCGTCATCCCTGAGTTCAGGCTTTATGATGGAAGGAGTTGTCCTATCGACCATCTAAGGCACTACAAGACGAAGATGGAATTGTGGAGTGATGACCAGGCACTCATGTGCAAATTTTTCAAAAACAGCTTGGGCCAAGAGGCTTCGTCGTGGTATCACAACTTACCACGGGGCTCCATAAGAGACTGGGCAGAGCTGCTAAGAGCGTACTCCACACGATACGCTGCCCATAGGAAAAAGAAGGTTAGCATCGAAACCCTTCTGAAAATGACGATGATGCCGAATGAGAGGCTCAACGACTATTGCATACGCTTCATCGACGTAGCAAACCAGATTCCACAATACGCCAATAATATAGCCATCCAGAACTTTATCAACTCCATCCCTAATGGCTATTGGGCGAGAAAGAAGTTCATAGGCAAAGACTTTCCGACCGCAGATTCTCTGCTGGCCTACTGCACCCACCTCACCGATAAAAATGATGAAATTCGTTTCCTCAACCGAACCCTACCAAGAAGAGAAACGGTTCGGGAAGCACAGGTGGGTCGCAAAAGAGCCAGGAACAACCATGAAGAAGCATTCAAACCGACCAGGAAGGACAAAGGTCCCGAGGTCCACAGGAGGGATGAGCGACAACGAGAACCTGAGCCTAAACCGCTCCAGATCGCATACCCGACCCCGATCAACGAACATAAACCGCTCCAGCTCACTTATCCAATGCCCCCCAAACCGCTCCAACAAGGTCGGTTCCAAGAGAGGAAACGCCGAAATAACTTCGGACCGGTCGAACTATGATACACTTTCAACATGTCCGCTGATGATATCCTAAAAGATATATGCAGGGAAAGTTGGTACTCCCGACCACAACCGATCAATTCTCCCCCCAATATGAGAGACTCCAAGCTTTTCTGCACATATCACGAGGATCACGGCCACCTCACCGAGCATTTCCGTCACCTGCGATGGAAAATGAACCTGTGGGGTGATGCGGGATACCTAGCTAAGTTCATCAAAGGCGCGGGGAACAAAGGCAAACAACTGGCCATCGAGGGAGCCGACAACCGGCAGGGCAAAACGATCAACGTCGTTCACATGTCATGACCCAAGGGAACAGGTGGAGAACGATCACGACAGCGGCAATTGGCGCACTTTGTCCAGGTAGCCAAGGCGTCACAAGCGTCGACCTCTAAAAGGCAATGCACGACCCGACGATATCCACCCATTTCCTTCTCGGGTCATGACGAAGAAGGGGTGATTTATCCCCATGGGGACGCCATTAATCTCCGTGTTCAAATTGGCCTCGACACGGTCAGCAGGGTGCTTATCGACCAAGGAGCCTCTTGTGACATCATGTACAGAGAGCTATTCGACAAAATGGAACTCAAAATACAAGATCTCCAACCTACCGATGTCACCTTGATCGGGTTCATCTCCGAGACGACTAAACCTTTGGGTAAGATCGTCCTCAACGTCACAACTGGATCCGTTTCAGTTCCCGTGGAATTCTTAGTAGTCAACGACAGCTCCGGCCACAACGCAATCTTGGGCCGACCTTGACTGCATGCCATGCGGGCCATACCCTCGACCTACCACCAAAAAGTCAAATACCCAAATGACAGGGGAGAGATCGAGACAGCCAGAGGATGTCAAGAAGATTCAAGACGCTGTGAAGACATTACCGCAGTCCTACAAAAACAGCTGATCGTTGTCGAACAACCCACCAGCACAAAGAAGCTGATCAACCAAATATCCAAAACCGAGAGGGTTGTTGAAGAACAAGTAGGAGAAACACTTAGGAAGGTGTATATCCCTGATATGGACGAGGAGCAGTACTTCCTCCTCGGGAATAACCTTCCAAAACGGAAATCCGAAGAGTTGGAAGCATTCCTCTTCAGCAACGTTGATAAATTCGCCTGGAGTCCCAAAGACATGCCAGGCCTAGACCCCGAAACGGCATGCCACCACCTAAGTGTTAATGCCGAGTACAAGCCGATAGCTCAAAGGAGCAGAAAAGTGTCTGTACAGCACAGAGCAGCTATAATCGCTGAAGTACAGAAGCTATTGGAGGCTGGAGCCATAAGGGAGGTTTTCTATCCGAAATGGTTATCCAATCCAGTCGTCGTCCCAAAAAAGAACGGAAAGGAGAGAGTCTGTATAGACTTCACCAATCTCAACAAAGACTGTCCGAGGGACCACTTTCCCCTTCCGAGGATAGATCAACTGGTGGACGCGACTGCGGGAGCAGAAAGAATGACCTTCCTCGACGCATATTCAGGATACCACCAAATTCCCCTAGCCCGCGAAGATCAAGAAAAGACGTCGTTTATATCGCCTTTGGGAAACTATTGCTACACGGTAATGCCGTTCGGCCTGCGTAACACGGGAGCAACATACCAAAGGATGATAACGAGGGTATGTAGAGATCATATAGGGAAGACGATGGAGGTGTACATAGACGACATGGTCGTCAAAAGCGAAAAGGCTACATCCCACGTCCAAGATATCAGAGATGTCTTCAGTACGTTGGGCGAGCACAAATTGAAACTCAATACGAGCAAGTGTGCCTTCGGAATCAGCAAGGAAAATTTATGGGGCACATGGTCAGCCGACGAGGAATAGAGGCAAATCCCGACCAGATCACAGCTCTACAGAACCTGGCAGCGCCCAAGAATAAGAAACAGGTACAAGAGCTCACGGGAATGATGGCCGCTTTGAGCAGGTTCATCAGTCGATCCGCAGATAAGTGACGACCGTTTTTCGAATCACTCAAGAAAGATAGAAAATTCGTGTGGGACCCGGAATGTGAGGCTTCATTCAACAATCTCAAAGAGTACTTGAGGACGCTGCCATTGCTGGTAAGGCCGAACAAAGGAGATATTCTGGCATGCTACCTAGCAGTTTCCACTACAGCTGTGAGTGCAGTCATCCTCAGAGAAGAGGGTCGCGAACAATTTCCGATCTACTTCGTCAGCAAAACTCTGGTCGAAGCCGAAACACGTTACCTACCCTTGGAAAAGCTGTGTCTGGCATTGGTCGTCGCAACCAGGAAGTTGCCATACTATTTTATAGCTCATCAGGTCCGGGTATACACGAAGTTTCATATCAAAGAGTCACTTCGACGGACAGACATAAGCGGTCGAGTTGCCGCCTGGGGGGTCGAACTATCCCAATTTCATATCGAGTTCGTACCCCGACATGCCGTAAAAGGACAAGTCTTGGCCGATTTCGTCGCGGAGTTTACCGAAGGCTATGACGAGCCATTGGCACTCTCTCCACAGTCACACTGGCAGATACATGTCGACGGATCAGCCACCAAGGACGGATCCGAAGCAGGGATCGTCCTAAAGTCTAGAGAGGGAGCAATCATCGAAAAAAGCATAAAACTGGGCTTCCGAGCTACCAACAATGAGGCAGAATACGAAGCCATGATAAATGGCATGCTCGTCGCCCGGTCTCTCGGATGCTCCCACTTAGTTGAGAGTTCAGACTCCATGCTCATTGTCAGTCAAGCCCTCGGCGAGTACCAAGCCAAAGATGACATGATGATCCTCTATCAAGAGAAAGTCCAAAGCTTGATGGCCACCTTCGAACAGTGCGAGTTAGTCAGGATCAATCGCACCGAAAATGCACATGCCGATGCCTTGGCCACCCTAGCCTCGACCTTAACATTGACCGATACCCGGTCGATCACAGTGGAACTACTGATGTCCCCGAGCATAATTAAAAGGATAGACCGAGTGACGTCAGTGCAGTACGAACTAGGTTGGATGGATGACATGACTCATTATCTGCGAAGTGGAACGCTCCCGGCCGACAAGATAAAAGCGCTGAAAATTACGAGAAAAGCTCCACGGTTCTGGCTCTCCGAGGACGACAAACTGTACAAATCCAGTTACCGGGGACCCCACCTACTGTGCGTGCCTCCCGAGCTACAATTGCCGGTCCTGGAGGAAATCCACGAAGGATCCTGCGGAGCACACATCAAAGGGCGATCCCTTGCAAACAAGGCAGTTACCCAAGGGTATTGGTGACCCTATATCAAGCGAGACGCGGATGTATATGTCCAACGTTGTGATAAGTGCCAACGATTTGCCAAAATACCACGACTCCCCTCGTCTCTAATGACCCCCGTATCGGCTCCATGGCCGTTTGCACAATGGGCAATAGATCTGGTCGAAAAACTCCCAAAGGCCCCGGGGAGCGTGGAATATCTGATCGTCGCGACGGATTATTTCACCAAATGGGTTGAAGCTAAACCCCTCCAAGAAATCAAAGCCAGCAACGTCAAACAATTCATCTGGGAATACATCATAACCAGGTTCGGAATACCGTACGCTATTGTAGCCGACAACGGAACGCAGTTCAAAGATGCACAATTACAACTGTGGTACGAGGAACTAGGAATCCGAAAGTTCTATTCGACGCCGACATACCCACAAGGAAACGGGCAAGCCGAAGTGTCAAACCGAACAATACTAGACGGCATCAAGACAACCCTTGAGCAAGCAAAGGGGAGATGGCCCGAGCGGCTACTCAACGTCTTGTGGTCGTGCCGCACTACGCCGAAGACGGGCACCAAGGAAACCCCATTTAGCTTAGCATACGGTGTTGAGGCCATCATACTAACAGAAATTGGGTTACCCATGCTCCGGACGACTTTAGTCGAGCAGGGAAACAATGAACAAAGAATAAGAGAAGAACTTGACATGATAGACGAGAAACGAGAGATAGCAGCGCTTACACTCGCGAAGTATCAACAAGGCGTCAAACAAACATATGACAAGAGGGTGAAAGGGACCAAGGAGTTCATGGTCGGAGAATTGGTGCTGCGACGAGTAACGGTATATACGCGAAATGAAATACATGGTAAATTGAGCCCCACCTGGGAGGGACCATACGAGATCGTCAAAAGAACAAGCCCAATTACCTACAAACTCAAAAGCGTTATGTTCGAATATAGCAGAGGGGAGAAAAATTCTTGGAACGTGGCTAACCTAAAGAAGTACTACATATAAGCCAGACCGTCAGTACAAATACAGGTGCCGCCTTATCTCTCTAACCTAATGTCATTGACTTTTGAATAAATAAAGTATCATATCATGCTGTCTAACCAATGCAGCTGAAATTCCCAACATGGCGTGAAAAAATACGCCTAGGAATACTATGAAATTCCCAATATGGCCGAAGTGCCTAGGAATACTATGAAATTCCCAACATGGCGTGAAAAAATACGCCTAAGAATACTATGAAATTCCCAACATGGCCGAAGTGCCTAGGAATACTATGAAATTCCCAACATGGCGTGAAAAAATACGCCTAGGAATACTATGAAATTCCCAACATGGCCGAAGTGCCTAGGAATACTGTGAAATTCCCAACATGGCCGAAGTGCCTAGGAATACTATGAAATTCCCAACATGGCCAAAGTGCCTAGGAATACTATGAAATTCCCAACATGGCCGAAGTGCCTAGGAATACTATGAAATTCCCAACGTGCCATGTCTAAAAGAATGCCTACGAATACTAATGTATATGCAGGTACCCGTTGACCCAATGAGCAAGGATGAAAAGCAATACAGCAATGGGGAGAACAATTCAGGCCCACATTCTGGGGACGATAAACTACCAAATGGCGAAAACAATGAAAAGAAATCAATCACAACAATGAAATAGCAGCAACGGGAATGTCCAATACACGTATAATGAAATGACGCAGATAATAAAGGCCCACATTATGGAGGCAACACCATGCCAACCGAAGAAATCAGCAAAGGAAAATCAATCCAATCAATGAAATATCCGTACAACAATGAGAAGATCCGAACACAGGAGTAAAGAAATAAAACAAATAGTCCTCGCCCGCGTTACGGAGGCAACATGGTACAACCAACAAATAAAGAAAGTTATTTAAGAGCTACTACATGAGGAACACGACGGTAACTGACCGAGTGACGCTTCTTCGTCATCCGTCGACGTATCCCCATCAGTTTCCTCGCCTAGGAATACTATGAAATTCCCAACATGGCCAAAGTGCCTAGGAATACTATGAAATTCCCAACATGGCCGAAGTGCCTAGGAATACTATGAAATTCCCAACATGGCCGAAGTGCCTAGGAATACTATGAAATTCCCAACATGGCCGAAGGGCCTAGGAATACTATGAAATTCCCAACATGGCCGAAGTGCCTAGGAATACTGTGAAATTCCCAACATGGCCGAAGTGCCTAGGAATACTGTGAAATTCCCAACATGGCCGAAGTGCCTAGGAATACTGTGAAATTCCCAACATGGCCGAAGTGCCTAGGAATACTGTGAAATTCCCAACATGGCCGAAGTGCCTAGGAATACTGTGAAATTCCCAACATGGCCGAAGTGCCTAGGAATACTATGAAATTTCCAACATGGCGTGAAAAAATACGCCTAGGAATACTATGAAATTCCCAACATGGCCGAAGTGCCTAGGAATACTATGAAATTCCCAACATGGCGTGAAAAAATACGCCTAGGAATACTATGAAATTCCCAACATGGCCAAAGTGCCTAGGAATACTGTGAAATTCCCAACATGGCCGAAGTGCCTAGGAATACTATGAAATTCCCAACATGACCGAAGTGCCTAGGAATACTATGAAATTCCCAACATGGCCGAAGTGCCTAGGAATACTATGAAATTCCCAACATGGCCGAAGTGCCTAGGAATACTATGAAATTCCCAACGTGCCATGTCTAAAAGAATGCCTAGGAATACTAATGTATATGCAGGTACCCGTTGACCCAATGAGCAAGGATGAAAAGCAATACAGCAATGAGGAGAATAATTCAGGCCCACATTATGGGGACGATAAATTACCAAATGGCGAAAACAATGAAAAGAAATCAATCAAAACAATGAAATAGCAGCAACGGGAATGTCCAATACACGTATAATGAAATGAAGCAGATAATAAAGGCCCACATTATGGAGGCAACACCATGCCAAACGAAGAAATCAGCAAAGGAAAATCAATCCAATCAATGAAATATCCGTACAACAATGAGAAGATCCGAACACAGGAGTAAAGAAATAAAACAAATAGTCCTCGCCCGCGTTACGGAGGCAACATGGTACAACCAACAAATAAAGAAAGTTATTTAAGAGCTACTACATGAGGAACACGACGGTAACTGACCGAGTGACGCTTCTTCGTCATCCGTCGACGTATCCCCATCAGTTTCCTCGCCATCAAAACGCTCCTCAGAAATAAGGGCATCAAAGTTGGTCGTATGAGCGCCAACGCATGTCAGCGTCTTAAGCCGTGCAGAAAATTCGGCTCCTTTAGCGACCTCGTGAGCATCCGAGGCCGCTTTCCGACGAGCATCGTCGAGAAAGGAAGCTTGCGAGCTTCGATCATAGCCGCAGAGGCATCGTATCTGGATCGGGACAAACGGAAATACTTCACCAGCATGTTCGCTTGGGTTACCAACGACTTTAGTTTACCGAAGTATTTTTCCTTTACCCGCCAATATCGATCTAAACGACGCTCCTGAACCTTAACAACATGCTCGGAACGACGAGCGTACTCACGAAAAGAAGACGCTTGAGTTTTCAACTTGGCCCTAAGTCGGCCACACAGATTGAGCAACTCGACATTTTTACCCAATAAAAAGATATAAGGAACCTTGGTATGCTCATTACTAGCCACACCAGATGGGACCTCGTCTCGGGCGGCACCAGTAAGTCCTGGCCCCGGACTAACTAGGCTTGGAGAGCCAGCCTGGTGCGACGTAGTAGCATGTGCCTAAAAAAAAAAATGGGAAGAAAGGAAGAGATGAATACTCACAAAAAAAAAAAAAAAAAAAAAAAAAAAAAACAAGCTACAAATAATACGACAAAACAAGCAACTCAATTATTAATCCGATAGCCCCTCAACGGACGCTGAGGTCTCTAATACATCAGCGAAATGAATATCTCGCAATGAAACAATTTGAGTCCCCAAGCGCTCACGAACGACCGCATCGACTCGGTTCAAGGCAGCCGTGGTCTCAGTTACCCCGGCCGTCGCATCAACCATGCGTTCTGACCGGGCAACACCACTCATCCCTTTTACATGCTCGAGCACCTCTAAAGCGCGAGCTCGGGCCCAATACGCTTTGACAAAGGATAGCAGTAGGTCCGCATCCTCGAAAACGGCACCTAGGACTAAGTTCAAGCTCGTCACACGGCCTCGGGCTTCATCACGAGAGCGCCGAAGTGCACCAAGAAGTTCTTTCGCCTTACCCTTGTTCGCCTTATAATATGCGGTCTTTTTGCTGAATTTCTCTCCCAAGTCACGTAACCGAATCGACATGTTTGAAATATGAACATTCAGATCCTCGATTTTATGACGGGCAGAATTCAATTCAGCAGTTAGGAACGCCTTAGATCTCTCAAGGCCATCTATAACGTTACCTCCGCTACGACTAGGCGAGGTCCAGACCACCATGGCCAGAGGGTTATAGGGTACCTGACAATATTTTGTTTTCACATTCTTCAAAATATGATGACCCTAGAAAATGGGAAATTAACTCGGAAAAGCCAAACAAAAAACAAACACATCACCTATATTACCACTTCCCCAAAAGAATATGTTTCTAGATACAAAAGAGACCCACAATTCGGGTACCAAAAGACTTTACAATAAGATACAGAGAAAATACTACAAGAAAATGGTCAAGGCTCCACCTGAGGGGATGCGGGTGGGGAAGTGACGGTAGGAGCAGACCGAGGAGTCGTTGGGACCGACCCGGAATGGGGACGCAGCGCCGTCGAAGTAGTGTGTCCCGGCAGCCGTGGGAGCTCCTCGTCTCGGAGGTTGGCCCAATCCTGAGGCTTAGGAGGTGCACCATGAGGACAGGGGTACACCAATTCCGACCACGCTCGATCCGCCAAAGGAACCTTCGTGAAATTAAGCGCGCGCACATGAGCGTAATAGACGGCGAAATTAGCCATCATTGCGAACTTTGTCCGCTCCTCCGCGTGCGCCGCTTTTAGAGCGGTCACCTCAGCCTTTTCGGCTTCAACATCCTCGGCCAGGAGCAGATTCTCAGCCTCTAGTTGGTCGTACTTATCGACCATACTCTCTTTTTCATCCTCCAACTTACCGACATCCTCGGTCAGGCGCATGAACTCCGCTGACAGCTCGTCGTAATTATCGCCCAGGATTTTATTATCGGCGACGAGTTTCTCTTTCTCGGCGATGAGTTTCTCTTTCTCGGAGACGAGTTTCTCTTTCTCAGCCACCAGTTTCTCTTTATCAGCCCCAAGCGCTGCCATCTGATCCCTCAGCGCCACGGTACTCAAGACAACCTGTATTTCAAAACATCAGATTCCGGCCAAAATATGAGTAGCATGACATAATACAAAATACGCGCCCAACATACCCGCAGCGCATCAGCGTTGGCCTGCTCTATAACCGACATTGTAGGCCGAGCAAATATTGTTTCTGCATCCTTGAAAGCGAGGGGTTTAAGAGCAATGTACCCCATCTTCAAGGCTCGGAGTTGCTTCAACAGCTCACCCCCACATCGGTCAATATAACGGGTCATTGCAACCCCGTCCTCCAACCCTTCCTCCGATTCCTCGGCAACCCCATCTTCACCACCCCTCCCAACATCCACGGCAGTCTCTTTGTCAACTTCCACTTCCACCTCCTTCTCCGAAGGGCCAGTCTCAGGGGCCCTGTGCTTGCTCACACCCTCAATACGGGTGGGCGAGACAACAAGCGGGTCCATCATCTCCTCAGTACGAATAGGCGAGATCGCAGGCAGAGTCATCGTACTCTTGCCCATGTTCACCATGAGGTTGATATGTCCGAATATGTTATCGATCGACCCCTGAAACACAATAATACCCATAGACCGGGCAAGAGCGAGGGTAACCAATGGAGAAGTCAGTAGCTGAAACAAGATAACCAATGAAGCCAAGAACTAGAGAACAACACAACAATCAAAAGACAAGAGAATCAATATACATATACACATACCTCGCCAGGCGCAGGGGCATCTTCGGGGATATCCCCTTGGGAAGCAGCCCCCTCGGTGACCGATGTATCGGTCCCCCTAGCTCTCTTCGTTGTTCCAACGACGGGGTCCGGTCCACGACGCTTCGCGCGAACGGTCTTTTTCCCTACCCGAGCAGCACTTCGAGCTCGGACCACTTTTAAGAATTCCTCCTCGGACTCTTTAGGGATCTCGGGCACATGATTCCCCTTTGTGACTGGCCCCGCAGGGTATCCGAGCAGCACGGGAGCAGTACGACTAGCAGGATCCTTCGTTGATCCAGGCCCCCACCATTTCCAAAGAGCTAAGAGAGCCTCGACATTGGGAGCACCGAGGTCTGGAATGATGGGAGCCTTGGTAGCAGGTCCGGGAATTTGGTGTCCAACACAACCCCAATTACCGGAAACAATCACAACACCAAGGTTCTCACCCTTTGTTGGTATCCGGCAGACCAAAAACCAGCCGACAGAAGGCACGCATGGTCTTCAGATACGAGCTACGGCGCTCAAAACTCAAAGTATAGATCCCGAACACATCCTTTAGTTCGATCGGAATTCCGGCCAACTCCGATAACCTTTGAATACCGTTTAGGGTACGGTAACCATTCAGGGCCAGTTGGGCCGGAGCAATCTGAACGGCCTCAAAGAACGAAGCCACCCACTTGCTGAAAGGAAGTCTTAAACCCCCAGTAAAGAATGCCGAGGAAAGTACAGCTACCTCGCCGGCGGGAACAAACCCCAACACCTCGTTGTCTGATATCGGAAGCCGAACATGTATGTTGTCGGGTATTCCGGCAAGCTTCTTAAAATCCTTTTCCACAAATGGGCCCACTTGGGCCAGGCATTGGGTCAAAATTTCCTATCCAAACATCAACAAAAATCCATCAATATACTAACACACGACCCATAACAACATCAACATAACGAACCCCCCCCCCCTGCTACAATTAACCAGAAACCCTACGTTTTACTCCCTTCCCAACCAGTATAAATCCAGTACATAACTAAATATCGACAGACATATATAGACAACCACGACATGTTACCAACTCCATATCTACGACCACAACAACAAATCAAATACCAGTCCTAAAACAAAAGAAACATAATAATAACAAAGCACTTACATTTGTCATTCTGAGCGGATACGTTCGAAAAGCAGCAAATATATCGACAATACAACGAAACCCTAGATTGAGCGGCAGCACGTTTTTCCTTTTTGGCGGGAAGAATATACTTTAGAGAGAGACAGATATTTTCTTCAGCAAATTATGTGATAAAAAAAAAAGGGATTACTGGGCACAATAAAAAAGGAGTGGAGTCACAAAAAGAATAAAATAATAACCACCTTTTCGTGTGACAGAGGTTTACCTTTTTTCCAACCATAGATAAGTCAACAACCGCTGCTGTTTCTAACTTATAAACGCCCCAGATTTTGCCACGTCAGAGCATATCCCACTACCCAAGGAAATTCACATCATTACACCTAAATAAACGGCCAGTGGACCCTACCACGAAAAGCTTCCAGCATACACTACCAATAATATCCCCGATTACGATCCTCGACGCTCAACCATTCCTTATCAAAAGGACACACCGAACAAGGTGGACGAAGACCGTTCATAGCTTGACGACTTTAAGCATCAAGTCTAACAACGCTCTCCGGGGGGATAACCGGGCACATTGCTCGGTGTGTATTGACATAAAGGCAAAGTGAACAAAAAATAAAACAGAATAGACAGAATCAAGTATAAAGCAAAAGTTTTATTCATCCACAAGGGGGAAAAACACAAAAATACAACCAAAGAGAATTTTTACAAGAAAATACACCGTCCTACTTCTTAGAACTACCCCCCATAGCGGCATCCTTCTTCGCCAAGAGCTCCTCCAGACGCTCTCTCTCCCTAATCAAACGAGCAATCGCCATCTCGGCCTACTGCAAGGAGTAAGACTGAGACTTGCATTTTTGCTCGGCTTTGAAACGAGCAATGCCCCCTCCGCATCCCAATATTGTTTAAACCTCCTCGCTTCAGTCTAAGCACACTTGAGATCATGCTTCAGCCATGACATCTCAATCTCTTTTAGCTGAAGAGGAGTCAAATCCTCCTCCCCAAAACCAGGGGGACGGGGTAGCAAGAAGGTAGGCTCCTCTTTTGGAGACAGATCTAGTAATGGGAGCCATCTCAAACAAAAGCAAGTTAGAGGAAACAAAAATTATCAACAAGAGAGAGAAAAGAAGATTAGATAATGAAGAACAAGCAATAGGGAGCATTTATAGAGAGTCAAAGGACACAAAGCGCGACACAGAACAAAAGCACGAGATACGAGCAGATACATCTTATTCACTTACAAAAAAAAAAAAAAGAGAAAAAGATACAAGTTCCAAAACAGGAAATACATAAGAAAACCAGCCCAATCTAACTAAGGACCGATGGGTGGAAAAACCGAACTGCCAGACCGAGAGAAAGCAAAACGAGCAGAGCAGTTCAACCGAGCTTGGTAGGAATCATTCATGGCAATCAAATTTTCGTTGTCCGCGGAGAGTTCGGATTTCTCCCTAGTAAGAACCATGACGCGCTCCTCCAGCCGAGCATTCCTAACCATCAGGTTAGCCAGGCCTTGAGGGGAGTTATCGAACTCATCTTGAGCATGGTCCCAAATTTCCTCGGCATCATACCAGGAGTTGGCTAGATGATTTCTCTGTAACAACAAGTGATCGAGCTGACGACTCAAGGCCGAAATCTCGGTCCACTTCACCGTCTCTTCGGGATGAGATCCGAACAAGCTCAAGGCCAAAACGCCGTACTCTTTCTCAAGTCTTGCCATCCGACGTCAGACGCGAGATACCTCCGCATCCAAACCCCTCATCTGAGCATGATATCTCCCCACAGGTTCGGACATTCTGAGAAATTGCTATAGTACAAGAGAAAGTAGGGGAGGAGGGAAGAGCAAACAATAAAAGTAAAAGGAGAGATGATAACTACTAAAGAAAAGAAGAGGGGTATTTATAGAGAAAATGTAGTATGGTATTTCCTGACATACTCAGGAGCCTGCATATTTCCTGACCTACTAGGGAGCATGCACCTATGTTCGACAGTGATGGGGACATCTACTGACATCTGATGCTACAGTACAGAAATAAATAAAGAAAAGATATTCAAAGATCTGGAGTTCGAAAAAACGACAAACCACAAGTGCAACATAAAAAGAAGTGCCAAAATAAAGGGGCAAAAGTACTTCTCATTAATAAATATGGAATACATCATTGTTTATTACATCAAAAGACGATCTATTACATTGAGGTCTATTACATCCGAGGATTACATCAAAAGAAAATCTACTACATTGTGTGTTGAGTTGTGGAGCCAAATGAGTAGACGACATGGCCGAAGAAGATCGACAACATCAGCGGATCAGGCGAAAGCAGGAGACGAAGGAAAGAAACATAAAAAGAAAACAAAAAGGGAAGAAAGAAGCGAAGAGGAGGAACATAAAGAAGAAGTGAAAAGAAAGAAGAGTCAAAAAGAAAAATGACAAAAATCCTAGAAGTAACACAAAACTCTTAGGATCACAGGGTTGATTGTTACATCGTAGTGGTGCAGAAGGAAAGAAAAAGAAAAAAAGAAAAGAAGAGAACAAAGCATTAAACAGAAGGGAAGAGATAGTGAAAAGAAAATGGAGGAGGAAGAAATGAAGGAAACAGACAAATAAAAAGGAAGTCAAAGAAACAAAAAACAGAAAAAGAAAAAGAGTGATGGGAGAGAAGATGAAGAAAGTAAAAGGAACACGATAAAAAAGAAAAAAGATGCATAAGAAGGAGAAAAGAAAAAAGAGATGAGAAGAGATGAAGAAATGAAGAAAATCAAAAGAAAAAAAAGGAAAATGGAGAGGTTAGGGGGAGGTCGATCGATATCGATGAGAGGGGCCGACAGAGACATTCCTGTCTCGAAGTGCCGAGTTCCCCCTTAGCACCTCATTCTCTTCAACTAGAGCCTGACGAGCACGTCGGCAATAATCTAGTTCGGATCTTAGCCAAGTTAATTCCCGAACCATCTCGGTATGGTGATAACGCATCACCTTTAACTCCTCGGCATCCTTCAACAGTTTTAGTGCATGGCCATAGGAAGCTTCAAAAGCCTCCACTTGCAAAACCAATGCTGATTTGGTGAAAGAACTGGCCATTATAAAAAGATTATGGGATAAAGTTCTATATATGGTAAGGGGAGATGAAGAAAAGATTATGAATAAATCCATATCTTGAGAGGGTATTTATAGAAAAATTAAGGATGGTTTAGTGTGGGGAATCGCAACCGTTCGTCAAAAAGACTTTTGGAAACAGGGATAATTAAAAAGATGCGTTTGTTAAGAAAAGTTTAAGTGGGAAAGATTGAGTCCCTTGAGAAGAAACGCTTGGATTCACGCCAGTATTTAAAAGAGGGCGAAATGCGAAAGGCTCTTACACGTGTCTCTCTAGGGAAATGTCACAGCACCTAAGATATAAAGGATAAGATTTGTGCACAGGGCTCAAGAAATCTCAGTGGTCCCTAGATACAGAGATTAAGAAGATCCAGTGGATAAGGTCAAACACCAGGCCCAAGAAAAAGCATTAATAAAGCCACAAGCATGCGCAGTCAAATAAATTGCATTGGGAAAGTAATATTTATTGATTGATTGATACTTTATTACAGAAGAGGCAGTCAGCATAAAGGAAATACAATAAAAATAATAAAATCATTTCATAGAAGGGCCTGCTTTGTCCTTCGGCTTCCCCTTCAACCGAGCATACACTTCCTTAAGGGCCAGTTTGTAAGCCCTCTTGGAAGCAATGTGCCTATTTCTAGAAGCCTCAAGCTCTTTGATCCGAGCATGAGCCCAAATATTGTCGATCAGAGACTTCTGATATTCACTCTCCATGGCCTCCAAGCGCTCGTCCATCTCATTAGCTCAGCGAGCCTCCATGGTGAAAAAGGCAACCCTCATTTCGAGGATACGAGCCTTCCTAACCTCCTCCTCGAGATGGGCAACGTATTCAGGAAGGTTGTCACCACTATCTTCACGAGGAGAAGCCATTTGTACGATAATAAGGAATGAGCTGCACAAAGAATACAGGGACAGTCCCCTTTTATAGGAAGAAACAAGGGGTAGACCAAAGGTCATCTTGAAAAAAGACTAACCCTCTTGAACTTCCCAAGAGCATTTATGGCTAACTGCAGCAGTTCAAAGTCCAATTAGGTCATCCCATAAGGTATCAAGAAGATAAACGGACAAGAGCGAAAATAAAGAAACATTTTATTAATATTTTCGATAATGATAACAACAGGGAAATGATATCTAATACAAAAGAAATCACAATATTTAATTATTCCGAGGAAGAGCCATCTTCATCATCAGCCGAACTCGGTTTAGACCGAGCATGCAACTTCTTGAAGGCAAGCTTATAGGCATTTTTTGCTGCCTTCTGCTTAGCCAGAGAAGCCTCGAGCCTTTTTATACGCTCGAAGGCCCAATCCCTATCAGCCATGGTCATATGGTGCTCCGCATCCATATCAGACAGCCTCTTGGTCACGTCCGCCAATCTTTTTTTCAGGACGCGAACCTTCTTGACCTCATTCTCCAAGTAAGCAACGTAATCCGAAGAGTTGTCTCCTGTCGAACCATTGGGAGAAGCCATCGTGTCACAGTCGAAGTAATAATAAATGGGATAATGGGGGAAGGGGCACCTTTATAGTGGATAAATGTGGGGAAGATCAAGGGTTTTCTTCCTCGAAAAAGGGTACCAAGATTGGACCTCTTAATAACCTCAAATGGGGCCCAGGGAACAGTCGTGAACCTATCACATTTCTCGATGTAACCTTGGGAACAGCAAAACCGAAATAATATCTTCGACCAACCGATCATGACTCCCTCGACATGGAGACCACGCCGAGGAAGTCAGGGAGCACTTGATAGAACATAAAAATTAGACCCGAATATTCTATTCGGGTAGCAATCGACCCACACTTCAAAAATGGGTATCCAATGCTTGATGGGTCATCACATGCATTTTCTAGATATTAGAGGAAGATATTAATAAAAGCCCAAGCCCACTTAACTAGGGACCCATGCGTAGTTGCCTATAAATAGCCAACTACCCCTCCTACAACGCCCCCGAAAAAATCTATTCAAAAATATAGAGAGAAGTTGAGAAAAGAGAAAAATTAGTCAAAGCTTATCCAGTTAAGAAACAAACCGAACAGAGAAAGAGCCGAGCATCGAAGAAAAAGGAGAACGACCAAGATAAGAGTTTAAATAGTTAAATCGAGCGCAATTGTAGTAAGTTAATAATAATCCGAGCAAGTGTAATAATCCGAACAAGTGTAATGACCTGATCAATAATAAAGACCAAGAAGTGTTCATTACTTATAGCTAATTTATCATTATTTTATTGTTGAAAAGTCTAACGCGACCGACCAAAGTTATGGCTTTATCAATATATATATATATATATATATATATATATATATATATATTATCCTCTTTATCTCGGTGTTGTTTTTGGTTTTTAATTAAAAAAAGTTATGGGTGTTTAATATATGCTTATTTAACTTTTCAAAAGTAGATTTCGTGAAAAAAGCTACTTTTTGCGAAAAATCACCAAAGTTAGGGATTTGGGGACTTTTTAACTTTTACACAAAATTCACCAACAGTGAAAATTTTCCAATTAAATTATTTTTTATATTTCCAAGTCACCAATAAGTTAAAATAAGTGAAAATGACTTATTAACAAAAATAAGTTACACATCATTTATAGGTAAAAAAGCTATAAGTGACTTATTTTAAGCACGTTTTTTCTCATTGTTTCTTAAAAACAGCTTATTTTGAGAAACTTTTTTTCTCATTATAAAAGCAATTTTTTGACTACAAAATCCGATGTCAAGCGCGCCCTTAGTCAAGAAATTTCCATGGAAAATACAAGTATCGCCAAACACTCAATAAAAGAATAGAGGGAAAATAATTTCCAGGAAAATATTTTCCGCCCAAACAAACAGAGCCTAAATGGCTAAATCATACCCAATTACTCATTACCCACAGACCACAATCAAAGCCCCGATTCCATGGTTGGCAAAAATATTAATGAAAAATAAATGTTCTTGTTTCATCAGTTTATAAACCTTTCTAAAAAGAAAAAAAAAAACTTGATACCATTTTGAGAATAGGACAAAACAAAAACCCTATAAATAAATTTCAGCCAACATATTTAATTCAAACTAAACAAACGAAAATAAAAATATTTAGACATTTTGCAAAAGCTGTTGGATAGTTAATTTGTTGTCTCATTGTTAACAGTAATGGGATTGGCTTGTGAGGAGAGAGGGTGAGGAGAAAGAGGGAGAAAAGGTTGACAAGGAAAGGGAAAAGAATAGATCTGATCCAATGGTCCAGAAAGTTTCATTTTATGCTACAATAAAAATCTTTATTGGAGCCCCCCTTTTTCCGGAAAACATGGCATATTAAGTATAATTACATTCCTTGCTTTCACCTGATGTTCAGAAAACAAAACATGCGCGCGGGCGCACACACAGAACAATTTAAAAACTAGCACTAACATCAGGTACATGCACGTGAAGATGCATATAGTACCAGAAAAGAATACACACAAACGAAAAGTCGCATCATGATTTAAAACACAAACGTAAAACATAAAATCCATTTAGTAAGAAAAGTACTCATCTACATGAAATGTAATCTATAATTCTATATACACAAACATTAACCAGTTACCTCTTGGGCATGTTCAGAGCAATTGAAAACATATGAATCATGTGCTTCTCTGTAAACATTAGCCCATCCATCTCTTGAAAGAGCAAACACAAAGATCATGATTTGATCATTCATTTCCACCTTCTACTTGTCGTAATTTCACATCATTAACTGCTTTTCTTATATCTACATCAAACGCGCAATTAAAAAGGCGATGGAAACCAAATGAATATAAGATAACTCAGACGTGTAACATAGAAGAAGAACAAATACATAACAGCATTGCAAGGCGGAGAAATGCTATTCAAATGACGTAATATCATAACATCCCCATAAAATACTGAGTTGTAAATGACAGCAGTCTTTTAAAATACCGAGTAGTAAATATATAATAGGCGTGGAACGATCAACAAACGTTAAGACTCCTCCTCACTTGTGACAGGGAAAAGGCCGTCAAGTGGATCTGCCTAATACCGTAATACCATAACAGGAGTAAATATTGGGTTGTCCTGGTCCACTCTACAGAGGCCAACTAAATTAAACCCTATAAAATATTTGAAAACCCTCGAGGAGGCCATCCTTAAATTGAAACTTTGAATTTTTATAGGGTTGGACCACTAATTTCGTGGATGGCACCCCTCTAATATGTTCTCCCATATTATAGAAGGAAAGTACTTTTTAGAAACCACGGGCTAGTCAATATATAATCGATCGATGTAGGATAATCAACAAACACTAACAACACCATTAACTGTTTATACAGAGGTTCTCTAGGAACAATGTTGCATGAGTATATACAGAAATATCACCCCCAAAAATGCATTGGGCAACGAAACAGTAATCCGCAGCCCATTATAACAGAGAAATATATGACTGTTTAATGTATGAGTTTCTTTACACTAGTTAAGTATCTAGCCTATTCTTAGGGGAACAGTGAAGGGCACTGCAAAACAAATAATTATATGTAACAAAACTACTGCGAAAGAGGATTATGTCCATTAGATCAAGAAAGGACTAGCAAAACTTCAGCAGGTATGTAACTGCATTTCATTCATGGACAATATGATGTAGGTAAAAATATTTAAACTGGTATAACATGAAATGTTAACACTAAAGCAACACGAAGAAGCCACAAGAGTCCAAAACTAGGACACAAAGAAAATAGAAATACGATCAATCAATGAAGTTTTATTAAATGTGTACATGGTGACAGATATTGTTACAATAGTTTCTTTCTCCCATTTCCTAGTCTGGAGATATGTTAACTTACAATTAATAGTAAGAACATGGCTGATTCGTCGAATTGAACCTTGAATTCATGGAGATGAAAGCCAAGGATTTGGGGACACATATGTATACCCCTGAAAATGCTCGCCTGTTGTGGGCGTGCCAGCTGGTGAGTCATCTGGAGGCATGGCTGTCCAACATTTGTCAAAATTGGCTATGCACTCTTTTCCACTCACATCTGGCTTGAACTTGGGAAAAAATTCTCTATTCTCCAACTTTTTCCAGTTGATAGACTTAAACCATTTATGGTTTTTGATTTCATCTGCTCCTGAGGGCCCATAGCCTAACCTATTTGACGGTTCCTTCTGCAGCAGCTGATACAATATACCGGAAATTAGCATCAGATATGAGTTCCAAATTAGAAATTAGAAGAATGGAGAAAAACTGATATAACTTATACAAATAGACTTACGCCTTTGAGCAAAGTATGGGCTTCAGTGCTTACACGAGGTGGAAGCTTAATCTTCTCCTTTATGATCTTCTCCTGAAGTTTCTTTCTATTTGCATGAGTGTAAGGAGGCTGCAAGTTGAAGTAATATTAAGAGCCAGAAACCCATACATAGAAAGCCGTACTATGGAAACTAGTTTGCTAGAAAAAAAACGGATAAGTCAAAATCTTGTTACGACTTTTAAATTTCTTCCAATAAGTAGAAATTAAGCATTTTATAGTTTACAAAGTAAACATATTTTAATGGTTTACAAGGCTTAAGATGCATAACCTGGCCACTAAGCATTTCATACAAAAGTATCCCAACACTCCACCAATCTGCCTCTTTATTATGACCTTTCGATAATAGTATTTCTGGAGCCATGTACTCAGTGGTACCGCACATAGAGTTCGATCTACTTGATTCGTCCATTTCTTTTGCAAGTCCAAAATCAGTTAACATTACCTACACAAATAAATAAATAAAGAAATTAAGCATAACCACAACAGCTATATAAGTGTTAATCTCCATTTCAATTTACATGTTTCTTACGGGGAATTAGAATATTTAAGGGGACATCCACAATTTTATTGTCTTTTTGATATGACCTTTTGTGGGGCCAAGGGGTTACTAAACTATATTTGATAAGTGTATACTCAAATTCAGACATCCAGAAAAGAAAATTTGATGCTTATATTATGGAATGGAGGAAGTAATAAGTAATAAGAAAAGGACAATTACAGACATGTCCCTCAGAGTCCATGAGAATGTTTTCAGGCTTAAGATCTCGATGGACAATTCCACACATGTGAAGGTGAGAAACAGCACATACTATCTCAGCAGTATAAACCTTTGCCTGATCCTCGCTGTTAAAAACATAACCAAAAGATGGAATTTTAACAGAGAAATAGAAAATGCAAGAACTTATCTGTCAAGGTAAATGATCATGGTACCTGAATATTCCATGTCGATATAAATGGTAAAAGAGATGACCTCCATTTATAAAATCCAGAATCAGATACAACTTCGACTTCGTCTGTAAACAGTAGAAAAAGACAGAAATCACAAGGGAACAAGTTACCACCACAAAGATTATGAACCAGTAATATTTTAAATGTTAAGATGGTTGGACCGTAATATATGAAACAGTGCAGAATATATGCATAAGACTGACTACACTTGAATTTGTTCTTCTGGGCCGCCTCATATTTTTAGGATTTAACATCAATGGGGATTCTAAAGATATAAGACTTGTAACAAACTAACATAGTTATCCTAAAGCAAGCATAAACATTAACCATACATGCGATGAGCATATTTTCTGTCTAATTTAACGGTGTAATTTGTAAAATTCAAAAACTTGCTTTTAAAACTATTTATGTTTGCGATGTACATCGCTTCACGTCCTAAACTATTACATGGACGCGGATTGCGGGCTTTGATGCAATCCAACAAAGAACGGGTACAAACAAGCAAATTGCAAAGTGAACTATCCTTCTAGCACTATATTGTACTGGTAACAAAATATAAAATATTAAGCCTAAAATATAGTACCTGAAAAGAATATCGGAGCTGAACAACAAAGGGATGAACAACTTTGGTGAGTATATCCCTTTCAGCTTTCATATAATCCACATGATTATTCTTTATAATAGTCTCTTTTCTCATCACCTTCATCGCAAATATCCCGTCTCCATCACCCCCAATCTCACCCCCATTTCTCTCTCTCTTCCTCACCTGAAACACCTTTCCAAATGCACCTTTCCCCACAACCCTCAGTATATCAAAATTCCCGGGCCCAATCTTATCCTTCCCCTTTTCTACCTCAATATCAGCTATAATATCCTGAATTTCATCTTCTTCCGAGCTTCCTGTAGCATGATTAAATTATGAGGCAGTATCTAATTTATTCATTCCATTTCACCAGACATAAACTTAAAACATATCTTAGAGAAGGAATAAACCCCAAACTGCTACACGAACACTTTCATAGTTTCCAAAAGATCAATTCCTTGGCCATGTGCTAATGACATGTTATCAATATATAGGTACTCCAGCACTTGGGCAGTGAAAGATATCATAAACGTATTATTATGCACACACAAGTGAAGAAAGTCTCGAATAACAAAATCATAAGAACAAGCCCTACATGAAAAGAAAACTGTAAAATCATAGAAATTGTCAGGTAGGTGATTGTAAAATCTTTGTAAAGGAATATTTGTACGTATGCAATTACTCTAACCATCATGGCATAATATATCTACTAACTAAGAAGACAAGGCGAGTTTTAAAATCTTCAAAAAACTCAATTAGTAACATGACAATATGGCATAAGCAAAAGTTCTTTTTTCAAGCAACACTCGAAATATTTTATTATTGCTCTGAAAAATCCTCACATGTGGCTTTTATAAAATGGAACTCTGGTAGATGCTAAGGGGTTACAGAGTTTTCTATATGCCACAACTTTTGCACATTTAAGGCTAGTTTATCGAACACCCAAAAGCTCTCTCTTTGAACTTCTATTTCAAGCATTATAAATTTGTTGGCATACTCGGAAAAAGTATATACTTATTTCTATTTTCGAGAAGTGTACAATTCTTATGACTTATAAGCATCTTCCATTCACACGTCCCTCAAAAAACTCATATATTTACATGTATACAAATACTATAACAAGCATGGAAACTACAAACAAACCACTCAATGCGAACTCTAACACCCCCTCTTGTAATTAGGTATGTCAAAAAGCCATCATTTGGATACAATCAACAGGTGGAATAGAATTCAACATGTCTTTCCCTCCATTATAGTGATTAGAGCCAGGAAATGAACATGGTGGTGATATAAAGGGACGACGGCTCCTCTATTTTGACAAAAAATGTTTTTTTTACAGTCTATTTAAGCTATCTTCCTATTATAAAAGTATGACACATGAACTTTGGTTCCTACAACGATCCTATCCTCTTTCTACCATTAATTAGAGCTAATACACCATCCCATAGTAAAAACTATTCCCTCCATCCTAAAAAATGGTTCACCATGGAAAAATTAGGGCTCTTTAAGAATGCAAATTTTTTATTAACCAAAATGTCAAAATAACCCATTTCGAAACTAGTGGATCGTTTTTACGGGATGGAGGGAGTAATATATGGGCAGCGCTCATGAAACACTACATTAAACAAGACAACATAAAAGCATTAAAAAAACACTGCTCCCAATAGTGCTATGTTAAGCCCGCGACTTAGCTGGTCGGACAGGACTTTCAACGCCTTTTTATTGTGTTCTTAATTTAGTGTAGTGTCTCATGATCGCTCTCCTATAAATATATTATTAAAAAATTGTTTACAAACAACAAACTTTATGAGAGATAAATATGAGAATGAATTTCGGTTCCTCCAACTATCGTATCCTTTTTCTCCCACTGATTATAGCTAATACATCAACCCCTGGAATAATTATTATGTGGATCTACTCTTTACACAAAACATACATAACCAAAACAATGTTATTAATGTGGTTCTTTGCTCAAAACAATGTTCTTCAAACAAATTTCTCTCTCTCTCTCGTTTCTTACATGCTGTTATTTTCAGTCCGCAGAACGTTAAATAGGCACCAAACTCGGCTGAGGTGCCAAATTGCTGGGAACATCATGTATATAACTATAAAATCAAAAGAATATAACCGATGTTTGCCAAACAACAAACTTAAACAGAGATATAAATAATAAATAGGGGTAGCGAGAGCCGGTGCCTCTTATGTGTTTAAACTCCAATTGATGATCCGTCTTTGACAAAAATACTAAATAAGTGTGTTTTTTATATCTTCCCAGAGAAATTTCTCTCTCCCTCTTATCCTCTTTCTTCCTATCAATGATTCTATCACAATCCAAAAAGGCAAAAAACCTTCCCATTTACCTCGTTCGATCACTCGATGAACCCTAACTCAACCTTAAATAGTCGTATCTTTAACATGGGAATTGAGGGGGAGTGACATCGAAGAATTCTAAACTATTGTAACTAGATTGTCAAACGACTAGTTTAAAAGTTAATCATATAATACAGAGACACTCGAGTAGGAGTTTCTGAGCGACCCAGTGGATGAACTAGGTGTAGGCTAAAAGGGACTACAGCACCGTCCATATCGTGAAAACCCCGAAACTTTTCCATGTGTTTTGCTGAAAAAATTGGCGTTTATAGCCTTACAGCACCCTTCGTAATTACAAAATAGTATATACATAAAATTCAGCCCCACCCACCTCCAAATCCTTGTTCCGCCACTGAGGCGACCACTACCTTAATGACTTTGTACTATCATTATTATTGTTTTATTTATCGCCTTGAAATCTGTTCGACGGGCACCTGAACTCTCTATCCCTGCTTGTAACATGCAATAATAATGAGCATGTTCTATTTAAAAAAAAAATAGTTCTGCCGTACATCAATGCCATAAATTTTTGCAACTAATCATTTTAACAACCTTCCGTACTTCCATCTAGAGCAATGATATTTACACTTCTTATCTGCACTCTATAAACAAATGAAAAAGAAATTTTACATTCTTGATCCCAAAGATTTTTAATCAATTGCATAAATAACAATCCACAACCAATGAAAAAATTGCCACATCATGGAGTGCAAATAGAGAAGTGCAAATATTAACAGCACCGATCATTTCTTTACTTTTTTGAGAAATGAAGTGATTGTTGCACTTAATATTTACACTCCCTATTTGCACTTCAGTGACAGTTTTCCTATTGGTCGTAGATGGTTATCTATGCAATTGATTAATAAACGTAGGAACCAAAACTGTAAAATTACATTTCACTTGTTCATCGAGTGCAAATAAGGAGTGCAAATATCATTGCTCACTTCTTTTACCTACAAATACCTAAAGATATAATAACAAACTACAACCACATCAAGCTAAACATCCCGCTCAACAAAATTAACACGAAAACCTCACTTTTTCAACTTTAGCTACTCATTTTGCAAGGCTCTTTATCAAGATAGCTATCATAATGAAATACTATAATTTTATTCTTTTACTATTTCTAAATTAATAAGATTTAGGAGGGAAAAAGGAGTAAAGAGGAAATAGAATAAGTGAACTCATCAATAAAGTACATAGCTAGCCAACTTGGTTTTCTTATTTAAGCTAGCAAATGTATGTGGCTAACAATTTACGTACCTGACTAGCACTTTTAACAATCTAGGTACTAATCTATATGTTTTGTCACAATTGAGGACCTGATGTTAAACAAAATGACGGAATTGCACTCACGTTCTCTCACCTATCACATAGTGAGTGTAATTCTGTCGACGTCTGTCAAAAATAGATCCCAAAATGTGATACATAATGACTGCAATTTCGTCAATTTATACTGTTAGGTCCTTAATTTGGCGAAAATTGGTAGATTAGTACATAAATTGTTAAAAGTGATATAGTACCTAAATTGTTAACAACAGTACACCAAACGTATTTTTTCCGTGAAACTAACACTAGCTAATTTTGGCTGGCATATGACTAGCCTGATGAAGCATCGATTTTAAGACAAAGTCAATAAAATTTAGCTAAAAGTTATGAATAACTATCCTAATGTGCTTGCTTGATACAGCTAACCAACTCTCTATAGTTATTTACACTTTCAATACCATTAATCAGAATACTAATTACAATCACATACCAATATTTCTATATGTAACAGATGAAGGACAAAACGTCACTATATCTCTAATAAGATGAGAAATAACAGGCGAATTACATTTTGGTACACCAACGTCTGCGCTTTTCTCGATTTTGTACACCAATGTTTCAAAATTACCATCTACAACCAATAATTGCACATCATAGAGTGTAAATATTAATTGCAACAATCATTTCTCTACTTTCTAACCTGCATATACAGCTGTACAAAACAGTTGTAACTAACTCTCGTTATTTACACTTTCAGTACCATTAATCAGAATACTAACAAGCAGCTAATTACAATCAAGTACCAACATTAATACACCAACAGATGCACTTTTTTCGATTTTATACACCAACGTTTCAAAATTCCGATTTAGTACACCAACGTCGCATGTTTTCAAAATGTTATCAAAACTACGTAATTGAAAAGGAAATTTTACATCCTTAGTCCCTCAACTTTTTAATCAATTGCATAGATAACCACCTACAACTAATAGATATAAATATTAAGCGCAACAATCATTTCTCTACTTTTAAACCTACATATAATTAAACATATAATCAAAAAAACGATAAAAATGCTAAATAACAACCAACCTTCGAGAGTTGTATCATTGAATGTGAGCGAGGTGGAACCATTGTATCTCGGAGACGGACCGACGAACGAGTGAGACCGATTATGTATCACCTCGACACTCTCGATCGAAGACGAAGATTTTTTATTAGGGTTAGGGTTTGGACCAAACGTATCGGAGAAACCAAACACCTCTTCGTTTTCTTCATCTTCTTCGATTCTTGGTTGTTTAATAGTATTATTATTAGTAGCAGAAAAAGAAGAAGAAGAAGATTCAGATTCAGATTCAGATTCAGATTGTGGAATTGTGAGTTTGCTTAGCTTGTTTGTGAGTTTAAACTGTTGTAGCGTCTTTTCTAGTCCTTTACTCACCATTTTTATATAAATATCTCTGTGGTTATGTATATGAGTACATGTATTTACGTATAGAGAGAGAAATTAATTTAGGGTCACATTGTTTTGTTTTACTACTTTTAAAAAGGGATAGAGGGCGGATTAATTAACTTCAAAAAATCTGTAAAAACGCTCAAACCGTAGATTTTTTCTACGGTTTACAGTGATCAACTGTAAACCGTAGATTTAATCTACGGTTTGTATTAATTAATACAAACCGTAGATTAAATCTACGGTTTACAGTTGATCACTGTAAACCGTAGAAAAAATCTACGGTTTGCAGCTTTTTTTTGCTTAAAAAAAAAAAAAAAAAACTGAGAATTAAAATTAAAAAACTGAATAATTTTTTCAAAATAAATATGATTTTTTTAATAAAAAAACTAAATGCCTTATTTTTAAAATTTTACATAAAATAAATTACCAATATTCTAATAATCTATCAAAATAAACACAAATTTTACACAAATTTACACAAATAAAGTTGATTTGATAAATTTTATGTTTGATATTTATTGTATAAGTTCAAAATTTTACATGTTATATTTTTGTCAAGTGTATAAGTTGATATTTATTGAATCATTAACTAAATCGTCATTTTTTGTGAAGTACCTTCGGTTTGTTTTTAACACTTGTGTAACGCAATATGAAACATTAAATAAGTCGTCAATTTGGTGTCAATCATCAATTTTGTTGAATGAAACAATCATAAATTATATAAATTTCGTAAAAAAAATTAACTTAATATGCGAACATGAATATGAACTTTTAAATTTCATGAAACAAATTTATTAAACAAAATTTACAACAAAATTTCATAGAACTAAATTTCATAGAACAAATTTATTAAACATTTGTTTACATCATATAAATTTACAACAACTTGGAAAAAATAGTAATTTACATCGAATTAAAAATAAAAAACTGATTATGGACTTAAATCTATAGCTTGATCTTCATTTGCTTTTTTCTTTCCCGATTTCTTTTCGAGCGCCATATATAACTTGAAATTAGGTCGAAAAAGTTCCTTCCATGGCGCAGCTGTCTCAGTGCGTGTTTGTTCCCACCGTGCTATAATTCCTGGCATTGGGAAGATCCCTTCTTATTTAGGAATAACCTGAGCATAGTGACAACTGTTGACGAACACCATTACAGTCGGGATGTAATGTGTTGTTCCCCGAGGCGGACCAGTATAAAGAGGTAAAAAAGTGGAGTTCCACACGTTTACCTCTCCATTTTGATTTTCCCATAAGGACAACAATACAATTGGCATATTGTAATGAGAAGCAATTAAAAAACCATAGGACGGAAATCTCATCCATTTCTCAGCAGGTGCGGGATTTGTAGCATGATAAAAATTTAAACTTGATAAAATGTAATCATACCGGTAAGATTCAAAGTCAATATTCTCAAACAGCTCATAATAAACACCTTTCATTTGCTGCAGCTCTTGAAACAATTCACATCTTACCGCGTACCAATCATCTTCCCCATTCTGTTTACCCGTCGCATTTGCAAGTACCCGGAACCCACAGTTACCATCCCCACGCACATCATAAACCGTTTCGATGTAACTATGTAACATGAACCATATTTGGTCACTGTACAGGAAGGTTGGCCTAGTGGGTTTAGGGTTCTGGTTTCGCGGCCTCCTAGTTGGGTTTACCCTTACCTCCGGTGTTTCATCAGCCTTGCCTTTGCCCTTGTCCCTACTAGCACCAGCACCATGTTCCTCCTCCACATACTCCCATCCCGACTTATCCCTCTTACTAGATTTGTCGCCTTTTCTAGGTCTCCCCCTATTTACTCTCACTTCGGGGTCACTGACGGATGTTCTGGCTGGGACGGTTATCTCTCGGAGTTGTGTTTTCATACGCCGTTTTTCAACATTACTTTTCCTAGCATAAACACTTTTAAACTCTTCCAGATCACCCTCTACCCCATAATCATCGGTGTTCCCATTATCATCAATTACGTCTAATTTTTTCCAGAATGGATGAATATATTCTAGAGGAAGAGGCTTCCCGAATAGAATATGTTCACTCATAATATGATGACAAGGTAAACCGTGAGACAATTTGAAACCGCAAGAACAATTCTCATCAGCCTGGCCATCACATTTTTTATGTTCTTGAAATAATAAATCAAAGGCATAGTGTGTGATATACGACCTAAGATTTATAAATAGAGGTGTTCGTTCAGAATGTGGAAAATAAGACTTGCATTTATCCAACTTCATCTTAATATCCTCAAACTGTTTTTCTAGAATTCTATTCACCTCTACCCAAACAGTTTCAAGCGTGCCAGTATTTGTGGAAAGGGATCTTTTCAGCTTAGCATGTTGTTGTTCGGCTCGATTGCTAGTTCTGTTACCTAGATGTGTTGTGTGGTTGGTATAGCATGCAACAAACTTTTCAGCATAATCATTTAAAAGCTTGTCTACATACTTAATCACAGCAGGGTACGATTTGTAAGAGGAATTGAAATAAGTTCGGTTATGATTATACTCCTCTATCGACTCAGAATCAACCAATAAACCCCAATCATCTAGAAACGTTTGCCACTCCTCATCAGGGATCTTTTTACGGCAGTTTTTCAAAACATTTTTTGCAATATGAAAAGTGCACAAAATATGATGAGAATCGGGAAAAACAACGGACAAAGCATTTGATAAGGCCATTTCCCTGTCGGTTACAAAAACCCTAGGTAGTATACACCCCTCCAATGTAACTTTAAATTTTTCCAATGCCCATATATAACTTTCCTTTGTCTCGTCACTCATGAAAACAAAACCTAAACAATATGTTTGGTTCGTTGATGTCATTCCTACGACTTCTAGAAATGACATATTAAAACGGTTTGTTCTATATGTACAATCCATTAACAAGACATCAGGAAAAGCTTTGAACATCCTTATAGAATCGGGGTGTGCAAAAAACAAGTTCTCAAGGGAATGGGTTGATGGGTTCATATTATAGTAGAACGTGTAGCGATGGCTATCCAACAAATTAAACAGTTCCTGTATCGGGTTTCTACCATCTCGTTCTTTAAATTTCAGTCCGGCCAAAAAATTATGTATCGTTTTAGCGTTTGATACATTGTCAGGATTTCTATTTTTTATGGCCTCTAATATTGCACCAACTTTAAAACTACTTTGCCTTAAAGTTTTAACAATTTCTTTTTCATCTTGGGTTAAACGAGCACGTCGTGCTTGCCCTTGGAGGTAAGTTGGAGGTGGGTGGTTATGTTGTCCATTTTCTACGTGACACATCCATTCACCATTAACTACGTAACCTTTAATGAAAAATGGGCAATCTTTTTTCTTTGTACCTGATTTTACGGAAGATGGTTTCTTTTTTTCGTAAACCCCCGATTTATCACATACAATATCAACATACGGTGTTCTGCTCCCATCACCCCCTCCAGACCTACGAATCGTAAGAATGAAACCCCAATTTCCAGCCACATCAGCAAGATCAGCAAGCATTTCAGCCCTTGTTTCCCAAGTCAATTCATCGACTTCAAAGTGCTCCGAATAATCAGTTAGCTCATCGTTTGAGCCACTGGATGAATTCGCATTGTTGTTGTTATTCCATTGGTTGTTGTCATAACCATAGTTGTAATTCATTTTGGAAAAGTGTTTGTTTGTATATTTTATTGGGGAGGAATGAGGATTTTTTTAGAGATTTCCGAAATGTGTTTGTGTTTGATTTTATGGTTTGTTAGAATTGGCAAAATTGAGTCATATTTATAGTCTAAGTTTACACTACAAACCGTAGATTACTTTTACGGTTTGTAGTGAATTTTTGGTGTAGTCATTTCCAAACTTTAATAATGCATTGAGTAGTCATTTTCGGATAGGGTTGTCAAATCATAATAATTCAAAAGTGATAAGGTGTTGTCGGAATTATTTTGATAGAAATGGTATCCAATGTAATTTACACTACAAACCGTAGATTACTTTTACGGGTTGTAGTGTTTTTTTTGGTGTAGTCATTTCCAAACTTTAATAATGCATTGAGTAGTCATTTTCGGATAGGGTTGTCAACTCATAATAATTCAAAAGTAATAAAGTGTTGTCGGATGCATTTGATGGATATGGTATCCAATGTAATTTACACTACAAACCGTAGATTACTTTTACGGTTTGTAGTTTTTTTTTTTTTACGTTGTTTACGGTGATTCAGTGCAAAAAGTACATTCGTAAAACGTCGCTGCTCAAATCAGGGGTGCAAACCGTACATTACTTTTACGGTTTGCACAAAATACATGCAAACCGTACATTTAATGTACGGTTTGTATGAAATCTGTACAAACCGTACATTAAATGTACGGTTTGTATGTAAATTTCAGAATATTTAGGGTTTTTTAGGGTTTAGGGTTTAGGGTTTGTAATTTAGGGTTTAGGGTTTGATATTTAGGGTTTAGGGTTTAGGGTTTGTAAGGGTTTAGGGTTTAGGGTTCAGGGTTTAGGGTTTAGGGTTTACGGTTTGTAATTTAGGGTTTAGGGTTTAGGGTTTACGGTTTGTAATTTAGGGTTTAGGGTTTAGGGTTTACGGTTTGTAATTTAGGGTTTAGGGTTTAGGGTTTAGGGTTTGTAATTTAGGGTTTAGGGTTTATTGTTTCTAATTTAGGGTTTAGGGTTTGTAATTTAGGGTTTTTAATTTAGGGTTTAGGGTTTGTAATTTAGGGTTTAGGGTTTAGGGTTTGTAATTTAGGGTTTAGGGTTTAGGGTTTGTAATTTAGGGTTTAGGGTTTAGGGTTTAGGGTTTACGGTTTGTAAAAACTCAATATTGGTCCTATCAAATTAAACATACAAACATACAAATCAAACATACGAATCAAATTAAGTTTACGAAATTATAACGTACAAATAAAACATAGAAATCAAATACAAAAACAGTGCATTTATTTTTTTTTGTAACGACTAAATGTTTTAAAGTTCGACATAGGGAGCATCTTTCCCGCCGATGTTAATCTATCCGATGACGGCTCAGCAGACTCTTCGATTTCGTTTAGCTCCGTACGTCGTCTTTGTCGCTGCTGCGATTCTGGATGCGGCGCACGCTCGTGGGATGTAATCGTCAACCCCCGACTCCAACTGTCGGTGGAATGATGACTAGGATGATGCTCGTACAAACCAAATGATTGTCTATGATGATCGAACGGAACATCGGTCTGAACGTACTCCGACCCAGCAAAAGAAGAACGACGACGATGACTGCTTGAACTCGGACCCGGACCCTGATCTGTAGTCGGGTGTCGACCTCCAATCGATCTTCTACCCCCACTACTAGATTCGCCTCTTTCGTCGGGACGCCGACAACTTGAAGCCCTAGTGTAAGTTCGTGGGTCGTAACGTAGGTCGTCATCACCATCGTCGTCGTCGTCGTCGTCGTCGTCATCCTCCTCCGACTGTTCATCAGCTGACCCATACGGATTCATACCCATTTCAGCGAACTCCTTACGTAGTAAGTCCACGTCCGTTCTCATTTTCGCCCGTTTGAACGATTTGAAACTGCGGCGCAACATCGCTTTCTGTAAAAAAAAAACAATAAAAAACGATTTATTAGTATTGAAATATACATAAAAAGAAGTAACGATTTATTAGTAAAAAACGATTTAGTAGTTACCATTTTATTGAAGACACCCGTATTCTCCCGGAAACCGTGAGGGGGCGGGGCAAGTTCAGGTGGGTTTATGAAGATGCGGGTCCGCTCTCTATACCATTTCATGTAACCCGGTGACGTCCCCGTGCCATATTCGCCGTTAATAAGACGGGTGTGGCGGTCATTCCACACGGCTATAAATTCTCCGGTTAGTAAAGGCCAGTCGTGTTTTTGCCCAGTCCCATATCTTCTATCCTTGCCGTGACCCTGTCTTGGTTTCCAAATATACGTAGGGACCCCCTGCACAAAACCGAACTGCCTCATGAACCTGTCCGCGGGGTGGTACTCAATCTTCTCATTACAAATGAGAGGCACAGAACAATGCCACATATACCGGCCCCGCGTGCAGTATTCCGGATACTGATTGAGATCCCCGTAAGGTTGCCACACTATCTGTAATCATCAAATTAGAATATATAAACAATGGTTTAAAAATAGACGAGTAATAAATTCTGCGAAGATAAGACCAATGCAAACATATACAACATATAATACGTAAGTTACATGTAATACGAAAATTAAAATTTACCTGTTCAGGCGACATATTGTCAAACTGGTCACGTATGTGGACCACATTATGTCCGTAGACATATGGCGTAAGGTTAGTTTGCCGCCACATCTTCCATCTATAATATACAAACAAAAACCGATAAACAATAAATATAACCGGCAGCTAAGTAAATGATAGATGACACAATAATATAAAAAAGCAAATCCAATTCAAAAACTAAATAAATATCATACCTGTAACCGAGGGGGAACCTAGGCCAGCCCTCCGGTGGCTCGACATCTTCCGGCAGCTCTTCACACGGTCTAACCGGCAGTAGTCTGGTAATCGCCCACATATCCAGAAACATCACCGCCCCGCTTACTCCGGTTGTCTTACAACGTACCACCCTGCATAGATTAGCCTCTAACCAGGCCAGAAGAGCTGATCCCCAACTATACTCAGCACATGTGTCAAAATCCTCCAGAAATGGCAGAGGCCAGAGTGGAATCTGATCACTGCTCTTATCCGAAAATACATGTGCAGCCAGTAATAATAGCATGGCAGCCCTAGACTGATATAGTAAACGCTCCTCACTAGGGTTGGGGGGTAATTGACCGAAGGTCTGTAACATCCAATCAAGTCTAACTGTCAGACAGTTTAGATCGACTTGATTGTCAGCCGGCCTAACACCCAACAAACTCTCCATCATAGCCAACCTGCTCGCCTTCGTGTCATTCCGCTCCGACCGGGTCACAGCAAGACCATCCACCCTCAGACCGAGCATAATCTCTACATCCTGTAAAGATATCCCCAACTCTCCCCCGACAAAATGGAACGTGTGTGACTCATCACGCCACCTATCAACTAAGGCTGTAATCAACCCTCGGTCTACGGTATAATTACCTATACTGTAAATACCGTAAAAACCAGCCCTAATGATATTTTGAACTACCCTTTCAGGCGTCGGTATCTGCCAACTATAATTATAAACCCTAATCTTATTGGCATCTCCTCTACCCGCTTCTCTGCCAGCATCCCAAGTCTGACTAGAAATGTGACCAGTCTGTCGTAAAATACCCAACCTCCCTTTAATCTGTGGACCTGGGTCTGTCATCCTAACTATGATAACCAAATATAACTCAATTAATGATAACCAAAAAAATGATAACATAACCAATTAATGATAACCAAACAATGATAACTCAATCATAACAAATTAATGATAACCAAACAATGATAACTCAATTATAACCAATTAATCATAACCAAACAATGATAACTCAATGATAACCAATTAATGATAACCAAACAATGATAACTCAATCATAACAAATTAATGATAACCAAACAATGATAACTCAATTATAACCAATTAATGATAACCAAACAATGATAACTCAATTATAACCAATTAATCATAACCAAACACACATTTTTTCATAAACCAAACAATAATAATTTAATTTTTTAATCATAACCAAACACACATTTTTTCATAAACCAAACTATAATAATTTAATTTTTTAATCATAACCAAACACACATTTTTTCATAAACCAAACAATAATAATTCAATTTTTTAATCATAACCAAACACATTTAATCATAACCAAACACATTTAATCATAAACCAAATAATAATAACTCAATTTTTTAATCATAACCAAACACACATTTTTTCATAAACCAAA
Source organism: Primula vulgaris (assembly GCA_963920805.1). NCBI lineage: Eukaryota > Viridiplantae > Streptophyta > Magnoliopsida > Ericales > Primulaceae > Primula > Primula vulgaris. The sequence goes on along the minus strand of OY987214.1, from coordinate 32,160,909 downwards.
CAATAATAATTCAATTTTTTAATCATAACCAAACACATTTAATCATAACCAAACACATTTAATCATAAACCAAATAATAATAACTCAATTTTTTAATCATAACCAAACACACATTTTTTCATAAACCAAACAATAATAATTCAATTTTTTAATCATAACCAAACACACATTTTTTCATAAACCAAACTATAATAATTTAATTTTTTAATCATAACCAAACACACATTTTTTCATAAACCAAACAATAATAATTTAATTTTTTAATCATAACCAAACACATTTAATCATAACCAAACACACATTTTTTCATAAACCAAACAATAATAATTCAATTTTTTAATCATAACCAAACACACATTTTTTCATAAACCAAACAATAATAATTCAATTTTTTAATCATAACCAAACACACATTTTTTCATAAACCAAACTATAATAATTTAATTTTTTAATCATAACCAAACACACATTTTTTCATAAACCAAACAATAATAATTCAATTTTTTAATCATAACCAAACACATTTAATCATAACCAAACACATTTAATCATAAACCAAATAATAATAACTCAATTTTTTAATCATAACCAAACACATTATCAACAATTCAAATTAACCAAAAAAATTAAAAAAACATGCAAAAATGGGCCAAATATCAACAATTAATAAAATTTCTATAATTAATATAAACAAACAACAAACAATTATATATAGCTAAGTGAATTATGGTTTTGCATATTTTATATATTTTTTCCTATTTTACAAATTAAAATTACAAAAAATAAAAAAACATGCAAAAATGGGCCAAATATCAACAATTAATAAAATTTCTATAATTAATATAAACAAACAACAAACAATGATATATAGCTAAGTGAATTATGAATTTGCATATTTTATATATTTTTTCCTATTTTACAAATTTAAATTACACAAAATACATAATAAATTAGAGAATAAAAGATATACCCTTGAATTATGGATAAGTTTGATTGATGATTTGGGGTTTTTTGTTAATAAATTTGATAGTTAATGTGGTTGATTGATTTGGGTGATTTTTTGGGTTGAAAATTGGGGGTTTTTGAGAGAAAGAGAGAGAGTGTAGAATAAAATTATATTTTTTTTAAAAAAAACGAAAGTTTCTGTTTTTTCCAGGGACTGTCTGTGTAATTTCGCGCAGGGACTGACTGTGTAATTTGGAAGCGCAGGGACTGACTGTGTAAATTTCAAAACTTGCCACAGACCGTAGATATAATCTACGGTCTGGATCAATCAACACAGACCGTAGATTAAATCTACGGTCTGTGTTCATTGATCCAGACCGTAGATTATATCTACGGTCTCTGCGTAAATTGAGAATTTTTGCTGTGTATTAAGTGCACCTCAAAGGGATATTCTCATGTTCCGTTTTTTTTATTTATAACAACTTTGGATTTTTATTTGAGGAAAATTTGGATTAGTTGCAACTCTTAATTTTTTATAAATTGTTTCAATTTTTTTTTTTGTAAATTGCGGCGGAAAATAGGATCGCGTTTCATACTTTTTCATACTTGGTGGGTTTGGTACCAGGGAATTCGGCGTGCGTCAGATAGCTATTAGTGCAGCGACGGCGAAAATAGATTATCATGAAAATGAAAAGGTCTGTCATGATCATAGCCGCGGAACCAGAACTAAATACGTAAAATTGGCAAAATTAATAAAATCGCATAATATTTTTTAAAATATAAAATCGGAAAATTCGGATTTTTGTATATTTTTTTACCCTCTTTTCTTGTTTTTTTTTTTACCTTGGTTTATTGAATAAAATATATTTGAATTTTATTTTTTTTCCTTTTCGCTCAATTTCAACTTTATTTTCAAACTCCAAAAAAAACCTAAAACAATTATGTCACGTGCAGTTATGTGTCGAAAGTTTCAGTATTTAAAAATTGACTAAAACATAAATAAAATAGAAATACAAAAGATACAAAAGTTAAATTTAATAAATGTAAAAAGATTAAGACGCGAAGGTAAAAAAATATTTTTAAAAAACCTAAAAAAACCAAACGTATATTAAATAATAGATATATACGAACAATTAAATATATATTACACAATTTCATTATATTCACTTCAATTAAAATACAAACCATAAAAAATTCTTTTATAAATTTTATTTGCATTCACCACTACCACTACAAAATAATGTTTGATTTAGTGAGAGTCAAAAGTTGTTACAAGCTTATCGCAAATTGACTAAACTGTCACAAAGCCGTCACAAATTGACTAAACTGTCACAAAGCCGTCACAAAAACCGTCGTTAATAAGCTCGTAACAAAAAATAGCGTCTAATCCCGTCGCTATTTGAATATTTTTTTGTAGTGTACTCTAATTATTATTTTTGTTTAATTTTTTTAAAAATGTGTGTTACGTGTCAACATGATCCAATTTTTTAAACTTATTTTTTAAACTTATTAAGGGGATCAAATGATTTCACCCATACCCCCTTAGTAAGATTCGAACTCTGTACCTCCTAGTTGAGCGTACGAGTTCTAGCCCACTAGGCTAGTCCTAGTGGGTTTACGTGTCAACATGATAAATTGGTGTAAAATGTCTTTTATAATCACTTGAATATATTAATTTTTTAAGTATTACTTATATATTATCAGCACATACAAAATTATGATATGCTATTGCACTAACAATATATAATTTTGGGATGTGTTGCCAAAAAAAATATTTAACTGGTTGCCAGAATCCCGTATATATAAATTATTATGAAAAACATTGATAAAAAAAAATTATTTTTCGAAATTATGGGGTTGCCGCGGCAACCCCCGTCATATGGGGGTGCCACCCCTGGCCAAGACAATCAACACACGGTTTGATACCGTTCGCATTTGATACATTTTGATTTTTTGTTGGTGAGTCCGTTTTCTCAGAATAGTGCAAAAAATTATAAATAGAAATGGAATGACTGCGGTTCTACTGAGTATGCACTTAACATGTTATGAATATGTTATTTAAAGAGACTAGCGACATAGTTTGTTAACCGTTTATATCAAACTCATATATAATAATTTTAGTTTACTCGATTTTATTAATGGAAAAAAGAAAGACTTCAGAAACTACTAGTTACGTTTCATTTTGTTATTATTCTATGATGTGCAAATTGAGAGACAAACATATAGTATGAAAAAAATTATAGAAAATTATTTCTTGGCAAATTATCGCGGAATCTTAGTATGACCAGGGTTGACATCACAACCCCGTAATTTTCAATAATTTAATTTTTTCTATAGTGTTTTTTCGAGTAATTTGTAAATAGAGCATTCCGCCAACCACTTAAAATTTATTTTCGACAACTCCTTTCAAAATTATATATTGTTTTTGTAATTATATACTACTATATTTAGTACATATCACTATATCAAAAGTAACAATTATAAAGCCTTAATTACTAAATTAGTCAAATCATTGTTTTAAAAGTTAGTCAAATTATTGTTACAAAATTTACAATAAAAAAATAAAACTCTCAAAATTAAGATTAAGCATTTTTTCATTATTTTTACAACAATTATATATGTAACAAAATCATGAACTTTTTAATTTAGAGAAAACAATAAAGTTAAAAAAAATCTTAAAAAAACTAACATTGATCAATATGTTGTTCATAAATTATCAAATTTGTCAAGAATAAATTATAAAATTCCATAAATATTTCTTTAAAATCTTTCCAATTTTAACGAATATAGACAAATATAATATTGTAACTTTATTTACAAGATATTTTAAAATTGAAGTAGTAAGTACTACTAAGTTTGGCTCTTAACATTCTCTTTATTAATTATATTTTTGAGGTGGTTTTTTCCTATTTTATATATATAAAAAAAGTAGGCAATTTTTTTTTACGGAGCCGACTCCTTAGCTAGCCTAAAAACTCGGTCAGATAGGTGACGGTCTAAAAATATATTTATTTTAAAAAAAAACACTACAAAAATGGGTGATTTTTTTTTGTGTAAGAGTGAGAATTTTCAACCAATCCTAATTTGAGGAAATTTGGACCGATGCTTTTTTGACAACACCAAAGTTATTGTTTTGGCCCCATTCCTGTATTTTTTTATATTGTAAAATGCTTGTTTATAAGAAAAAAAATATAAATATGTATATATCTATCTATTATAATAAGTGAAGGAAGAAAATGACGGTTAATTTTGAGCCTCTCAAAGTGCTTACACTTTTTTAGAAAAAACCTCCAAAACTTTTAATTACCCAATTCGGAAAATACTTTTAAAATTTGAAAAAAAAAACTTCCAAGAAAATGATTTAATTTTTAAACAAAAAAAATGACTCGATCACGGTAAGGGTACACAACTGTATTTACTAGTATATATATATATATATATACTAGCGCATTCCGCTCACGCGATGCGTGTTGCAACACGTGGGATATTGACAAAAATAAAAGTAAATGAACGAACTCAAATCGAAATGAAAATTGTTAATTTTGTATCTGAGATAGAAAAAGGAGATTCAGAGATTTGAGGAATAAAGAAGGCTGAATGGTGAAGAATATAAGAATAAATATAAATTTAAACTGAAAAAGAGCGAATGTTATTTGTCACGGGTTAAATCAGTTTTTTTTTTAACTTTTTTAATTAAAGAGCCGTTGGTATTTTTATAGTTTCTTAAAGTTTAAAAGGGCACTTTCATAATAAAATATATCAAGACTTCATAAAGGGGTGTTTATCTGTAATGACATAAATCTCGTAATATATTTTATTTTGAACATAATATTCAGATTTGGTATCATTTATTGTAATTATGCAGGTTAAAAAGAATTGTTAATTAATTTATTCTACATCTGTAATTAGTAAAATATAGTTATGATAAATTATTAATTAATTAGATTAGGTACATTAGTAATTATTAGAATAGAGTGAGGGTATTTTTAAAAAAATTGGATAAAATTTGATAGCATCAAATTTTCCTGAGTTTGCTTATATTAATAGTATGATTTATATACCGGTAGTTTATGTAAATAGCCGTTATGAGGTTTTTAAACAAATAATTATCTAAAACCACTTTAATTACACAAATTACAAATAAAACAAATACTACACACGTTATAAACTTATTATGAAACAAAAACTGATACAGGGTTAAAAACTTTAAAAAAAAAGTAATTGCTCTCCCTCCCCCTGTTTCAAATAAACACTATTATTATTCCTCTACCTCTCTCTTTGGTCTGTCTCTCTATTTTCTCTTTTCCATTTTTTTGTTCTATTTATGGAGTAATTTGTTTCGTGGATGGATTAGTTGGTTAATAAATTTACAAGTATTTATTCTCCGATTCGTCTTGCATCAGGTATTATAAATTTTCTTTAATATATAAATTTTTTGTTTCACATGTATCGCGTGGGCTGGACACCTAGTATATATATACCGGTAATAGTTACTCACGCGTTGCATGTGAGACGCCTAATGACATAAATATCGTAATATATTTTATTTTGAACATAATATTCTTAAGAGCTTTGTTAAGTGTAACATCGAAAACAAAAAAAACAATATTTTTTTTTGTATAAAACACAATGGTCATGTTGCCATATAGTGAATCAAATAAATTGTTATTATGTGAGACTTTTATTTTGATTAGGTGTATGTTAAGGGGGTGATTTAGGTGGGGTGATATGTTTTTTTTTTGTTTTTATGAAATTGAGTTTTTTTCCTGTGTTTGCGAAATCTGTTTTTTTTTTTACTGTTTTAAGTTTAATTACGGATGGGTAGTAAGGTAATTTATCTTTCTGTAAACAGTACTTTGAAAGTATGGTTTTCATTGAGATATATTCCAGACTACGGTCTGTAGTTTCATATTACGGTTCGTACTTTTAAAGTACGGTTCTTGGCCGATCGATCGGAGTTGACAGCCGATCGATCGGCCAAGGGTTCTGGAAAATATGTTGATTTTTAACACAAGAGCATTTTGGTGATTTTACAGTCAGACCGTAATTTTGACTTACAAACCGTAAATTTGACTTACGGTTTGACTTTTTCATAAACCGTAAGTCAAAATTACGGTTCGTAATTTTTTTTTACGGTTTGAACGTGAAAACATATATTTTGTAATGGAAAAATACAACGTCTCTCATTGTCTAGGGAGAGAGACATTGTCTAGAGAGAGAGAGAAATGAGGTACATGTGACAGGAATTAAGTTATGATAGTTTTTTTTTTGGAAAGTTAGTTATGAATTATGATAATCTTTTTTTTGGAAAGTAAGTTATGATAGTCTGCTTTTAAGTTTTATGTATATACTCCTAGTACATTAAAGAGATATTCTCATTACATCATTTCGTTTTTCAACAGCTTTAGGTTTTTATTTGAGGAAAATGTCACTTAATTGCAACTTTTAGACTTAACTTTTGAAAAACGGTTTCTCGTTAGCTAATGAGTGCATTCGAGCATCGTTTAAGTATTAAATTAATTTTGTAATTCAATTTACATTTGATACAAATATTACCATAACATTATTACATATATACCATATCATTATTGCATTACCAATTTTATACATTTAATATAACAAAGATATGGGAATTTTATAAATTAATTAATATATAAAACAATGTGTAACAAATACCATCCATCCTTAACATTGCCAGGCAAAATAATGTATGAATTAAAAAGATATAAATAGTTAGGCATTTTTTTTTAGTTGTAAAATGCTTGTTTATAAGAAAATAAATAAATATATGTATATGTCCAAAGGATAAGTTTGCAATTATCTTAATCACACACACAATATTGTAATAGGCCCGCAATGATAGGTCATGGTTATTGAAAAATGGATGATAAAACAAAGTCGACACCGGAGGTGAAGTGTAATCAATCAAAAAATGATATCAAGAATATATGCATACTAGCTCAATGATATGTCATTGGGGTGACAACACACAAAATAACCGGATAAATTGGTGTCATATCGTGCTTGACCCGTTACTAGTATTCGTGTCACTCCGTGTCTTTTTTTGTCATTTATGTTTCGTAGAACCAGTTGATTTATAGCTGGGTGTAATTCAGTAAGTAATAAAAATTTACAAAACTATATTTGTGGACTGTGAAAACCCAAGGGTGGTTATATTCAAAATAGATAGAAGAAAAAGGTAATGTTTAGTAGATGATATTGTTAGGCTTAAAAAAACCAATTTTGAATCTTTTAAAAGAATTGGTATATAGTATAGTGAGCAACGAAGTCAAATATAAAGAGCAAGTATAATTGAACATTTGAACTTGATCTTTAAAAAAAAACTACAAACTTTTTTAAAATCAAGTCTCACACTTTATACTCAATGCTATTTTTCTAACAATTTAATAACCATAAAACTTCAACCAAAATAACTAAAAATAATTATTCCAACAGAATATAACAACTAATTGCACAAGTCGCAAAATACGAGCAGCCTGGCGACAAATTGTCCCCAACTCCATTGGAAAACATGCATACATATATATCAAGCTCTACAAATAAGTGGAACAAATAGGCGCATTGTCAAAGTCTAGAAATGAGAGCTCTTAGTTCCCTTCTGAGAATATTTCCGGATGGTGATTTTGGTATTGACTGCGTAAAAACCACCTTCCTCACTTTCTTGTACGGCGAGACCTGTCGCACCAAGACCTAACCTTCATAAATTAACATGAAAATATTCTATATGCACATCCTGGAGGTATGATGTACATAGTGAAGGGTATTAATATACAAACTAATTTTCCCGCTAAACTTTTAAGTTCTAGCTTCTCATAACTTGTGTTCGAGAGATTGTGAAAAACATGCAGAGTTTGACTATTAACTTTTAAGCGAATAAGCGAGTTTAAATCACTTCACACAAAATGGCGCATGATATATTGTATTGATTGGAATTAATTTGGAGTACATATAGTTCTTTTTTTTTCAAATATTACTATATGGTTATGAAACGAATTGGTCGACTGGCCGTAGGTGAAGTTAGAAAAGTAAGAGCAAGCCTCTACCTAGTTTGTGATCAAGCATTAGAACTTCAAAGTGATTATCACATGCTACAAAAAAGTGTTCGTAAAATTAAAAAAATGCAATATTATAATAATGAAATGATTATTATGAAATACTTATTACTAATTTTATTAGAAATGATTAATTATATGCTACAAAAACCAAGTGTTGAGAATAAAAAATGCACAACAGTATCGTTATGAAATGAAAACAGACGCTGCACTTAGTTGAGAAATCAGAGATGTTGACAGTCTTAATTATTTCTCATCAATGTTAGATTTTCTGAATTTATTTCTTCATTCATGCTGTTACTTGGCTGGCCCATATGCAAATTTTATAGACAAAATTATATATTAAGAATTCCGGGTGAATTGGATATGAAAATGACCATATTTTTTTTTTGAAATCAAGCGTATATTGAAAAGGGACCAGAGTTGGGCAGTATATATAAGAAGCTAACTTAGGCAAATAACAAAATGAAACTATGTTAAGCAATACTAATTAATATCAAGAAAATTAGATTGGGGAACCTGTTTAGCAACGTAGTCCATAAGAGTGGCCTCCGTAAGCCGACTTCCTTTCCTCTTGATAACGAAAGCCACCGGGATCTCCCCAGCTTCATCATTCGCTACTCTGCAAAAGAAAAAAGTTAAAACTGATTAACCAATTTGAAAGTATGTACTGAAAAACAAATTAAAGACATGCATCCGTGATTCCGTTTAATATGGCTATTTCATAAAGTCAGTAAATGGACTAAGAAACACTTTTGGAATTCCCAAGGGGTTTTAGGTTACAGACAATTTCAGAAATATGTTTGGAAAACCTCAAATCTTTAATTTTCAATTTCCACGCGTCTACATTGATAATAGTTTTTAAGGAAAAACTCCATTCTACAAATTTTTGTTTTGCTTTGCTATAGCAAAAAAGTTCTTTTAGAGACACCAAATTTACGAGTTCATTTTAGCTAATATTTATATGAATGAAGAAAAGCCGAATAATAGGTGTTTTGGCTTTTCTTTTGGAGTTCAAACTGTGCTTTTGGTGATGGGTCTTTTCATAATTATTTGGAAAATGAAAGTCATTTAAAATTAGCTCAAACACATGATTATGCGCAATATGAGCAATCTTTTTTGGTTAGTCTATCTGAGCATGTTATTGCTCTTAAATAATTGCAATTAACATTTAACCTCATATCCTCTCTTGCAATTAACTTATAACTAAAAGTCAACTTACCCTGTGACAGCGGCGTCGGTAACATCCGGATGTGAAACCAACAGAGATTCTAACTCGGCCCGAGCAATCTGAAGAACAATTATAATAATGTTTAGAAAAACTCTACTTGCCAAGATAGAGCAAATTGGTGAAACAAAAATCGTGACATATTCATGGATATTATTCAGTAAAATTATAGACCTGAACGCCCTTATATTTGATCATTTCCTTTAAACGATCGCTTATATACAAATACCCTTCATCGTCGAAATACCCGATGTCTCCCGTATGTAGCCAACCATCTAGATCAATTGTCTGCGCCGTTGCCTCAGGATTCCTTAAGTACCCTTTATATACAAATAGTAAAAAGTATAATAAAAACAGTTTATTTAAAGGATAAATAATTAAATACTTATCAATGAAGCCAACGAGGGGATTATATACCTTTCATCGTGCCTGTCCCTCTCAATAAAATTTCACCATTTTCCCCGGGTGGCTTAAAAGAACCCGTAACAATATCTACAACTTTAGCTTCGGTGTTTGGTGACAAAAGCCCCGCTGAACTGTAGTTATGAATATTTTTCGTATTAAAGCCTCGTGCCCCGATAGCTGTCGACTCAGTCAGGCCATAACCCTAGAGCAAAAATATTCCAAAATTAATACATTGTTGTTGAGAATACTTGCAATAAATCATGGTAACTCTATGAGAAGCACGTTAAGAAAAGAAACATGCTTGGGTATACAATGCACAATAAGAAAAAAAACTGGACTTCTCCAACTCAGCCTAATTAATACTAATATCTCATTAATTAAAAAAATAAAATAATAAAAAAGAAAAAGGAATGATTATTACAACCGTATTTAATTAGTGACCAAATTGTTTGTTTATTCATTCAATTTTCTTTATTTAATAACATATCAAGCAACTCAATCTTTTAAAAATATTTGTTACTATTTCCTTTTCTAACATTACTAACCTGCTATACACACAAATTGCACACAACTCACAGACTCCATATGCAAATAAAATACATATTTATCCCTCCAAATATACATAAAATACAATCTATAATTTGATAAACTTAAATATAAATATACAACATAATAAAAATCCAATCAACTAAAAAATCAAATAAAAATATAGTAGAATTCTAATTGAGTATACCCTAAATTTAAATATTAATTAAAAAAATGTTAAATCTAAAAACTGAATCTACTAAAAACTCAAATAAAAATATATTAAAAACTTAGATGACTTTATCCTAAATTTAAATATTAATTAAAAATAAAAAAAATTGTTAAATTTAGTATTACTAATATATATACATGTATATTAAGAGTTTATGCTGATTAGTGACCGGACATACCATGTGTGCATGACATTTAAACGGATAGATCGAACTTTTAGATAAAAAATATGTGAGCAAAAACATTTGCCCAATAAAAATGTCATTGTATACCAAAACTAAGAGAGCACAGCTAGTAAAGGCGATATTTAGTTGCCAATTATTAGGAAGAAAACAAGTATGTACAGTACTTGGCTCATATTCTTCAATTTTTTTGCAAGATATCGTAATTCCACTTTAGTCTCACATAGATAATAACTTTGGATTTTTTTTCCCGTAACAATGTTGTTCGATTTGTTACCAAATCAATAGAGTAAACACAAAAAAAATATATATATATAAGTATGTACAGAAAACCTGAAAAAATTCAACATGCGGGAAAATCTCGACAAACTCCTCGATAACCTTGCTAGTCAATGGAGCGGCTCCGCACTGCACTTGTTTCATACTCTTGAAACTCTCTTTACCTATACTTTTCGCCTTCTCCGTCAAAGCCATCACCAAAGGCGGAGCGGTGTGGAAATGAGTCACTTTATACGTAACTATTGTTCTCACCATCTCACCCGCATCAAATTTTCTCATTACAACTATAGTACTGCCCAAAGTCAAAAGCCCCATAACGAAAAGTATGAGCCCGTAAACGTGAAACATAGGCAAAATTGCCAAATAAATATTTTTTGTAGTCTCATGGTCATATTGGAAAGCCTCGAACCGGACTAGAAGCTCGATAACGGATATAAAATTCTTATGAGTCAATACAACACCTGTTAAGTTATAAGAACGGTAAAGATATAATTTTCACCACTTAACTTATTCAAGCAAATAAATAAGGAAAACGATGGTTGTGACCGTCACCAATGTGTACACTTGATTAGGTCAACAATAATTTTGTTGTAAATATTGGAATAAATTACAAAAACGAGATTGCAAGATGAACATGTTAAATCTAGTATCGATAAATCTACAAATTAACAAACATCTTCTTATATCGGTAAATCTAGTATGATGATCAATATATAAGAATATACCATCAATATCAGAATTAATCGCTACTAAGTATTACGTACATTCGTTGAATAACCTAATTGAATTAATTTGTACTAATAGCTAAACTGACCAAATCCAAAATGCACTCTAAATTTATAATAATTAATACCTTTTCCAGCACCAGTCGTCCCCGACGAGTACAAAATGGCGGCCATGTCCTCTTGGTTAATCTGAATCTTAGGTGCCAAATTTGGATCACTAGAAAAAAGTTTACTAAAATATGAAAACTCCTCATGGATCTCATCAAAATCAAAACTTTCAGGTACTCGGATCATTTTCACACCCAAATCGTCAAAAAAATGTGATTTACTTAAGGTAGTGAACACGAAAGTCGCTCTACAATCAAGGGTTTGTTTTTTAACTTCCGAAAAAGTACTCAATGGGTTCATAGTGGAAACAACGGCTCCTAAGGACAAAACTCCAAGAACAATGATCGGGAAATGTATCGAGTTAGGCAAAAGGGTGAGTGCCACGTCACCTTTCGACAAGCCCATTTGGTGTAGGGCGGAGGCTACGGACTTGACACGTGGCAACAAGTCCGAGTAGGGGATAGAATGACCTGTGAGGGAGTCTATAAGGGCTAATGTGCCGGTGTGTGGTTTTGTGAACATGAACGAAACTACGTCGGTAAAAGGGTCTATTGGGAGTGGTATTTTCGGGTGCTTAGATGAGTAGATTTGGGTTTCCGGTGAGTACCATGATGGGTATTGGGGTTTGTCCATTGGAGAGAAGAGAGAGTTGACTATGAAGTATAGTGCATGTATGCTAATTCTACTAGCACTGCTGTAATAAGTACTCTACAATATGGACCAATACAGAAACCGGATATAAGGTATAACTTCTTTACGGTAATAAACTCGGAACCGAAAAAAAATATTTTTATAACTAGGTTATTTATGTGTAGAGGTTGATATATATAAAAAAATACTTAAATAAATGTTTCGCATAATAAAAGGTTATGTGTATCTAATTTAACTAATTAACACAGATATTTAAGAGACAAATACATGTATCTATGTAACAAGTCAAACACATAAATACAAAAGAGTTGAAAATCACGAAACTAGCATATTCATGAATTTAATAAAATTTAACTAAGTACATATGTATTTGAAAAATTAAATACATGTATTTAGAAAGGTGGAACATCTAAAAGTTTATTTAAAACTTTTTTTTACATGTATAAATACTAGATATAATATAGCATAAATTTTCATTCACTTTTTCTACTTAAAACAATTTTATACAATGACACCCAAAGTTGAACGTACTCAAATCAGGTTAAGCAACTTCACTACCATAACCAAATGAATATGGAAGTTTTTGTTAATTATCCAAATGAGCATGTGCATGCGTTGACGGACGAAGAAATTGTTGTTGGAATTAGACAAGAGACGGAAGGAGATAATTCGGATGATGATAGTTCAGAACTAGAAAAAGTTTCATGTCAATAAGCGTTAACCATACTTGACAACTTGGAATTATTTTGCTTTCAACAAGAAAGTGATCACGTGGACGAGATATTACGTACCCGCAAGTTAAAAGATATTGTGACAACCTAAAAAATCAAGGCAATATCACAGACTACATTAGATAAATATTTTAAATCGTCTTAATTTTAATATAACGATATATATATAATTTTACACTTTTATTTAATTTATTCCTATATGGAGGCAAATTTGTTAAGACGGGAGCATAAAAAATTATGGAATATTACAATATAGAGTATTACTATAGAGAGGTTCTACTATATGCTGTATTTTAAAGCGGCAATGCCCAAAACATACAACTAACCAAACCATACAACATCTAAAAGTTTATTCGCACAACATTAAATCATACTTCTCACTTTTCAAATTGTTTGTCTATTACGAAACTATGTTTCAAATGTTTGATAATTAGGAAACTATGTGAAACTTTTACCGGTAAAAAACTCACATATGTGATTAGTTTGAATAAAAATTCATTTCGGCAACGAATTTTTCTCAAGTCAAAAGTTACACCAAAATTTGTATTAATTGTACAAACAATTTGGGAGGGATGTCGTATTTATAAAGAAATTAAACCCACACAATTTTGAAGCAATGGTAAACGGATAAAAAAACGTAGTCTTAAATATTAGAAAAAAACGTTATTGAATGATTAAATAGAGAGTGTTATAGGGAGCTCAAATTCGTGTAAAGGGCTACTGCATCCGTTTCCACTCTATCATCCTTCCATTTAAGGTCAAAGTGACATTTTTATAGTTTTAGTTAGTCATTTACATTTGATACAAAATTTCAGCTTTTCTATTCATTTCCATGTAACAATTAAATATAATTTTTTTTTATTACTTTTCACATTTTTGCTCTTTTCAATCCCACATATTTTAATTCATTACACTCATTCCTTAATAAAAGACAAAAACATAGTTACATATGAACCACAAAAAATCCCGAATTTTATAAAAACTGGAATTTTTAATTTATTCTATCTAAATAAAGCTAAATAATATTAAAAGTTTTTTTAAAAAAAGCACCAACGGGTGGAAGAATTTAGTTAATAAACAAGTGATGATTTGCAATATTTTTTTATCATAGCGTAAGAGCATTGCATCTCTTTTCTCAAAACATATTTTTTCATTAAATTTAATGATTTTGATGTAAAAAGTGACAACCCTATCAATTCACTAAATGTCATCTAATACAAAATTTACCTTGTATATAAGGTGGAGCACCCACATCAATTATCCTATACTTTTTCTTAAACTAGCATAATTTTATAATTTTGAGATAACAATTTAGCTCTACACTACAAAATAATGTTTGATTTAGTGAGAGTCAAAAGCTGTCACTAATTTAAAAAGCTGTCACAAATCTGTCACAAATTGACTAAACTGTCACAAAACCGTCACAAAAACCGTCGCTAATAAGCTCGTAACAAAAAATACCGTCTATAATCCCGTATAATCATATACTTCTACTTTATTAATTTATTTTGTTTACGCATTTATTTCTATCTCCGCCAGCTTTTTTACTCTATATATTTAAATTTTGAGTGGAATTTGGCTGGCATTGAGGGTTGCAGCTAAGGGCTGCATAGGGATGTCGTGGCAAAAATTTGTTGGCCATATTTTCCCATCCTCTTTATGCTCATAGCACCGTAATAATCTCCTCTCCTCATAATATTCCCTTCACCCCTCTTTTATTTTATATGGTAAAATAAACCACATCCCCTCAGTCATTTCTTTGCCATGCCCCTTACTTTGGAATAGATAAAAAAATCCGTAAAACCAACCTGTAACCCAATTCGTATAGATTAGGATGGGTTGGAGCGGATTGAGTGTCCAAAACAAATCAATCCGTCCAGCCCCAATTCGTTATATATTTTGCGGGTTGGGTTAGGATTGCGGTTTCCAAACCGCGGGTTAATCCGCCCCAATCCGTTTTAACCCACAATATAATATATATTTATATATATATTGTGTGTGTTTCAAGATATTAACATCTCATTCTTGTTATATTTTAGTTTTTATACTACTTCACGAATTTTATAAACGTATTTGATTGGTTTTAATTTGTATTTCTGTTTGAAAGATTCAATTAGTTTTAAAATTTAGGTTGATTATGCAAAGTATGAAGAATAAATGATCAAAACGTAAATTTAATAATCAAACCAAACCCAACATGTCCCAACTAGGGATGGCAATTGGGCCGGGTTTCTCGAAACCCGACCCGACCCGACCCGGTACGGGTTGGATAAAAGTGCAAGATTATTTGGGTCGGGTTAGATTGTGTTACTTTGCACTTTTGTGCAACTTTGTGCAAGTTAGAAATAAGTTCATATTTCTATATGTAGCATTTTTTAATTATTTATTTTATTTACCAAAACGACATACACATATACCATAAAAAATGAAAAAAAAAACACATAAAATTATATAAAATGCAAAAAATCACAAAAAATGAAAAAAAAAATCACAAAGAAATAAAAAAATCACAAAAAAATTATAAAAAATAAAAAAATCACAAATAATCACAATTTAAAAAAAATTACAAAAAAAATAAAAAAAATTATAAAAAATGAAAAAAATCACGAAATATTATGAAAAATGAAAAAAATCACATAAAATTATAAAAAATAAAAAAGAATCACAAAAAATCACAAAAAATAAAAATAAAATCACAAAATCACAAAATTTTAAAAAAATTACAAAAAAAAATAAAAAACTATTTTTTTGGGTTTGTAGAAAGATAAAATATATATATTATATTTTGTTTTGTATGACAATTTAGTAAATAAACTAAATAATTAAAAAGTGTTACCTATGGGGAATATGAACTTATCAAGATATCTAGGAGTAATATAAGTTGTTATGAGTTGCTTAAAGGAAATTACCCCGTAATAAAACACAACCCAACACACACACATGACACCTCCTCTCTCTCTAACATATACACAGATACATACATAGATACACACATAAATACACTGTATAAAACATATGTACCTAGTGATGAAAAGATTATAGAAATCTAATTATCAATGATAAAATATTAAAATAGACTCAATCACCAAATTAATTAGTCATCTCTCTTGTGTACTAGCTTTCTCTTATTTTTGTTAGTTTTTTTTCTTTTATTTTTTTGGGTATTGTTGTAAAGAATAATTTAGATTATTATAAATTTTTACCAGGTAAATATGAAAAATTTGGAAAAAATAAGATTTTTAGGCTTTTCTAATTTAATTAAATGGTTATTGTTAGATGCTTAATAATGGTTTGCACTAATTTGGCTTATCAAAAAAATTTCGGGTCAAACGGGTCGGGTCGGGTATAAACGGGTTGGGTCGGGTTATGTGCGGATTGATGTGCGGGTCGGGTCGGGTTTCGAGAAACACGGCCCAATTACCATCCCTAGTCCCAACCCGTAATTTATTTTGCGGGTTGGGTTGGGTTAGAGTTTTAATTATAACGGGTTAGATTTAGTTGAGATTTAAATTTCACGAACCCGCCCAAATCCGTCCCGCGCTTTTTTTTACGGGTTGAGTTATGATTGATCTCAATCCGTCCCGTACCCACCCTTCTGCCATACCAGTATACCACAAAACAACTTTTGATTGACTACTATAAAACTTGAGGTAGTTAATTGGCTTACTTAATAATTTTAAATAAATAGTTGTATTTAAATTCAAAAAAAATTAAATAAATGATTCTTATATAAATTGGATATTGTTGTAGGATATTATTGTACTCTTGGGCTTGTATTTTATGGGCCCAAGTAGGCTTGTAACCATACCCCTCTATCTATATAAAGAGGGTTAGGAGTCTTGTATTTCACATTCATTCATATACATTCTGATAATAAAGACCTACTGTTCTCTCTCTATGTCTCCTATATAATATATATACTGATCTAATAAGACTCACAACACGTTATGGATATGATAGTGTTATGGTAGCGTTATTGTATTATCTGCATGTTTAATCGTTTACAACTGTATAACATGATCACCTAGAATACATAGATATGTAACCATGTGATTGATATATTAATAGACTATGCAACGTCACATATGATCGATTTGTAAATCGAAAATCATGTAATTGTAAAACATGTATTAATCTGTCGGATTAAATCTGTAACAAACTGAAACGTATGTACTGATTTGTAATTCTCTGAAAGCTGTAAACTATTATGTAAATTACTCAAGGACTAAACTGAAACTTGTCTGAAATTCTGAACTGTATATGTAATAATGCTGTAAATAGATATATAGTTTGCTGAAATTACACGCATGGTCCTGTAGTATAATACTTATACGAAAACAGTACATATGATTGATAAAATATGATATTCGGTCAATATACACACACATGCATATAATTTTTTTTTATTAAAGGGCAAGTGAATAAAAATTGCATGTTAATTGAATAAATTGATATGTTTCCATGTAAATTTAACTTATTTGCATGTTATATAAAAAAAAAATTACCATATATAGAATTGATTGGTAATTAAAAATATATTGCTTGCTTGCATGTTAAAATTACCATGTATAGAATTATTCATATGGCAATAAACAGTAAATAATTGATTGATATCTTGTTAGCATAATCCTATCTTTTGTTATTACCATATATATAAATATCACATATGCCAGTTAATTATTGGATTAGATCTAATTGATTTGATTTGATAAATTAGAATCTTTATGAATTGATTGATAATCTTGAATTGATTTGTTTATAACACCAAATCTACTGTATGATCAGATAAATTCTAAAAATATATTTACTGTCTGTTTATATATATATGTGGTTAATCTAGATAGATACGATCTATGTATTTATTTACTGCCATGTACACTTGTTTAAAATATGGTAATTTGAGAAATCATATATTTTCACATTTAAGTTGGAAAAATTATGAACCTTCCCTAAATAGGCTAACCTATTTGGATACGATGTCTAGGAAAGATATAGGCGGAAGTCGATATCCTAATGAGATCGGGTTTTAAGTGGTACTCGTGCCCTCCACCCTCACCGTCTTTTCTGGTCGTTTTTCAAGTAGAGCTATCGAAAGGGGTTGACTAAATAATAATTTCCCCGAGTGTGTTTATATAGTGATGTATATTTCGCCGAATTGGTGTTTCAGTATCGACCCGTCGTTCGATCAATGAGAACCGATTCACATGAGAAGCAAAACTAATGTTTTCGAACCTGTCGTTCGAAAAAACGTTTGTGCTTGTGCAAACCATAAACATATAAACCAGTCGTTTTATATGATAAATAATCCAGAACTCCCAACACATGTTGGATGCCATCTATGATGAGAAAAATCGTAAAACATACTTAAGAAATGACTGTTTAAACGTTGATTTTAATCCGTCAGCACATGTTACTCACCCTGATGTGTGAAAATGTAATGCTCAATTTTTTTTTTGGATGCCATCTTTGATGAGTAAAACACGAATTTGTTGTTACCCTCAGGATGAATGCTAAGGCGTTGATTTTATTCCGCCGCCACATTTGAGACGTGATGACGTCTATGGTGAACAAATGTCTGAAATTGACATATTGGAGCAATCCTTCACCAAAATATTAGCTTGGAAATTGTATTCCATAAGCAGTATCGTGAATATATATTCACCATGTTCCTTTATCGCCCATCTGTTATTGGATAAGAAAATTTCCCCGGTGAGTAGTTTTAATCCTATTGGGTCAATTGCGAATTGTTTTCCTGATATTAATGCTCTTTCGTGTATATTTTTTTCCACGAATCGAGAACCGAGACAAGTGTTATTTGTCTCGAACTGTCGCGATCCCGATGAATCGCCAAGCCAAGCGAGATTTTAGACAATCGTCAAAATCGAAAACCTGTGGCTCCAATATAGTAATTGAAAGGAACAATATGACCCGTTGTCATAAAGCAAGAGATAATGCTCAAGGAGGCAACTCTATGCTATAAAGACAAAGGTCATGCACGGTTACTCCTTAAATAGTTCAAAACTATTATAAAGGTGAAAAAACCGATGCTAATGTGGTTAAAGATAACTGAAAGGAAACTTTTGAGACCCCCGGTTTTGTGGCTCAAATAAGTTTGGTACCTTTATTTATTGATTTTGATAAATCATTGAGCCATTTTTTCGCTCATCTGGATTATGTTTTTCCATTTGGATTATAATTTTTCCATTTGGACATACTTTTGGATTATGGTTTGTCTGTTTACGAAATTTCTCGAAATAATTTAAAGTGCTTTGAGCAAATTCCTTTGACAAATGTGATCAAACTTTAAATTATGAAATTTTAGGCAATACTTGTGAGGTAGTTTTTTTTTTTTTTTGAAATAGTGGGTAACAGTGTACCACATAATTTCACCAACTACTTGCCTAAAAGAGTACTCAGTGACAATGATTCTGGATCTGTCGTTCCAAAATCGAAATCTTTGGTAAAACCAAATTGATTTATCAAATATGAGGTCTTATACTCATGTAGGTCCTGCCGTACCTTGTTGAGTTAATATTCGAGAAAACCAGTGCTATCTGCTAATAGCTCATGAAAAAATTAAAATTTCTTTACATAGCCTCCATTCAATACGACAAAAAGCGTATTTTAGAGGAGTTGAAATGTCTTTCAAGTGGTTTCTACCATAATTTTTAAAAGCATTTAAAGTTACCTTATCATTTCGCCTGTCGTCGAAATGATAAATGATTTAGATGCTAAGACATGATTGTCTATACTATCATTCGTCTGTCGTCGATTGATAAAAGCATTTTGATATTGTGGCATTGACCGGATGAGATATTCCCGGGTCAAAAGACGATGCTTGATTTATAATCGCATCGCATTTGGATTCTCTCTGAGAATATATTTCACGATTAATCCAAAATTCATGCCATTAATGCTCACTTTGAAAGACTAATATGTGTAAAGATCACGAAATGGACTCGTAGAATTCTTGTAAAGAATTGAAGGAGTTATTGTGGACTTATCCAACCATAAGACGGACCAAAAATATAAATGGTTATGGTTGGTGCATCGACAGGATGTTCAATTTCAATTTCCGTGTGTGGTTATGCTATTTTGCTGTTTTGGTCCGTCATGAGGCCCATAGACACTCAAACACCATATGCGTACCAGCTGGTTACTGGTTATGAGCCAGAAGTCTCATATGAACGCGTGTTTAGAGTGATTAACTAATATTTTGATTGAGCTGCTATATCGTTCAAAATATGGACCTCTGAAAGGGACATAAGTCGATTATGAATCCCCTGCCTATCATTTGATAGAGTAATCTTGGCAAGCGATCTCTTTACCGCATGATATGCAAAAGTGACATTGCTAAGACTGTTCTCCCCATCGTTAGGGGGAGGTTTGCACGTTACCGTTGATAAGGAACAACGTGAAGTAACATGGCATAACCCACTCAGTCTTAGCTTGATCCCCAAAACTGCACTTAGTGATAAGTAAGTGCATAGACTCACTCAAGTCTAACTAAATGCCAGATGCATTTAATGACTTTATGAGATGTCACGAGATCATTTATACCTGCTGTAAAATACTTGCAGGGATAGACGTCCCTGTCGGACGCCGTGCTCCTGTCGTAACACGTTGCTTTGGCCGAACCCGTCAAGCAAAAGACGCTGCCGTTGGCCGTCAGTCTGTCGTCCTTCCCAAGATACGAGGAAGTTGACCGGTTCTTAATTCGCTCAGCCCCAGAGGTGGTGAACTGAAACTCGTTTGTCGCACGAGATTATAAAGGAGCAAGGAGATGTGTGATTTCCTCCTCATCCTAAGAATCTCGAAATATCTGTCGATCATGATATCTTAGACGATATTGAAGCGAAACGATACTGTCATTGATTACTTGTTCATATATTCGATGACGACTGGTAATATGAACAAATTATGACAGGGAACCATGTACCGTTGCCTGAAGTCAACGGAGAATAGACTGTACTAATAGAAACTTGCAATCCAAGTAGACTCCTTAGCGAAAGTGTGTTCGGAACTGTAGCTCCAACACCACCAATGTTAAACGAGTTCGTTTATTTGGTTATTCGTAAGGAAGAGTGATGAGAATAATGAGATTGTAGAATGCTCGCCTAGTAGTGCAAGGCTTCTCTCACACCTTGGAATTGATTACGAGATGGTTGATTTCTTCGTAATGGACATTATAACAGTCCCATACTTTACCAGTTTAGTAGTTTTCGGAAAACTGAGTATGCAGCCATGAATGTGGTTACGGTTTTATCTCTATGGGGATTTAGACAAAGAGATATAAATGAAGATCCCTGTGTGACTTCATAATGCTTGAATCAAGTAGTTCCTGACCACGGAATACGATCTCAATTAAATGAGACGTTCACTATATGGATTAATATAATCCGAGCAGATGTGGTATAGCCGCCTAAGTGTGTACTTGATCAGCTTGGGATACTTGAACAAGTATTATGCCCCTACGTGTTTTTATTATGCGATCCATTTTTGGATTTGCCTTCGAGATGAAGGATCTTGGGAAGACACGGTAGTGACTCGGCCGAATGATCGAGTCCCGTAAAGATTGAATTTAAGTCCATGATTCATACTACACCCAGAAGGTGCTATGACGTTTTAGTCATCATGATGCTAAGTCGTCAAATTCTCCCATGATCGTTCGATCACTAGACATTGATATAGACCCAGTCCGTCCCTGATGAGACGATGAAGAGATATTGAACCATTATGTTCATATCTAAGTACAATAAGCGCATCTCGTATGTTGTGAATGGTATAGCTCGACGAACATTGCGCTAACACGCTGCCATCGAAATGGCATAAAAGACATTTTCCCATTACCTTAAGGTAACTGTGGATGAGGGTTTGTCTTATCCCATTTTGCATCATCGAGTGTACCTACCCCCTTCGGTACTCGAATTAACGCAACCCTTTTTTGCTTATACCGATGCTGGTTACTTATCAGACCCGCATAAGTGATATTCCTAACATAGTATGTCTTTACCATTAGGAATAAGGCGATATCTTGGAGGTCTTGAAATGACTCCAAACAAATCACTATGATCTGCTCGTGCTCTATGAGATGACTAGAGAGTGTATATGGCTTCGAGCTAGTATTAGCCATATTTGAATTACATATGCTCTGTCTCACCATACAGATAAAACACTTGTCTTATTTGAGTACAACGTTTTGTTATCGATCAAGAGAGACATGACTAGATTATGCTATTTAGCATTTTTCGCCGAAATGAATCTTCACATATGAAGTTTAAGAGCATCCAGTTGAATGCTCGTTCTAATCCACGTTAGATTTTCTTGCATCCGGTCGTGTGCAAGTAAATGAAGCATCCAGTCGAATGCTCGTACTCTTTATTGAAAAATGAAATCCTTGCTCCCTATCGTGTGCAAGTGAGGGGGAGCATCCATGTGAATGCTTATTGCACTAATTACTACTTAGTCGAAATCCTCGCACCCTGTCGTGTGCAAGTGAGGGGGAGCATCCAGCCGCATGCTCGTGTACTCTTTTTGTCCTTAGACCAAGGTTTTTTTTCCACTAGGTTTTCCTTGGCAAGATTTTTAGCGAGACACGTTCCCATCATACCTCACTTAAGATTGCCGAAATTAGGGGGAGTATCTTGTTGTATACTTCTTACCACTGTGTACTCTTTTGTCCTTCGACTAGAGGTTTTTCGCACTGGATTTACTCTAGCTAGGTTTTGATGAGGCACCTGTTTTGTGGTTGATTCCTACTACTACCACTGTTGCACTCTTTTTCCTTCGATCAGAGATTTTACCATTGGGTTTGCTCTGGCAAGGTTTTGATGATGCACACTGTTTTGTGGTTAGTTACTTACATGATATTTCGGCCTATATCATTCGGCTACACAGTTTCTCCTAGGTACCGGTTTTGTCCCACACTGGGTTTTCCGGCCCTAAATTTTTTATGTGTTTAGCACTACGAATGAACTCGACTCAGATCGACTGCATGAAGACGAAGAATTCAAGACGTCCAAAGGGGGAGTGTTGTAGGATATTATTGGACTCTTGGGCTTGTACTTTATGGGCCCAAGTGGGCTTGTAATCCTACCCCTCTATCTATATAAAGAGGGTTAGGGGTCTTCTATTTCACATTCATTCATATACATTCTGATAATAAAGACCTACTGTTCTTTCTCTCTATGTCTCCTATATAATATATATACTGAGCTAATAAGACTCACAACAGATATATATATATATATATATATATATTTGAAAAGTTTTATAGATGTATATATGGGGAATGATATATCGACGCATAAAAAAATACACTATGTTTACATTTTAATCATAACAATCTATTTAGGTTTTTTCAATGGCCAAGATTATCTAAAATAAAAAAACCATCACAAACCTTAAAAATATATGTAATTGATGGTTATGATTAAAATGTAAACATAATGTGTTTTTTTATGTGTCGATATATCCTTCATATATATATATATATATACATACATACCAATAAAAGTTACCCACGCGTTGCGTGTGAGACGCGTAACGACATAAATCTCGTAATATATTTTATTTTAAACATAATATTCAAATTTGGTATCATTTATTTTATTTATGCAGGTTAAAACGAATTATTAATTAATTTATCCTACATTCGTAATTAAAAAAATATAGTGAGGACAAATTGTTAATTAATTAGATTAGGTACGTTGGTAATTATTAAAATAGAGTGAGAGTTTTTCTGAAAAAAATAGGCAAAATTGGGCAGTTTCATTTGACTTGAGTTGATTTATTATAATAGAATGATATATGTATCATATCATACTATTAATATAAGCCAACACAAGAGAAATGAACCTACCAAATTACCCATTTTTTTCAAAAATGCTCTATTTTAATTTACTAATCACTATATAACATAATACAATTCAAATACATAAATAACTAAATAAATATGTTCATTCCCATCCCAAACTATAATTTTATAACAATAAAAGATCATATTACTAATTATATATGATTCTTAATTTACTATATTCATTCCATCATTTTTTTTATTTTTAAAAAAAATTTAAATTCATTTATCCGAGATCATATTTATATCCGTATTACACCTGCAACGCGTGAGCTACGATTACTGTTATAGATTTAGGAGCACACCCATATTTGACTTGTTTGTGGGTCATGAACATAAATTACAAAAAAAACTTGGGACGAAAAGGAGAGAAAATTATTAGGTATTTTGTTTGCACTTTGAAAATAATTGATCTAACAAATAAAATTTTGCCATGTCATGGTAAGCAGCGTTTATTTGGCTGCACCCTTGCCTGCAACTAAATACATTTCTTAAATTTTTTATTGCTAAGGAGAACTTTATAACTCCTTATAAATAAGGTGAGGATTGAAGGAAAGTTAAAATAAGGACAAAAATTGATACATGTCACTTATTTTTTAAAGTTTCCATATAATGAGTAAATAATGTGGCATTATACACTTGCTATAGGGAAAAAAAAAATGAAACTATTTGAGGATTGTTTTCTTATTTGTAAATCTAAGTGTAGATCAATTTCAAATAAATATAAAAGGACCTCTAAATCTAATTTGGTTCTTTTTATATCGACTTTCTCTCTCTAAAAAACATCTATCTCTCCGGCGACGGCGACCGCCACCATCTCCGGTGACTGCGGCGGTGACCGCCACCTTCACCGACGATGGATTGCAACTCCGCCAGTCCTCTCTCCCCCTCTCCGCTGTCTTCTCTCCCTGTATTCACTATATATGTATACTATACAATATATTTATATATATATCTCTATATTTATATGTATCTATATATCGTATATATATACGAATATCGTCATAGTTTTCTCTCTCTCTCTCTCACTGCGAGCTAACGAGGTCGCCTGAGTATGAAAATAGGTGGTGGGGGAGGAACCCTAGCTGTTGGTTTATTAAACCAGGGACCAAACATGTAGATTTGATAAATTTGGATTTATTACTAATAGGCCCATGTTGTTTTAAAGTAACTATTGCTCACAATATTAATTAAAGAAAACGTGGCCCATATATGTTTCTAAAATATTAAACAACGTGGCCCATACCGTTTTTGTAATGATTTAAAACGATTCAGACGGTTTTTGTAATGACTTAAAATGACTCAGATTGTTTTTTAAAACGACTCATACTAATTTTGTAATGATTTAAAACGACTCAGACTGTTCTTGTAATGACTTAAAATGGTTCATACGGTTTTTTAAAACGACCAATACTGTTTTTGTAATGATTTAAGACGAATCAGACTGTTTTTCTAATGACTTCAAATGACCCAGACTGTTTTTTAAAACGACTGAAAACTACTCAGACTGTTTTTAAATTTACTCAAACTGTTTTTAAAATGAGTTAAAACGACTCATGCTGTTTTTGTAATGATTTAAAATAACTCCGACTGTTTTTTATAATGACTTAAAAGGACTCATACTGTTTTTACAATGACTTAAAACCAGTCACACTGTTTTTGTAATGACTTAAAATGACCCAGACTATTTTTAAAATGAATTTAAAATACTCAAACTATTTTTTAAAATGAATTTAAAATACTCAAACTATTTTTTAAAATGAAAAAAAATGACTCATACTGTTTTTAAAATTACTCAAACTGTTTTTAAAATGACTTAGACTGTTTTTAAAATGATTTAAAACGAGTCAGATTATTTTTAAATGACTTAAACAACTCAGACTGTTTTTGAAATTACCATATCTTTTTAAAATGACTCAAATTATTTTTGAAATGATTTAAAACGTCTTAGAATATTTTTAAAATTACCCATACTGTTTAAAAATAAATTAGAATGTTTTTAAAATAACTCAAAATATTTTTAAATATTTTACATTTTTGGATTTTTGTTGATTTAGATTTTTTGGGATTTTTTTTTTGTAGTTTTTGGGATTTTCTAAATTTTATTCTTGTTTTTTCGTGGTATTGCCTTTTTTAAAGATTTTTTGGATAATTTTTTTGTTTTTATTTTCTGATTTTTTCCCTACTTTTTCTTATTTTTATTTAATTTTTTGGATGTAATGTATCAAAATTTTGAATTATATAGCCTTTTATAATTAGATTTTAACTACAGGGACTGAAATGATAATTTTCCAAATTATTGGACAATGCTGAAATTTCTGGAAATATGAGCGCAATCCAATGCAGCGCGCACACCGCGGGACTTGACACGTGTCGCATTAAGATCGATTTTCGCTGTAATGGACCAATTCTTAATTTGTTTTAATTTTTTGGACCAATTCTTAATTAATTTGTAGATAAGGTAGCAATCCAAAATTTACCCCTTGTTATAACCGTCTCTAAGATATAAAGTAAAATGTACATTTTTTTAATGATTTTTGTGAATCGTTTAACTTTGGGTAAATTATCAGCTTCATTATCAATTTCCCTATATATTATTATTTTATATTAATTTAGTTCCTATTTTTATAAAAAAATCAACTTGCATGTGGGTCTTATTATTATTACCTAAATTAAAAAGAAGTGACACGTTCAACGTTCAATTTATTTGGTAAGGGAATGATCAAGGTTCTTTTAGAGAACATTTTTTGAAAGCCCCAAAGTTAGCTGGCATGTGGATCTTATTATTATTACCTAAATTAAAAAGAAGTGACACGTTCAATTTATTTGGTAAGGGAATGATCAAGGTTCTTTTAGAGAACATTTTTTGAAAGCCCCAAAGTTAGCTGCTGAGATCAATCGTATCAGCAGTCTTAAATTTTTTCCTAGACACAAAGTGATAAATGTTATAAAATATTATTGGACTATTGAGTCTTGATCATAATGGGTCTAATTTGAGTTTTCTACCTTGTATAACCCCAACCTCTATTATATAAGTAAGGTTAGGGTTCACTTGTATTGATACATTCTGATTAATAAAAATCATGTTGTTGTCTCTCCATATTCCTCTCTCTATATCTATACACATCTCATATATACATATACCGAGCTAATATGTCACACAACACGTTATCAACACGATGCTCGTGAAGATTGGAAAAAAAATTGAGTATTTGTCCGAAGACAGGGGTTTTTGAGTTCGAAAATTGGGTTATAAATATACGGCTTGAACTTTTTCTTATCGACCTTCCTAACATACCTGGAATACGGTATTTTTTTTATACTGTGCCATGATAACTTTTACGAATAAAATTTGAAAATTTTGTCTATAACATGAATTAGTGCATGATGAACATATATACCTAATTAGGTCCAGTTTTTTACCACAGTAATTAACATGATATGCTACAATGATAGCTTGTGATCTGATCTATTATGACATTAGTATATATGTTTGATCTAGTATGACATTAGTATATATGTTTGAATTTGTGATCTGTTTAAGATTTGGTAAATAGATGCACGTGGAACTTATTAATGTAATTAGTCAATTACCATTAGTTAATATTTGATTTCTTTCATGATATAATGAATCTTGTGAATTACCATGTATGTAGCTTGCGTGTATATTGTAAATTAGTAAATAATAATCTAGATTGATAGCGTTAATTTGATTTCCCTATAAGAAAATATGTACTGCCATGTTAGTTAACCATGAAACAGGTACAATCTAGATAATTAATCGGCGTACTATTTATTTACTGCCATGTACAAATGTATATAATATGTTAATTTGCGAAATCATATATATTCACATTTAAGTTGGAAAAATTATGAAATTTCCACAAATAGGCTCACCTATTTGGATACGATGTCTAGGAAAGATATAGGTGGAAGTCGATATCCTAATGAGGTCGGGTTTTAAGCGGCATTCGTGCCCTTCACCCTCACCGTCTTTCCTAGTCGTGTTCAAATAGAGCTACCGAAAGGGTTGACTAAATAATAATTTCCCTGAGTGCTTTTATATAGTGATGTGTGTTTTACCGAATTGGTGTTTCAGTGTCGACCCGTCGTTTGATCAATGAGAACCAATTGACATGAGAAGCAAAACTAGTATTCGAACTTGTCGTTTCGAAACAAAATTTGTGCTTGTGCAAACCATAAACATATAAAGTAGTCATTTTATATGATAACTAATCCAAAACTCCCAGCACATGTTGGATGCCATCTATGATGAGGAAATCACAGAGTATACTTGCGAAATGAATGTTTAGGCGAGTTATTTTACGCCATCACATGTTAATCACCCTGATGTGTGAGCATGTGATGCCCAAGTTTTTTTGGATGCCATCTTAGATGGGTAAAACATGAGTTTGTTGTTACCCTCGACATGAAGGCTAAGGCGTTGATTTTATTCCGCCGCCACATTTGAGACGTGATGACGTCTATGGTGAACAAATATATGAAATTGACATATTGTAGCGATCCTTCACCAAAATACTAGCTTGAAAAATGTATCCCATTAGCAGTATCGTGAATTTATATTCACCATGTTCCTTCATCGCTCATGTATTTGTGGATGAGAAAATGTTCCGATGAGCAGTTTTAATCCTATTGGGTCAATGGCGAATTATTTGCCTGATATTAATGCTCTTTGTGTACATTTTTTTCCACGAATCGAGAACCGAGACAAGTATTATTTGTCTCGAACTGTCGTGATCCCGATGAATCGCGAGATTTTAGACAATCATCAAAATCGAAGACCTGTGGTTCCAAAACAATAATTGAAAGGAACAATATGGCCCGTTGTTACAAAGCAAGAGATAATCCTCAAGGAGCCAACTATATGCTATAAAGACAAATGTCATGCATGATTACTCCTTAAATAGTTCAAAACTATTATAAAGGTGGAAAAGTCGATGCTAATGTGGTTAAAGTTAATTGAAAGGAAACTATTGAGACCCCCGATTTTGTGGCTCAAATGAGTTTGATACCTTTCTTGAGACCTCCGATTTTGTGGCTCAAATGAGTTTGATACTTTCTTTATTGATTTTGATAAATCATTGAGCCGTTTTTTTTCCGCTCATCTGGATTATGTTTTTTCCATTTGGATTATGAATTTTCCATTTGGACATACTTTTGGATTATGGTTTGCCTGTTTACGAAATTTCTTGAACTAATTTAAAGTGTTTTGAGCAAATTCCTTTGACAAATGGGACCAAACTTTAAATTATGAAACATTAGGCAATACTTGTGGGGTAGTTGATTTTCTGGAAATAGTGGGTAACAGTGTACCAAATAATTTCATCAACTACTTGCCTAAAAGAGTACTCAGTGACAGCGATTCTGGACTTGTCGTTCCAAATCAAAATCTTTGGTAAAACCAAATTGATTTGTCAAATATGAGGCCTTATACTTCTGTAGGTCCTGTCGTACTTTGTTGAGTAGTAAGATAATTCGAGAAATCCAGTTTTATCTGATAATAGCTCATGAAAGAATTGAAATTTTTTTACATAGCCCACACTCAATATGACCAAAAGCGTATTTTAGAGGAGTTGAAATGTCTTTCAAATGGTTGCTACCACATTTTTTATAGCTTTTAATGTAACTTATCATTTCTCCTGTCGTCGAATGATAAATGATTTAGATGCTAAGACATGATTGTCTGTACTATCATTCGCCTATCGACGATTGATAAGTGCATTTTTATTTTGTGGCATTGACCGGATGAGATATTCCCGGGTCAAAAGATGATGCTTGGTTTATAATCGCATCGCATTTGGATTCTTTTTGAGGATATATTTCATGATTGATCCGAAATCCATGCCACTAATGCTTTCTTTGAAAGACAGTATGTGTAAAGATCACAAAATGGACTCGTAGAATTCTTGTAAAGAATTGAAGGAGTTATTGTGGACTTATCCAACCATAAAATTGACCATTAAATATATGGTTATGGTTGATGCATCGACAACACGGTCACATGTGTATTGTTGTCCACATAAATACAGCACTTTCCAACTCTTAGCCTTATCATTAAATTGATGGCTCATGATCCGGATTATCCTTAAAAGTCTAATCGACTTGATAATGCCGAAGAGTAAAAATCGAGATTTCGATTTGAATTACTTGAGTTTGGAATTTGAAATTGAACATCATGTCAAATATGTTTAGACCCAAATGGACTCACGGAAAGTTTGATGATGCGACTGTAAATAATTTCACGCATTTCTTGGTCTTGTGCACCAAGATTTATATTTCTGTGTAGGGTTGTGCTATTTTACTGCATTGGTCAGTTATGAGGTTCATAGACACTCAAACACCATAAGCGTACCAGCTGGTTACTGGTTATGAGTCAGAAGTCTCATATTAACGCGTGTTTGGAGTGCTTAATTAATATTTTGATTGAGCCGCTATAGCGTTCAAAATATGGACCTCTGAAGGGGACATATGTCGATTATGAATCCTCTGCCTATCATTTGATAGAGTAACCTTGGCAAGCGATCTCTTTACCGTATGACATGCGAAAGTGACATTGCTAAGATTGTTCCCCCCTTCGTTAGGGGGAGATTTGCACGTTACCGTTGATAAGGAATGACGTGAAATAACATGGCATAACCCAGTCAGTCTTAGCTTGATCCCTAAAAGTACACTTAGTGATAGGTAAGTGCATAGACTTCCTCAAGTCTAACTAAATGTCAGACGCATTTAATGACTTTATAAGATGTCATGATATCATTTATACCTGCTACAAAATGCTTGCAAGGATAGACGTCCCTATTGGACGCCGTGTTCCTATCCTAACACGTTATTTTTGTTGAACCCACCAAGCAAAGGACGCTGCCGTTAGCCGTCAGTCTGTCATCCTTCTCAAGATATAAGAAAGTTGACCGGTTCTTAATTCGTTGAGCCCAGAGGTGGTGAACTGAAACTCGTTTGTCGCACAATATTATAAAGGATCAAGAAGATGTGTGATTTTCTCATCATCCTAAGAATCTTAAAAATCTGTCGATCATGATATCTTAGACGATATTGAAGCGAAACGAGACTGTCATTGACTACTTGTTCATATATTCGGTGACGACTGATAATATGAGCAAATTATGACAGAGAACCATGTACTGTTGCCTGAAGTCAATGTAGAATAGACTGGCCTAATGAAAACTTGCAATCCAAGTAGACTCCTTAGCAAAAGTGTGTTCGAACCTGTAGCTCCAATAACACCAATGTTAAACGAGTTCGTTTATTTGGTTATTCGTAAGGAAGAGTGATGAGAATAATGAGATTGTAGAATGCTCGTCTAGTAGCGCAAGACTTCTCTCACACCTTGGAATGGATTACGAGATGGTTTATTTTCTCGTAGTGGACGTTATAACGGTCCCCTACTTTATCAATTTAGTAGTTTCCAAAAAACTGATTATACATCATGCGATTGTGGTCACGATTTTATCTCTATGGGGATTTAGACAAATAGATATAGATGAAGGTCCATGTGTGACTTCATGTGCTTGAATCAAGTAGTTCCTGACCAAGGAACATGATCTTAATTGACTGAGACGTTTACTATATGGATTAATATAATCTGAGCGGATGTGGTATACCCGCCTAAGTGAGTACTTGATCAGCTTGGGATACTTGAACAAGTATTATGCCCTTACGTGTTTTATTATCCGATCCACTTTTGGATTTTTCTTTCGAGATGAAGGATCTTGGGAAGACATGGTAGTGACTCGGCCTGATGATCGAGTCCCGTAAAGATTGAATTTAAGTTCATGATTCAGACTACACCTAGAAGGTGTTATGACGTTTTAGTCATCATGACGCTAGGTTGTCTGATTCTCTCATGATCGTTGGATCACTAGACATTGATATAGACCCAGTCCGTCCCTGATATTGATGAGACGATAAAGAGATATTGAACCATTATGTTCATATCTAAGTACAATAAGCGCATCATTGTAGCTAGTCTATTATACTAGGACGAACATCTCGTCTGCTGTGAATGGTATAACTCGACACATCATCGCGCTAACATGCTGCCATCGAAATGACATACATTTTCCCATTACTTTAAGGTAAGTATGGATGAGGGCTTGTCTTATCCCATTTTGCGTCATCGAGTGTACATTCCACATTCGGTACTTGAATTAACGCAATCCTTTATCGGTATAACCGATACCGGTTACTTATCAAACCCGCATAAGAGATATTCCTAACATGGTCTGTCTTTACCATTAAGAATAAGGCGATATCTTGGAGGTCTTGGAATGACTCCAAACGAATCACTCTGATCTACTCGTTCTCTATGAGCCGACTAGAGAGTGTATATGGCTTCGAGCTCGTATTAGCCATATTTGAATTACATATGCTCTGTCTCATGTTTCCGATAAAACACTTGTCATATTTGAGGACAACTTGTTGGAATCGATCAAGAGATACATGACTAGATTATGCTATTTCGTATTTCTTGCCGAAATAAATCTTCACATATGAAGTTTAAGAGAATCAAGTTGAATGTTCGTTCTATTCCATGTTAGATTTTCTTGCATCCAGTCGTGTATAAGTAAATGAAGCATCCAGATGAATATTCGTACTATTCCTTGCAATATGAAATCCTTGCACCCAGTCGTGTGCAAGTGAGGGAGAGCATCTAGGTGAATGCTTATTGCACTAATTACTATTTAGTCGAAATTCTCGTACGCTGTCGTATGCAAGTGAGGGGGAGCATCCAGTCGCATGCTCATGTACTCTTTTTGTCCTTAGACCAAGGTTTTTCCCACAGAGTTTTCCTTTGCAAGGTTTTTAGTGTGACACGTTCCCATCATACCTCACTTAAGATTACCGAAATTAGGGGTAGTATCATGTTGTATACTTCTTACCACTGTGTACTCTTTTGTCATTTGACTAGAGGTTTTTCCCACTTGGTTTACTCTAGTAAGGTTTTGATGAGGCACATGTTTTGTGGTTGATTACCTACTACTACCACTGTTGCACTCTTTTTCCTTCAATAAGAGATTTTTTCATTGGGTTTGCTCTGTCAAGGTTTTGATGAGGCACACTGTTTTGTGGTTAGTGAATTACATGATATTTCGGCCTATATCATTCGGCTACACAGTTTCTCCTAGGTACCGGTTTTGTCCCACACTGGGTTTTCCGTCCCTAAGGTTTTTATGTGTTTAGCACTGCGAATGAACTCGACTCAGATCGACTGAATGAAAACGAAGAATTCAAGACGTCCAAAGGGGGAGTGTTGTAGGATATTATTGGACTCTTGGGCTTGTACTTTATGGGCCCAAGTGGGCTTGTAACCCTACCCCTCTATCTATATAAAGAGGGTTATGGGTCTTGTATTTCATATTCATTCATAGACATTCTGATTAATAAAGACCATGTTGTTGTCTCTTTCTATATTCTCTCTATATCTATATACATATATATGTGAGCTAATATGTCACACAACAGAATACAACTTTTTACTTTTTATAACTCAAGAGGATAGAAACGGTGCAAAAATGAGATATATTAAAAAGTTGGATTATATCGAGGGCGGAGGACATCAGGAGGGATGAAGATTCGATTTAATTTTTTTGACGCAAAGTACCAGAAGGTACCCAAAACGTACTGCCGACGTACCGAGCTCGTACATGTATCAAATACGTATCGGGTATCGGTACGAGTCCAGATCTGGCGTACCGTACTTCATAGTATATATATAAAATATATATATATATACATATACATATATATATACATATATATATATATATACTATTAATATAAATCAACCCAAACATTTTGAAACTGCCCAATTTTGCCCAAAATTTTCAAAAATACCCTCACTTTAATATTGTAATTACTCTTAAATGCCATCACTCAATTCAAATACATAAATAACTTAAAAAATGTTATTTTTCACACATTTATATTCAAAACAAAATCTTTGTATATTTTTTATAAGAGTAAAACGTTATGTTACTCTTTATATACGATTGTTAATTAATTATATTTAATCATTCGATATTTAAATTTTAAAAAAATATTAAGTTTATTTGTCGGGATCATATCTATGTCACTACGTATCGTATACGCAACGCGTGGACAACGATTATTAGTATATATATATATATACACACACACACACACATCAGATCTGTATATATATATATATATATATACATATATAGATCAGATATGTGTGTGTGTATATATATATATATATCATATATGTGTGTATATAGAGAGAGCGGAGGAAGATGACAAAAGAGACATCTCCGGAGCTCCGATGTCGGAGTTAGGCGGTGGTGGTACGGGAGAAAAGAGAGATCTGATATTATATATGTAGTCAAAGAGAGAGAGTAATGATTTTTATAATGATAAAAAATAGAATTTGAACCCTTTTATATTTAGAATAAAGGGTATCAAAACCAAATTAAAATGTTTGAATATGAGGGTATCTTATGCTAATAAAAAATGCAAATGGTATTAAAATCTAATAATTCTATTAAAATGGTACAAGTATCCAATTAATTCTCTTTTTAAGGTGCATATGGAGTTGCTCATTACTTAAATATTTTAGAATTATTTATATTTTATAATAATAGCTAATATTTTACTTACCAACAACAATAACATATTTTCAAAATCATCTATCTCTATTTGTTTAGAACACAAACATCTCTTTCATTGAACACCTACCCTTCCTTAAGTTTTAACTTAAAATTAATCTCACATAAGGTTTCTTATCCGATACCTTAGATTAAAGGAAACACCTTTCTCTGTCTATGTCACCCTAAACAAAAATCAAAGTTGCTTCCTAAACCTAATTATATTGTTTTTTATATCAGTTTTTCAGTTCATTATATGAAAAACAATTGCGAAACTTGTATGAGGGAGAAGAAAAATATTTGGATAATATGAATAAGGAAGATGATAGTCAAGTTGAATATGTGTATAAAGTTAAATGATTCCTCATAAACCGCAAAAACGTGAATTTTATCACTCAAATATAAGAAACGTTTGACGAACGCACCTTAAAATTAAAAACATGAGATTTTCACCTCATATTTCGTTGAAGCTGATGCGGCGGCTCTAGGAGTGTTTTTTGTTTAGGGCTAATTTAGTGATATGCTAATGTAACTGCTACAAAACAATTTTCTTTTTGATGAAATAAAAAAAAAATGATACAAAGATATTGAAACCCCATGTTATTTTATAGTGCGACCAGGAAGACGAGATTTCAGTGTGCTGGTACGAAGTATGGACCGATAACATGATTTAACTCCAATCACATGTATCCAGAGGCGGACCCATGGGGTGCCTGGGGGTGGCCGTGGCCTTGAAATTATCTTGAAATTACCAAATTTCGTAAATGACCATTCTATTTTTCCAAACAAATATTACTAAAAAAATATTTTATTATCCAATACTCTGTGTTAACTTCAGATTTATTTTATGTTATGTTAAACATAGAAAAAATTCTTTATTTTTGTATTACATCTTATTTATTTTATGCTCTATTCGGCATATTTTTTACACAACGGGCTCCCAAAAAAATCATCATAGTTCTATGGTTGTTCAACCATCTCCTTTGTATGTAAATGTCCTATTTAACAATATAAATAATGTTTTGAACTCGAAAAATACTGTGGAGGTACATTCTCACAATAAAACCAAAAAATTGTTAAAAACGTTGTTAGTGACTCACTTCTCGAGTCACTAATAAAGAAGATGATTGATATAGTTTTGGATTGTTCGAGACTTGGGCTGGATTCGTTTGGAAGGACCTTGAACCTCTTCTGAGCGATGTGCGAGATGGGATACAAGAGTTGCAAAAAACTGGATTTTGTTTCGGTGGTTATGCATATGTATGCCATTGGTGTTGTGAAATAAGGTTCTGTTTTGAAGGCAATGCTAGCCTTTGCAATTAATTCGTTGAAGATGCTTATGAGAATAATTGCAGACATGATGTGTTGTAAATTTTAAAGATATTTATTTAAGATGCTCACACCGTTTTCCAATATAAACCACGGAGTGTAATAATATGATTTTTCCAATGATATGTTATTTCACTTCGGTTGGGGCGATACATTGTTTAATGACTTAGAAAAGACATCTTGGAGGAATTTTATACCCTTTTCATACTTCTGAGTTCTGATCATCCTTCCATTTGTATCATATGTAAGAAAGAGGTTGGTGATAAAATAACTGAACACACAGATTTTTTATAAGGGTTCTAAAGACGAAAAAGATATTTTTAAAATGAAAAGGCTGTTGCGACAGAGAGTTTTAATGTTTTATTGAACACGAGGCTTTAAAGAATAATAATATATAAAATAGTCAAAAATGGAATCTATGCACCCGAACAAAAAAATTTGGGAAGGACAAACATTGTACGTGGGAAGAATATAAAACCAAAGCTCAGGGTGAAAAACTTATAGTAAATCTGCACAAACTTTCATGGGATTGGGAAAGTCACTTAATACATACAAGTAAATATAATTACGATTTAACAAATGATGATGTATTTTACTTAATCAAAATTACTGTGGTAAAAGCATCGATTCCAAAAATGTACAACAAGCTGCTAAAAGTTTGGGATGCCTCCATAATTGAAGGATTAAATGCCAAAAAAGCATGACAGGAGCAACGGATATGGCATCCAAATTATAATCATAATTAAGGTAGCTGAGATGCGCTATAGCATATATTGCTTTGCGCTCATCCACACCTCTTTTGAACTGAACATGATGTGAATAAGGAATCAGCTGCGAGTATGTTTGATGAAACAACAAGATGCTCGACTAAACAACATAGGAAGTAATGAAACGATTTGTAATTGTCTGTCGCCTCTATCTCGTATAGGCTAATAGATAAACTTTTGCAACAGAGTATTCTAAGTCCCTGATTGCTTAGTATATAAGAACGTGGTGAAACAGATGACAAAAGAAACTGATTCGATTGCGAAAATGGAAGGTAGGCTGCACCTAAACGGAATGAGCCTAATGATATACTTTAAGACTTCAAGTGACAACTTGATACACATTGAGGACGAAAAGAAGCTCTCAGGCGCCTCCTACTTAAATAATCTGATGTGAGTGTGGAAAATGAGAAGAGATCGACTCGGTGGTGGAAATTAAGGTAAATGTAAGGTGTTATGTGAATGTGAGGGTCAAATCAACCGTTTCGAGTTTGGGACTCACAGTCCTCGAATGTTAGTTATCATCCATTTATTGCAGGGCAAAGTACGAGAAACATTTATGTTATCTTTATTTTAAATTAAAGAAGTGTTTTGTTTTTGAAAAATGTAGACCTCTAATTTCATGTAGAAGTGTTTGACCGTGTTTAACGGTGCATGTAATAATTAATTTAGAGTTAATGTTGGTTAAAAAGTTCTTAAGTAATGAAACGGTTTTTGGTCTGCGAAAATTGATAAGCAAAAACCTTGAATTGACAAGCTATTTGTGCATACTACTATTTGTTCTAGTTTTATCGCAAACTAATACTCTATACGTTTCCTATTTCCCTTGTTTATTTTCGTTTAAATTTTAATTTTTACAACTTGTTTTGCATTTTTATAGACTTTTATAATATATTGTATGCAAACTTTATAAATTTAGACATAATATTGCTCTCAACGATTTTTTTTTAATTTCATTAATTAATTTATACTAGTTTTTTCATTTATTTCAAATTAAATTGTGTGTGACTTTTCTCTTAAAAATAATTGTTGGAGTGTATCGATATATGTATAATCGTAATTGTAGATATTTTTTAATAAATATTTTTGGTTAAAATGGTAAGAGACCCGAAATGGAACAGGAATTAGGTATATAAGATATGGACTCGCAAAGTACAATGCTATCAACAACTTGTGTTTAGTCACATTATCATCTAATAAGCATGTTGTAGGACGTACTACTTTTGCTTTTTTTTTTATCTCTTATTTTTCTTTCTGATATGAAATTAAATTGGAACTAAAAAAACTAGATAGAAAACAAAACTAACATCACTTATTTGCGTTTTTTTTCTTAAGTTTTTTTAGCTTTTTGCTTAAATTAAGAGAAAAAATACATTTATTATCCCAAACTATAGTGCGGTTAACGATTTGGGTACCCACCTTTCAAATTTTCCAATTTAGGTACCACACTATAATAAATTTTCCAATTTAGGTATCACCGTCTTAATAAATTACGAAATCATGTCACGTGACATTTGACAAGCATTAATTTGAGGCTAATTTGACATATTGGAAGAAAAGTTTGGATTATATGCTAAATTTTGGATTTTATGCTAAATTTAGATTATTTGCTAAAAAAATTTATTTGTGAAATTGGGAGAATTTTTTTTCTAAAATGACATATTTTTGTGCAAAATTGTCAAATTAGCCTCTTAAATTAATTTTTGTCAAATGTCACGTGACATGATTTCGTGATTTATTAAGACGGTGATACCTAAATTGGAAATTTATTATAGTGTGGTACCTAAATTGGGAAATTTATTATAGTGTGTTACCTAAATTGGAAAATTTATTATAGTGTGGTACCTAAATTGGAAAATTTGAAAGGTGAGTACCCAAATCGTTAAAAGCAGATAGTTTGTTGTACTAAACCTATAAAATCCCCTTAAATTAACAAATCTATTGGTATTTGGTTTGTTAGCTTTGTAGCTTATAAAAATTTAGAATTGAGTTTTGAAAAGTCTGGAAGCTATAAATTTTGATACGGAAAAAATCGCCGAAAATAAAAATTTGCTAATAACAATTCTTTGTATAGATAGTTAGCAGCCACTTTTAAGTTAAAATAAGTAAAAAAGTAATTTAAAAATAAGAAAATGTTATGAGTCACATACAAGTATAAAAAAGTCGGTGTAGACAACCACTATAGTTCAACTTTTATGAAGTAATTATTTTTCTCATTGCTATTATTGGTAAAATAAAATATGGTTGCGGAACATGCAGAGAAACGAATGTTAATTAGAATTAGAACTAATGGGAGGACCCTATAATATCACTCCATACGTTTCAAAGTCGATCATAAACTAAGTGTAATTTTAATCATAAAAAAGACTGATAAGTAAATTGTCAAATCAGAAATTTTTAAAAGCTAATCAGTAAATTTAAATGTTAAACTATGTGATTAACTTTTAATTTTTTTTATTTCATCAATTTTGAGTCGAGTTTTCTGTTAGTTAAAGCTACACATAATAGCGTGATGGACAAACAATTTAGGACGATAGAAAGAATAAAAATCGGTTATTGGGAACTTAACTATTTATAATGCGATAATTATGTAGATGTCACATTTCATAAGATTTTTCGAGTTCAAGTGCTGTGTCGAAACCTTTTTAAGTTCTAGTCATCTGACCCAATTATAATCAGTTTTAAGCTCTTTTTAAGCTTAAAAATAACTTATAATCTATACGAAAAAGATATTAAAATATAAAAAAGAGGTTAAAAGCTGTTTTTAAGCTTAAAAAATATATTATAATCTCTTTTTGAAGATATTAAAGAATAAAAAAATTTATTTTTTTGTTTTTTTTAGTGTTTGTTTGAATTATTAAATAAAAATATATATTAAAGTGTAATTAAACAGCGTTACAACTGTTTTTTGAATTATTAAGGTGAGCTAGATTTAAAAATCTTATGATAGTAGTGCTCTATGAACAATTTTTTTTATTAAAAGGTGATCGGCGACCCATGCCGTTTATAAATGAAATTTGCAGACCCAATTGACAGTTTCATCAAACTTGGAGTGAGTAATGAAAAATTAAATATCATCACAAACTGATTTTCACAGTACAGATATAAACTAGAAAGAAAAATAAAATCATGCAAGAGACTTCCTAGTCACTCCAACAGCATGCTTAATACCTATATAAACCACTCATACCTACAAAATGACAAACAAACATACACAGTAACATATAAACATACAAATATACATACATATTACTGAGTAGTAACTAGTAACTAACCCAAGAAATAATGGAAATGGGCTCTGTATCCGAACCAGAGAGTTTTCTTGCGAGCATTTTCATTCCGGAGGAGTGGTCTGAGGCTGCGGAGACCATAGCTTACGACTTCGTCACTTCTCCGCCACCAACTGTTCTTGTTTGCGGTGCTAAGAACACTGGAAAGTCGACTTTCTCTCGCCACCTTATCAACGTTCTCCTTCGCAGGTTTTCCCCCTATTTCTCTTCTTTCAAGAACTTGCATGAATTTAATCGGTCTTCTGTTTGGATGCAGACATGTTATATAAGTGGCGGTGTTAGCTAGGGTTCATATATGGGGTGCTGAAATTCCAAAAAAAAATATATATAAGGGGAGCTAAACAACTGTTTTTATAAATTTATATGAAAAATATACACTTCTGGTAGGGTTTTTTCATAACACCTGACTGTATTATACTGCAGTTTACGAGGGTTCCTAATTTACATAAAAACCGCAATATCAAGTGGAATTTTTTTACGACAAATGCCAAATCACTATTTTCAAATAGGTATGCCCCGATGCCTTTTTACACCGATGTTGCATGATATAAATTCATACCTTACAAAAAAAATTAATTTTAATAGAAAAATTACAAAATCCGCACCAGAGAAGGAGAAGACTGGATATTATAATTAGGTTTTCTAATTTAATCATTTAGTGATCCATTGGTTGTTGCTTTTTTTAGTAAATAAGCTTGAATCCATTAGGTTCAGAAAAAATTTAAAAAGTAGGTTTATCTACCCCTAACCTTCCGGCTTCTGAACTCGGATTTTAAGCTAATCAACAAGTGTAGCCTAGCTTTTTAGCAAAGGAACACGAAAATCGGAGCTTAAGAGATGCAATCAAACAAGGACATAGAAGTGTTGTTATAATTCGGGATGGAAAGGCTAGAAAATAAGTTGGGAAAAAGCTGCAATTAATCTTTGGTGATGGTGAGTTTTTCTTTGTTAGTTAGTGGGGGTCTGTGCCACCAGGCACCAGCTAGTAATGATTTGCTTGGAATACAAAAGTATTATAGAAACTGATTTTCTTTTTTACATCAAATCCCAAGAGAAGGGGAAGATTGGACAGGGTTAAGTTATACATTTTTTTAGGGATCGTTTGATTGCAGCTTTAAAGAGAAAAAAAAAGAACAAAACGGAGCTTTAAAACCGCAATCAAACAAGGCCTTAGTAGTACTGTTATGACGCGGGCCAGAAAATAGAAATGCTATAAAAGAGGAAAATGCCTTGAATTTGTTTTCCTCGAAATCGCTTGAACCTTTGTTTGCTTGAAAACTTGACATGATTAGTTCCTTTTTGTTTGGTGTAGTATGATGTTTATTGGATTATTCTTTAGTTGGAAATTCAAGCATAGAGACTAGGCAATAAAGGATCCGAGCCCTTTCGAGCAAGCTCGGGCTCAACTTGCTAGAGGGCTTAACATAGACTTGTTCATTCACAGAATGCCAAGCTTGACAACAAAGTACTGTATTTTAAAAAAGTCAGCTGAGCTTGAGCAGACCCTAAGTCGACTCTTTAAGGGTTGCTTGTTTCAATAATGAACTGAATATTGATAATATGTTTAATCACATTTCACTAACGTGTCGTCGTGCAAATACGTAAGTAATAGTGAAATTAGTATAGTCTGTTATGAACTATTCTAGTAACAAGCCTTCTCTCATGTTTTGGTTGTTCTTTTTCGTAATTATAAAAAAACTAGCCAAGCTGAGTAGAGTCAAAATTGACTTGTTTCGCTTATATGAGCCCAGCCAAACAGAGCTCAAATAATCAGCTTGTCGCTAGCATGAACACAATCCCGATCTAGCCTGTGAGTAAACAGTGTGAGCCCAAACAGCTTAGATCTTGGTTTGTAACTTTGTATACAACCTTTGCCTTAAAAATAAATATCTATGTGCCTATCAGCGTATCATTGGCCAGCTTCGACTTTTACATTTCTAGTGTGGTTCGGGAATGTGTGATTATTTACTCTTTGTGAAATGGGAATTGTCAATAAGCTTTTCCATACTCCATGATAATTGTTATTTGAGTCAAATATGCACTTGTATGTGATTTATTGATTCTATTAATTGCACCGTCCCCTTCTAGGGTTGAATTGAATCAACAAAAAGTTCTGTATTCCTGTTTGAGGATAGGAATCTGTCCAATCTCAAATATCTAAAATTGGATCATTCTAATTCCATAGATGGTGACAAAATGTTCAAATACCAACTTGGTTCCACAATGCATAGATATGTTTTACAGTATTTTCAATTAGTTACCCTACTTCGTAGTCTAACCATGTTGTTTCCTTACATTTCTATTCAAAATCGGTTTGAGTTTAATTTAGATTTATACATGTCGTATTCTCTGGGTCTTTTAGAAAGAATAATGTCTCTTTCGTGGCTAATATGATATCGATCCACTCTCTTGTAGTTAACTCATACAGCAAACTCACTTGCCACATTTTTAATTTTGACAAGCAGCATGTCATCTTTCAAATTGCATGTTTACCTTTTCTTCCTGTTTCCTTTAGACTTTACCATATCGTTTTAACTCGTTGGATGTCTTGTGTATTTGCATTTGATACTTTCTAATTGATCTATTTTATTACTATGCAGATACAAAAAGGTAGCTTATTTGGATTCTGATGTTGGACAGGCAGAATTCACTCCTCCTGGTTGTCTTTCACTGACTGTACTCGACAAGATAACTCCAGGTCGTAGACAATTTAGCCGGATATAATATTATAGATGCTGTAATTTGTCTTCTCTGTTGATCCTCCTCTTTTTGTTTGCTACTCCTTTCTAATTCTTTTATCGTTTGTGCTTTTCAGATCTCGCCATCCCTTGCATCAAAACACCAGAGAGGTATGTAACAGCAAAATTATATTCATTTAATATAGTTTGCAACAAGACTACCAAACCGACAACTCAAATACAAAATGAAAAAGAATGAGTTTCATGGTGTTATTTTCTGTTTTTCTTTTAATGGGTAACAAACAAGGTACATGATCCCGTTCAATTTAGGATCATGATTACTTCAACCTAAAGACGTATATTGCTTTATTGATATTAGAAAAGCTCATGTTTATTATGTCCCTCATTTCTTCTTCTTTTTTAGATGTTTTTTCTTCGGCGATACTACCTGCAAAAGGGATCCAGCAGCTTACTTGGAACATATTCATTCTCTTTACGATTACTATCAGAAAATGTTTTACAAGCCTGAAGATGGTGGAAATGCCGAAAATACTGGAATCCCTCTTGTTATTAACACATTTGGTTGGCTTAAAGGTGTTTTGTTTATCCTCCTTTCTTTCAAGCTTTGTAAATAAATGAAATTCCTATCCGCTGTTCTAGATGCAGTTTTGCATTAAGGTTCCAAGTGAGGTTGGAACTGCAGTTAGAACCAAGTGTATAAGGTTCCAAGTGAGGTTGGAACTGCAGTTGGAACCAGGTGTATTAATGGACAGAACTGTTTTAAAATTAAATGTACTTGAAAATAATTCACACGCACATTTAACAACGGAGTTCACCTAACTAGGCTACGTCTCCGGGGCACTTACCCAGATTATGATATTATAAAAAGCTTACAATATATGACTCAAGTCTTAATGAAAAACTTAGACTCCCTCTAGGTTTTTCTGCCTATCACTATATTCCTCCTACTCTATAACTATCAAATATAAATCAATGGCATCCCACCATTGTTTTCTTTTTGAAGCTCACGTGTATTCTCTCTAGAAAATAAGTTCTTTATAATTTAGAACACACACCTTTTACAAGCTAGGTTATCAACTATTTATACAAGTAAAATAATCTTCTTTCTTTAGGATCTTGAAGATTGCTTTTGACTTGTTTTGATTGGCTTCAATCTTTCCATGTAACGAGACTCTTCAGCGTAGGATTGACTCCAATCTTCATAAGTTAATACCTGTTAAATAACTAGCTTGGAAATAGGAGTTAGTCTTTTACTATAACTAGGAAACATATAAAGATAATATCTTTTAGAGATAATATCTTTCCATATATATATGAAACACCTAACTCCATATTACATTCAATCTTTAAACTAATTATACTGAATATAGATAAGGAACAAAAGATTGAAACAAGTGATAAGGACAAGCATAAGAATAGAGATCATATTTAAAAGGAAACATAACCTTATAAACTTATCTCTTTATATCTTTTAGAAAACATCTTTCCTTAACACTTTGATATTCTCAATTTACGCATATTAAACCTTTAAGATCATATGAGAATATATCCTGCATACTGTAGAACAAATATTAATCAATAAAGAACAGTTATGCAGTTTTACAGAACTAGACAGAATTCTGCTGAACAGCAGGTTGCAACTGAAGTTGCAACTGGTACTTGAAACCACCAACGCTGTCTAAGCAGGTTTTAACTGTGGTTGTAACTGAGCTTACAACATTACTAGAAACCTATCAACATAGGTTGTAACTGAGGTTGCAACATTGCTTGAAACCTAACAACACCTGTCTTAGTTCATAATAAACAGATAGGATTATTTAGTGAAAACCATTAGACAACAAATAGAATTTAGACCAGGAATCTGGTCCTAACAATCTCCCCCTTTGTCATTGGTTTTGACAAATCATCTAAGTTTATATAAACACTAATCCACCTGCAATAAGTTAGCAGTACAGTCTTTTACTGTATTTCATTTATCAGTGCTTTTGTAACACCTATTTAGCTCCCCCTGCAAGTTAGAATAGCAGGTATCATATAAGCACAGAATGTATCCATTCACCGAGTTTCAGAACAGATTTAATTTCAAACATAGTCATACTTCAAAAAACAAATTGCAGAAATTGTAAGGCCAAACAATGCTGGCACAGAATAGTCTTAATATAGCAATTGTAACTGAAATTTAAAACAGCAACATAAAGTTTGAAATTGAAA
Organism: Primula vulgaris; assembly: GCA_963920805.1. Classification (NCBI taxonomy): domain Eukaryota; kingdom Viridiplantae; phylum Streptophyta; class Magnoliopsida; order Ericales; family Primulaceae; genus Primula; species Primula vulgaris. Next base: position 32,116,035 of record OY987214.1, on the reverse strand, counting down.
TTAAAAATTGAAACTGTAAACATGAAAATGAACCATAAACTCATCTCCCCCTATTTGTCATAAGCCAGACAAACTAGTGACGAGGTATGTCTGAAGACATGGTTTCAACTACGGTTGGAACTGCACTTAGAACTTCGCTGTGTGGGTTTCCAGAAAGCTTAGGGTTTCTTTGATAAGTAGAAAGAGAGAGAGAATAAATCTGATAATTGTGATTGATTTGAAAAATAAAAGAGTTTAGTATAAATAGCAATAAAGTCCAAATCTTTTTACAATTAGAAAGAGATACATGCAAATCAATTATGAAACAGATTTTGGCGAAAATTTAGGAAATAACTTATCAATTAGTATAAAGAAATCTCAGCAAGATCACGAAGGAAAGATAAATCCAGCCAATTAAACAGATAAACATTCCTTTTGCAAAACAGATTTATCCAAAATTTGAAAATTCAAAAGTTGAAGTTTATTAAGGAAATTTGACTTGATTCAAGATAAAGACCAATTAAACAAATATCTAACTTTTAGGAGAACAAAAAAATCTAGCAATTTACTCAAGAAAATATGTTTATCAAAGAATAACTCTAATAAAGATTAAATTTTAGGAGCTTAAATTGAGCAAATCCGTTTTTATTTCTACACAAAAACTAGTTTGATGACCTCAGCAAGGAAAGAGTATAAGTGATGTCAAAAATAACAAGACTTTGTCTTGGCAGTTATAGAATAGACTGAGGTTTCAACTGATGTTGCAACTGAGCTTGCAACCAGTATTTTTAACACGAGGTTTCAACTGGAGTTGTAACTGAACTTCTAACCAGTTGTTGAGAGGATGAGGTTTCAACTGAGGTTGCAACTGAACTTGCAACCAGCAAAAAAAATATTTGCACTTTGTGCTTGCAACTCTATTACCAGAGAGGTTTTTTAAGGACAAGTTACCTCACATCTGTTTTTGAGACACCAAAAAGCGGCTTTTTCAAAACAAAAAACATCATAGCTCAAAATAAGACTTTAACCTTAGAAATAAAAATTATTAAAGGTACTCAACACAGACATATTTAGCAAAAGTATTCAATTAGATTGATAATGACATACCCCTATGTCACTTCTTAATGATTCAAACTTGTTTGTATCAAGGGGCTTTGTGAAAATATCTGCTAATTGTCTCTCAGTTGAAACATGTTCTAAAATTAAGCTCTTTTCTTCAACTAGTTCTCTAATAAAATGATGCCTTAGATCAATGTGTTTGGTTCTGGAATGTTGAACTGGATTTTTAGCTAAATCTATAGCACTTTTGTTATCACAAAACAAAGTTAATATTTCTTGTTTGACATTATAATCAGTTAACATCTGTTTCATCCAAATAAGTTGAGTGCATCCACTTCCAGCTGCAACATATTCTGCCTCAGCAGTAGATAAAGATATGCAATTTTGCTTTTTACTGAACCAAGAAACAAGGTTGTTTCCAAAATAAAAACAACCACCAGAAGTACTCTTTCTATCATCTATGTTTCCTGCCCAATCTGCATCACAGTAGCCACTTAGAAAATGGTTTGTATCTTTAGAATACCATAGGCCTAGGTGAAGTGTTCCTTTTACATACCTTAGAATTCTTTTGACAGCTAGAAGATGAGGTTCTAAAGGATTTGCCTGATATCTGGCACAAACTCCTACACTTAGGCAAAGGTCTGGTCTACTAGCAGTTAAATACAGCAAACTTCCAATCATGGATCTATAAAGACTTGGACAGACATTTTTACCTTTATCATTTTTGGACAGTTTAAGGGTAGTACTCATAGGGGTTCTCTTCTCTTTACTCTCACTCAGACCAAACTTTTTAACAAGATTGTCTGCATACTTACTTTGGCACAGAAAAATGCCTTTCTCATTCTGTTTAACTTGCAATCCTAGAAAGTAAGTTAGTTCACCTCCACCACTCATTTCAAATTCATTCTTCATATCAGAAATGAATTCTTCTATCCTTTTATTAGAAGTAGAGCCAAAGACAATGTCATCAACATAGATTTGAGCAATTATTATGTCCTTTGTGGTTTTCTTAGTAAACAAAGTTTTATCAACTCCTCCTCTGTTGAAGCCTTTTTCAATCAAGTACTTGGTTAATCTATCATACCAAGCTCTAGGAGCTTGTTTTAGGCCATACAATGCCTTTTTCAACAAATAGACATGTTCAGGAAAGTTAGGATCCTCAAATCCCTTAGGTTGACAGACATAAACTTCTTCATTAATCAAACCATTTAGAAAAGCACTCTTTATGTCAAGTTGAAACAGTTTAAAATCATACAGACATGCAAGAGACAGTAGCATTCTAATGGATTCAATTCTAGCTACTGGAGCAAAGGTTTCATCAAAATCAATTCCCTCAATTTGTGTATAACCCTGAGCTACCAACCTAGCTTTATTTCTGATAATAACTCCATCCTCATCACTTTTATTTCTAAAAATCCATTTAGTCCCTATAACATTTTTATTAGAAGGTCTGGGTACTAAAGTCCATACATCATTTCTCTCAAATTGATGCAACTCATCTTGCATAGCTATAATCCATTCACTATCTTCTAAAGCTTCTTTTATATTCTTAGGTTCTAACTGAGAAATATAACAAGCAAAGTGAACAACATTATTTCTTTTACCTCTGGTTTTCATACCTGAAGCAACTTCTCCTATGACATTGTCAAGAGAGTGATTTTTCTGAGTCCTTACATAGCGTGGCTTGCTTGTTGTTGGCATAGCAGATCCATCTTCTTCTGATTCTGTTGAATCCTGAGTTTCAACTTCAGTTCCAACCTCAGTTCCAACCTCAGTTGCAACTGGACTTCCAACCACTATGGGACTCCTAGTTTGTTGAGTTTCTTCTTTGCCTTTTTCTGCAATCTCAGGCTGTTCATTATCACCTGTAATCTCATCAACAGTTTTTAGGTCATCAAATAACACATTATAAGATTCCATAACACAGTTGGTTCTTTGATTGAAGACTCTGAATGCTCTACTATTTTGAGCATAACCAAGAAAGATCCCTTTATCACTTTTAGAGTCAAATTTACCAAGATGCTCTCTATCTCTGAGAATGTAACAGACACACCCAAAGACTTGAAAATACTTAACATTGGGTTTTCTACCTTTCCATATTTCATAAGCTGTCATGGAAGTGCCTTTAGTAATATAAACTCTATTAACTATATGACAGGCAGTATTAACAGCTTCAGCCCAAAATCTGTTGGCAAGTTTCTTAGAGTTAAGCATGACTCTAGCCATTTCCTGAATGGTTCTATTTTTCCTTTCAACTATGCCATTTTGCTGTGGAGTCTTAGGAGCAGAGAACTCATGACTAATACCTAAGGAGTTGCAGAATTCTCTAAACTTACTGTTCTCAAATTCTGTTCCATGATCACTTCTAACCCTAGCAATATTACCACTGGTTGAACCTTTTTCAAGTTGAAGTTTTAGGCACAAAGTTTTGAACAGTTCAAAAGTTTCAGTCTTATCTTTTAAGAACACTACCCAAGAGTATCTAGAGAAGTCATCAACAACTACCAGAATGTACTTCTTACCACCTATACTAGCAGTTTGCATAGGCCCCATCAAGTCAATATGAAGAAGTTCTAGGACTCTCTTAGTGTAGATTTGACTTATACTTTTGTGAATACTTTTGGTTTGTTTACCTATAGCGCAGTCACCACAGACACTTTGAGTTTTAGCACTTAGTTTAGGAATTCCTCTTATCAATTCATTTTTAACAAGCTTATCAAGAGTTTTGTAATTCACATGCCCAAGCCTTTTATGCCAAATATCCACATTATTAGTAATGGCTTGATTACACCTACTTTGAGGCAATTCTTTTTCAGCTTTTTCAAACACATAGCAGCTGTTGGTTGATCTAACTCCAGTCATGATTAAATCATTGTTAAGATTAGTAATAAGACACCTTTCTTTGTCAAATTTAACAATCATTTTATTATCACAAAGTTGACTGATACTTATAAGGTTAGCTTTTAGACCATCTACAAGAAAAACATCCTCAATAACAGGCATTCCAGGTTTGTTTAAGGTACCTTTACCAACAATTTTACCTGTATCTCCACCTCCAAACACAACAGTGTTTCCAGTGAGAATGGTGACATTTTTTAAGAGACTTGCAGTACCTGTCATGTGCTTAGAGCAACCACTATCAAAATACCAATCATTAGAGGTAACATCATTCAAGGAGTTAATGACAGCTTTGTTGTTAGCAATTAAGGTAGCTTTTTCTTTAACTTTCCAGACCCAGTTCAGATTTTTATTGACAGAAGCCAACCAAGTTTTCTGAGAAATATACTTTCTGTTTCTTTTTAAATAACACTGGATTTCAGAATGACCAGGTTTCTTGCAGAAATTACACAGCTTCATCCTAAAGTTATTTTTATACCTAAAGCTATTCAGATTATTCATGGTTGCAACTTTGGTTATAACTGAGCTTCTAACATTCTCTACAAAAACTTGAGTTTTGTTCCTGGTTGCAAATGAACTTCTAACCTTATTGTCAAAATTATGAGTTTTAGCTCTAGCAACAGCTTCAATAAAGGTAGTTTTTCCTGTACTTTTACCACCATAGTAACCTAGACCACTGATATCTTTAGAACCTCTAGAATATGACAGCATGTCATCTAATTTTTCTGAAGCAGAAACATTCATCAGTTTTATTTTCTTTTTAGTTTCAGTAAGTTCAGCCAGTTGTAAGTTCATCTTCTCAGTAAGACTTTTAACCTCATCTTTTAGATTAACATTAAGTTTGCTTATGATCAAGGTTTGTTTACTCAGACATTTATACTTTTCATAAAGAACAAGATATTGCTGGGAAATGTCTTCATCAGAAGGTTCTTCCTCATCACTGCTGTAGGTTTTAAGAGTGGTTGTAACTTCAGTTGAAACATGTTCACAGTCACTTTCATAAGTAGGTTCTTTTTCAGTGATTATTCCCATAAAGTTAACAAAATTAGACTCATCCTCTTCATCACTGTTGCTTTCAGAATCACTATCACTATGAGTGGATATATAGGCATTTTTGTTCCTTTTTAAAGTATTAGCACACTCAGCCTGAATATGACCAAAGCCTCTACATTCTCTACACTGAATCTCTTTAGGCTTATAATCTTTGTTATCCTTCTCTTTAGAATTCCACTTACCAGTAGAGTTATTATTGAACCTGGATTCTGTCTTAAATAGGTTATCCCTTTTCTGAAAGTTTTTAGAAGAACCAGTATCATCCTCTTTTCTCTTGTAAAATTTTTTGAAAACCTTTTTAGCAAAGAAAGCTAGCTGTTCTTCATCACTTATTTTATCACAGACATTAGGTTCAGATTTCTTAGCCTGAAATGCTATTCCCTTTTCTGGTCTTTTTGGTTTAAAAAATTCCAGCTCATGAGTGCTTAGATTTCCTATAAGTTCTTCAAGTTTAAGATTATCTAAGTCTGTTGATTCTTCAATAGCAGTAACTTTTATTTCAAACTTTTCTGGAAGTGATCTAAGAGTTTTCTTAACAAGTTTAGAATCACTGTATTTTTCACCTAAGGTTCCAGCTTGATGAGCAATGTGGCAGATTCTACCATTAAATTGTTCAATGTTTTCATCTTCCTCCATTCTAAGGTTTTCAAATTGAGTAGTTAACTGCTGAAGTTTGAAAGCTTTTACTTTGGTAGTTCCTTCAAAAGTAACTTGCAAAATATCCCATGCCTCTTTGGCAGTTTCACAGTGAGAGATATACCTGAATACACTGAGAGTTACACCAGCAAAAATCAAGTTTATGGCTGTTGAGTTGGCACTTGATTTTCTGTCTTCATCAGCAGACCATCTGTCTTCAGGTATAAAAACCAGTTCTCCTTCACTATCAATGCTAGTTGGAGCCTCCCATCCATACATCACAGTTTTCCATGCATGTTCATTCTGCTGTTTGATGAAAGACCTCATTCTGATCTTCCATACTCCATAGTTTACTCCTCCTTCAAGCAATGGAGGTTTGTTGAAAGCGTTTCCTTCCCTCATTAAGTCTATTTTTACTAGAACACAGGATCCACACTAAGTAAGGTCTAGTGTAAAGCTCTGATACCAATTGAAATTCCTATCCGCTGTTCTAGATGCAGTTTTGCATTAAGGTTCCAAGTGAGGTTGGAACTGCAGTTAGAACCAAGTGTATAAGGTTCCAAGTGAGGTTGGAACTGCAGTTGGAACCAGGTGTATTAATGGACAGAACTGTTTTAAAATTAAATGTACTTGAAAATAATTCACACGCACATTTAACAACGGAGTTCACCTAACTAGGCTACGTCTCCGGGGCACTTACCCAGATTATGATATTATAAAAAGCTTACAATATATGACTCAAGTCTTAATGAAAAACTTAGACTCCCTCTAGGTTTTTCTGCCTATCACTATATTCCTCCTACTCTATAACTATCAAATATAAATCAATGGCATCCCACCATTGTTTTCTTTTTGAAGCTCACGTGTATTCTCTCTAGAAAATAAGTTCTTTATAATTTAGAACACACACCTTTTACAAGCTAGGTTATCAACTATTTATACAAGTAAAATAATCTTCTTTCTTTAGGATCTTGAAGATTGCTTTTGACTTGTTTTGATTGGCTTCAATCTTTCCATGTAACGAGACTCTTCAGCGTAGAATTGACTCCAATCTTCATAAGTTAATACCTGTTAAATAACTAGCTTGGAAATAGGAGTTAGTCTTTTCCTATAACTAGGAAACATATAAAGATAATATCTTTTAGAGATAATATATTTCCATATATATATGAAACACCTAACTCCATATTACATTCAATCTTTAAACTAATTATACTGAATATAGATAAGGAACAAAAGATTGAAACAAGTGATAAGGACAAGCATAAGAATAGAGATCATATTTAAAAGGAAACATAACCTTATAAACTTATCTCTTTATATCTTTTAGAAAACATCTTTCCTTAACACTTTGATATTCTCAATTTACGCATATTAAACCTTTAAGATCATATGAGAATATATCCTGCATACTGTAGAACAAATATTAATCAATAAAGAACAGTTATGCAGTTTTACAGAACTAGACAGAATTCTGCTGAACAGCAGGTTGCAACTGAAGTTGCAACTGGTACTTGAAACCACCAACGCTGTCTAAGCAGGTTGTAACTGTGGTTGTAACTGAGCTTACAACATTACTAGAAACCTATCAACATAGGTTGTAACTGAGGTTGCAACATTGCTTGAAACCTAACAACACCTGTCTTAGTTCATAATAAACAGATAGGATTATTTAGTGAAAACCATTAGACAACAAATAGAATTTAGACCAGGAATCTGGTCCTAACAATAAATTTGTTCATGTTTGATCTTGAATCCTCTCTGACTCTCTCTCTCATTATATATATAGTTTAAACTGATCGTTTTATGTGATTCATTTGATTTTCTAGGCACTGGGTATGATGTTTTGGTCGATATGTTGAATTACATGGCTCCATCTCATGTAGTTAAAATCTGCATATCTGCTGAGGGAAAGAACCTACCACCTGGTGCATTCTGGTGTGAAGAAGCACATGACATAATGACGACTGTTATTGAGATTGATCCAGCTTGCCATGATTCTCTCTCGAGATCGTAAGTCTTACCTGTGTTTTGCTGATACTATTTTGATTTTGTAAAGTGCTTTACGTAGGATGTTCCAAAACAATCCTGGATGATGATAAGCTTTATTCTAAATCATTTTGTTCACTTTGCATTCCTAATACTTTTCTCTATAGGTTAGTTGCAGCCTTAAGTAAGATAGAAATGATAGTTTAGCTTAACGAAAATCAGTTTGAACTCTGAAATTTGAACTTTAAGCATCGATATTCTTCTCTAGATTTTACTTTGTCATGTCATTCTAAATGAACTCAGAAAGCACAAAAAGTGCATTCTTACTTTCCGTCTTAAATGTTACTTGTCAGGGTGGTGATACCAAAAAATGCACGTCTTCTCCGGGATTTTCGCATTATGGCTTATTTCAGACAGTGTTTTCCATTTAAATTTAATGTTTCCACGATCAAGGAACTAGGTAATGCATTAGCTGTTCACCCTCCTTATGAGATTCCCATATCAAGTGTCAAAATTAAACATCTTCATTGCCAGGTTTGTTGTGCTCTTAAATTACTTTTATCTGGTTTCAGTTTGTTAAATACTTCGCACAACTCGACTATTTTTTTTACTTATTATGGTATGACCTTTAGTGACACTGATTTTTAACGTTTTGTTTTAGGTTCCAACTAATGAAATATACTTCAGTCTAAATGCTACTATCGTTGGTTTAGGGGAAAGCTCTGAAAATTCCGAGCATTTGCCTCACTGTGTGGGTCTTGGTAAGGCTGTTATCTGTTCTCTATTTTTTTGTTGTATGATAGTTATTTATTTGGGTTAAAAATTAGTCTCCAATTAAGCGAAATATAAGTCTTGCATTTTTTTTGTACATACGTAGATCTGGTCAGTCCAGCATTTATTTTTGTATAGAGGTAGATCTGGTAAACTTTAGAGGGTCATCTTATACTTAGTTACGAGGATAAGTTTGAATTATAAGATGCTTACCACTAATAACCTTCTTTTATCCATGTTAATGATTTGTCAACAAGTCTATGAACCCGAAAGTTGTGTCTAGAAGAGTTTCTCTGTTAAGGAGGGGATACATGAACAGGTTTGGTTTGTATCCATGATAGGAATGAACTTTTTCCTTTGCGCATGCATGGTCACAATAATATCCATATCTTTGTATCTGACAGCTTAGAATTTCCACAATAAGTAATTTTTTTAGAATTAAGCATTCAAGCTCCATTTTTTTTTTAAATGTTCACGTTACAGGACTTGTGAGAGGCATCGATACTTTCAGAAAGATGCTCTATATTATTACGCCTGTTCCACAACATGTCATGAAGAAGGTTGATTTTTTGCTGCAAGGTTTTATCCAGATTCCCACTTGTCTGTTGCAGGTATGTTGAATTCTAACGTACCTAGCTATTTTATGATTCTTTAATAAGCTAATGTAACACTTGCCTCAGTATTGTATGATTCTTGGAGCTTAGCTTCTGGTTTGCTTGGTTGTCTTAATACAACAAAGAAAAAAGTTGCCTAGAAGTGTTACTAAAAAGACTTTTCTGAATCTCATACTGTGCGTGTTTGATGCACAAACAACCTGATAGTTTACAACTTGGCATGCTATTATCAGTCATCTACGAAATATATACTTGTCTAATCAAATCTCGTAATCCTCTTTTTTTGGGGTTTTGCTTTTTGGGTTTTAGCCTATTTTAGACGAAAATTCAGCAAATTAAGTTCAAGAGCCTTGTAATGAATGTTCAGATAACTTCCGGTTATGGGTTCATGTTATAGAATCTGGCTTTTTGACATTAGTTTACTTTTTATGTGTTTGTCTTTTTGTTTAATCACAACACTTAGAAGAACAATTGTTGTCTCCTACCATGGTAATCGCAAGACCATTACGCATATAGTATACTTTCTGTTTCCTGTTTTCCCTAAATATTGGTTTTTCCTTACGCTATTTTTTAATATTTTAAGCCCTCATCTACGGTTTTTCCTTATCTATATTTTTCAGGTTCAAGGATGCATCTCTCCCTACATGTCTGAAAACGTCTTGCCCATGAACGAGCAGAAAAGCTGAAAACGTCTTGTCCATGAACGAGCAGAAAAGCATGTCTGATTCTATTAATCTTTGAAATAGTTTCCTAACTTAAGAGTTCTATATATCGGATTTATTAAAGGGGAGTATGGAGTATTTATGTGAGATTATGGTAAACTTGCAAGTTCAGTAAGATATTTGTAAGGAGTGTGATAGTACAAGTTGGTGTTTTGCACATATACATATATATATATTGGTAAACTGAAGTTTGGATTAATATTTGTCTCAACTTATTTCTGTAGTACGTAGTTACAAGTTAATACGCTCGTAATGGAAATATTATGCCATGTTCAATTTTAAGATTTTCATGCAAGTATGAAGTAACATCATGAACCAACCAATGACAAGAAATGGGCCATAAAAAAGATTTCCCAGAGGAAAAAGATACGGAAACTGTGATAAATGCTTATATCATTTTACAGTTGTTATTTCTATTGTTAATTAAAAATGTTAGCTAACAATGCAATTTTGTCACCCCATTAGTTATGTTAAAATATGTGTTAACTTTATAGATGTTAAAAACATTGTTAAAGATAACAATATTTTTAATTGTTATAATTTGATGACATAGCAAAAAAGTCTATCCACAACCACAATTAACTGTTATTTCTCACGTATATCTTTTATATATCTACCATACTGCTATTTATTTTCTCTCAGCACCTATCCATAGTACTATATTTTGAATAATTAATTTTTAGTTAAAATAGATAATATTGTTAAAGTTAAAACTAATGTGTTTGTTTAACTTAATATACTTATGTGTGATTTAATAAATTTTTAAATGATGATGTGTCACTAATTAACAATAAAAAATTAACAAAACTATTTGCATGCCAAAAGTATATGAGGATTTTATTATTAGAAATAAAAGTTGGGTTTCCTATGGATAAGGTTAGTTAAAGAGTGGTTGTTTAACCGTTAATTCAGGTAAATCCTATTATTGAACCAAAATGTTCTAATCCCAAAAACATTGGCAACAACAAAAACACCACCCTAATTCTGAAATTAAATTCAGCAAATTCTCTTTCTCTTGATACCAGGGAGATTGACAAAGAGGGCGAGAGAAAGAGATCATGATCAAGAGCTGGTTTTTCCAACCACGATCATGATATGTTCTTCACCCGAATTTTAATCTCTCTCACATCAAGACTCGTTCAAATGGCGTCTCGTTCTTTCAGGCGTTTTGTTGAACAAGAACTAGGGGCATTTCCACATTTCATAATCTACGCAATCCTCGAATGGGCCTTAATAGCACTTTTATTTGTACACGGAATAATCGCGTTTATCTCTGACGAATTCGCCAAGTTTTTCGAATTAAAAATCCCATGTCTACTCTGCTCCAGAATCGACCACCTCATCACATGCAAAAATTCTAGTTTCTACTATAACGAATCCATTTGCGAGACTCACAAGAAAGACATATCATCTCTAGCTTATTGCCACATTCATCGAAAACTCTCGGATATAAAGACAATGTGTGAGGGGTGTTTGCTCTCTTACGCTACTGAAAAAGAATCTGATTTGAATACGTATAGATCCATTGTCAATAGTTTCGCGGAGGATGAGTTAAGAACGAAGTTGAGGTCGACGGTGGGGAGGAGAGAAAAAGAGGAGGTTGTGAAGGATGAAAAGGGTTTGATCCAACGGTGCTCGTGTTGTCGGGAGGCTTTGAAGATGAGACAAAACTCGGAGAATTTGGCTCATATTTCGATAATGGCACAGGCACCAGCACCGTCTCCTAGGGCACCAATGGTGACGTGGAAGAATGAGGAGGCACGTGCGGTGGATTTGCCTCATATTCGTTACTCCGAGCTAAAGCTTAGGCCAGATGTTGAATCGTCTCAGACGGATGATGAGTATGGCTTAAATATTGGTATGCATTTTACTCTTTATAACATGAAGTTTAGATGTCTTTCTTCGCATTTGCTTCCTAAACGAAAACTTAGGGTTTTTGAATTCTTGAGCATATTTCGATTTTTATCTGCCTAAGATTATGAGATGCAAAACTACACATGATGAAACCCTTTTTTTGTTATAAAGTCTAATCAATCAATAACATTATTAGTATCAAAATGACAATGATTTAAACCCCCCGCGCGGAGTGCGCTTCCGTCTAAATAAAAATCTGTAACTGCTCTCAAAACGGTACGGATATATTCTTAAAACCTGCATTTTATTATTTAAATACTTATCATTCTGTTTTATTGGGTACTCATATTATAATTGGCGGAGGATGAAGCGAGAGTAGAGGGGACAGTAGCAGAATTTTGTCCCTAAACTTTGTCCTTCCCTGTTATAAATCTACACAACAGAAGTGAAACAGATTATTGTTTTTCCGGAGTTGCAAAGGAAGGTCAACTTAATTGATGTGAAAAAGTATGTATCCAAAGACGGTTCTACCTTTGTTCTTCCTGCATCAAATTTCTTAACTATAATTAGCTCCTTGCAAATAATTTTGGAACATTAGTTCCTTCCCAATTGTATTCTACTTTTAGTTGCAGAAATTCTAATAAAGGGGGAAATTCTCTATTTATTTGTGAATAGTTTCTTAAGAAATGATGTACATAAAATTTAATATGAATATGTCCTAGAAAAAGTCAAAAAACTAAGAATGAATCTTATCGATATATGAATTTCATAGATATCATGAATATCATTAACATCATACTAAATCCTATTAATTAAATCACTTCGCAAGAAATGCAACATAATTAAGTTGTACAAATAAACCCTATGCATTTGTCCCTAGAATGATATCTTGATAAATGTTTATTGTTTCGATTTTGTAGCCCGTAAAGAAGAAAACAAAGCTGCTTCGGCCCCATTACTCCCAGAAGCCGAAGACATCTTCGAAGAAGTAAAAACCCCTAATTTCCAAAGAGGAAACAAGTTTTTCGGTATCCCCCTAACTGATTCTGCATCGGCTAGCCCTCGGTGGGTAAGGCTTACCAAGAAGCTCCAGCTGGACAAACCAGACCTGGTCATAGAACCTAACAACGAAAACGAAAATGATTCCATTTTGAACCATTTGAAGAAACAAGTCCGCCTCGACCGGTATAACAGAGACTATTTTTATATTATCGATTGATTTTCTTTTATTATTATCGGAGAATTACAATATCACTGAACTATACAGGACGAACGTGATTTTTCTAGCCTTCAACCAAACATGGCGTTAAACTGGACGAACCTAGATTTCTTCAGAATCTCAAATATTACACCTTATTTGCTTAAAACTGCAACCTAACAAGTCTTACAGATAGAGACTCAGTGTTATTTATCTCAAATGACATAATCTCTATTTCCTCCCTAATTTTATATCTGTTTTCTTTTTTCTGAAAACAGGAAAACACTTATAGAGATGTACATGGAATTGGACGAAGAGAGAAGCGCCTCTGCTGTTGCTGCAAATAACGCAATGGCAATGATTACGCGTTTACAAGCTGAAAAAGCTGCAGTTCAAATGGAAGCTTTACAGTACCAGAGAATGATGGAAGAGCAAGCCGAGTACGACGAAGAGGCAATAGGAGTCATGAAGGACTTGCTAACAAAGAGAGAGGAAGATGTGAAGGAACTAGAGAGAGAGCTAGATACGTATAGAGATAGATACGGACTTGTGAATCCGATAGGGAGCGAGATGTGTGAAATGGACGATGATGAGAATTACCAAGAGCTGAAGTCTCAGTCGATATCGACTATCAGCGAGAGATCTGATTGTGAAACTCCTGAGCATAAACGAAATCTTGAATCGTGTTTAGATTTGGAAGGCGAGAGATTATATCTTTTGGGGTTATTAAGTGATTTAGAGAGGAAAATGATTCGTACTTCGGATGATAAAGCCGAAAATGAAGATAAAGGTAAGGATCCTCGTCTATATTACTTATAAAAGGTTGGCTTAGATGAAACTTTTACGATATAAGATGGCTTATTTAGGCTGCAGAAATAGCTATGGTTCATCAGCTAGAAGAAAAATTAGCTTATAAGCTGGTCATTAAATACACTGCCACTTTTTAGAAAGAAAAGGGCCCATAGCTGCAATGGATTGAGTCCAAAGTTGAGGTTTGGTTTATCCAGGCTAAGGCCTTGTTTGTTGCAGCTTTATAAAATCTTAGACTGTATTTGATTGACCATCTTACACGTGATATTCCGGGTTTTTTGTCCTGAAAAAGGCTAGAAGCATTGTGATGGATAAGCCTTCTTTCTTTCAACCTCAAAGATCCAGCTTATTTGCTTAAAAGGCAACCAAACAGTCCTTAGAAATTCTTGTGTTCACATGCTAGAAAAGAAATCAGCCTATTAAGAGGTCAACAAAATGCAGTGCCACTTATAAGCAAAAAATAAATAAAAACTAAGCTAAAGCTGAAACAAAACATGCCCAAAGTCTTTTATTGTAATACTGATCAATATTTGTGCTTTTGGTGCATAGGAGATGAAAACGAGGACGCGCTTACGAAAGAAGTGTATTATATGAGAGAGAGACTGAGAGCTATTGAGGCAGATAGCGGATTCTTAAAACATGCAGCTATGACATTTCAAAAGGGTGGTGAAGGTACAAAGCTATTGATGGAAATAGCTCTTCATCTACGAAAGCTACGGGAGTCGCCTAAAGAATCGACTGGATATGTAGATGCATGATCTTTTCTTCTATAAGTGTATGTATGTAAGTGTTCATCTTATTTTCTTGTCGCGTTAGCACACACAGTACTCGCTTGCGTTACCGTTATTGCATTGATAATTTTTAAGCAGTTCTTATTTCCTTCCGTTAATCTAGTTTTATTATCCCTAAAAAGTTATAAGAAGGTAATGCCAAGAGTGTATGGAAAGAGAATTGGATGCAGTTTCGTACTTGCTTCTGCTTTTGTGCTTATTTTTTATTTTGTAAATATGGTGCACATGTAACTAGATCGAAAGCAGGAGCAACACCGCTCTAAGCTTAACTATAAGCTCATCAAAAATGTAAAAACATGAATATGTAATATGTATACAGACTTGCAATGTATTTTTAATGTAGTTGGAATTTTTGAGAAATGATCAATTTTCTTGTAAAGAATAAAAGTTCACTTATTGAGTTACTTGAGATATAGAATCTTGGTTCAGCAGCTCAAAATATCTAGCATTTTCAGGCAACAAAACCAAAAGCTGAGGTTTAGAACTGGTGAACCGAATGCACTTCATTTAGTAGGCAAATAAATTGAGATAAAAGGCACTTCGTCATATTTCAGTATGTTGCTATTCATAATCCTTTTTGGCAATAGGAGTCCCTTGTATAATCATGTTCATGTGCACAATCGTTTCTAACATACGCTTTTGCAGCCACTGAGGTTTTCGATTGATCAAAAAAACAACTATTCCTATGAGTAATATGAGCTCTTTTCCTATTTTTGCAGGTAATTGGTTTTATGAAGTCCATATACCTCGAGTTGTGCTGTAAATGTTACTATTACAACTCGAATGTTACTATTACAAGCAGAAGTAAGAAGAGCGTATAAACTTCATAACAGATGTTTCTTCACTACATTGTATACAAAGTAACAAATACTATGCATATCAGTTGCTTTAGTCTTGGAATTAATTTCCTACTATTTGTATTCAGATTTCAGATTTATGTTGTAAATCATGAATCATTGGGGTACATGTCAATTTAATTCACTTTTTGCTCCTTTTGTCTAAATGGTGATTGCTTGAGTTAATTTAAGAAAAACATTTCCTGGATAGTGTGCTAGAAAGTGTTCAACTGGTAACTCAAGCAATATATTTTGCAAGAATTTTAGATATTTCTTTCGAAAATAAATTTTTGGATAGTAAAACTTTACACGCTTATTGATTTTCCTACTAATTTTACTGTGAGAAAAATGCAGTTTAAGCCGGATGTATAAGTCTGAAAGCTTGACGTCATCAAAGGTCCAAAGTAATACAATCGGATATATATAATTATAGTTCTCAATTTTGAATGCTACATTGCTTAATTGTTTACAAAACTAACAAACAGCCACGTTAGAAACATTTTCTCCATCTGAAAGAGAGTTTGGCTAACATGTAATCTGGACAGAGGTTAAAAGATACAATTTGATTCTGAATAACTAGAACGCCATAAGGATCTTAATTAGGCCTTGTTTGCTTGTGAGACTATTAGTTTCCCGGAAAATAAGTTGGTTTTAAAAAAAAGGCCGGACAAAAAATCCTGTCCAATTGGACTAAAGCTAGTATTAATTGTATCCCCATTATGTTACAATATTACAAATACACTCATTTTGCATTATTTATGGTGCAGATCAAATATATACTCCCGACACAAATTGTGTCGTCAAATGCATACTTATATATTTTTTTATTAATTATAATAATACTATGCTCATGTAAAAAAATATAAAAAAAAAATAACAACTAATAACACTATGCATCACTCTTTAACAACCAAACATTCTTTTAATTGTTATACTAATTTTTTGTATTATCCACGTATTTGTATCATAACTATACTTATTTTTTATATTTTAATTATATTACGCGTCACACACGTAACACGTGTGACACGATTACTAATATATATATATATAAACATATATACACATATACCTGAAGTATATAATTACATACATACTGTATATATAAAATTATTATAATCCGGTTTGTCTTGATTGGAGAGCATAAAGAAAAGAGAGAAGTGAGAACTCTAAATTACTATTTGGTATATTGCTAATAAAGTCTGTGGCCCCCTGGGTATTCATTTTACATAGCTAGTCGAAATAGGAAAAGTTACATTTAGCTACTCACTCACCCACTCACCCGTCTACAATATCCATCTTTATTTTTTTTTGCTAGTCTATCCAAGTAGCAAGTCATATGTGAGTGCTCTAACCATAGTAAAAATTATAAATTAATTTATAAAAGAATTGGTTTTTACAAGCGGCATAACCTGTTACTCGCTTGACTTCTAATCCCTTGTAATCAATCGTAATTATAGTTTTTTTATACATTGTTATACTCCAAACCTATATAATATTTACTCATTTATAAAAAAAGATTTCTAAAAAATGAGACACGCCATTTGGCAATTGACAGACCAGCCATAAACCTATACTAGCGGATCTGTCTATCCGATGAGTGTGAATACAAAAAAAAATCTGTAACATGTTATGATAGATAATTTTTGAGAAGATGCAGGAAGTTAATAATTAGATCACAGTTATTTTTTTTTTAATTTCCATGTAAAACGTGTTTACTAGTATTTTATAATTTTATAAATTAATTGTATTTCTTTTTTTTAAATAATTGTTGGAAGGCTTAAAGTAATAGTATATATATATATATATATGATAATGATTTAAAAAAAGCATAAAATAATAATATAATGAAAGGGTCAAAAGGCAAGCAGGTAATGAGGTATTTACACCAACACTACCAAAACTCTTTCTACACAACTACAATATCACCATCATTTTCACCATCTCCACCGTTACCTAACACCCGTATTATTACACTACGCCCCACCAACAAAATAAACGTGACAATGAATAATAACCGTCGACAAGAACACACTGTAACCGCCGTTAGTGATGAATTAGAAGATGTTACGAAAAACAAGCGAGCGGTTAGGTTTAAGGTTAAAAAGAAGCTTAAAAACATGGACCCCACTTCTAGATCTCATCAAGGTTACCTAGTTTCTTTTAACTAATTACATTTTCTTACTCTTTAACTTCTTGTGTTTATGTATTTACACACATTAGTCCCTGTAGTTTTTACTGAGTTTCTGTTTTGGACTTTTATGTTTTTTTATATCCTCTACTTGCTGACCTTTGCTTTAAATTTTACTGTTTTGTACACTACCCTTAATTGCGGGATGGAATGATGACGTGTCAATGATTGAAATGACTAAAATACCCCCTCTATCTTACCTAAATAGCTGACGTGGCAGTAATTTATGTTTGGTATTTATGTATTCATGAATAATAACATCCGTAAAGAACCCCGCTGGCAACAGCGAATTAGAAGCTGTTGCGAAGAATAAGCGAGCGGTTAGGTTTAAGGTTAAAAAGGAGCTTAAAAACATGGACCCCAAACTTCTAGATCTCAACAAAGGTAGTTTTCAAACTAACTACTTGTGTTTATGTATTTACACGGTAGTCCCTGTAGTTTTCACTAAGTTTCTATCTGAGACTTTTTATGTTGTTATACCCTTTGGTTACACTACATTTCTGTTTAGTTATTAGTTGGTGACCTTTGCTATAAAATGTACTGTTTAGTACCTTCTATTGTACTTGAATAATATCACGGTTTTATGATTGTATACGCGGCAGTGATAATTATGACTTAAGTTTTATATGTATATACTTACACAGTGGTTCCCGTAGTTTTCATTAAGTTTCTGTTTGGTATTTTTATGTTATTTAACCCTTTGGTTACACTCCATTTCTGTTTAGTAATTAATCAGTGACCTTTTGCTACAAAATGTTCTGTTTAGTTACCTCTACTTGAATAGTATCACGGTTTTATGGTTTTATATGTGATATTGATAAAAATGACTAAAATACCACTCTATCCAAAGGAATAGCTGATGTGGCAGTAAATAGGGACGGATAGTGACCTTTGCCACAAATTATACTGTTTTGTCCCCGTAGTGTTGACTGAGTTTCTATTTGGGATTTTTCTGTTTTTATACACTGTTACTTACATTCCATTTCCGTTTAGTGTCCTCATCTATAAAATATTCTGTTTAGTACCCTCTACTTGAATAGTATCACGGTTTTATTATTAGTGGTCAGGGGCGAAGCTAAGTGGAGATCATCGGAGCCACCACTCCAATATTTATGTTTTTTTTTCCCAATTCTTATCATGTATGTTACTGAAGTTTGTTAAAAATGATAATTTGGTACCCCCATGATTTATTTTTTCACTTATCATTGGTTTATACACTAATTCGGCACCCTATTGATGGTTCCTGCCTTCCTGGCTTCACCCCTGTTAGTGGCAGTGATAAAAATGACTAAAATACCAATCTGTCTAGAATTCTGGCTCATACCAACGGAGCATAGCTGTAAGTAAAACAAATCTCATAAGTAGTACTTGTTAGGGGTAAAAGTTGAAAATTAAACTCAGGTTGTATCATGGGTGCTGACAGAGGAGTCTAGGTTAGCCGAAAGATGGTTATCGGTTCTTGTTGGTGTCTCCACACGTATTCTGACATTGGGTTATTGACCGGTTATATTGCTGCATGTGAAAAAGGGGGAAAAGTGGAAAACAGAATTTACATGTGTTAGTCAGACATTATGCATCTTTATCGCCTGCTATACCTGCACATAAGTTTTTGCTATTAGTAAAATGTTGCATTTACTTCCTTCTAACTTGGGAAGCATTGTATGATTTGTGGAAACATGTTAGAATGCTAGTATAATCTGCGGTGTTTGAAATAAACATTTCCGTGTTCTTTAATATGTGTTTGTATTGATTATCGTATCGTGTGGCGAGGGCAAACAGGACAAGGCTGTTTCTTTGTCAATTACCAGGACTTGCTTTTCCTAGAGAAGATAAAGAAGTACTGCCTGCTTGTTAGGGTTCAAAAAAGTTCAGTTGTTAATTTCCTGAAGATCCATTTGGTCGTCTTGATTTTCACATTAAGATTTGTAGATATCATAATGCCTGCTTGCAGGATTTCCCTCAATAGCAACAATGTGCAGTTTTATATTCTTTCATAATAATTATGCTTGACATTGTGAAGACAGATCCTTTGTATAGCGTCTTGTAAATTGCCAAGAATGACATTGTGTCCTTCTGTGCTATAGAACTTGAGCCTAGTCTCAGTTTTAAAGATTTACATTAGGAATGATGCTAGTTTGTATGGCTTTTGCGGCGATAATCTCGTCTTTTCTTTGGTAGCATTGCTTTTGATTATTATTACTATTTTTTATTCACATTGCTGACTTTCTTACTTTACTTTTTCCCTTCTTTTCAGATGATGCAATACAGAATATTATTCTGGAGGCTCCTTGGTTCAAGTCTTGCAAGAGATTGTGTGGTTATATAAGCTGTAGTGCTTTAAGAGAAGTTGAGACAATTAATCTTTTGAAGACGGTTCTACATAGTCCTGGTACAAAGTGCATTCTATTGTTCACTTCCAAATTTTTTTCTTCTCCCTCAAAAGATTTCTAGCTACGTATGTTTCCAAGAAGTGTAGCAGAAGATTGGTACTTTCATTTTGGATTCTTTTATCCATCTCACAAAATTATTCGGCAAGCTTATTCTCAGTAGTTTAAACATCTTTTTTCTTGTGCAACTAATGTTCCTTCTTTTAATTTGTTTGGAATTTCAGATGGTCAATCATTGTTGGGAAAGAAGCTGTATGTTCCTCGGGTGGAGGATAAAGAAAGAAACATGCGAATGTTTCATATATCGAAAATTGACGACCTTGTTGCGAATTCAATGAACATCCTAGAACCAGCTCCGATTGATGCTGAAGGAAATGAACGCGAAGACGGTATGTTCTCGACAATTTCTATATTTTAACCTTTGCTGAACGCCGATACAAATTCAGTTTGCTTTCGCTTTAGTTTGACAAATGGTTTAAGCAAATTAGACTTTATTGTCTTCTGTTAGTCGGAAGGCTCTTTAACTCATATAACTCATTTTTCTGCAGTTATGCTAGCAAATGAGCCTGTTGACTTGCTTCTATTACCTGGTATGTGTTTTCTTGATTCCTTGTTAGCTCTTTCTTTTGAAAATTGAATCTTGAATCTGGTTTAGCCTTATTTCTCTTGGTTGTACTTCCAGGTCTTGCATTTGACAAATCCGGAAGGCGTCTAGGCCGCGGTGGTGGGTAAGTTTATTCACACTGTAGTTTCTAATCATCTTTTCCAGATACGGTTGCTTTGCTTGGTTATACAGGTTAATATTGTCATACTCCCACAACTGAGCTTGAAAATTTCTTAGGCTGCATAAGACTGAAAACCCTACATTAATTAGCTCTGGCCTAACATGAAACGGTTAATTAGCTCAAAAACGTGGCTAAACTTGTCCTGTCCTCATATTTTTAGATTGATTCTGAATTTGGAATAAAATTCCGAGTGATTCATGAATGGTAGGAAGAAAAACCAACAAAGACATTTTTCTATGCCAATGCCCTGCCCTGCCCTGCCCTATAACTAGCTTACTTTATAGCAAATTATTTCAAGCCTATTTAAAGTAGGATTATGGTTTGAGAATGGAGCCAAGTAATTAACCATAGAATATGTACTCAGGTACACCTTTTTAGTATAGGACACCTGGATTTTTAACACAGAACTCGAGTACTTTCCAGTTTAAGTAGTTGCTACAATCTGGTGACCGCTGTTTTCTTAATAAATGTTCGAATATTTGTCTGAATTTACAATACGACGTCATTTCTACCAATACTGATATTGTGTACTTTCTTTCGACATGGTGGATCATCATAAAGCTATTATGATACATTCCTGATGAGATACCAGGAGCTTGTGAAGGAACGCAACTGGAAACAACCTCTTCTTGGTACGTTGATGTTTACCTTTTATAAGAGATACATGTAACATGTGTAATTTTCATGCAAAATTGTATAAATCTTTCTCGACTAAAAACCAGAATCCTTAGAGAGAGTGCCAATGTTAAAAGTTTTTTTTTTAATAATTAACTTGCACTTACTTATCCTTTATTAAATTATTAACTTCATTGAGTAACCGGAACCTCTGGCATTAGATGGCGGTAAAACTTGAAAAAAGACTATTGCTTTATGTACATAGTTATATAACATACTCTCCATAACTTCTTTATGCTTCAATGGGTCGGTGCAAGATCCTGCTCCCTCCTTTTCACTTTATTGCCAGTTTTGAAAACGCAATTTTATAGAAATGTGGTTAAAACTGTCTAGATGTTAAATTACCGTTTTACTCCTTATTAGATTTCATAAAACAGTAAATCTCTATTATGACTTTTATTTGCTCAACAGAAAAAAATTGGTAAATAGGAACATAGTTCAGTTTAAGGTTGATTTCTCAAACATGGACTATTCTGGAACTTCCTGAAAAAGAAGAATGAACATGGTAATTTATCTTCCATGAGCTCAAAAGACCCTTCAATGTTGTGTAGCCTCATATTTGAGTTTGTTTTGCAGTAGCTTTATCATATACAGAGCAAATAATGGAGGAGGGAGTGATACCGGTCACTCCAACCGATGTTCCAGTGGATGCTCTTGTAACTTCATCGGGTGTGATCCCCATTAACCCGGCGGCTTTGGATAATTGTCGTTAAATTTATATGTTATCTTTTGGTGCCCAAGTTTTCTTCATATTCTTATATTAGGACCCAATCGCATCTCGCTGTGAATTTGAGGCGGTTCTTCTTCATTGTTGCCTGATTTTCTAATTTATCCTTCTTCCCTTTATCTTTCCCAGTTGATGAGCCAAATGCGCAAGTGTTTCAATAAAGCTTTGTTTAATTCTTATTCATAGCATATGAGGTTCTATGAGCAAATACCTCAAGGCCTGTTGTCAATAGATGAACATGTAACATGTGCAAGTTCTGTTTTCACTCTGTTGAATACTGTGATTGTAATTTGACAAGCTTTGTGTAGGAATTGTCTTATTGTTGGCAATGATGAAGACTTGATCATCAGATTTTGCATGATCTTTTACTTTTGTGAAATCACTAATATTGTTTACCTGGAAGTTTTTTGAAATGGAGACCATAAGTATATGTTAGTTGCTGTTTCCAACTTTTCTCAGTTTATGATGTTTTGATATGAGAAAGGACATCAAACTGTTTACTAGTTTTTTTGATGATACAAAGAATACTCCAATATTGGGACGGTGTGGGGATAGGTTTTAAACAGCTTTACGGGATAAGCCCCCCCCTCCTGAATGGTTGCTAACACGTTATTCTGTCCGCGTGCTATCTTGCTGCCAGAATTTAACTTGCCTTATAGATCTATGAACGTGGATACTTTTTGCGATCTAAGGAAAATGAACATTATATGCACTTACCTAGACAATCAACAAAAATTGCAACTTTCGACACAACTTATTGAAGTTCTACAATTATTATTTGGTATCATTCAACTCAATTACAATAAATCAAACTCTACTACACCAGTAAATAGAATTTATCTTTTAGTACAGTAGTCTAATACCATGAATTACATTGACATGAGCTAACCTAAAGATTCACAGACAGCATATATATAATAGATTGTGTTACAGATTTAAGTATAGCCTGCACAAAGATTTAGGATTTGCTTAATGAACCGATAATAATACTCATCGATGAGGTGGAAGACTAAAATGCTGCTATATCCAATACTGAGATTCAGTTGAAAAATTAGATCATGTTGGTCTGTCAAAGTTGCTACCAAGTTGCATATGAAGCCACTCGGGTTGTGCTGCTTGCATATATTCCCTTGCTATGTGAGAGCCATATAATATACCGGCAGAATCAAATCCTGATGCCCCTAGCTAAACCATTTAAAAGGCTTTGTCAGAAGCATATATTAAAAAGGAAAAAAAAAGGGGAATAAGACAAGTCAAAAGTAACCAATTTTATGGTGCTAATAAAACTAAGAAGAACCATGAGTCCATGCCTGTGAAGACATAATGATATGGAGAACCGGTAAATGCTATAGTTGAACTTGAAACAATGATATAGTCATTGATTAGTAGTTTAGGGATCTAAGATCAGATTATTAGTAATGAAAGGACCATGTTTTGGACAATATTATTGACTTATGATGTCGGCTGCAGAAGAGTGGGAGAACATCACCATCTTCAAAAATAAACTAAGCTTACGCGATAGACAGTCCCCTATCATTTGTGTTTGTGTACAAGTTGTATATATGTGTCGTACAGGGAGGTGTATGGGAGAGGCAAAAAGTGGGGACAAAAACGCTGTTATTGTCAAGGCTCGGGGATTTGTATTTTGGTGGAACAAGTAGAAGCTACTCCGACAAATAGAAGTGAACCTGTTATGCATAACAGGTTGTTCAAGGATACATCTTCATAAAAAGATTTCAGAATAGTCATAGATGTATCTTTAATCAGAAGTTCCACATACCGAGATGCTCCTTTGATCTAATTAGACAGGCTTAGGTATCAAAAGCTTTAACTTTTAACTTCTGTTTATATTCTCGATAACCAGCAGGATTTCCATGACAAAAAGAAATTCCAAAGAATCAGCATATATTAGAGTGCATCAAATATAAAAACAGGGTACACTAAAAATTTCCTCAAAAGAGGAATCGAACGGGACACGTCTATTTATATGAAGTAGTTAAATGTGAGACTTACATCTTTAGAAGAAAATCCTTCAATTGGAGAATTCATCCTCGAATTGACTGCTTCAAGTTTCATCGACAAGAACTACAGTATAGGAGGTTCATGGAAAGATGTGAGCAAAACAAATAATCTTATACAATTACCTAATGACATTAACACGGGCTTAAAAGTGAAAACGCAGGTACCTCGACCTGACGTTGAAGTGCCTGGATATAATTGATTATCTCATCGAGGACAAGTGCTTTACCGATAACCTAATTAAATGAATACCATATTGTCACAAACCAAAAGAAGTGACCAAAGGATTTTAATCATAATTTATAAAATTAAGACACATACCTTATTACATCCAGGGACCAGGTCTTGCAGAATCTTCATCCTTTCACTTATCTTTTCTCTCCTAGCCTGGCAAAATAAGTTTTGCAGTATTCAAAACACTTTTTTTTAAAGTAATTATATGAAAATCGAAAGAAATAACTTAATGAGGTTTCAAAGGCTTACTCTCTCTGCTAAACTGTGGCTGTCGGTAGCTTGACCCCTTCTGGCCCTCACATGGATATAATCTTGCTTAGGAGGCTCGGAAGGCTTTATGCTTTTTTCAGCTGGCTTGTTCTCTGTCTCTGAATTTGCATCAAATTCGGATTTTAACCCGCTATTTTCATCTCCGAAATCGGATTGTTTTGGTCGTTTTCCACTGATGATGTTCTGCTCAGAAAGGAAATAAGGAAAATAAACAAGCAGGACCATCTTCTTTAATATTCGACCAAAATCCGGAAGTCTTTTAACCGGAACTGAAAACCGAAACTATTCATTTAAAGAATACTATGAGGTTACTCAATTTGAACAATCAAGAGTGCCCTGGTTAAATTACAAATGCTAACATAAGAGAGTAATAGAATTTATTAACGTAGCATGTAAGAGTGAGCTTGGTATTGAAATTAATTATTACAGTAGAAGCGTTCGCATTTAAAATCCTAGCGAGGTCTCATCCTCTGATACTAGACAGTATAAACACCAACCATGGTGTATAGGTACACGTACACAAAGCACAACCGGAAAAGTCACTTGGGATTAATTAATTGACGTAATGAAACCTAAAGATAGATTAGAAAAAATCAATGAACACAAGTTTGGAAAGGCTATCATATATAATATCTAAAATGTTTTACAAATTAACACAGCTCATTCAAAATTAACAAAGTAAAACATAACATAATTGCAATAACAAAATCAAAGATAATCGGATTATATTTGACAAGGGTCATAGACTTCAACCAAGGAATAAAGAACTTCATTGAAAAAAATAATAACCGTAGGGTAACCCAATAAACATAATCTCATCCAATATTTAGTTACCTAGAATAATAGTTAAGTAATATAAGAGGGCTCAAACTTGCAACTTTCGCCAATGAACTAATACTATCTGAGCTAACTTTGATGGCGCTAAATGATACTCAACTAAACTAACCCAATAAGGCAATAAGAATCACCTCAAAATCTCAGGACATCGACAAAATGCCCAAACCTCAGCTTTGATAGCTCAGATGGTCACTCTATCTATTTATAAGTATTCCCATCAATTTGTCGCCTTTTTTGCCAGCCTTTCAAAAAAAGTAATACTAAAAAATAGTTTTAGGATCCATAAATTAAAAAAGGGGAAAATGAGACCTCCGAGTTAATATAACAGATCTGGTCTGGAATTATAAATGGCGACTAATTTTTTTTTCAATTTTACACCAGGCTACATGGTAATAATAAGTTCCTACATGGTTGTTGCCTACTAAATGTCACTACATAGTTCCTCCCGCATAGCATTGTCTTAGATAAAGTTTTTTTTTTTTTTCAAAAATCTTATTAAGGTGGATGAAGAGATTTCACACTTACCCTCTTAACAAACTCGAACTCTGCACTTCCTATTTGATAGTGCGGGCTCTAGCCCACTAGGCTGTTCCTAGTGGGTTAGATAAAGTAAGTTAAGGGCTATTCGTAGAAGATATTAAGCTGACTTATTTGATTTATTACTTATAAATTGCAATATATTTAGTTAGATAATTAAAATCGAGACTGACCAATGTTTTGAAGAGCAAAAACTTGCTTAAGCGTTTTTTGCAAGATTTCCGTCAAAATCTTAAAAAGCTGGCAAGCGAGCTTTTTCAGCTTTTTGGTTTCAGAAGCAAGCTTTTCAAAACAGTCAATTTTGCAGGTTTTCAGTATCGTTAAGCTAAAAAAAAAGATTTAAACACCTTAAACCTCGAAGATCCTACTTATTAGCATAAAAAAGATAATAGGCAAACAACTTGGAAAAGTGAAATTCTACCGAATTCTTGGCGCTACAAGTAGTGAAAAGCTGTGGCTGCCACTACAAAGCTTTCTACGAAAAGTATGTGTCGTTGCCTCCTTGATGTCACTACAAAGTTCCTTCCGCATCGCATATCAGTAAAATCAACTAATTTAAGGGCCTTTTTATGTTGCAGATGCTAAGCTGGCTTACTCAACTTATTAATTATAAGTTGCAATGTATCTAGTTGGACAGATTTAAAAATTAAACTTCGTACTGGTTTTCAGTACAATAAGCTCAAAGAAGATACTTTTTTATTCTTAAACTTCAAATGAGCATGCTTATTAGCTTAAAAACTACTTTTTTATTCTTAAACTTCAAATGATCATGCTTATTAGCTTAAAAACTTAACCCAAACACCCGAAAAAGCGAAAAATATACCCAATCCTTGGCGCTATTAATTTTGAAGAACAAAGTTTCTTTTTTCCCCTTGAACCTCAAATACTGACCTTATTATATAAAAAGTTAATAATAGCCAAACAACATGAAAAGGTGAAAATATACCCAATCCTTGGCGCTATTAAGTTCAAATAACAAAGGTTTCTTTTTTCCCATGAACCTCAAAGTATCTTACTTATAAGCTTCTAAAAAGTTAATAATCAAACAACATGAAAAAAGTGAAAATGTACCCAATCATTGGCGCTATTACGTTTAAAGAACAAAGGTTTTTATTCCTTGGACCCCAAATCATCATACTCATTATCTTAGAAAAATGCTAGTCGCCAAACAACACGAAAAAGCCAAAATATACCGAATCCTTGGCGCTATTAATTTCGAAGAACAAAGTTCTCTTTTTCCCCTTGAATCCCAAAGTATCTTACTTATTAGCTTATAAAAAGATACTAATAGCCAAACAACACGAAAAAGTGAAAATGTACCGAATCCTTGGCGCTACTAATTTCGAAGAACAAAGGTTTCTTTTTCCCCCTGAACCCCAAACCATCCTACTTACTTATTAGCTTATAAAAAGATACTAATAGCCAAACAACATGGAAAAATGAAAATGTATCAAATCCTTGGCGCTTTTAATTCCAAAGAAGAAAGGTTTCTTTTTTCCCTTGAACCCCAAATCATTTTATTAGCTTATAAAAAGATACTAATGTCCAAACAACACTAAAAAGCAAAAATGTACCCAATCCTTGGCGCCATTAAGTTTAAAGAACAAAGGTATCCTTTTTGAAGTATTTCCCTTGAACCCCAAACCATCTTACTTATTAGCTTCAAAAAAGATAGTAATAACCAAACAACACGAAAAAGTAAAAATGTACCGAATCATTGGCGCCATTAATTTCGAAGAACAAACCATTTTACTTATTAGCTCCTAAAGAGATACTAATAGCCAAACAACACCAAAAAGCGAAAATGTACCGAATCTATGGCGCTATTAATTTCGAAAAACAAACCAATTTACTTATTAGCTTATGAAAAGATACCAATAACCAAAACAACACAAAAAAGTGAAAAAACGTACCGAATCCTTGGCGCTAGAAGTAGAAGAGTTCCCATCCCTCCTCTTCCTCTCAC
This sequence comes from Primula vulgaris, assembly GCA_963920805.1. NCBI lineage: Eukaryota > Viridiplantae > Streptophyta > Magnoliopsida > Ericales > Primulaceae > Primula > Primula vulgaris. The sequence goes on along the minus strand of OY987214.1, from coordinate 32,088,197 downwards.
CATTGTTACTATGCTCCGTCACCGTCGAATCATCAACTGACACGTCAGCACCAAACCCGCCCATTCTCAACCCCAACCCTCCTCCTCCGCCAGCCTCGATACCAAATGGCCAAATCTCCGCCAAGCTGTATGATGCCGAGAACGAAGCCTCGTTGATAATAGGAGGGTCCATTTTTATTTAGCTTAATTATTTTCCCAAACTAATCATTACCCAATTCAGAACCATACACTGCAAAAACAACAAAAGAAAGTTACCGATTAGCTACAATCCGAAATTGTCTCAAACTGAAGGGAAAAAAAAAACGCGAGTAAACAAATCATTAATTTCGAAGAACAAATTGTTTCCCCCCCTCGAACCCCAAACCATCTTACTTATTATCTTAAAAAAAAGATACTAATAGCCAAACAACACGAAAAAGCGAAAAATGTAGCCAATCCTTGGCGCTAATAACTTCGAAGAACAAAGGTTTATTTTTTCCCTTGAACCCCAAACCATCTTACTTATTAGTAGCTTATAAAAATACTGATTAGCTACGATACAAATCTGTCACGAAATGAAAAAAATCCACGAGTAAACTAAAAAGACGTCACCTTGAAGACTTATTGGGATAGTAACGTGTAGTGATATATAGTAATGTGTGTATATATAATATATATATATATAGAGAGAGAGAGAGAGAGAATGTGGAAAATGTGGGTAGTAATGATTTGGGTTTATGAGTGTTGTGAAGAGTTATTTAAGCAAGCAGAGCAGAGAGAGAGAGAGAGAGAGAGAGAGAGATGGGATTCTGTCTGAAAGTGAAGCTTGGGGAGAGAGAAGGAACTGAGTTTTTTTTTTTCCTTCTTTTTTGGTAGCAAAATTAACCCAAACAAAATTGTGTAAAAAGCAAAATAACACTCATGATTTATTTGCAAAAGATCCCAAAAACTTGCAATTAACCAAAATTCCACCCTTGAAAATGACATATTGTAAAGTTACTCACATATCCTCTTGAAGTTTTATATATCTATTTAAATCTAGCAACGCAATGTGGATTGATCCTGATTTTCATATGAAAAGTAGTGTGTTGGTTAATTATATTTTGTGTGTAAAATTACTTCAAGTGCCTTTCTTTTAAGTCAAATGTTATCTTAAGTATCTAGGTATTGGGAAAACACATAAATCAAACAAAGTAGAATGCACAAAGGATAAGGGTAAGCGGAAATCGATTTGTCGGATTTTTGACGAAAACGCAAACCAAACCAATAAAAAGTCATCGGTTTTGATTTCGTTTGGAGTAAATTAATAAACCAATGTTTAGCTTAACATGTTAAACGTTGAACTAATTATACAATCAAAATATTTTCTAGTAAGAATGAACATGTTTTTGATATAATAAAAAAATTCCAATCGAACATATCGAAATAGTCATTAAACAGTAGTAATAAACGTCTTTTGCGTAAAAGGAACGTACAAAACTAACAAAATGACATACATAAATTAAGTTATCTATAAATTATAATTATATGAACAATATTTATAAATTTATATATAACAATCGGTTCAGTTTCACAAACGTTCAAACTGCAAACTGAATCAATTAAATTGCTTTTTTAATTTTTGTATCAAACCAAACCGGATGGAAATCAGTTTGGTTTGGTTTTTTGTCGGCTCAGTTTGATTCGGTTTCATCGGCTTGGTTCAATCAACTTATGCTCTCCTAATAAAGGACCATCAAACACAAGTTATGTTGTTTAAAATATTGACATTAGAGCTAATCACAAAAGGTTAGATAGTTCATGGGGCTAATCAACAAAAAACCATACTTAGGCTTGTAAACAAGATGAGCTGTTCCTGTAATCGTTTGTGTTGGGCTCGATTAATGTTTGGTTCATGTTCGTTAATTTATAAATGAACACGATAATGAAATAAGAATATATTGTTTGTCTATTAAGTGAGCTGAACATGAACATATCTCTGTTCGGTTCGTCTAAACTCGTGTTCGTGTAACTATATATAAAGTTTGATAAAATAAAAAACTAAATTTATTAATGATTTAACAAAAACTAATATCACTACACAATTAATAAAACCAACTTGATTGTTTCGGATCGAAAAATGGTCGGTTGGTACAAGTCGGTAAAAAAGACCACCCCTAATTAATTTTGATATATTTTATTTGACGGGACATTGTCCGTTTAACAAGGTGACCGAACAAAAAAAACCGTAGTATCATAACATTAATATTATGAGATAGAGAAACATTTTAACAAAAAAATAAACAATGTTTTTTATAAGTTGACCACATGTGGTGAGATGTATGGTGAGACCGGTGGTGGCACAACTATACCTATTGTATATTTTATGTGACATTAAAGACATGATATGATATTTTCATAAACATTAGAGTTATAGTACGTACGTTGGAAGTGGTCCTAAGTTTTCTGAGGTGATGATCAAACATTACTAAGTTACGTACAACCCCATTCGTGTTCTTTCTGTCACCAAATATTTTATGTGACATTAAAGACACGTAAATTAATTTATTTTCCAAAAAAAAAGACATAATTTAATTTTTCATAAACGTAACATAGATCAGTTGCAGTACTTTGGAACTTGTCCTAAGTTTTATTGAGCTGATGATCAAACATATGTATTTATGTTAGGGAATCAATATCGTTGGGGACCTCATCAAAAGCATGTAGAAGACAAACATATGTTATTCGCTCTTGGTCGGAAATTTCAGAAGATGACCGAGGGGAGGAACTGTTAGTAATATGTGAGGTTGGAAAGCGGAAGCCCACAAAGTTTGAGATTTGATTATCAAATATCTGATCCTAAATTCTAATTTTTAACTTTAGATACAAATCCTAAAGATACTGCTTATTTTTTCTATTTGCATTTATAGTTGGTGTTCATCGATGAAAAGTATTAAACATTAACTTTCCCAAAAGTAAAAAAGAAAAAGGCGAAAAACATTAATTTCCAACGCTAAAGTAACAAGAAGAACGTCCACATGGTATTATTATTTTCAATCCTTAAAAAATATTTTTCGACTCATATAACTAAATATTAAGGCATGCATGCGGGTTATTTAAATTTTCATAACTTTTGTATTTTTATACCATAAATATATAACTACAAATATTAATTTAGATTAATAACCATTATATATAAGTTGATAAAATATTTAAAAAAGGTTTGGCATCATTTTGTTTAAGAATAAGTAGTTCTCTCTAGGTTCTTTTCTGGACGTTGTTCTCTTTCTCCTCTAAGCTATACTGAGAAATCTGTTAGTGTTGCTAATTTATAGATACCAACCAACCTCAAATAAGAAGCAGATACCTACACTCAAAATTACTTAACACAAGAGTCTTAATTTTGTTAATATCCGATTAAACTATAGCTAGTTAGGTATGTGTTGTTGTACTTTATTGGGTACTAAGGTATACGCTACAATATGACTTTCTCATATACCTAATGTTTGTTCAAAAATCCTAGAAATCGTTATTTAAGGAATTGATTTCGTTGCTTTTAGGATGAAAATGACAGTTGAAGCTTAAATTGTTTAGTAATTATATATGCTTGTAAGTTGTACACGTTATTAAACAGTATATTAATACTTTGAAGTTCCGTTTTCATTTTCTACATGTAGACTAAGCCAAGCAAGATTTTTATAGAATGATATATATAAAACTCTTCATTTTCTCTTTCGAATAGGGTTCTTGAAAACTTTTAACCGACTTTTTTTATCCTCACTTGCAGTATACAGGGTTCCAATATTAGTTACCGAAATTTCTATGTTAGGTTTGGTGTTGCTGTAAATCCAATCGGATTATATTACATTACAGTCATCATGGGTTTGATTGCTTAAAAATAATATAGATAACAGGATATGTTATAATTTTCGGCTTTTGAAAAAAATCCTCAACATAAATCTTAATAGTTTCATGGTCGTGTGACCAGATTAAGTTCCTATAACTTCTTATAGAGAACTAATTGACTACTATCGTTCAGTTGGTTTGTCAAGGGATTCTCTCTTATGTGATATTATGGGTTCCATTTTGATAAGTAATCAACGCTATATTAGGCTAACAAACTTTCTATATTAGTATACGTTCTATGTTTATGAGATCTATATAAGTTGTTGATTATTATTACTATTATTAGCTAATCAAGGTGTCCAAGTCTGTAATCATTGTGTTAGGACCAGATTTCTGGTCTAAATATTGTTTATTGTCTATTGGTTTTTACTAAATAAATCCTAACTGTTGTTAAGAACTAAGACAGTATTGACAGGTTTCAAGCAATGTTGTAACCTCAGTTACAACCTACTAAGATAGTAGTATTAGGTTTCAAGTACCAGTTACAACCTCAGTTACAACCTACTAAGTCAGTAGTAACAGGTTTCAAGTAACAGTTACAACCTCAGTTACAACCTACTAAGTCAATAGTGCCAGGTTTCAAGTACCAGTTGCAACCTAAGTTGCAACCTCAGTTGCAACCTGCTATTCAGCAGTACACTGTCTAGTTCTGTAAAACTGCATAACTGTTCTTTATTGATTAATATTTGTTCTACAGTATGCAGGATATATTCTCATATGATCTTAAAGGTTTAATATGCGTAAATTGAGAATATCAAAGTGTTAAGGAAAGATGTTTTCTAAAAGATATAAAGAGATAAGTTTATAAGGTTATGTTTCCTTTTAAATATGATTTCTATTCTTATACTTGTCCTTATCACATGTTTCAATCTTTTGTTCCTTATCTATATTCAGTATAATTCGTTTAAAGATTGAATGTAATATGGAGTTAGGTGCTTCATATATATATGGAAAGATATTATCTCTAAAAGATATTATCTTTATATGTTTCCTAGTTATAGGAAAAGACTAACTCCTACTTTCAAGTTTGTTATTAAACAGGTATTAACTTATGAAGATTGATGTCAATCCTACAAAAGGCAGACGTGCAATATGGAGAGATTGAAGCCAATCAAAAGAGGTCAAAAGCAATCATAAAAGATCTTGAAGCAAGAAGATTGTTTTTACTTATAAATAGTTAATAACTTAGCTTGTAAAAAGGTGTGTGTTCTAAATTATAAATAACCCATTCTTGAGAGAATACACGTGAGCTTTTAAAAAGAAAACAATGGTGGGATGCCATTGATTTATACGTGATAGTAATAGAGTAGGAGCAATATAGAGATAGGCAGAAAAACCTAGAGGGATTCTGAGAGTTTTTCATTAAGACTTGAGTCCTATATTGTAAGCTTTTTATAATATCATAATATGGGTAAGTGCCCCGAAGACGTAGGCTAGTTAGGTGAACTCCGTTGTTAAATGTGCTTGTGTTCACTTTGAGTACATTTAACATTTTACAGTTCTGTCCATTTAATACACTTGGTTCCAACTGGTGGTTGCAACCTCACTTGGAACCTAACTGCAAAACTGCAACTAGAACAGCAGATAGGAATTTCAATTGGTATCAGAGCTTTACACTAGACCTTACTTAGTGTGGATCCTGTGTTCTAGTAAAAATGGACTTAATGAGGGAAGGAAACGCTTTCAACAAACCTCCACTGCTTGAAGGAGGAGTAAACTATGGAGTATGGAAGATCAGAATGAGGTCTTTCATCAAACAGCAGAATGAACATGCATGGAAAACTGTGATGTATGGATGGGAGGCTCCAACTACCATTGATAGTGAAGGAGAACTGGTTTTTATACCTGAACACAGATGGTCTGCTGATGAAGACAGAAAATCAAGTGCCAACTCAACAACCATAAACTTGATTTTTGCTGGTGTAACTCTCAGTGTATTCAGGTATATCTCTCACTGTGAAACTGCCAAAGAGGCATGGGATATTCTGCAAGTTACTTTTGAAGGAACTACCAAAGTAAAAGCTTTCAAACTTCAACAGTTAACTACTCAATTTGAAAACCTAAGAATGGAGGAAGATGAAAATATTGAACAATTTAATGGTAGAATCTGCCACATTGCTCATCAAGCTGGAACCTTAGGTGAAAAATACAGTGATGCTAAACTTGTTAAGAAAACTCTTAGGTCACTTCCAGAAAGGTTTGAAATAAAAGTTACAGCTATTGAAGAATCAACAGACTTAGATAATCTTAAACTTGAAGAACTTATAGGAAATCTAAGCACTCATGAGCTGAAATTTTTTAAACCTAAAAGACCAGAAAAGGGAATAGCATTTCAGGCTAAGAAATCTGAACCTAATGTCTGTGATAAAATAAGTGATGAAGAACAGCTAGCTTTCTTTGCTAAAAAGGTTTTCAAAAAGTTTTACAAGAGAAAAGAGGATGATACTGGTTCTTCTAAAAACTTTCAGAAAAGGGATAACCAATTTAAGACAGAATCCAGGTTCAATAATAACTCTACAGGAAAGTGGAATTCTAAAGAGAAGGATAACAAAGATTATAAGCCTAAAGAGATTCAGTGTAGAGAATGTAGAGGCTTTGGTCATATTCAGGCTGAGTGTGCAAATACTTTAAAAAGGAACAAAAATGCCTATATAACCACTCATAGTGATAGTGATTCTGAGAGCAACAGTGATGAAGAGGATGATTCTAATTTTGTTAATTTTATGGGAATAATCACTGAAAAAGAACCTACTTATGAAAGTGACTGTGAACATGTTTCAACCATAGTTACAACCGCTCTTAAAACCTACAGCAGTGATGAGGAAGAACCTTCTGATGAAGACATTTCTCAGCAATATCTTGTTCTTTATGAAAAGTATAAATGTCTGAGTAAACAATCCTTGATCATAAGCAAACTTAATGTTAATCTAAAGGATGAGGTTAAAAGTCTTACTGAGAAGCTGAACTTACAACTGGCTGAACTTACTGAAACTAAAAAGAAAATAAAACTGATGAATGTTTCTGCTTCAGAAAAATTAGATGACATGCTGTCATATTCTAGAGGCTCTAAAGATATCAGTGGTCTAGGTTACTATGGTGGTAAGAGTACAGGAAAAACCACCTTTATTGAAGCTGTTGATAAAGCTAAAACTCAGGTTTTTAATAAGTTTAACTATAAGGTTAGAAGCTCAGTTGCAACCAAGAATGCAACCAGGAATAAAACTCAAGTTTTTGAGAAGAAGGTTAGAAGTACAGTTGCAACTAGAGATGCAACCACAGTTGCAACCAAAAATAAACTGAATAGCTATGAGGTTAAATCTACTTTTAAAGCTAAACTGTGTAACTTCTGTAAAAGATCTGGTCATGTAGAAATCCAGTGTTATTTAAAGAAGAACAGAAGGTACATTTCACAGAAGACCTGGTTGGCTTCTATCAATAAAAAATTGAACTGGGTCTGGAAAGTTAAAGAAAAAGCTACCTTAATTGCTAACAACAAAGCAGTCATTAACTCCTAGAATGCTGTTACCTCTAATGATTGGTATTTTGACAGTGGTTGCTCTAAGCACATGACAGGTACTGCAAGTCTCTTAAAAAATGTCACCATTCTTACTGGAAACACTGTTGTGTTTGGAGGTGGAGATACAGGTAAAATTGTTGGTAAAGGTACCTTAAACAAACCTGGAATGCCTGTTATTGAGGATGTTTTTCTGTAGATGGTCTAAAAGCTAATCTTATTAGTATCAGTCAACTCTGTGATAACAAAATGATTGTTAAATTTGACAAAGAAAGGTGTCTAATTACTAATCTTAACAATGATTTAATCATGACTGGAGTTAGATCAACCAACAGCTGCTATGTGTTTGAAAAAGCTGAAAAAGAATTGCCTCAAAGTAGGTGTAATCAAGCCATTACTAATAATGTGGATATTTGGCATAAAAGGCTTGGGCATGTGAATTACAAAACTTTAGATAAGCTTGTTAAAAATGAATTGATAAGAGGAATTCCTAAACTAAGTGCTAAAACTCAAAGTGTCTGTGGTGACTGTGCTATAGGTAAACAAACCAAAAGTATTCACAAAAGTATAAGTCAAATCTACACTAAGAGAGTCCTAGAACTTCTTCATATTAACTTGATGGGGCCTATGCAAACTGCTAGTATAGGTGGTAAGAAGTACATTCTGGTAGTTGTAGATGACTTCTCTAGATATTCTTGGGTAGTGTTCTTAAAGGATAAGACTGAAACTTTTGAACTGTTCAAAACTTTGTGCTTAAAACTTCAACTTGAAAAAGGTTCAACCAGTGGTAATATTGCTAGGGTTAGAAGTGATCATGGAATAGAATTTGAGAACAGTAAGTTTAGAGAATTCTGCAACTCCTTAGGTATAAGTCATGAGTTCTCTGCTCCTAAGACTCCACAGCAAAATGGCATAGTTGAAAGGAAAAATAGAACCATTCAGGAAATGGCTAGAGTCATGCTTAACTCTAAGAAACTTGCCAACAGATTTTGGGCTGAAGCTGTTAATACTGCCTGTCATATAGTTAATAGAGTTTACATTACTAAAGGCACTTCCATGACAGCTTATGAAATATGGAAAGGAAGAAAACCCAATGTTAAATATTTTCAAGTCTTTGGGTGTGTTTGTTATATTCTCAGAGACAGAGAGCATCTTGGTAAATTTGACTCTAAAAGTGATAAAGGGATCTTTCTTGGGTATGCTCAGAATAGTAGAGCATTTAGAGTTTTCAATAAAAGAACAAACTGTGTTATGGAATCTTATAATGTGTTATTTGATGACCTAAAAACTGTTGATGCGATTACAGGTGATAATGAACAGCCTGAGATTGCAGAAAAAGAGAAAGAAGAAACTCAACAAACTGGAAGTCCTATAGTGGTTGGAAGTCCAGTTGCAACTGAGGTTACAGCTGAGGTTGGAACTGAGGTTGGAACCGCAGTTGAAACCCAGAATTCAACAGAATCTGAAGAAGAAGAAGGAAGATCTGATATTCCATCTACAAGCAAGCCACGCTATGTAAGGACTCAGAAAAACCACTCTCTTGACAATGTCATAGGAGAAGTCACTTCAGGTATGAAAACCAGAGGTAAAAGAACTAATGTTGTTCACTTTGCTTGTTATATTTCTCAGTTAGAACCTAAGAATATAAAAGAAGCTTTAGAAGATAGTGACTGGATTATAGCTATGCAAGATGAGTTGCACCAATTTGAGAGAAATGATGTATGGACTTTAGTACCCAGACCTTCTAATAAAAATGTTATAGGGACTAAATGGATTTTTAGAAATAAAAGTGATGAGGATGGAGTGATTATCAGGAATAAAGCTAGGTTGGTAGCTCAGGGTTATACACAAATTGAGGGAATTGACTTTGATGAAACATTTGCTCCTGTAGCTAGAATTGAATCCATTAGAATGCTATTATCTCTTGCATGTCTGTATGATTTTAAACTGTTTCAACTTGACATAAAGAGTGCTTTTCTGAATGGTGTGATTAATGAAGAGGTTTATGTCTGTCAACCTAAGTGATTTGAAGATCCTAACTTTCCTGAACATGTTTATTTGCTGAAAAAGGCCTTGTATGGTCTTAAGCAAGCTCCTAGAGCTTGGTATGATAGATTAACCAAGTTTTTGCTTGAAAAAGGTTTTAACTGATGGGGAGTTGATAAAACTCTGTTTACCAAGAAAACTACAAAGGATATTATAATTGCTCAAATCTATGTTGATGACATTGTTTTTGGCTCTACTTCTAATAAGAGAATAGAAGAATTCATTTCAGATATGAAGAATGAATTTGAAATGAGTGGTGGAGGTGAACTAACTTACTTTCTAGGATTGCAAGTTAAACAGAATGAGAAAGGCATTTTTCTATGCCAAAGTAAGTATGCAGACAATCTTGTTAAGAAGTTTGGTCTGAGTGAGAGTAAAGAGAAGAGAACCCCTATGAGTACCACTCTTAAACTGTCTAGAAATGATAAAGGAAAAAGTGTTTGTCCAAGTCTTTATAGATCAATGATTGGAACTTTGCTATACTTGACTGCTAGTAGACCAGACCTTTGCTTAAGTGTAGGAGTTTGTGCCAGATATCAGGCAAATCCTTTAGAACCTCATCTTCTAGCTGTCAAAAGAATTCTAAGGTATGTAAAAGGAACACTTCACCTAGGCCTATGGTATTCTAAAGATACAAACCATTTTCTAAGTGACTATTGTGATGCTGATTGGGTAGGAAACATAGATGATAGAAAGAGTACTTCTGGTGGTTGTTTTTATTTTGGAAACAACCTTGTTTCTTGGTTCAGTAAAAAGCAAAATTGTATATCTTTATCTACTGCTGAGGCAGAATATGTTGCAGCTGGAAGTGGATGCACTCAACTTATTTGGATGAAACAGATGTTAACTGATTATAATGTTAAACAAGAAATATTAACTTTGTTTTGTGATAACAAAAGTTCTATAGATTTAGCTAAAAATCCAGTTCAACATTCCAGAACCAAACATATTGATCTAAGGCATCATTTTATTAGAGAACTAGTTGAAGAAAAGAGCTTAATTTTAGAACATGTTTCAACTGAAAGACAATTAGCAGATATTTTCACAAAGCCCCTTGATACAAACAAGTTTGAATCATTAAGAAGTGACATAGGGGTATGTCATTATCAATCTAATTAAATATTCTTGCTAAATATGTCTGTATTGAGTAACTTAAATAATTTTTATTTCTAAGGTTAAGTCTTAATTGAGCTATGATGTTTTTGTTTTGAAAAAGCCGCTTTTTGGTGTCTCAAAAACAGATGTGAGGTAACTTGTCCTTGAAAACCTCTCTGGTAATAGAGTTGCAAGCACAAAGTGCAATTTTGTAAGCTGGTTGCAAGTTCAGTTGCAAGCTCAGTTGAAACCTCATACTCTCAATAACTGGTTAGAAGTTCAGTTACAACTTCAGTTGAAACCTCGTGTTAAAAATACAGGTTGCAAGCTCAGTTGCAACATCAGTTGAAACCTCAGTCTGTTCTATACCTGCCAAGACAAAGTCTTGTTATTTTTGACATCACTTATACTCTTTCCTTGCTGAGGTCATCAAACTAGTTTTTGTGTAGAAATAAAAACGGATTTGCTCAATTTAAGCTCCTAAAATTTAATCTTTATTAGAGTTATTCTTTGATAAACATATTTTCTTGAGTAAATTGCTAGGTTTTTTTTTGTTCTCCTAAAAGTTAGATATCTGTTTAATTGTTCTTTATCTTGAATCAAGTCAAATTTCCTTAATAAGCTTCAACTTTTGAATTTTCAAATTTTGGATGAATCGGTTTTGAAAAAGGAATGTTTATCTGTTTAATTGGCTGAATTTATCTTAATGCCAACTGTTTTTTTCGTGATCTTAGTATGATTTATTTTTCAAAATTCTGTTGATAAAATACTTCATATTTTTAAGCCAAAATCTGTCTCTTAATTGATTTGCATGTATCTATTTCCAATTTCAAAAAGATATGGTCTTTATTGTTATTTATACAAACTTCTTTTCTCTATCCCAAATCAATTACATTTTACAGAATTACTCTCTCTCTCTCTTCACTGTAAAACCCTAGGTTCTCTGTAAAAACCCAGTACAAGGTTCTAAGTACGGTTACAACCCTAGTTGCAACCATGTCTAATAACCCCAGTTCTGATGATGATTGTACTCTAAGGGATTTCATATCCAAATCCCCCACCAGTCATAGCTCTAAGGCTAAGGTAAGTGAGTCTTCTTCTCCTAAGACACATAGGACTAAAAAGCGTGCTAGGAGGAATTTTACTAATGATCCCATTATTGCTAAGTTTGAGTATGTTCAGAGATTCAATGAAGTTGATCCTAAGTTCTGGAGTAGAAGAACTTATAGGAGATTTAGAGCTTATTCTAGTAAAGAAATACACTGTGAAAGAAAGCTTAATTTGGTAAGTTATCCACACATTCAAGTGTATGTTGAAAAGCTGTTGCAAGCTGTTGGTTTAGGAAAAACAATTACTTATACTGATTCCTTTCTCCCTGCTGTTGTTAAAGAATTCTATGCTAATCTAAGTAGCATTGTGTTTGAAGAGGGAAATCCTGCTTATGGGAGAGTTTTTCTAAGAGGTCATACTTTTGATTTTACCCCTAAACTTATCAATGATTTCCTAGATACACCAAATCCTTCTGTTGAAGATGTTAATTATGACATGGAGGTTATTGCTTTGGTTCTAACTGGAAAGAACAATAGATTTGATGGAAATTCCATCAAAACTTCCTCTCTCACTCTTTGTGCAGCTGTTTTGCATAAAATAGCCAGGTTTAACTGGACTCCAACCAAACAGCCTTCCAAAGTAAGCAAAGATATGGCCACTTTTCTCTATAAAATCATGTCTTCCAGGCCTATCAACTTTGGACAACATGTCTTCAATCTCATAAGAGATTTCAGTGACACAGATTCTACTTCCATTCTGCTTCCTTTCCCCTGCCTAATTTCTAATATCATTCTAGGCCAAACTAACTCTTTGAACAGAGATTCTCCTATTAATATCTTGGTTAAACCCTTTACTGATTGTCCACCTGCCTTGTACATTTCTGCCAAGTTGTTAAAAGAAGGGCATGTTAATGACATTTCTGGTGAGAAAGGCAAAGAAAAAGAAGAAGAGACTTCTACTGCTCCCTCAGACAAGAAGAAAGGAGTAAAGTGGTATTTACTCCAGAAGCTGGCTTATAATCAAGAAAAGAGAGCTGAATTGGATTCTGATGATTATCAAATCAATAAGCTGCTGGTGGATATTATTGAGAGTGAGGATGATGGTGATAGTGATGACTGTTTCTCTATAAGCAGTGAAGAAAAAGATGAAGAGGTGGTTAGAGACCATCCTCTCAGAGAAAGAGCTCCACATTCTGATATACCTCGTGACTGATTACAATGGTTGCTGACAAATAGGGGGAGTGAAGTTTATGTTGAAGTTTATGTTTTTCTTCTGTATTTCAATTTCAAGACTCAATGCTGCTGTTTTTAATTACTTTTTTAATTGCTGTACTAAGACACTGTTGTGCCATGTTTTTGGCCTTTAAATTTCTGCAATTTCCATTGTGATGTCTTTAAAATTGAATTTATGAATGGATACATTCTGTGCTTATTAAGTGCCTGCAATTCTAACATACAGGGGGAGCTTAAAGAGATGACTCTTTAGTATTGTTAATATACTATTTAAAGACTGTGCTAATATTGAATTTGCAGGTGGTTGGGATGATTTATAAACTTAATTGATTTGTCAAAACCAATGACAAAGGGGGAGATTGTTAGGACCAGATTTCTGGTCTAAATATTGTTTATTGTCTATTGGTTTTTACTAAATAAATCCTAACTGTTGTTAAGAACTAAGACAGTATTGACAGGTTTCAAGCAATGTTGTAACCTCAGTTACAACCTACTAAGATAGTAGTATTAGGTTTCAAGTACCAGTTACAAACTCAGTTACAACCTACTAAGTCAGTAGTAACAGGTTTCAAGTAACAGTTACAACCTCAGTTACAACCTACTAAGTCAATAGTGCCAGGTTTCAAGTACCAGTTGCAACCTAAGTTGCAACCTCAGTTGCAACCTGCTATTCAGCAGTACACTGTCTAGTTCTGTAAAACTGCATAACTGTTCTTTATTGATTAATATTTGTTCTACAGTATGCAGGATATATTCTCATACGATCTTAAAGGTTTAATATGCGTAAATTGAGAATATCAAAGTGTTAAGAAAAGATGTTTTCTAAAAGATATAAAGAGATAAGTTTATAAGGTTATGTTTCCTTTTAAATATGATCTCTATTCTTATGCTTGTCCTTATCACATGTTTCAATCTTTTGTTTCTTATCTATATTCAGTATAATTCGTTTAAAGATTGAATGTAATATGCAGTTAGGTGCTTCATATATATATGGAAAGATATTATCTCTAAAAGATATTATCTTTATATGTTTCCTAGTTATAGGAAAAGACTAACTCCTACTTTCAAGCTTGTTATTAAACAGGTATTAACTTATGAAGATTGATGTCAATCCTACAAAAGGCAGACGTGCAATATGGAGAGATTGAAGCCAATCAAAAGAGGTCAAAAGCAATCATAAAAGATCTTGAAGCAAGAAGATTGTTTTTACTTATAAATAGTTAATAACTTAGCTTGTAAAAAGGTGTGTGTTCTAAATTATAAATAACCCATTCTTGAGAGAATACACGTGAGCTTTTAAAAAGAAAACAATGGTGGGATGCCATTGATTTATACGTGATAGTTATAGAGTAGGAGCAATATAGAGATAGGCAGAAAAACCTAGAGGGATTCTGAGAGTTTTTCATTAAGACTTGAGTCCTATATTGTAAGCTTTTTATAATATCATAATCTGGGTAAGTGCCCCGGAGACGTAGCCTAGTTAGGTGAACTCCGTTGTTAAATGTGCTTGTGTTCACTTTGAGTACATTTAACATTTTACAGTTCTGTTCATTTAATACATTTGGTTTCAACTGGTGGTTGCAACCTCACTTGGAACCTAACTGCAAAACTGCAACTAGAACAGCGGATAGGAATTTCACATTGTATGTTAATGAGTAAAACAAAACTAGGGCTAATTCTGTAGGTTTTTATAGCTAGACCGTACAAAAATATATATGGACACGTGATATATAGTTGGTACTGATCCACACAATAACAAAAAAGATAAGACTAATTATTTAACAACAGATTCAAGATCAACGAAGAGAAACATGTAACCATGGGTGAAACCTTTCTATTCTAATGTTTTACCAATCTCTTACTTCGAAACATTTGCAATGTTAGATTAGCAATGCATATATAAATACGATCAAATAATGTCACAAATCTGTCATACATTGACTATAATGTCATTAACCAGTTCGTCATAAAATTGATCGTCACTGTCTAGACATTTTTTCTTTCCGTAGAGCATATTCACTTGTATAGTTGTAGTGGAGAAATAACTAAACATTTTGTTGAGTTAAGTGACGATGTGTGAATTGATTTGTAGTACCGACTTAAAAAACAACATTATAGGGAAAGTGATTGGTGATAATTGATTTAGTTTTATCTTCAATATGCCTAATTCTCTTTACTTTTCATTGGTCTAAATTTACACCCATTATGCCTAACTTGCCTTGCACAATCATAAGCTCAGTTAAGCAAATAAAATAACTAGAAAGTTGGGTTTATACCATTCCCAAAATGGATTGTCCATCATGTGGATATGATAGCCCCACTACAAGTAATCATATTGGGGAATCATTGATGTGTATGTTTGTGCCTAACCCAAAATTTCCCGTTAGGATTTTCTTGTTTTCCTACAAGTTAATTAAAAAAGATAAAGTAGAATAAACTAAAAAAAATTAACGGTGACAAGTGTCATAAAGTATATGAGAAATAAACTGGGGTCCAACTAGGCCTATACTATCAATTTAGCACGTGTTAAATGCATGTTTCGTGAGGGATTATTTATGTCCATATATCTCTACGAATCAAAAAAGGCGCGGATTTAGTTTTAATTTGTCTATTTTCTGTAGTTCATCTATCAATTTTTAGTTGTAAGCTAGTATTAGACAAGGTTTCGACTAAATTCCCTCTTTCATAGGAATGTTGAAAATCATTGAAACTTTTAGCCTTTTCAAACAAAAAAAAACCAGCTTTTAAGCTAATTAAATAAATACACTCTTATCCTTTAAGGAAAAAAAGAAGAAGAAAAAAACCCAGCTTAAAAGCTAATCAAAATGAGACCTTCGAT
Source organism: Primula vulgaris (assembly GCA_963920805.1). Classification (NCBI taxonomy): domain Eukaryota; kingdom Viridiplantae; phylum Streptophyta; class Magnoliopsida; order Ericales; family Primulaceae; genus Primula; species Primula vulgaris. The sequence goes on along the minus strand of OY987214.1, from coordinate 32,072,557 downwards.
ATCCAATAAAGAAACTAAAACGAGCCTGGGTTGGAAATGAGGCCATCGATATAATAAAAGAACTCACGTCAATTAAAGTAATATACCCCTCGGCTATGTGGGCTCGCTGAGGGGTCTGCCTTTTATTAGAAGAATGGTTCTTCATTATCTTTCACACACCCAAATTTCTCGAGAAGAACTTCAACTTTTTAGCTATTGTTAAACGAAATAAGATGGAAGACTGAGCTTCTAGGAAGACGATAAATGAAGGAATTTGACAGAAGAAAACAGATAAATAGAAAGAAAAATTATTGGAGACAAAATGCAGCAAGATAAAATTACAACTCTTTTCAAGGGTATTTTTTATTTTTTTATTTTGTAATTCAGATTGTATTATCATTGATGTAAATTATGTATTTATATCAAGCTGTATTTAATTAAGTACGAAAATATCTGATGCAAATGTTTCGTTTGACAACAACACTTGCTTCAACGAAAATGGTAGTGGATGAGGAGAAGGAAGAATCGAAAGAAGTCGATCAAGGCAAAAAGGATAAAGCAGATCATCAACAAGTTACCATAAAGCGAATAAGCGAATTACCAAATATATTAATGGTACATGTTTATTTACCTCCTTATGTATAGCTTAATTATAGTTGGTAGTTCGGAAGAACAAAAAGGTTCTTAAGGGATTGTTTGGTTGCAAGCATACAATTGTTTATTTAAAATATCCTATAGTGAGATCTTTTAAAAAATTGTTTGTATATTCAGGAGTCGGTAACCCAGTAACCTCAAAAGTGTTTAGTAGTTGGAACACGTGCGAATTGATTGGATCTAATTGTAGTTTGAACTTTGTTGTTGTTTTTTTGGTCGGAAAATGAGATCTCACACTGTTGTTCTCTTATGAGATTTTTCACAAGGAAAACGAAATTTAATGTGTCAAAGTCACTTTTTCTTATACTAAAGCAAAAGGGAAATTCATTTTGTCCAACCATTAACTAACATGACACTCGAAATGTGGTTTAAGCTTCCTCAGTTGAACCGATCCCATTACCTCTTAAACGAAATTTTTATAAGTAATTTAAACCTTGTTTATTCAATCGTATTGAATTATTTGAGATAATTACAGCTATACAAAATATTTTCTTGGCTTAGGAGCATGACCGTTTTTTTATGATATTGTGTCACTTAAATTCACCTTTTTAAGCTTGCCCTGGAACTACGATTTTTCTTCTGAAGAGATCTCCCCGGTTGGCTCTTTACCTCTCCCATGAGAGAGATTTGAGTTCTCACTCTTCCCAGGATCATGCTAAAAAGAGTGGAATGGCTGATGGGAGTGATTTGATCCCACTTTCGCTAAATAATGATGTGAATGAATATGATGTTATTGAAAAGTTTCAGAATTTTAAACAATTTGACATCGTTGAAGATTTCCCAGACCATCATCTTTTGAACAGTGTTTGTGTTGTGAAGCGGACAGCAAGGAGCTGGACGAAGAGATACAAGAGGAATGGAAGATACTGGAAAAGAATTTGCCTGATAAATACATGTCAGGGTATGTGAATTAAGGATTGACCTTTTAAGGGCCGCAATTGTTGGAGCTGAGGAGACTCCTTATCATGACGGTTTCTTCTCTTTTGATCTTTTCTTTCCAAGTGACTACCCGAATGTCCTACCGCTTGTGAATTACCATTGTGGCGGTCTTGGAATAAATCCAAACTTGTATAGCTGCGGAAAAGTATGCCTTAGCCTTTTCACTACTCGGAGTGGTCACCACCAGAAAGAACAGTTGATCCCTAATGTATCTACCATTCTTGAAGTTTTGGTGTCAATACATGCTCTAATTATGAATGAGAAACCCTAATTTAACGAGCCTGGCTGGTTCGAAATGAGGCCTTCGATATAATAAAAGAACTAACGTTAATTAAAGTAATATACCTCTCGGATATGTGGGCTCGTTGATGGGTTTGCCTCTTATTAGAAGAATGGTTCTTCATTATCTTTCACGCGTCCAAATTCGCTGTGAAGAACTTCAACTTTTTAGCTATTGCTAAACGAAATAAGATGGAAGGTTGAGCTTCTAGGAGGATGATAAATGAAGGAATTTGACAGCAGAAAACAGATAAATAGAAAAGAAAATTATTGGAGGCAAAATGCAGCAAGATAAAATTAACTATTTTCAAGAATATTTTTAATTTTTTAATTCAGACTGTATTATCATTGATGTAAAACATTTATGCAAATTAATCCGTTAATTATCAAGTACGAAAACATCTGACGCAAAAAAAGAAGTGAGATGGTTGGAAAGAGCGCAAGCCTAGACTAGTCAATAAAAACTTAAACCTAAAACCATCAGCAACTCCTACTTCTGATTCAAAAAATTCAAGAATGGATCAAATGCAAACGGAAAGGCAGGTGGTATAGGCATTGTGGTTATATGACTTTTACCCTGATCAGCAAGAGAGAGGAACTTCTCGAAGTCTTTTGCCCCAATCTGAGAAAATGTTTGCACAAGCTTCGGGATACACTTAGGTAAATGAGCACTAAAATAACTCGAGCAGCCTTTTCTACGAGTATCATTAGTACCCCCTTCATTTACAAGACAACCCAAGTATGTCCTGAGTATCACCAAGTATGTCCTAAGCACGCTTGAAGAAGTGACCGATGACGAAATCCTCAAAGTGCTTTGGCGGCTTCCTGATGGAATACACCATTGTTCTCAGCGATAAAGTAAACACACTTTCATTGTATTGCTGGGATTGCATTTTTCCACTTGGTGATCCAGACATATATTCGAACCTAGGCTCGTTAAAATAGGGTTTCTCATTCAGAATTAGAGCCTGTATTGACACCAAAACTTGAATAATGGTAGATACATTAGGGATCCACTGTTCATTCCGGTGATGACCACTCCACATATTGAAAAGGCTGAGACATACTTTTTCGCAGCTATAAAAGTTTGGATTTATTCCAAGACCGCCAAAATGGTAGTTCGAAAGCGACGGACATCCGGGTAGTCACTGGGAAAGAAAAGATCAAAAAAGAATAGACCGTCATGATAAGGAGTCCCCTAAACTCTAACAATGGCGGCCCTTAAAAAGTTAATCCTTCATTCACATACCCTGACATGTATTTATGAGGAAAATTCTTTTTCGGTATCTTCGATTCCTCTTGTATCTCTTTGTCCAATTCCTTGGTGTCCGTTTCACAGCACAAACCCTGTTCAAAAGATGATGGTCTGAGAAATCTTCAACGATGTAAATTGTTTAAAATTCTGAAACTTCTCAATAACATCCTCTTCATTCACATCATTATTTGGCGAAAGTGGGATCAAAGAACTCCCATCAGCCATTCCACTCTTTTAAGCATAATCATGGGAAAAGTGAGAACTCAAATCTCTCTCATGAGGGAGAGGTAAAGAGCCAGCCGGGGAGATCTCTTCAGAAGCAAAAACCGTATTTCCAGGGCAAGCTTAAAAAAGGTTAATTTTAAGTGACACAATATCATAGAAAAACGGTCATACTCCTAAGCCAAGAAAATTTGGAAAGTTGTAGTTATCTTAAATAATTCAATAGCATCTAAATTTGGATGCGAACACAAAAACCCAGGATTATCAGCATACCCTAAACCTACGATATATTGAATAAACAAGGTTTAAAGTACTCATTAAAATTTCGTTTAGGAGGGAATGAGATTAGTTCAACTGAGGAAGCTTGAACCACATTTCGTGTGTCATGTTGGTTAATGGTTGGACCAATAGGAAAGGACCCAAAATGAAAATTTCCCTTTTGCTTTAGTATAAGAAAAAGTGACTTTGAAACTACAAATTCTGTTTTCCTTGTGAAAATCTCATAAGACTACAACAATGTGAGATCTCATTTTCCAACAAAAAAAAACAGCAAGAAAGTTCAAACTACAATTTGATCCAAACAATTCGCATGCGTTGCAGCTAGTAAACATTTATTAGGTTACTAGGTCACCCACTCCTCACTTTGAAAACAATTTCTTAAAAAAAAAAATTCTTAAAAGATTTCACTGTCTATACTCTGTAGACTACAATCAGGCGAATCATCACCAGCTTCTCTATTCCCATAATCACACCTTCACCGCCTCTAGTATAATACTCATTCTCTTTATTTTTAACTCTGTATCTTATAATCAAAATAAGCGATTAATACGGTATCTCTTCATTGCCGTAGTTGTTCTAGCTGGGCCTAAACGCTTGACGTGCGTAACTCGGCTCCATTTTCTTAAGAGGAGGGGTGCCCCACTTTCTTTCACCTTTTAGTGGCTCGAGTATGTAAACTCCACCTTCCGATAGCCCCAATGCAAACTGATTAGGCTTAGATGGATGTGCCGCTACAACAACTGGGTGACCTTGCAAACTTGGGTTAGTGACATCTCAATTGCAGAGACGGAGCAGTAAAAACGCTAATGCTTTCACTTTGGAATGAAACATAAACAGACCGACCATCACATGAATATGTAGCATGTGTAATTGGACCACTATCTTAAAAAAAACCCACTGCTTAATACATACTAGCTTTGGAGTTTCATGTACATCTAAAAACTGAATCTGAATTCTGATAATGGTGACATTGTGGGTATTTATCCGTGAGAGGGGATGACGACCGGACAGTCGGAATATCCAAGTACTTACTAGTTTTTTTCTCAATCTGTTAGTGCCCCAAACACATATTTGAGAGTCGGCACTAGAAGAAATGAGCACGTTTAGAACCATAGAGAATGCAAGGCCAGTTATCCTTTTATGATGACCTTTGAGAGTGCAAGAAGGTGCCAACTTGAAAGACATATAAGAAGTAAGCAAGCCTAGAAAAAGAAAAGGTATGGGGAACGTTAAGCAATGATATGAGACTAGGATAGTTACTGTAATATAGTTAAACCTACTAGAACTAAGTAGACTATGGTGATAAAAATTCATTGCATTATAATTTAAATAAATAAACTCAAGGATATAATGAATAGTATAAGTATTGGGGTACAAAAGAAGGTTATTAACATGTTAACTATGCTGATTATAGAACATTTGACATTGCCGTAATGACTTTTGTATGATGAAGATATGCAGCTCCAGAAACATAAATTTTGTTGGTAGTCTTTGATAAAACATATGCATCTAAAACAAAGAGAACATACGAAATCTTTTGACATCTATGTTTTGAGTACAAACTAAAACCAAAGAAATCCACGACATTTGTAAAAACAAATTAGTTGAAGACAGAACTAATTATTGCATGTGGAAGGCTCACGGGTATTTACAACATACTCGGATTCACTTGAAGACATTAAAAACAATAGCCTCATATTTACCATTTCTTAAACATAAGAAACCAAATCTGCTATTTAATTCTCCTATCCCTTTTCATGTTCTACAATGGTCGGCTGAAAAGCAAGAACTCGATAAAACGAAGTGGTACCCATTAACTTGAATATTCAACATATATAGAACCTTTACTTGAGTCCAGACTTCTATGTGACAATGCTGAATAGGTATTTTTGGGGTCGTGTAAAAGTAGAAGATGTAGCAATATCCTCACTTATAGTCTCATTCTTCTCCCGCCTACTCAATGGGACTCTTGCGAAAACGCCTAACACTAGATTCAATATGTTCATTACCCAACCACAAATTAGTCCATCAGGTCTGATACCTTCGCGTGATACTAGCTATAAACACCCTTGATGGGATGTGAAGTTTTTCAGCTTCCGATCACCTATTGAACATTTCCCTAGAAGCTTCTGGGGGTTTCTCAAAACTAGCTACTTTCCCGGGGATATCTTGATCTATTACAAATTGAATCGAAACACGAAACAAAAAGTATGATTCAATACAACCTGGCTCTACTAGACTAGATACCCTCATAAGTTTAGCGAAAAACTTGTAGTCTCTGCACATAACTGGAGAAATCGAGACACATTGTTCATTTTTTTTGGGTAGAAGTCAACTTTTTCGGCCATGCTATAAGGTCACCAAACAAACTTCTCACCAGCAGATTGATTACCATTCTCACATTGTCCGTATTTGATAAACTCAATATTCTTCCAACAACCCATTCTCGGCTCACCATCACTTCTAGAGTTTGGTCGTGGTCTTAGTGCTGGAAATCTTACCCATACCAAATTCTGAACATATTGCATTTGTACCCATAGCTTAAGTCTCTCCTAATTTACCATTTCTTCACTCATACTCACAAATTTTCCTCTAGTGATTTCAAGTCCCGGTATATGCAGGCAAGGACAGCTGGGGAATTGCGAACCTCTTTCCCTTATAGAGTGCAAAACCAATTTTGTGCAAAGGTTTCCCAACGGTGTCATGGGTAACCGGAAAGACGTGACAAGAAAGACACAACACAAGAAAGGCCATATGCGCAACATGACTACCATTTCCCATGAACGCACTCATCCACGTTGACTGGGAGACTTTTTGGCTCTTGCTCCTTTTACACCTTCAATGGATATAACCAATATTTAAACAAGGAAATGTAGAATTTCATCATATAAACAAGGTAAAATATATGATGAAATTGTACATTTTCTTATTTAAAATATTAGTTATGTCCATTGAAGGTGAGAAAGGAGCTCAACAAGAGGAAGAGCCGAAAAGTCTCCTAGTAAATGTGGGTGAGTGTGTTTATGGGAAACAGTAGTCATGTTGCTTATGTGGCCTTCCTTGTGTTGTGGCCCTCTCATCGCGTCTTCACGGTTACCCATGACACCGTTGGAAAACATTTGCACAAAATTGGTTTTGCACTCTCTAAGGGAAAGAGGTTGTCACTTTCCCCTGCAGTCCTTGCCTGCATATTCCGGGACTTGAAATCACTAAAGGAAAAATTGTGAGTATGAGTGAAGAAAGGGTAGATCAGGAGAGAATTAAGCTATGGGCACAAATGCAGTATGTTCAGATTTTGGCATGGAAAAGATTTCCAGCACTAAGGCCAAGATCCAACTCTAGAATTGACGGTGAACCGAGAATGGGTTGTTGGAAGAACATTGGCAGTGTATCAAATGCGGACAATGAGAGAATGGTAATTAATCTGCTGGTGAGGAGTTTGTTTGTCGGCCTTATAACATGGCCGAAAAATTTAATTTCTACCCAAAAAAGGAACAATGGATCTCGATTTCTCCAGATATGTGCGAGGACTACAAGTCTTTCGCTAAACTTGTCAGGGTATTTAGTCTAGTAGGGCCTAGTTGTATTGAATTATACTTTCCGTTTCGTATTTGATGCAATTTGGAATATATAAAGTATCTCTGGGAAAGTAGCTAGTTCATAGAGAACCCGTGAAACTGCTTGGGAAATGTTTAATAGGTCATCAGAAGCTGAAAAACTTCACATCCCGTCGATGGCATTTATAACTAGTATCACAAAAAGGTATGTGCCTGGTGGAATAGTTTGAGATTGGATAATGAACTTATTGAATCTAGTGAGTGATTTCTTAGGAATTCTCTTGAGTAGTCGGAAGAAGAATAAGACTATAAGTGAGGACATTGCTAGCTCTTCTACTTAACGACTCGAAAACTCAGTGTTTATTATGGGTTTTATTAATTAAATAGTGATATTAAGTTAGTGTGTGAATTTATTTTTTAATATGTAATATTAAATAGCAAGTGTATGAGATAATTTTGGGTCTTTAAGTAGCTCATGACAACCATGTGGACTAAACTAGTAATTTTATTAAAAGCTAATACCTAAATATATATATATATCTACATACATACACAACCACACACATATATATACTAGCGGACATGCCCACCCGATGGGTGTGAATCCAAAAAAAATATATGTAACCCGTTATGGTAGAATTTTTGACGAAGGGAGGAACAATTAAAATAGTACCTGTAGGAGAGAGAACAAATTCTTCAATGAAAATAAAGTGAAATCCAGTTTCAAGAGAGAGGGAGAGAAGAGAGAGAAATAATGATGGTAGTTTATGATTTTAATTATTAAACGTTAGATTAGATAAGAGGAAAAGAAGTTATGTTTTCCTATTTTAAATTTTAAATCATGGAGCAGTTAAGTCTTTGCAATTTTTGTAATTTCTATAATTATAGGGGTATTTTAGTTATTAGTTTTTCAAGGGTTCATAAGGGGTCTTCACATAAAGTAATAGTAAGATATATGTATATATATATGCATCGAATACATATATACATACATAGAACGGAGAGATAGAGAGAGAAGACAGGACGGAGGGAGAGTGACCGAAGTCAGCAACCTGGTAGCCGACTCCGATGACCGGCCAGGCTGCGGTGGTAGGCGGCGGTAGTGGGTGCGGTTTAGGGTTTTAAGGCTGCGGCTTCGAGGGGTGATTACGAGGTCATCAGGTGTCCGTTTTCGACAATCAAATATGTTTTCTTAGCCTATTTTTCGAGAGCTATGTATCCGTGTAAGACGTTTCATCCGATTTTAAATTTTATAAAAACCCAGTTTTTGGGATTATAAATAATCTGAATTTATAATAGTTTTATTAATTGGTAGCTCATTTTAATTGCGTTTAGGGGCTGTTTATGGACTGTTATTAGGCTTTCTAGATCTGGTTTTGATGGATCGGTGGGTTTTCGGCTCGAGTTTGGGATATTTTGACAAACGAGCTCTCGCTTGCGTAGGTAAGGGGGAGGAATATGGTTTCGCTTTAAAGGCGGTTTTGTGTGTTGTTTGTTGTATGCTAAGCTATGTAAAATGGTTAGTGTGTATTGCATCATGTCGCATTGTTTTATTTACGGTAATTATAGTGTATGGCGATTTTACTATTTGTATTAGAAATTGAATTGTGGAAAAAAAAAGGTGATTTAAATGTGTTATTTAATTAAAATTTTTAAAAAGTGTGAAAGTGGTGAAAGTGTGACAGTGGTGATATTGTGTGAACATTATGGTGATACCGTGACATAGACATGATCAAGTGATTTTTAATATTCGATTAAATAAACTATTACAAAGTGTGGCGTTCTTTATTTTATTTTCAGTTTGTGGACTTTACTGTTTATGTTTTTGGGAGTCTTTTATATTTATTTTAGGGATTGCAGTACCAAGTGTTAAGGCGGAGCTGTGTCAGCTTACGGTGAGATCCCGAAAACTTGTGCAAGGATTAGGTATATCGGTACCATAGGGTTAGTCCCCTTAAAGCCGGCCCCATATCTTTTGGTCACATATTAGTGTCAGAATATGGGTGAGGGAACCATTGCACTTTGGGTCCCAGAGCAGAGTGGCTCTAAAAGTGGGTACATGTGAGGCAATCCCGACTTTGTATTTCGTTGAGTCTTGTTTTATTTTATTTTATTATTATTTCAGTTGATCTTGATTATATGTTCATTTACTTGTGTTTACGAGTTATACCTGTTGATGTGTTTTTCGTGCAATTGCCCTTTGTCATTATTTGCCAAGATATCATATTTGCCATGTTAGGACTGTGTGTGAGTGCTTAGTAGCACGCGTCGTTTTTTTTAAAGTGAGATTGTTTTCTTACCTCATTTCTTTGTTTTTTATACATTTTGTTAACGGTCGATGTACAGGTGCTAACGTAGATGGTGGCGAAGTTTAGAATGCTTGCATGAGCCTCATTATCATATTACACGTGATCGTGCGCACGTATGACTTGTTTTTATTCATTTTGGTATTACCTCATTTTGAGCCTTGTGGACCTAATAGGTGTTTAACATAAGTTTATTTTAGATCACGCTATTTTATAGAATGTTAGCTGTGTTGGATTTGATTTATCCTTGTTGGATTATTTGGTAATCGCATGATGATTTTGTTATGTGTTGTTCAAATAGGTCTAATTTATTGAAAACAAATAGATACGCGAAGCTCATGCCGAAATTTCTAAAAAAAAAAACGTACTGTATTGTTTGTGTTGTCACATTTGAATACCGTTGGCTACCCTTAGGCCAATTTAGTGAATGAAATGTGATTATCGGCATGCCCTAAAGTATTTATTTGGTTCTATTGATTGACATATTATTGAATGGCATTCCGCATGTTTCGTTATTTAAACCTTTTCCTTTTTATTTTAATTTACATTCACGACCCGGGTTATCCAAAATCCGTGGCGTGACAGTTTGGTATCAGAGCTAACCGGGTTCCGATTAAATTGGTTGCCTGTTGGGTAGGATAGGCACACACGGGAATAGGTGATACTTGGCGGTGTAAGACATTTTAAGAAAATCTGCATTTTTCAAAATCCATGTGGTGTATTTGGTTGTTTGTTTACATTCAAGTTCGGTTGACTTATATTGTATTGTGAGTTGATCCGTTTTAATGGGTGTATATATGGTTCTTGTTAAACGGTTTCGTGTTTGTTGAATGTGAACGGTTTTAGTTGGTGGACATATTTTGTATCCAGTTGTGTGTTACTCGTGGTGTGATTATATAGGAATATCTTTTATGTGCTACATGTATTGATCGAGGATTATGGTGGTGCCTTCCAACGGATTGTTTTTATGATTGTTAGTGACTGAAACTAAATTACGACGGGTTAAGAAGGATTGATATTTGTGTAGACAATTAGGATTTGTAGGCGTTTAGTTTGTTTCATGTTTTCGTTGTACTCTGTATGCCGTGTATATATGGTATCCTTTTTAAGTGTTATCCATATTGAGCGTGGTGTTAAGTTTGGTAACTTTTTATGTTCCGTCACATTAGTGGTAGATCTTATAGTTTGTTGGTTGAAGTGTTTGTCATGTTATGAGAAGTACATCTGTTTAGCGCTTGCAGTTGATTTGGTACGTATAGCGGATTATTCCTCAACACTATACGAGTTATATTTTTTTTCACCGTAGTACATTTTTCACTAATAAAATGGATAATTCATTATATTAATCGTGTTGTCACAAGTATTCTTTAAAGCTTAGAGTATGGTTTCACCTTTGATTAACTTAGTTATGTGTAGCATTGCTGTTATTTATGATTTCGGTGTGACGCAAGAGTATTTATGATTTCAGTGTGACAAAAGGGAGAAATGATAAAATAAATGGTGTTTTAGTAATAATTACTTGCTTGATTTTTATGTCATGTGACTGTTTACTAGTAATTGAAATGTGATTGGTGTACGTAAACTATTTAAAAATATCCTAAAACATGATATTATGTTTAGGATAGGTGTGATGTGAACGGTAGTGTAAAGACTGTTATTTTGATTTTAGCACTTCTAACTATAACCCCAATTGTTGGTGTAATTCCTTTTATTGTTGCGACTATGTGACTATATGCCAAGTGTGCAATTTTTGCTCTGGTTTCAGTTGAATTATATAGCGTGTGTTTTGGTGTGTAACTAGTGACGATTCGTAAGTAATATTAGTGACGATACAATGTGACTATTAGATAAATTTAATAACCAAAAACCGGTAGGAGACGTGTTGAGATTGTAGGCCCAATGATTTATCATTTTATAGTTATTGAATCAAACGAATTTATTATTAGAGATTCTTGTTACTCTTTGTTTGTTTGCGTTAATCCGGCCAAATTATAGACAAAATAGGATGATTCGCCTAATACTTAAGATTTATTTATTTATCTTCACTTGTACGTGTATTATGTGCCATTGAGAAAATAGTTTTCTTTTTAAGTATCTCCTTTTTCGTAGACACCATCTTTGTAGGGCAACGTGTCATGTTTATTCCATTGACGTCTAAAAACTCAAAGTGGCTTACTGTGCGGATTATCAATTATGTTGGGATTATCTTTATGTTTTCTGTGAAAAATTGGGTAACATGAGCAAGACATTATAGGTTTTTTGTTTTGTTTTTTGTTGTTGTTGTAGATTCTGAATCATTAGAGTGTTTGTTTTCTTTGTTATAATATTGTCTGAGTAAAATCTAGCAGTATAGATTGATGTAGAGGTGCAAGATTGTATAATTTTAGTGTTTATAATTTCATGTGTTTACATATAATTTCCCCGAATTTTATTGCAAAACTTTTATTACATTTACTTCCATTTAACAAATTTCACTTGGTGTCTTTTTTTTAAAGCCTGATAGAATTGTGATATGACAATTTATTGTGCACTTTGTGCTCAAGTTGTATTAATAGGTTTAAAATTCAGCGATTTGAATCTAACTATTTATAAAGGAAATTTTGTTACAAAAGAACCTTTGTTTGTGCCGATATTAATTGGAGATATATTTGATGTTCTTCTTAATTGTGTATTGGTGGATTGTTTAACTTTTGCTATGTACCTTAGTGTTTGATGTTATGATAATTCATGCCCATTATTTTCTTAAAAATCTTTTTCAGAATAAGATCAAGCTAAGTGTGCTATATACAATATGTAATCTGGAGTCTACTATTTAAGACCGAGTGTAGGAGTTACGATGATTTTGTGATTTTATAGACACGACGCCTATGTGAGGACATGGAAAAATGACGATTAATATACGTTCTACCTATATATATTGCGTTGGGGGCATATAGCTACAATAAGATGGTGGAGTGTTTAATATAATAACCATATTTTATCTTCGTGTGAATATATTCATTAAAGTTATAAGTTCATGTACTAACCATCTGGTTCATTCTTATCAGTGGCAGTGGTCTTTTTATATATATTTTGTTTGTGATGGACCCATGAGACAAGTATGTCCTGATTAAGAAAGATGCTTAAGTTTATTTTGTCTAGCTCAGTGATTTATTCCTAGTAACTCAATCAGTTCTTTCAATATTTATTTTTCTGGTAATTATTAAGAATTTGTGTACCAAAGTTTGGCGTGAGGTGGAGTTAGTAGCTGTACTGTTGAGTTGATAAAAAGTAATTTTTTTTTCTCTCCTAAATATTGTTGCTACGTTATATCGATCTATATAAATTAATATATCTGTAAGTGGGTTTGGAAAATAAAAATCGTTTGCGAGTTAGTCAGATGTGATATAATTTTATTTATTATTACTTTATTTGAGAAAATAAAAAAGTATTGTGAGAATATTCTTTTAATAATTTTACTGCGTTATATAGTGGTGGGTTTTAGGTTCTGGTATGTGGGTAAGTGCATATGATGTATGTGTATGATGATGTAAGGGATATCCAAATAATATGGCAATGAGTTTTTGTAACACGTATATGTATTTATATATAGTAATTGGGTGAAAATGGTTGTGATGATGATCATCTATTACATGCCTGTCCTTTTGTACTATGTTGATGAAATGTAAATCGGTGTATTTAATTTAATTTTAGTTATCGTATGGGAATCTATTTATACTAATTAATGGCTTATAAAATTAGTTCTGTTTGAAAAAGAAAATTGACACTTATACATAGTCGTCATCCATATTTGTAAATGGAAAGTTCGTATATCTTTCTTTGTGATTAAATCTTGTTTGTCAACTACATTATGCATTTTATTAATTTAAATCGTTTATCCTTGAGGCATGTAACTGTTTATGTAGTGAGACCATGCTTTGTTAATGCAATTTAATTGTGAGACTTGTTTGGGAAGTGTCTGTTTTATATTGATGTTGAGCTAGCAACATGTGAATATAAGTTTTTAATTATTTGTCTGGGTGAACCATTCAGTGTGACATATTTAGAACCGTCGTTTGATATATTATTTGGTTTTCCTACTAGTATTCGTAAACAATAATGGTCTTTTCTGTCTTGAATAGAGTTGTTTGGTGAGTAAATATTTCTGGGATGATATAGTAGGTCTTCTAGTACATGTACGTGATATGATGTGATTATCTTATTTTTATCAGTCGATAGTCGGTGAATATATGTTTATGTGCTTTTATGGATTTAAATGTAATTTGTCTGATGAGTAGCTTGAATTATGTGATCTTTCTTTTGAGTGTGGTAAAGTAATGTGTGGTGGGTGATTATTCTTTGGTGGAAATTGTTAACAATCTTTCGCTTAATTTGAAGTTCGCTGTACCTTTCTTTTGTTTTTCTATTATTTTGGCTTTATGATTTATTTTACCCTTCAAAGTGGTTTTGAGGTGTGAGAACATGTATATGGGTTGAACTAGTTTTTGGGCGACAATAGTGTGTGCTAAATTTCGGGACGAATTTTTTTTTTAAGTTGGGGAGAATGTAACGACTCGAAAACTCAGTGTTTATTATGGGTTTTATTAATTAAATAGTGATATTAAGTTAGTGTGTGAATTTATTTTTTAATATGTAATATTAAATAGCAAGTGTATGAGATAATTTTGGGTGTTTAAGTAGCTCATGACAACCATGTGGACTAAACTAGTAATTTTATTAAAAGCTAATGGCTAAATATGTATATATATCTACATACATACACAGCCACACATATATACATATTTGTGTCAGAATATGGGTAAACGAACCATAGGGTTCCCTTACCCATATTCTGACACACACAAGGATTAGGTATATCGGTACCATAGGGTTAGTCCCCTTGAAGCCGGCCCCATATCTTTTGGTCACATATTAGTGTCAGAATATGGGTGAGGGAACCATTGCACTTTGGGTCCTAGAGCAGAGTGGCTCTAAAAGTGGGTACATGTGAGGCAATCCCGACTTTGTGTTTCGTTGAGTCTTGTTTTATTTTATTTTATTATTAATTCAGTTGATCTTGATTATATGTTCATTTACTTGTGTTTGCGAGTTATACTTGTTGATGTGTTTTTCGTGCAATTGGCCTTTGTCATTATTTGCAAAGATATCATATTTGTCATGTTCGGACTGTGTGTGCGTGCTTAGTAGCACGCGCCGTTTTTTTTAAAGCGAGATTGTTTTCTTATCTCATTTCTTTGTTTTTTGTACATTTTGTTAACGGTCGATGTACAGGTGCTAACGTAGATGGTGGCGAAGTTTAGAATGCTTGCATGAACCTCATTATCATATTACACGTGATCGTGCGCACGCCAGACTTGTTTTTATTCATTTTGGTATTACCTCATTTTTAGCCTTGTGGACCTAATAGGCGTTTAACGCAAATTTATTTTAGATTACGCTATTTTATAGAATGTCAGCTGGGTTGGATTTGATTTATCCTTGTTGGATTATTTGGTAATCGCGTGGTGATTTGGTTATGTGTTGTTCAAATAGGTCTAATTTATTGGAAACAAATAGATACGCGAAGCTCATGCCGAAATTTGTAAAAAAAAAAAAACGTACTATATTGTTTGTGTTGTCACATTTGAATACCGTTGGCTACCCTTAAGCCAATTTAGTGAATGAAATATGATTATCGGCATGCCCTGAAGTATTTATTTGGTTCTATTGATTGACATATTATTGAATGACATTCCGCATGTTTCGTTATTTAAACCTTTTCCTTTTTATTTTAATTTACATTCACGACCCGGGTTTATCCAAAATCCGGAACGTGACATCTACTTTTACACGACCTCAAATAATTGAGTTTGAAAGATATCTGTTGATTTGAAGGTAATTGAGTTTCCTTAATTTGTGCAATTCTCAAGTGATAAGGACCGATTTGAAATATTTTCAAAACTCCTAGGGGTTTACGCTTATTTAAAAAGAAGGAAGCTAGGTTTTAATTCAGTCACTATTCAATTGCAACCTACTTCGCTCCCTCTCTCTATTCGTATACTATGTCTCTAACATCTCTCGGATTTGATGAGCAATGATGTCAAGCTGCCAATCAAAAGCTCTTCAAGATCCCAATGATGCTACTGACGTTGTTTCTATAGCAGTCGGATTTGATGAGCAACTCAAAGACAAGAAGCGAAAAGCAAAGAAACCAGCTGAAGACCAACCTTAACCAAAAGCAAGTAAGCCCATCCTCTCTAAAAGCTAGGAAACCGAGAAAGAGTATGGCTCAAAAATGTAAAAATTCAGGTCCCCTTGAACCTGAAGATATGATTTCACTATTCTGATAGCTTTAGTAAAAGTGTAAAACTGATCCTAGATTTTGGAATCAACTAAGCTTAGATAGGTTTATAAATTGTGCTCATAAAAAGCTGTTCTCTGAACGTAAATTAAACCTGGATAGTAACAAAGAAGTTAGGCAGTATGTGATGAATTTGCTCAAGAAGACTAGGCTAGAAATTACTGTGATTTATCCCTTGAGCTATGTTGACTATGTGGTGAAAGAATTTTATGCCAATCTGCATGTAGGTGTGTTTGACACCTCTTCTTGATAAAATTTGGAGATTTTTCCCTATCCTTGTTTTATCAAAAAACTGGTTTCCTTTTAACTTTAAGGGAGCAAAGACCTTTCTGAAAACTCTTAAAATAAATGATATTCGTCCCCCTATTCTGTTTCCTAAAAAAAATGGCTACATGAGGGTCATGTCTTGGACATTCCCAATTTAAAAAATGCTAATGCAACAAAAACTGTAACTCACCCATGTTGCAACTAGCAGCAATGCAATTTTTTTTGAAGTCTATGTGGCTCAAAGAATGGAAGAAATCACAGCAACTAGGCTGGCTTTAGACAAAGAAGTCGTTGCTCTTCAGGTTCTTCTAAAGTAAAGTAGGGAATTCTTGGGTATAAGTCCTACTGTTGATAAAGGATATCATTCTGATTCCACTATCAATATTAATTGAAGACTATGTTAATGAGGATGGTTCCTTAAATAAAGTTGCAACTGCTAAAAGTAGTAAGGGTGCAGGTACAAAGAAGAAATTCGCTGCTAAGAGAAAGGGCACGTATTCGGATTGAGAAATCAGATAAAGGTCAATCTGTTGAGATTGAGATAGAAACTAGTGTTGAGAAAGCTGTTGCTGCTAAAGTTGGAAAATATACAGCAAAAGAAGACAGATGTTGAGAAAGAAGCAGACATGGGCGAAGAAAAAGAGAAAGCGATAAGTGACACTAAGGCAACTGAAAGTTACTCTAGTTGTGATGTGCTTAGGAAGCTATCCAAGTTAGTGAGAGATTGCAAGAAGAAAGCTTATGTTGGTTCTTCTGCAATTGACAAGAGTCTCCTTGACGAGTCAGATGATGAGTTTGCTTCTGCATAAATTGAAAAAAGTGTCCCTTGTGGCAATGTTTGATGATTTTTCCCCTTGTCATGTGTTGACAAAAAGGGGAAGAAAGTTTCTGAGTTTTGAGACAATGTTTTTCCTTCTTTTAATATTTGGTTTGTAATGCACTTATGTTTAATTCTGCAATGCTTTGCTTTTACAAGGGGAGTTTTTCTGGTGTATAGTTGTCTGGTTATATGTTTATATATGTTTGAGACTCACCTTTCGTTAAAACAATGACAAACTGGAGATTGTTAGGACGTGTTTTATGGCCATCTAGTTTCCCTTGTCATTATTTTAACAAACAATTTTGTGTTGATGTCTAATATTTTGTGTAATACAATACAGTTGCGAGCTTAGGTGCAATTCAGTAACCACCAAACCTGACGGACAAATTGTAGAGAAGATCTTGAAGATTGCATACTACTTGTTTCAAGGAAATGATATCTAGAGATACGAAAAGTAGCAATCAAGTCAGAATATAATCAAGAGATCAATCACCGTGGAGATGATATGGAGTTAAAATAAGATAGATAAGATCTTGGAGAAAAAGAAGGAAAGAAGATAATGAAGATATGAGAATTTCTTTTTAAATAAAATAGCATAAGATTTGATTCAGCTTGACTATTTAATTCTATGAAGCCCTTTAATATAAGGTGTGCTTTTACAGAATATTGTGAGATATTATAGAGATAGATTAGCATGAAAATACATCATTGAGAATCATAGATTTAGGTTGGAGACCTACGTATATTGATAGTAGCTTAGATGAGAGGTTTGTGAGATAGGCGTAGACACGAGAGTATTGTAAAACTTGGGTTTAACAATTGCTACTAAATTATATTAATAAATACGGGGTGAGTGACTAGTATAATTAGTCATAGGTTTATAAGGACGAACTCCGTAATCAAATATTGTGTTTGATTTACTTTCTGTCAGAAGTGCTCAGTTGTAATGTAGTTGCAACTCAGTGGAGTCTGATTCCAACTAGGTTGCAACTGCAACTTAACCAGCGTAACTGCGGTTAGAACTTAGGCGCTAAGAATTTCAGATATAAGACAAAACAAAGAGATAGGTTTAAAATAGATGAAATAAAAAGTTGCAATTTCATACCTTTGAGTTCTTTGGAATGAAAAGAACAATGACCAATGAATTTTTCTCATCTTCAATACCCATAATCAAACAGAGTAAACACTGAAAATAGAAAAAGGTTGAAAAGATTATGAAACCTTTTGGGTAAACTAAACATTATTTACTTGTCGACTATAATCAAGTACAACATAACATAAAACAAAAATATTAAATATGAACCCTTTATCGTTATACATTGTCTAATGGACCTTTTTTACTTTATATATTTAAAACAGTTTAGACATCTTATATATACTAATAAAAAAACCAAGATATGCAGAAATAAGCATCCTAATTGTGCTACTAATGAGAAAGGGAATAATACTTGGACTAGAATGTTAAAAATTAGAAGTGAAACTGAAAAGCATATTATTTGGCTCCTAGGTGATGAAAAAATTTCAGTCAACCAAGATAACTAGGTTGGTGATGGTCTTTTGAATGATCCTAACATAGAAAATAATATCATGGTTAAAGATATCACAAATGGGGAGTGGGACAGAGAAAAGATCAATAATATTATTCCAGCAATCTTAATTCGCTTTTCTAGTGATATCAATATTCATACGCCAAGAGAAGATGCACCCATTTGGAAAGGTAACAAGAAAGAGAACTTCAATATTAAATTAGCTTGAGAGATTATGAGAAGCAAGTCCACTACAAATTGGATAAGCAAATTAAGTTGGGATAAAATCATACGTGTGAACATCTCTTGTTTTATCTGAAAACTCTTCAACAAAGCTATACATTTGGATCATGCAATTCAAAGACTTGGAATTAATTTGGCTTCAAAATGTGAATATTTTGGAAATAATGTAGAAAAAAGAGAACACTTATTCAGCAGTGGGCCTATAGATAAATAAGTTTGGAAGTACTATTGTAATATCTTAGGAGTTACAAATAATTCAGAGGCCATTTTATTTCTTGGTGGTCACAATCAGGTACTACTAAGTCTAAAATTCATTGTAAACTTTGTAAAATTATACGTGTTTTTATTGTGTGGGAAATATGGAAAGTAAGATGCAACACTAAATATGAAAAAAAAAAATGAATGGTGCTAAGATTTGTCAAGAAGTCAGTAAGTTCATTAAACTTCACTCAGGCAAAGATAAGTGTTGTCACTCAAATTTTGATATTAAAGTTGGGGTAAATGTTGTGAGCAAAAAAGTTAAAAAGCTCAAAGTGGTAAAGTGGTTGTGTCCTCCTAAATGATATAATAAATTCAATATTGATGGTTTCTATAGAATGAACACTAATCAAAGTGCTGTTGGGGGTATAATGA
This sequence comes from Primula vulgaris, assembly GCA_963920805.1. Lineage (NCBI taxonomy): Eukaryota > Viridiplantae > Streptophyta > Magnoliopsida > Ericales > Primulaceae > Primula > Primula vulgaris. Next base: position 32,053,258 of record OY987214.1, on the reverse strand, counting down.
GAAACTATCTAGGAAAGCTTATTCTAGGCTTTTACACCTCGATAAACAACAATTCTATCATTGAATCAGAGATGAAAGCTACTCTTATGGGTGTTCAAATTATTGAAGAAAATAATATAATTTTTGAGTCAGATTGCCTGCAATTAGTGAATATTATTCCAGGCAAGGTATGATGCCTATGTGATCTAATCTATATCATGGATCTAATTATTGAGCAATTCAAACTTCGTGATTTGAGAATTATGCATATAGAAAGAGAGAGTAATAGAGGAGAAGATTACCTACCTAATCTTGGGTGCGATGAAGATACATTAATTTCGACATGTTTAGAAGAAATCCTAGATTATCTAAAGGGCGTAATCATCACTAAAGCGAAAGAAATCCCTTACCTACGAATCAAATGATGAATTTTGAAGAATTTTTGAAGAGGAAGAGGGACAGTCTCTCTAAAAGGAGAAAGTCAAATAAATTACTTTTCACGTGAAGAGGTGGTCGTAACTGAAGTATTGAAGGGACGTGTGGAACTTGCTTATTTTATTTCTGTATTAGTCCATAAGTTTATGTAAGTTTGCAGATTTAAGGTTTATTCTGTAATTGCAACAATAACATCCTTTATTTTTGTGGGGTTTTTACCCCATATTTTTATTTAATTATTAACAAACATGTGTATTTTCCCTACTAGTTCTATATATAAAAAAAACCAATATTTGAGCGGGTATTATAGTTGATAAAATTATGTAATATAAAAACCTATTTTAATTATGACACACGTCACATCTATAAATGACATATGTTAAGAAGGCTGTGAAGCACAAGGGCGGAGCCGTTTATGTGACCAAGGGTAGCCACGGAAACCCAATAATTTATACTAATTTGATTTTTTCTATAGTGTTTTCAGAGTAATTTGTAAATAACCCATTTCGGCAAGCACTTAAGTTTTATTTTTGGCAACCCTTTCAAAGTTACATCTGTTTTTGTTATTACATACTAAAACATTTCGTATAGCAATAGTATATAAATATTAGTAAATATAAATTATATAGGCTAAAAAGTAAAGAAAAAAAATGCAAAATTGAGATAGTTAAAATCATATTTCATTGATCAAAATAAGAAAACAAGTTTACTTTAACCGGGAGTTTTCTGCACTCACACAAGTATATATATTCAATCGATTTATGGACTTGAACTGAGGGTCCTAACCAACTTTACTAACATCATGCATGTAATCAGAAATTTCCCAAGAATAAAACTACTAAATTGTCTAGACCCCAATTCTATATATAGGATGCTATGACTGGGATATTACTATATTAGGATCCATTTTTCTGAGTTGTTGAATCATATAGATCTTTTATCAAGGTAAGATTCGATCATAATCTGGATTTAGATGGTCTTTTTTACTTTTCTAGATAAAGATAGATCTGATCTTATTATATAGTGGATCATATAGATATCGTACGAAGCGATGATGGTTCTTATCTAGTTTGGTTCTTGGTTTTTCTAGGTTAACATATTCTATGTTTAAGTAACTTGTGATCGCCAAAATAACATTACATTTCAAATAGCTATAGACAGATATAATCATTAAAATTTACATAAAATATAAAAGTTAAAATCAACATTGATGATGCAAAAAATACAGCGTGATCTATGTAATAAGCATAGAAAACAACAACGACACCTATTTACAAATAAATGTGAAGCATGTAAGAAATTTTACCGTATACCAATTAAATTTGATTCTCATTGTGGAATGAAGTAATTCATGGAAATATGAGATTTGGCTATAAAGTGGAGCATCAATGCTCCCCTGGAGTTTTTTTTCCGATCATAACTTTTTTAAGGTACGAAGAGAATAAGACTCCGTTTGTTTCACAGTAAAAGAGTAAAAGGTCTGAAAAATACAATACTGGTGAGAGAATATCAATGCTGGAATGCCATTAGATAACGGCGGGATGCCATTAGTTTTGTGAGTGATAGTTGAGAGATAGAAGCATTGAGAGATAGTTATATACGTGAATGAGTAATCATATTATAAGTTTTGAGTCAAATATTGTAAATTTTCTCAATATCACATTAATCTGAGCACTGGCTCCGGAGAAGTAGACTCGGTCGAACTCCGTCATCATACGTCTTGTGTTCATCTTTATGTTTTATTTATTAACTCTGCTAGAAATTTTCAGTTACAACTGAAACTGCGTAACCGCACTCGGAACTCCGGATAAACGTTTTTTCATTAGCTATATCAGAATAAGATATAAATGAGTTACACTAGTTAGTTTCCAAAAAGAACACCATCAAATTTGCAAAACTTTGTGGAACCAAATGCAAACCGGTGCTTTCCATGACCTTTTCCGGGGTTTTTTCCTACTGCAAATCATATTAAGTGTCCCGATGGTTTTACTTATCCTGTTTTTTGGAAGCCATCAGGTACTTCGAAGGCGAGTCCCATTTTTAGAAACAAGCTTGAAACCTTCAGATTTCGTGTAGGCATTTTTTATTCATGATTGTTTAGCTTGTGGTAACATAAAAACCATTTCCGTTTCTCAATGAAAAAAGGAAAACACCTTTTAAGAAATCTAAAATTTCAAATCTTGTAACAGGCCGTGAATTGGGAGATCATACATGTTGGAAAAACCATGTTAAACATGGTATTTTCCGAATGGTCACAAGACCATCTTTGAGTCAAGATTCCAAATGACAGCCGTTATCTTTTGACACCATACTCAAGATGATTGAGTAGATGGTATGACAAGGTTCGTAACGGTATGTCGCATGACCTATTCGGAGAATGAGAGTGAATGGAAATTGGCGTCAAAAATTGGGTTTGAGAAAGAGGAAATCTCTTAATGCTGTAAAATAGGTTTAATGTGGATAACTCATTGGGAATTGTCCCACATTGAAAAATGAAGAGTCATTTTTACAATATATATACAAAGCTATCCCATGTGGGTATTAAGTTGTGTGTCTACATACACATGTATGTATTAAGTGCGTACCACACACGCGCGCGCTCGATCGGGTCTCGGGTCACAGGACGTGGGATGCGGGCGCGGGCCTTGGGTCCAGTCCCAAGATTGAAAAAAAAGTTGTATAACTAACAAGAGTGGTCCTGAAAGTTTCCAGTAAGTTGTAACTGATGCAATAAATGAGGATTATTACAGAATTAATACTGCAGTTTCGAAATTCGAAAACTGACAGTATTAAGTGTGACTTAATGCTGAGATACTCAGCTTGGCCTATAAATAGGCAGCCCCCCCACATCACTCAACACATTTTGAAATCAAACACAGCACCATACATCTTTCTAAACATACAGCAGCATTACATTTTAGTCAGAGAGAGTCACCCACCAACAACTCGACCTTGACTCATCGCCAGTTTCCGGCGAGTCATCTGAGACGTTGTACCTTGGGATTGAAGCGCCATCACGACCAGAAATCTCAAAGGTGGTCAGGCGAATATCGGTTAAGGGCATACTGTTAAATAGTAGCCTCGTCTTTTCTTTTTCCTGTATTCCAATTATGTATTTTTCTTTTCAGTAATTTCATTTATGTATTTTTCATTCCAGTACCTTTCCTTTCTGTAATTACATTCAAGTACCTTTCAATTATGTAATTTCTATTATGTACTTTTACTTTTATGTAATTTCTATTATGTTTTGTAATTTACTTTTCAGTTCTGTAATTTCTTTTATTAACAGAAACAGTCCAACATTTTAGTAATTATACTATTCTATCTGGTAGTTTCTTTTAATTAACAAACAGTCCAGCAGTTTAGTTTTATACTATTCTGTCTGACAATTTCGTTTAATTACAAACCAGTCTAGCTGTTTAATAACTTATATTATTCTGTCTGAAATTTTATTTAATAACATTTACATTATGCAAGTGTCGGAATTTTGTAATAGAGTTATATTCCATTATAGAAATAAAATTATTGATTTATTTTCAGTTCTTGCACTTTTAATTATTTATTTTACGTACACCAAAAACCAACAATACATTCATATATGCAAGCATGGAAGTACTGACGAAGTCAGAATGATTAATAAAACTTTTTTCTTTCCCCAAAAAGGATTTTTAACAAAATAAGCACTTAGAATAAGAGTTTATTGATTTCTAACATACAAAATTTGAGGATAAGCTCATTGGAAATAATTCAAGCAATTATTAGGAAAAAAATAGAGATTATTTAGTCTTTTTATTAAAATTTTGCTTACACTGACACACTGAGAACTCTCAGCGAGATTCATTGTACATTCATCACCTAGGTAATGTTTGAGCAAAACGATTTGTCACAGGAATGTTAGTCATTCATGTCTTTATGAATGTAATGGGAGTTTTGCATCTGTTCATTGCAAGTAACCTGCTTTGCAGGTGTAACATCCCGTATTTTTATAAGTAATTTTATTTATGATTTACTTTATCCAAAAACGTTTTATTCAAAATTTTACCAAAAACCGGTCACTCGACTAATTTTTAGCCAAAAACCGAAACTCTTCCGAAAAACTATATTTTAAAAACCTGTTACTAATTTTACTAATAAAAAGGACCCAATAGATTTGTTTCTAGAGATTTGTATTTTTTTGAGTAGTAAAACTATATTTTTGGATTAAGAGTTAGCTTTTAGAATTTTGGGGACCAAATAGTTCGCTTTCACAAACTATCTAAAAACAGTTTTTTCTAAACCAAAAATCAGTCTACTTTCAATTCTTTAAACCTAAAATCAGCCAAAAGCAAGAGAGAAAAAGAGAGAAAAGAGAGAAAAGAGAGAAGAAGAAGAAGAAGAGAAAAACAACAATAGCGGGTTCTTACCAAAAGCATCTCCTCTACGCTCAAAGGTAACGGGGGTTATCTATTGCGACTAGACGAGGGTGTATGTTAGGTTTTGGTTTTGTGTTTATTATAAATTGGGGGTTTTTGCCATTTATATTAATTGTGTTCTTAAATTCTTAATTGGGGTTATTTGATGTAGTTTTAATTCCATTATTTAAATTGTAGAGGTTGAGACCTTAGATATATTTATTTCGAATTAGCGAGATTATGGATGGGTTTGCATGATTTATTAGTTGTTTATGGGATTATATAGTTGTTGATGGAATTGGATAAATTTATGTTGAATAATGGTGAATTGTAGTTTATGCATACAAGGTGTTTGTTAAAATGTCTAAAAGTGATTTTATGTTGTGTTGGCGTTTGCCTAGTTGTGAATTTAATACATGTGGTTATGTGTTATGTTGTATTACGTTAAGTGACGTATGAGATGGCGTTATTTGAATAGTATAATATTGTTGGCCGAGGCCTTAATATTTATACGTATGAGATTGTGTTAATTGGATGATTTTATATTATTGGCCAAGACCTTGTGATTTAGCTGTAGTGGCAATGGTCTCTGTCTCTCCCTAATTCCGGGGACAGAAGACGGCCGAGGGGATAGGGAATGACTCGTCTTATGGACTGGGGCGAGTGGCGTGAGAGGTCCCAGTGTGCACTATATTTATTTTATGTTAGCAATGGTCTATGTCTCTCCCTAATTCCGGGGGCATAAGACGGCCGAAGGGATAGGGAATGACTCGTCTTACGGACTGGGACGAGTGGCGTGAGAGGTCCAAGTGCGCACTATAAATCTACTTTTATGTTGCAATGGTCTATGTCTCTCCCTAATTCCGGGGACATAAGACGGTCGAAGGGATAGGGAATGACCTACCTTACGGACCGGGGTAGGTGGCGTGAGAGGTCCATTTATGCTATAGATGTGTGTTGATGTTATTTAATTTATTTAATTTATCTAGTTGTAGAATGTTATTATATTTCTTTTATACGTCGATTATCGTAGTTGTAGAATTTGTGAGCTCTTGCATTTATGGGATAGAGTGACGGTATTGTGGTGCCGTCCCGTCTAGTTATGTGCGTGGGACTCACCGTTACAATTTTGTATTTCAGGTACATTATAGGTTGAGACGTTCAGTTAGGAGCTCTGACAATACATCACATGGGCTCATGACTTTCATTTTCTTTTCACTTAGATTACATTTTGAGGTTGTAGCCTACGGGCAATTTACATTCGTTTATTTCCTTTTATAAATTTGTCAAAACTATCTCGTTTTGTAGCCACGTTTGGCAAACACTTTCATTTATTGATTAATTGTTCCTTGAAGCTCGCTAGTGTTTTCTTTTAAAATTTTAATTTTGTACCAACAGGTTGTTTTCCTTTTATTTAAAAAGGTCATGACTCGATATCCGTGTTTATGGATTTTGGGGCGTGACAGCAGGTGTCAACAGAAAATGTACATGCATCAAAATTGAACATAGTGCAGAGACATCCCAAACCCAAGTGTAGTAAGGATTTGGCCTTGGTCAAAAGCAAATGAAACTTTTTTATGGGCAACATATTCACAACTAGTATATGTTATTGTGTAGTTATTACATATATATTTGTAGACTAAATTGTTAGGTTATCAACCTTACTCATTGTAGACACTTGTTCGAGGCACACCATCAGCAGTTTATTTTTTAAATTTTCTAATAAATTGCCTTTTTAATACAATTACAATTGTTGTATGAGCAACCAAAAAATTTCGAGTCTTGGGCAATGTTTGGTGTGGGGCCGCCCCAATTAACATGGCAGATGCACCTCCAAAATGTAACGAGCCTAATATTACAGAAATAAAGCTACCAGGGAAGCTAAATTTTTCGATAACTATGTCCCTGCTTCCTATTTAAAACATGTAGACACAATGGGTCGTATGTATAACACTACTCAGTAGATTACGAATTCTGCAATTTCACGTAAAGGTACATCAACATTCGCCTTCAATTTCTTAAACAGAAGGTTCCTTTTTCTCAGCCATTTACTGTAACCAACCATTTTCTCCTCTTGTCCATCGAAAATAACGATCTTTAAAAACTCCGGAAATTTGTGAAACCCTTGGAAAGTAAGCCAGATCCTGATTGGAAGAAGCTTGCCTTTAGGATCGTTTGGTTTTGAGTTTCTTCCACGTTTTCTCTTTCTACCTCTCCTCTTCTTCATCAGCTCCCTATTTCGAAGCAGATCAACTTGTTGCATTCGTGTAGAGAATTTAGCATTTATTCACACATTTTTCTCTTAAGAGGACAATGTGGCTTCCATGAAGGAGGAGGTACAATTCTACGTATACCATACGACTCTGCTTGTGGGCGTATCTTAACGTAACCAAGTGTATGTTCAAACTCCTATTTTGAATCATAAAAGGCGTTCGATTAAAGAATGAATAAATCGTATCTAGTTTGTCGGTCTTAGGCTATTATATTTTACCAGTAAAAATCCATAACTATTATATGTCTAGACCACTTATGAAGTCTTGAAACAAATATTTGCAAAAAAAAACTTTGCACAAATTAATCAGTTTACAAAATAAACCTGTGAAATATATTTAACTACCCATTATTCAAATAGATAACTGGTGTACTGCCTATACCCATATTCAACCGAAACTGACACCTATTAAACCAAAACTGCATATTTTAAAAATTCCTCTTTCTCATATTCTTCCGTTTTCGATGCCACTTACAGGTATTTATTTCTTCTTTAGTAATTATTCATTTTTTTTCCCACATCCCTAGGCTCGACGGCTAGTATAACAAAAGTTAACACACCTTTATGGTTTAATAAAATATGGGAGCTTCGTGTAGGATGCTTCATCAGAAATCTAGCAAACCTATATATATATATTTTTAATTTGTTAGTTAGTTAGTTGTAACTTTTGGGAATAAATGTTTTGGTAATTAAGTTTGGTTGATGGTATGTTTTGGGTATTGCCTCTAATAAAAAAACCAAGATCTGAGCTGGTATGATAGTTGTGAAAATTATGTAATCTAAAACCTATTTTAATTATGACAGACCTCACATCTATACATTAAATATGTTAACAATGGTTGTGAAGCAGGGGGCGGAGCCGTTTATGTGACCAATGGTTATCACGGAAACCCAACAATTCATAATAAATTTATTTTTTTCTATCGTGTTTTTTGAGTAATTTGTAAATAAAGCGTTTCGGCAACCACTTAGGTTTTATTTTTGGCAACCATTTCAAAGTTACATGTGTTTTTGTTATTAAATACTAAAACATTTCGTATAGTAATAGTATATAAAGATTAGTAAATATAAATTATATAGGCTAAAAAGTAAAGAAAAAAAATGCAAAATTGAGATAGTTAAAATCATATTTCATTGATCAAAATGAGAAACACAAGTTTAATTTAACAGGGAGTTTTCTGCACTAACACAAGTATATATATATTCAAGCGATTTATAGACTTGAACAGAGGGGCCTAACCAACTTTACTAACATCATGCATGTAATCAGAATTTTCCCAAGAATAAAACTACTAAATTGTCTAGACCCCAATTCTATATATAGGTTGCTATTGTGAGATCCCTCATTTTTATTTTATTTTATTTTATTTTATTTTTACATTACTTTGATATAATTTATATACTGATAGGTGGTTTAGTATTAAGTTGTAATTGCATGGGTTAGTTTAGTACCTAGTTTAAACTATAACCTATATGGGTACTTATGCACTGATTAATTATAAAGAATTAAAATAGTGATAAGTAAGTTACATTTGAATATAAGATTAGGATCGAATTATAACTTCCTAGTTCTGCCTACACGACTTTAGAGAGAAAATCAAAAACAGAAAAGATAAGGGAAAAAGTGAGCAGTTGTGAGTTTTCAACAGTGACTTGGTTAATGGTTTCAATTCTCCTCATGTCAGTTGCTTAGTGGTAATAGACGTCATTCTGGTGGTCGGGATTCCGATCAGGTGAGTGTTGCTGTACTAAAACTATACTTATTTGATTTCACATGTTATTTGAAAACTATATTGATTGTGAATTCACGTCACTTAACTTGATTGATAGCAATTAATTTGTATTACATATTATGATCAAAGGTTGGAGCAGCCATTACTTATTTTGGTTTTGAATAAATGTTTTGAGATTTGTGATGATTTTCGGGTCATATATTATAGTTAAGGAACAGGCCTCTTGAGTGGGGTGACCTTAACTAAATTATTTGACCTTTACGATGGTTTTCGGGACTAGTAATATAAAGGAGCAGGCCTCTTAAATGGGGTGACTTTAATTAAATGATTTAAAATTCCACGGAACAGGCCCTTTAAGTGGGGTGACTGTGGTAGCTAGGGTATACTTAATAAGTATATCTAGTTTCTCAACAGTTTTGGAACATTCCTCTTAAATGGGGTGACCTTAGCTGGATCATCTTAAAAGGAAATCTTAGGTCGCCAACCTAAGTGACTTTTTCGTTTGATGGTTGGATCCAACGGGCATTGCCCAGAGAGTAGAGTGTATGGCAATGATTACTATATTTGGTTCCCGATAATGCTTCGATATTATTTTGATTATCAATCTTACGCCATATTTACGAAGCATCAGATGTATTATGTTTAGGTTGATTATGAGGAAACAAACAGGGGTTAAAATTGAAAGGATAATAAACCGTTTTCTAAGATTATTTCTCTTTACACTGGTGTATTTATAGGCATATACTTGATCTGGATACAAACTATATGAAACTAGTTGCTTTTCTCAAAACTATCTGTCATATTGTCAAGTCCAGTTAATATTCGCTAAGCTCATTTGGCTTATCCTCTCATTTTTAAAATCTTTTCAGGTTCATGATTAAGTTATCTGACAGGCTCGTTGTGGGATCGGGCCGTGACCTCCATTAAGCGTTTAATTATCTGTTTATTTATCTAAAACTATGAGAATTGAGTTAATTCTGTTATGTTATTAGTTGGGTTATTGCTACTATTTGTTTTCTCTTCTTTCGGTTAACGGACTTTTTTGATTGTTGGTGATTGGGGTATTGATGTTAATGCTATTGGGTTATCGGATTTCAATTAAATCTTTAGAGTCAAAGTTATCTGTTGCATTCTTGCACTCTGATTATGTTACGGGGTAGCATCTTTTGGTTTTTAAAATGGGTTCTACCGGTTTTGGCTTCGTGTACCGCATGCTCAAGCAAGTGGTATTCGGCCGTGTCACCACTTCGTTTTGGGGTGTGACATTTATTGGTACCAAAGCCGAAGGTTTTAAACTTAGGAGTCATTTGAAGTTAAATACCTGACTTAATTATCTATTTGATGATTTTTCTGTATATATATATACTTAGCTACTTAATTATATTTATTTTGGTTCGTTGTCATGGAGGTTCGGCACACCGGAGTCTGGTAATGCAAGCGAGTTAATTATCAATTAATTACTGTTGCTACTATAATAAGATTTAAGTTACTACTGTTTCTTGGTTATAGATGGCGCCTAACAAGAAAACTACGAGCAAGAACAAGAAGAGCACGTATGGTGACCCTGAAGGAGAAGTACCAATTTCTTCACTAAAGACTTCTGGACGGAGACGTACCTCAGATACTGCCACCGAGACTCCTAAGGAAAAATTAGGTTATTCAAATCACTGGTGTTGATAAGCAATTGACTATGGACAAAGGAACTCTTTTCGACAAGTTCTTAAAGACGAATGCTCCTGTATTTACGGGGACCGGAGGGGATAGAGAAGCTGATATATCGTAGTATGGAAAATATATTTAATCGACTTGAAGGCTCCGACTAACAAAGAGTTAGCCTAGCAACATTTAAGTTACAAGGTGCTGCAGAGGATTGGTGGGATGCCACCGAACGGCAATATAAGGATAAGAAACAGAAACTGACGTGGGAAAAGTTTAAGAAACTCTTCCTCGATGAGTATTACCCGTGGACACTACGAAAGAACAAGAAATCTGAACTCCTAAATATATCTTAGGAGGACATCACGATTGCAGAATACCAAATCAAATTTAATGATTTATCGCGATACGCTCCGGAAATGGTGGCAACCCAAGAAGATAAGATAATGTTGTTTGAAAATGGACTAAACTCATCAATTAAAGAAAGGTATGTCATGTGCCAGTTCAACTCTTTTTACGAGGCGATAGAAAACGCAAAGAATGCAGAAACGAGTTATGGTCTAGCTAGCAAAAGGCAGGAGCAATTCCTGAAGCGACAGCGTGAACAACCTCAGCGTGCAAATCAAGGGAGAGGAGGAGATTATTTGAATAAAAGGCAAGTGGGGGGAAATCCTTTGGGTGGTGGCTATGTACAAGCAAGGAATGCTTGCGGTAGTGTGGGAAATCCCATCCTTCTGCTTAGTATTGCGATGGAAGAATCAAGAATTATTTTAATTGTGGTAAGGAGGGGCATTTGAGCTATCACTGTCAAAGTCCCAAATCTGTAACTGAAATTCCTATCCGCTGTTCTAGTTGCAGTTTTGCAGTTAGGTTCCAAGTGATGTTGCAACCACAGTTGGAACCAAGTATTTTGATGGACAGAACAGTATAGTTAAATGTACTTGAATAAAATCACACGCCCATTTAACAACGGAGTTCACAATAAAATCTCTGGGGCACTTATCCAGATTATGATATTATAAAAAACTTACAATATAGGATTCAAGTCTTAATAAAAAACTCTTAGACTCCCTCTAGGTTTTTCTGCCTATCTCTATATTGCTCCTACTTTATAACTATCACTTAAAAATCAATGGCATCCCACCATTGTTTTCTTTTTAAAAGCTCACTGTGTATTCTCTCAATAATGAGTTCCTTATAATTTAGAACACACAATTTTACAAGCTAAGCTATCAACTATTTATACAAGTAAAAACAATCTTCTTTCTTCAAGTTCTTGATGATTGCTTTTGACTCTTTTGATTGGCTTCAATCTTTCCATATATCACGATATACTTCAGCGTAGGATTGACCTCAATCTTCATAAGATAGTACCTGTTAATAACTAGCTTGGAAATAGGAGTTAGACTTTTCCTAAAACAAGGAAACATATAAGATAGTATCTTTTAGAGATAAAATCTTTCCAAATATATATATGAAACATTAACTCCATATTTCATTCAATCTTAAACGTATCATACTAATTTTGATGAAGAACAAATATTGAAACAAGTGATAAAGATTTGCATAAGAATAGAGATATAGATTGACTAGTTTAAAGTAAACAATATCTTTAAAAACTAATCTCCTTACAACTTTTAGGAAACATCTTTCTTATCACTTTAATATTCTCAATAGATATAAACTTAAGTCTTTAAGAACATATGAGAATATTTTCTGCATACCTTAAAACAACTAATCATCATTTAAAGAATAGTAATGCAGAATAAAAGAACTAAACAGAATCCTGCAGAACAGCAAGTTGGAACTGTGGTTACAACTGAGGTTGCAACCCTACTTGAAACCAAGAGACTGTTTCAATTCTTAACATTCAACTAGAGTTATTTAGTTCAAACCAATAGACAACAAACAGTATAAGTTCCAGAAATCTGGTCCTAACAGTAACCGTCCAGAAAACTTCTTTCCAGGCAACCACGCATGCATCAAATGCGCTACAACCAAAAGTTGTGACACCAGTGCAGAAGACTAGCGCTCAGGGACACATTTTTGCACTTACTGAGGAACAGGCAGAAGCTTCGGCCTCCGTTGTGCAAGGTATAATATATATCTCTAATTTACCAGCAAAAGTTTTAATAGATTCTGGTTGCACACATTGCGTTGCATCACCGAACTTCTTGCGTCGCTTATCTGTACCTATTGAACAGTTAGATAAGAGTCTTGTCGTTTCCACTCCTACTGGGGATACCATCGTTCTAAACTCAGTGTGTAAGGGGTGTATAGTAGAAATTGACGGTAGATTTTCTTATATTGATTTAATTGAATTAGAAATGAGTGATTTTGATGTGATATTGGGTATGAATTGGTTGTCGCCTCAATACGCCACTGTTGATTGCCACAGGAAAAGGGTTACTTTCTCCCCTCATGGGGAACCAGAGTTTACCTTCGATGGAGAACGTAAAAATGTATCATCACCTATAATTTCTAAAATACAAGCAAATCGACTATTAAGAAAAGGCTGTAACGGATATCTAGCTTATGTCATTGGGGAAAACCAAATGGAAGTTAAGTTGACAGACCTACCGATTGTTAACGAATTTGAAGATGTGTTTCCAGATGACGTTCCGGGGTTACAGCCTAACCGAGAAATTGAGTTTGGCATTGATCTCTTACCAGGGACCACGCCGATATCGAAAGCCCTATATTGAATGGCACCAGTTGAATTGAGGGAACTACAAAATCAGTTACAAGACCTCCTAGATAAAGGTTTCATCCGTCCAAGTGTGTCACCTTGGGGTGCGCTAGTGCTCTTTGTCAAAAAGAAAGACGGATCGATGCGTTTATGTGTTGATTATCGAGAACTTAACAAGGTGACAATAAAGAATCGATATCCATTACCTTGTATTGATGACTTATTTGACCAGTTGCAAGGAGCTCAGGTGTTTTCAAAAATAGACCTACGATCTGGATACCATCAGTTAAAGATTAAGGAAGGTGATGTTCCTAAATCAGCTTTCAGAACCCGCTATGGCCATTACGAATTTTTGGTCATGCCTTTTGGATTAACCAATGCACCCGCAACATTCATCTGCCTGATGAACCGAGTATTTAAACCACAACTGGATAAATTTATAGTAATTTTATTGATGATATTCTGATCTACTAAAGAAGCAAAGAGGAGCATAAAAATCATTTAAAGATAGTGTTGCAGACCCTTCGGGAACATAAACTTTTTGCGAAACTGTCAAAATGTGAGTTCTGGCTAGATAGTGTATCATTCCTCGGTCATGTGATAAGCAAAGATGGCATTAGGTGGATGGAAATAAAATTAAGGCTATCGTGGAATGGTCACCACCTACCAATGTCACAGAGGTACCTAGCTTCTTGGGTCTCGCAGGTTACTACAGAAGGTTTGTGGATGGCTTCTTCCGTATTGCCTTACCATTGACCAGCCTGACCAGAAAAGGAGAAAAGTTTGTTTGGACCGTGGAATGCCAGAAAAGTTTCTATGAGCTTAAAGAACGATTGGTGAGCGCCCCTATTCTTACACTACCGTCTCAAGAGGGAAGTTTTATAATTTACAGTGATGCTTCGAAAAAGGGATTGGGATGTGTACTTATGCAAAATGGTAAAGTCATAGCTTATGCTTCTCGACAACTCAAACCACATGAGAGAAACTACCCAACCCATGACTTAGAGTTGGCAGCAGTTGTTTTTGCCCTCAAGATATGGAGGCATTATCTATATGGCGACCCTTGTGAAATTTATACCGACCATAAGAGTTTAAGTCGGATATCTTATATCACCCTGGGAAAGCGAATGTAATGGCTGATGCTTTAAGTCGGAAGTCGTCCTTAGGTCTCGTAGCATTTTTGACAATACAACCTCAAATTATACAAGATTTTACTAGAATGGGTTTAGACGTGGTTAGGTATGGAGAGTCTGCCTTGTGTTATCAAATGACAATTCGTCCCACTTTACTCGATAGGATTAAATTAGCACAATTTGATGATCCTCAATGCAAGAAACTCATAGAGGAAATGACGAGCACGGGTACCACTGACTTTTCACTTGGTGCTGATGGGTTGTTGATGTTTAAAGACCGAATTTATCTGCCACATTCTGGTGGTTTCAGAGAAGAAATTATGCTGGAGGCACATAATTCGAAGTATAGTATTCACCCGGGTAGTACAAAAATGTACAAGGATTTGCGAGGACATTTCTGGTGGATCGGTATGAAAAGAGGCATAACAGATTTTGTTGCAAGATGTATGACTTGCCAACAAATCAGAATTGAGCATCAAAACCTGCAGGTAAATTTAATTCACTGGATATACCAGAATGGAAATGGGAGCACATCACCATGGATTTCATGTCGGGCTTGCCTCGCACTAGTACGGGGAATGATGGTGTTTGGGTTGTGGTTGATCGTTTGACTAAGTGTGTACATTTTATTCCAATCAAAATGACGTTTTCATTGGAAAAGTTCACTCAATTATATATTAAAGACATTATTAGATTACATGGTGCACCAGTGTCAATAATATCAGATAGAGATCCTCGTTTCATCTCCAAGTTCTGGAACAGTTTGCACTCTGCTCTAGGGATAAAATTATCATTTAGTTCTGCTTATCACCCTCAAACCGATAGTCAATCGGAAAGAACTATCCATACACTAGAGGATATGTTGAGAGCTTGTTCTTTGGAGTGGAAAGGTAATTGGGATGAACACTTATCTCTAGTTGAATTCTCTTATAATAATAGTTTTCACTCAAGTTTAGGAGTTGCACCTTTTGAGGCATTATACGGGAGAAAGTGTCGATCCCCTGTCTGTTGGTTTGAAGTTGGATAAAGGCAGCTCCTAGGTCCCGATTTAGTGCAGGATGCGTCAGAAAAAATTGTAGCCATTCGAGAGAAACTTGCCACTGCTCAAAGTCGCCAAAAGAGTTATGCTGATAATCGAAGAAGTGAATTGGATTTCGAAATAGGTGGAATGGTATTTCTGAAAGTTTCACCATGGAAAGGAGTAATAAGGTTTGGTAAGAAAGGAAAGTTAAGTGCATGCTATGTTGGACCTTTTGAGATTCTCGAGAAGATAGGGGCTGTAGCTTATCGCTTAGTCTTACCTCCTAAGCTAGCAGCAGTACATAATGTGTTTCATGTCTGCATGCTACGAAAATATATTCATAACCCTAATCATGTAGTTGATTACGAACCTCTACAAGTTAGAGAAGACATGTCTTATGAGGAGTTACCTATAAAAATTCTGGATGTACAAGAAAAGAAACTTCGTCGGAAAACCATCAAAATGGTAAAAGTTTTATGGAGAAACCATACAAAAGAAGAGGCGACATGGGAACTCGATGAGAAAATGCGAGAGAAATACCCATTCCTGTTTGATGGGTGTTCAACGTAAGTTTCGGGACGAAACTTTTCTCAAGGGGAGGAGAATGGGAGATCCCTCATTTTTATTTATTTATTTTATTTTATTTTTACATTACTTTGATATAATTTATATACTGATAGGTGGTTTAGTATTAAGTTGTAATTGCATGGGTTAGTTTAGTACCTAGTTTAAACTATAGCCTATATGTGTACTTATGTACCGATTAATTATAAAGAATTAAAATAATGATAACTAAGTTACATTTGAATATAAGATTAGGATAGAATTATAACTTCCTAGTTCTGCGTACACGACGTTAGAGAGAAAACCAAAAACAGAAAAGATAAGGGAAAAAGTGACCAGTTGTGAGTTTTCAACAGTGACTTGGTTAAGGGTTTCAATTCTCCTCATGTCAGTTGCTTAGTGGTAATAGACGTCTTTCTGGTGGTCGGGATTCCGATCAGGTGAGTGTTGCTGTACTAAAACTTAGGGGTGGACTTTTTGTACTGATTTGTACCAACCGACCGATTTTCGAACCGAACCAAACAAGTTGGTACCGAAAGTTCGGTATACCGACTTTTCGGTACGGTACAGCCGAACCAAACTTTAAAAGTCGGTTCGGTTTCGGTATCCATTTCGTATGTTTGGTACAATACCGAACCGAACCAAACATTAAAATTATAAAATATATAGAAATGTACACATAGTTATAACTTACAAATAAATTGTCTTATAGTTTATTTTAATTTTTCTTACGACTTACTTTCCTATTTACGAAGCCAAATACAAAAATTTCGTGTTTCTCCATTTTCTTGTCTAATATGTTAAAAGAATTTTTATTTTATAAGTGTTTACTATTTTAATCAAATTCACAATAAATGTAGCAAATATAAGAATAGTTGTACACATTTTAATTTTTACAAACTTTTTTGCTATTTTATTGTTATCAAGAATTATCTTTTAATAATAATAATGTTTCAGTATAAAACGGAAAACCGAATACCGACTTTTTCGGTTCGGTTATGGTATAATTTTTTTCAAACCAAACAAGTTCGGTTCGGTATTGGTATATGGTCAAAAAAGTCGGTACCGAACCGAAGCCACCCCTACTAAAACTATACTTATTTGATTTCCCATGTTATTTGAAAACTATATTGATTGTGAATTCAGTTCACATAACTTGATTGATAGCAATTAATTTGTATTACATATTATGATCAAAGGTTGGAGCAGCCATTGCTTATTTTGGTTTTGAATAAATGTTTTGAGATTTGTGATGATTTTCGGGTCATATATTATAGTTAAGGAACATGCCTCTTGAGTGGAGTGACCTTAACTAAATTATTTGACCTTTACGATGGTTTTCGGGACTAGTAATATAAAAAAACAGACCTCTTAAATGGGATGACCTTAATTAAATGATTTAAAATTTCACGGAACATACCCTTTAAGTGGGGTGATTGTGGTAGCTAGGGTATACTTAATAAGTACCTCTAGTTTCTCAACAGTTTTATCTAAAACTATGAGAATTGAGTTAATTCTGTTATGTTATTAGTTGAGTTATTGCTACTATTTGTTTTATCTTCTTTCGGTTAACTGACTTTCTTGATTGTTGGTGATTGGAGTATTGATGTTAATGCTATTGGGTTTTCGGATTTCAATTAAAGCTTTAGAGTCAAAGTTATCTGTCGCATTCATGCACTCTGATTATGTTACGGGGTAGCATCTTTTGGTTTTTAAAATGGGTTCTACCGGTTTGGCTTCGTGTACCGCATGCTCAAGCAAGTGGTATTCGGCCGTGTCACCACTTCGTTTTGGGGTGTGACAGCTATGACTGGGCCGAGCATGGATATGCATTTATGGTGAGGATATTACTATATTAGGATCCCTTTTATTTTTTTTGAAAGGTAGGAATTATATTAAAAACAAAGAGAAAAAAACCTTACATAGCACAAGTTGCTAGCTAAGGAAGAAGCAAAGATTCCGAAATAACAGAGTACCAGCATTAGAACCACAACATTCAGTTAATTATATATCAAAAGTAACCAAATAAAAACGTTGTGAAGTTTAGTTTTACACTTAGAATCCAAAGCAAGATATATAACTATCCAGTAGCTTCTAATAAGACTTTTCCCAGTTGAAGAACTTTTGTTGTCATAGCTAAAATGAGCTATATTGTGAACAAAATTTCGCCAGAGTTGTAATTCCGACCAGTAAGCTTAGGATCCATTTTCTTGAGTTGTTGAATCATATAAATCTTTTATCAGGGCAAGCTTCGAGCATAATCTGGATTTAAGATGGTCTTTTTTACAATCCTACATAAAGATATACTTATATATAGTGGATCATATAGATATCGTACGAAGTGCTGATGGTTCTTATATAGTTTGGTTATTGGTTTTTCTAGGTTAACACATTTTATGTTTAAGTAACTTGTGATCGCCAAAATAACATTACATTTCAAATAGCTATAGACAGATATAATCATTAAAATTTACATAAAATATAAAAGTTAAAATCAACATTGAAGATGCAAAAACTACAACATGATCTATGTAATAAGCATAGGAAACAATAATGACAAGTATTTACAAATAAATGTGAAGCATGTAAGAAATTTTACCGTATACTAATCAAATTTGATTCCCAATGTGGAAAGTAATTCATGGAAATATGAGGTTTAAACTATAAAGTGGAGCAACAATGTTTACCTGGCGTTTTTTTTTTATCATAACTTTTGTAAGGTAGGAAGAGAATGAGTTGCGAGTAATAATAAAACGACGGCGAATAGGATTTTGTGTGTGTTACCTAATACGCTCCTTGTGTTTATATACTAAGAGATGGTAGATATTGGCAGGGGCGGAACTAGGACTAAATGTGCTGGGTTGTCAAAATTAATAAAAGCGCATAATATTTTTCACAGTATATACACGGAAAAGCCGATTTTTTTAATACATTTTTTTACCATATTTTGTTTATTTTTTTAACTTTATTTCTTGATTAAAATGTATTTGATTTATATATTTTTTTTCATTTTCTCTCAATTTCGACTTTGTTTTCAAACTCCCAAAAAAATCCACAACAGTAATATCACGTGCAGTCATGTGTCGAAAGTTTCAGTGTTTCAAAATTGACTAAAAAGTAAATAAAATAGAAATCAAAAGGATACAAAAATGAAATTTAATAAATAAAGATATAATAAGTAAAAAGATTAAGACACGAAGGTAAAAAAATATAAAAAAAACTTGAAAAAACCAAACGTATATTAAATAATATTGACATTAGAGCTAATCACAAAAGGTTAGATAGTTCATGGGGATAATCAACAAAAATCATACTTAGGCCTGTAAACAAGATGAGCTGTTCATGTAATAGTTTGTGTTGGGCTCGGCTAATGTTCGGTTCATGTTCGTTCATTTATAAATGAACACGATTATGAACAAGAATATATTGTTTGTCTATTAAGTGAACTGAACATGAACACGCCTCTGTTCGGTTCGTCTAAACTCATGTTCGTGTAACTATATATAAAGTTTGATAAATAAAAAACTAAATCTATTAATGATTTAACAAAAACTAATATCACTACACAATTAATAAACTTATTTATGCTATAATAATATAAATGATATGTTTGTATTATTTTGAACTTATTATGGTAATTTATATCATCATACTATAAATACAGTCACCGATTTTATCGTTAAATATTCAACTCGTTAAATGTTCAACTCGTTAAAGTAATCATACGTATGTAAAAAAGAATTTATACAATATATAAACTTAAAGTTATATGTGAACTAGTTTATCATAGTTAACAATATAGTAATATATGATAAAATTAAAATATATTTTAAAAAGAAAGTTTTTTTTTTATTTAAATTATTGAATGTTTTGGAAGAAGTTAGATGTTCACGAACAAATTGTGTTCGGCTCGTCAAATGTTCTGTTCATGTTCGTCAAATGTTCGTTCGTATTTAAATGAACATAACTGAACATGAATAAGGGTTTTAGTTCATGAACTAAACATGAATAGAGACTTGTTCGGCTCGTTTCATTTCATTTACGGCCATAATCATTAGGGGTGGCATCGGTTCGGTACCGAACTTTTTGACTACATACCGATACCATACAAAACTAGTTTGGTTTGAAAATTTTTATACCATTACCGAATCAAAAAATTTGCTATACCGAACTTTCGGTATAACAAACTATTCCATTGGTTCGGTTCGGTTTCGTTTTAATACCAAATTTTAGAGTTTACAAGTGATGATAAAAAAATGGTGCGTATTGAGAAAAAAACATAGTATAAAATTTTAAAAGTAGTAGATTAAAAATATATATGTATTTATATTATTGTTACATTTGTTGTTTATTTGCATAAAAGAGTAAACACTGCTAGACCTTTATAGTAAATGTTATAAATAAAAGAAAATGTTATAAGTATTCACTAGAAAAAGTAATATAAATATATTATAACAATGTTAATAATTAAGTGTATATAACTCTTTTAGTTTATTTGTCTATATATAGTATATTTTAATATTTGGGTTTGAATCGGTACCATACCGAACTTACCAAACGAATACCGAAACCGAACCAACTTTCAAAGATCGGTTCGGTTGTACCGTACCGTAATGTCGGTATACCAAACTTTTGGTACCAACTTGATTGTTTCGGATCGAAAAACGGTCGGTTGCTACAAGTCGGTAAAAAAGGCTACCCCTAATTAACTTTTTTATTTATTAATTTTGATATATTTTATTTGACGGGATATTGTCCGTTTAACAAGGTTACCGAACAAAAAAAAACGTAGTATCATGACATTAATATTATGAGATAGAGAAACATTTTAACACAAAAAATAAACAATGTTTTTTATAAGTTGAACACATGTGGTGAGATGTACGGTGAGACGTACGGTGAGACCGGTGGTGGCACAACAATACTTATTGTATATTTTATGTGACATCAAAGACATGATATGATTTTTTCATAAACATTAGAGTTATAGTACGTACGTTGGAAGTGATCGTAAGTTTTCTGAGGTGATGATCAAACATTACTAAGTTACGTACAACCCCATTCGTGTTCTTTCTATCACCAAATATTTTATGTGACATTAAAGACACGTAAATTAATTTATTTTCCAAAAAAAAGACATAATTTAATTTTTCATAAACGTAACATAGATCAGTTGCAGTACTTTGGAACTTGTCCTAAGTTTTATTGAGCGATGATCAAATATATGTATTTATGTTAGGGAATCAATATCGTTGGGGACCTCATCAAAAGCATGTAGAAGACAAACATATGTTATTCGCTCTTAGTCGGAAATTTCAGAAGATGACCGAGGGGAGGAACTGTTAGTAATATGTGAGGTTGGAAAGCGGAAGCCTACAAAGTTTGAGATTTGATTATCAAATATCTGATCCTAAATTCTAATTTTTAACTTTAGATACAAATCCTAAAGATACTGCTTATTTTTTCTATTTGCATTTATAGTTGGTGTTCATCGATGAAAAGTATTAAACATTAACTTTCCCAAAAGTAAAAAAGAAAAAGGTGAAAAACATTAATTTCCAACGCTAAAGTAACAAGAAGAACGTCCACATGATATTATTATTTTCAATCCTTAAAAAATATTTTGTTTAAGAATAAGTAGTTCTCTCTAGGTTCTTTTCTGGACGTTGTTCTCTTTCTCCTCTAAGCTATACTGAGAAATCTGTTAGTGTTGCTAATTTATAG
Organism: Primula vulgaris; assembly: GCA_963920805.1. Lineage (NCBI taxonomy): Eukaryota > Viridiplantae > Streptophyta > Magnoliopsida > Ericales > Primulaceae > Primula > Primula vulgaris. The sequence continues at coordinate 32,031,661 of OY987214.1, read as the reverse complement.
ATACCAACCAACCTCAAATAAGAAGCAGATACCTACACTCAAAATTACTTAACACAAGAGTCTTAATTTTGTTAATATCCGATTAAACTTTAGCTAGTTAGGTATGTGTGTTGTTGTACTTTATTGGGTACTAAGGTATACGCTACAATATGACTTTCTCATATACCTAATGTTTGTTCAAAAATCCTAAAAATCATTATTTAAGGAATTGATTTCGTTGCTTTTAGGATGAAAATGACAGTTGAAGCTTAAATTGTTTAGTAATTATATATGCTTGTAAGTTGTACACGTTATTAAACAGTATATTAATATTTATTCGTTTGAAACTTTGAAGTTCCGTTTTCATTTTCTACATGTAGACTAAGCCAAGCAAGAGTTTTATAGAATGATATATATAAAACTCTTCATTTTCTCTTTCGAATAGGGTTCTTGAAAACTTTTAACCGACTTTTTTTATCCTCACTTGCAGTATACAGGGTTCCAATATTAGTTACCGAAATTTCTCTGTTAGGTTTGGTGTTGCTGTAAATCCAATCGGATTATATTACATTACAGTCATCATGGGTTTGATTGCTTAAAAATAATATAGATAACACGATATGTTATAAATTTGGGCTTTTGAAAAAAATCCTCAACATAAATCTTAATAGTTTCATGGTTGTGTGACCAGATTAAGTTCCTATAACTTCTTATAGAGAACTAATTGACTACTATCGTTCAGTTGTTTTGTCAAGGGATTCTCTCTTATGTGATATTATGGGTTCCATTTTGATAAGTAATCAACGCTATATTAGGCTAACAAACTTTCTATATTAGTATACGTTCTATGTTTATGAGATCTAAGTTGTTGATTATTATTACTATTATTAGCTAATCAAGGTGTCCAAGTCTGTAATCATTGTATGTTAATGAGTAAAACAAAACTAGGGCTAATTCTGTAGGTTTTTATAGCTAGACCGTACAAAAATATATATGGACACGTGATATATAGTTGGTACTGATCCATACAATAACAAAAAAGATAGAGTAATTATTTAACAACAAATTCAAGATCAACGAAGAGAAACATGTAACCACCGGTGAAACCTTTCTATTCTAATGTTTTACCAATCTCTTACTTCGAAACATTTGCAATGCTAGACTAGCAATTAATGCATATATAAGTATGATTAAATAATGTCACAAATCCGTCATACATTTACTATAATGTCATTAACCAGTTCGTCATAAAATTGATCGTCACTGTCTAGACATTTTTTCTTTCCGTAGAGCATATTCACTTGTATAGTTGTAGTGGAGAAATAACTAAACATTTTGTTGAGTTAAGTGACGATGTGTGAATTGATTTGTAGTACCGACTTAAAAAACAACCATTATAGGGAAAGTGATTGGTGATAATTGATTTAGTTTTCTCTTCAATATGCCTAATTCTCTTTACTTTTCATTGGTCGTAAATTTACACCCATTATACCTAACTTGCCTTGCACAATCATAAGCTCAGTTAAGCAAATAAAATAACTAGAAAGTTGGGTTTATACCATTCCCAAAATGGATTGTCCATCACGTGGATATGATAGCCCCACTACAAGTAATCATATTGGGGAATCATTGATATGTATGTTTGTGCCTAACCCAAAATTTCCCGTTAGGATTTTCTTGTTTTCCTACAAGTTAATTAAAAAAGATAAAGTAGAATAAACTAAAAAAAATTAAGGGTGACAAGTGTCATTAAGTATATGAGAAATAAACTGGGGTCCAACTAGGCCTATACTATCAATTTAGCACGTGTTAAATGCATGTTTCCTGAGGGATTATTTATGTCCATATATCTCTACGAATCAAAAAAGACGCGGATTTAGTTTTAATTTGTCTATTTTCTGTAGTTCATCTATAAATTTTTAGTTGTAAGCTAGTACTAGACAAAGTTTCGACTAAATTTCCTCTTTCATAGGAATGTTGAAAATCATTGAAACTTTTAGCCTTTTCAAACAAAAAAGAAGAAGAAGAAGAAAAAAAAAATACACTCTTATCCTTTAAATACACTCTTATCCTTTAAGGAAAAAAAGAAGAAGAAAAAAACCCAGCTTAAAAGCTAATCAAAATGAGACCTTCGATATCCAATAAAGAAACTAAAACGAGCCTGGGTTCGAAATGAAGCCATCGATATAATAAAAGAACTCACGTCAATTAAAGTAATATACCCCTCGGCTATGTGGGCTCGCTGAGGGGTCTGACTTTTATTAGAAGATTGGTTCTTCATTATCTTTCACACACCCAAATTCCTCGAGAAGAACTTCAACTTTTTAGCTATTGTTAAACGAAATAAGATGGAAGACTGAGCTTCTAGGAAGACTATAAATGAAGGAATTTGACAGCAGAAAACAGATAAATAGAAAGAAAAATTATTGGAGACAAAATGCAGCAAGATAAAATTACAACTCTTTTCAAGGGTATTTTTTATTTTTTTATTTTGTAATTCAGATTGTATTATCAATGATGTAAATTATGTATTTAATTAAGTACGAAAACATCTGATGCAAATGTTTCGTTTGACAACAACACTTGCTTCAACGAAAATGGTAGTGGATGAGGAGAAGGAAGAATCGAAAGAAGTCGATCAAGGCAAAAAGGATAAAGCAGATTATCAACAAGTTACCATAAAGCGAATAAGCGAATTACCAAATATAGTAATGGTACATGTTTATTTACCTCATTATGTATAGCTTAATTATAGTTGGTAGTTCGGAAGAACAAAAAGGTTATTAAGGAATTGTTTGGTTGCAAGCATACAATTGTTTATTTAAAATATCCTATAGTGAGATCTTTTAAAAAATTGTTTTGTATATTCAGGAGTCGGTAACCCAGTAACCTCAAAAGTGTTTAGTAGTTGGAACACGTGCGAATTGATTGGATCAAATTGTAGTTTGAACTTTGTTGTTGTTTTTTAGGTCGGAAAATGAGATCTCACACTGTTGTTCTCTTATGAGATTTTTCACAAGGAAAACGAAATTTAATGTGTCAAAGTCACTTTTTCTTATACTAAAGCAAAAGGGAAATTCATTTTGTCCAACCATTAACAAACATGACACTCGAAATGTGGTTCAAGCTTCCTCAGTTGAACCGATCCCATTACCTCCTAAACGAAATTTTTTTGAGTAATTTAAATCTTGTTTATTCAATCGTATTGAATTATTTGAGATAATTACAGCTATACAAAATATTTTCTTGGCTTAGGAGCATGACCGTTTTTTTATGATATTGTGTCACTTAAATTCACCTTTTTAAGCTTGCCCTAGAACTACGATTTTTCTTCTGAAGAGATCTCCCCGTTTGGCTCTTTACCTCTCCCATGAAAGAGATTTGAGTTCTCACTCTTCCCAGGATCATGCTAAAAAGAGTGGAATGGCTGATGGGAGTGATTTGATCCCACTTTCGCTAAATAATGATGTGAATGAATATGATGTTATTGAGAAGTTTCAGAATTTTAATCAATTTGACATCATTGAAGATTTCCCAGACCATCATCTTTTGAACAGTGTTTGTGTTGTGAAGCGGACAACAAGGAACTGGACGAAGAGATACAAGAGGAATGGAAGATACTGGAAAAGAATTTGCCTGAAAATACATGTCAGGGTATGTGAATTAAGGATTGACCTTTTAAGGGCCGCAATAGTTGGAGCTGATGGGACTCCTTATCATGACGGTTTCTTCTCTTTTAATCTTTTCTTTCCAAGTGACTACCCGAATGTCCTACCGCTTGTGAATTACCATTGTGGCGGTCTTGGAATAAATCCAAACTTGTATAGCTGCAGAAAAGTATGCCTTAGCCTTTTCACTACTTGGAGTGGTCACCACCAGAAAGAACAGTTGATCCCTAATGTATCTACCATTCTTGAAGTTTTGGTGTCAATACATGCTCTAATTATGAATGAGAAACCCTAATTTAACGATCCTGGCCGGTTCGAAATGAGGCCTTCGATATAATAAAAGAACTAACGTTAATTAAAGTAATATACCTCTCGGATATGTGGGCTCGTTGATGGGTTTGCCTTTTGTTAGAAGAATGGTTCTTCATTATCTTTCACGTGTCCAAATTCCCCGTGAAGAACTTCAACTTTTTAGCTATTGTTAAATGAAATAAGATGGAAGGTTGAGCTTCTAGGAGGATGATAAATGAAGGAATTTGACAGCAGAAAACAGATAAATAGAAAAGAAAAATTATTGGAGGCAAAATGCAGCAAGATAAAATTAACTATTTTCAAGAGTATTTTCAAGAGTATTTTTAATTCAGATTTTATTATCATTGATGTAAAACATTTATGCAAATTAATCCGTTAATTATCAAGTACGAAAACATCTGACGCAAAAAAAGAAGTGAGATGGTTGGAAAGAGCGCAAGCCTAGACTAGTCAATAAAAACTTAAACTTACAACCATAAGCAACTCCTACTTCTGATTCAAAAAATTCAAGAATGGATCAAATGCAAACGGAAAGGCAGGTGGCATAGGCATTGTGGTAATATGACTTTTACCCTGATCAGCAAGAGAGAGGAACTTCTCGAAGTCTTTTGCCCCAATCTGAGAAAATGTTTGCACAAGCTTCGGGATACACTTAGGTAAATGAGCACTAAAATAACTCGAGCAGTCTTTTCTACGAGTATCATTAGTACCCCCTTCATTTACAAGCCGGTCACTCGACTAATTTTTTTTGCCAAAAACCGAAACTCTACCGAAAAGCTTTATTTTTAAAACCTGTTACTAATTTTATAAATAAAAAGGACCCAATAGTTTTGTTTTTAAAGATTTGTTATTATTGAGTAGTATATTAATATTTTTGGATTTAGAGTTAACTTTTAGAACTTTAGGGACCAAATAGTTCGTTACCACAAACTATCTCAAAACAGTTTTTCTAAACACTTTTCAGCCACTTTTTAAAACCTAAAACCTAAAAATCAGCCCAAGCAAGAGAGAAAAAGAGAGAAAAGAGAGAAAAGAAAGAAGAAGAAGAAGAAGAGGAAACCATCGTTAGCGAGTTCATACCGGAAGCATCTTCTCTACGCACTAAGGTAACGGGGGTTATCCATAGCGACTAGACGAGGGTGTATGTTAGGATTATGTTTTACGTTTAGTATAAATTGGGGGTTTTTGCCTTTTATCTTAATTAGTTTTATAAATTGTTAATTGGGTTTAGTTGATTATATGTTTAATTCACTTATTTGTTAATTGGGTTTAGTTGATTATATGTTTAATTCACTTAATTGTTAATTGAGGATTTAGTTGTGTTAATTTCGGATTAGCGAGAATATGGATGAGTTTGCATGTCTTTATGTATTGATATTGTGTTATTATAATTGTTGTTAAATTGGGTAATTTATTGTTGAATATAGATGCATTGTAGTTTATGCATACAAGGTGTTTGCTAGAATGCTTGAATGAGTTTTCATGTTGATTAGACTTGTTTGGCTAGTTGTGAATCTAGAACCTATGCTTTTGGGTTTTGTTGAATTACGTTAGAATGACGTTTGAGAATGTGATAAATGATTGGTTTATTATTTATTGGCCGATGCCTTAATATTTATATGTATGAGATTGTGTTATATGAATAGTATAATATTATTGGCCGAGGCCTTAATATTGATACATTAGCAATGGTCTCTGTCTCTTCCTAATTTCGGGGACAGAAGACGACAGTGGGGATAGGGAATGACTCGTCTTACGGACTGGGGCGAGTGGCATGGAGGTCCTAGTGTGCACTATATTTATTTTTATGTTAGCTATGGTCTCTGTCTCTTCCTAATTCCGGGGACAGAAGACGGCCGTGGGGATAGAGAATGACTCATCTTACGGACTGGGACGAGTGGCATGAGAGGTCCAAGTGCGTATTATAAATCTACTTTTATGTTGCAATGGTCTCTGTCTCTTCCTAATTTCGGGGACAGAAGACGGCCGTGGGGATAGGGAATGACCTACCTTACGGACTGGGGTAGGTGGCATGAGAGGTCCATGTTTGTTATAGATTTGTGTTGACGTTATTTAATTTATTTAATTCATCCCGTTATAGAATGTTATTATATTTCTTTTTATACGTCGATTATCGTAGTTGTAGAAATTGTGAGCTCTTGCATTTAAGGGATGGAGTGACGGTATTTGTGGTGCCGTCCCGTCTAGTTATGTGCGTGGGACTCACCGTTACAATTTTGTATTTCAGGTACCAATTAGGTTGAGGCGTTGGTTAAGAGCATTAGCGAGGTATCGCATGGGCTCGGGCATCTTTCAGTTGCTTTATTTTCGCTTAGACTAGTTTTCATTTGAGGTTGTAGCCTACGGGCGAATTACATTTGTTCGTTCCTTTTTATATAATTTTGTTAAAACCTTTTGTCTTGTAGCCGCGTTTGGCAAACTTTATATTTATTCTTTTAATTGTTCCTTTAGCTTGCAAATGTTTTCTTTTAAAAATTTTAAATTTCGTACCAACAGGTTCTCTTTTCTTTTCTTTAAAAAGGTCATGCCTCGATATCCGTGTTCTATGGATTTTGGGGCGTGACATCTTCATTCACATCATTATTAGGCGAAAGTGGGATCAAAGCACTCCCATCAGCCATTCCACTCTTTTAAGCATAATCATGGGAAAAGTGAGAACTCAAATCTCTCTCATGAGGGAGAGGTAAAGAGCCAGTCGGGGAGATCTCTTCAGAAGCAAAAACCGTATTTCCAGGGCAAGCTTAAAAAAGGTTAATTTTAAGTGACACAATATCATAGAAAAACGGTCATACTCCTAAGCCAAGAAAATTTGGAAAGTTGTAGTTATCTTAAATAATTCAATAGCATCTAAATTTGGATGCGAACACAAAAACCCAGGATTATCAGCATACCCTAAACCTACGATATATTGAATAAACAAGGTTTAAAGTACTCATTAAAATTTAGTTTAGGAGGGAATGAGATTAGTTCAACTGAGGAAGCTTGAACCACATTTCGTGTGTCATGTTGGTTAATGGTTGGACCAATAGGAAAGGACCCAAAATGAAAATTTCCCTTTTGCTTTAGTATAAGAAAAAGTGACTTTGAAACTACAAATTCTGTTTTCCTTGTGAAAATCTCGTAAGACTACAACAATGTGAGATCTCATTTTCCGACAAAAAAAAACAGCAAGAAAGTTCAAACTACAATTTGATCCAAACAATTCGCATGCGTTGCAGCTAGTAAACATTTATTAGGTTACTAGGTCACCCACTCCTCACTTTGAAAACAATTTCTTAAAAAAAAAAATTCTTAAAAGATTTCACTGTCTATACTCTGTAGACTACAATCAGGCGAATCATCACCAGCTTCTCTATTCCCATAATCACACCTTCACCGCCTCTAGTATAATACTCATTCTCTTTATTTTTAACTCTGTATCTTATAATCAAAATAAGCGATTAATACGGTATCTCTTCATTGCCGTAGTTGTTCTAGCTGGGCCTAAACGCTTGACGTGCGTAACTCGGCTCCATTTTCTTAAGAGGAGGGGTGCCCCACTTTCTTTCACCTTTTAGTGGCTCGAGTATGTAAACTCCACCTTCCGATAGCCCCAATGCAAACTGATTAGGCTTAGATGGATGTGCCGCTACAACAACTGGGTGACCTTGCAAACTTGGGTTAGTGACATCTCAATTGCAGAGACGGAGCAGTAAAAACGCTTATGCTTTCACTTTGGAATGAAACATAAACAGACCGACCATCACATGAATATGTAGCATGTGTAATTGGACCACTATCTTAAAAAAAACCCACTGCTTAATACATACTAGCTTTGGAGTTTCATGTATATCTAAAAACTGAATCTGAATTCTAATAATGGTGACATTGTGCGTATTTATCCGTGAGAGGGGATGACGACCGGACAGTCGGAATATCCAAGTACTTACTAGTTTTTTTCCCCATCTGTTAGTGCCCCAAACACATATTTGAGAGTCGGCACTAGAAGAAATGAGCACGTTTAGAACCATAGAGAATGCAAGGCCAGTTATCCTTTTATGATGACCTTTGAGAGTGCAAGAAGGTGCCAACTTAAAAGACATATAAGAAGTAAGCAAGCCTAGAAAAAGAAAAGGCATGGGGAACGTGAAGCAATGATATGAGACTAGGATAGTTACTGTAATATAGTTAAACCTACTAGAACTAAGTAGACTATGGTGATAAAAATTCATTGCATTATAATTTAAATAAATAAACTCAAGGATATAATGAATAGTATAAGTATTGGGGTACAAAAGAAGGTTATTAACATGTTAACTATGCTGATTATCGAACATTTGACATTGCCGTAATGACTTTTGTATGATGAGGATATGCAGCTCCAGAAACATAAATTTTGTTGGTAGTCTTTGATAAAACATATGCATCTAAAACAAAGAGAACATACGAAATCTTTTGACATCTATGTTTTGAGTACAAACTAAAACCAAAGAAATCCACGACATTTGTAAAAACAAATTAGTTGAAGACAGAACTAATTATTGCATGTGGAAGGCTCACGGGTATTTACAACATACTCGGATTCACTTGAAGACATTAAAAACAATAGCCTCATATTTACCATTTCTTAAACATACGAAACCAAATCTGCTATTTAATTCTCCTATCCCTTTTCATGTTCTACAATGGTCGGCTGAAAAGCAAGAACTCGATAAAATGAAGTGGTACCCATTAACTTGAATATTCAACATATATAGAACCTTTACTTTAGTCCAGACTTCTATGTGACAATGCTGAATAGGTATTTTTGGGGTCGTGTAAAAGTAGAAGATGTAGCAATATCCTCACTTATAGTCTCATTCTTCTCCCGACTACTCAATGGAACTCTTGCGAAAACGCCTAACACTAGATTCAATATGTTCATTACCCAACCACAAATTAGTCCATCAGGTCTGATACCTTCGCGTGATACTAGCTATAAACACCCTTGATGGGATGTGAAGTTTTTCAGCTTCCGATCACCTATTGAACATTTCCCTAGAAGCTTCAGGGGGTTTCTCAAAACTAGCTACTTTCCCGGGGATATCTTGATCTATTACAAATTGAATCGAAACAAGAAACAAAAAGTATGATTCAATACAACCTGGCTCTTCTAGACTAGATACCCTCATAAGTTTAGAGAAAAACTTGTAGTCTCTGCACATAGCTGGAGAAATCGAGACACATTGTTCCCTTTTTTGGGTAGAAATCAATTTTTTCGGCCATGCTATAAGATCGCCAAACAAACTTCTCACCAGCAGATTGATTACCATTCTCACATTGTCCGTATTTGATAAACTCAATATTCTTCCAACAACCCATTCTCGGCTCATCATCGCTTCTAGAGTTTGGTCGTGGTCTTAGTGTTGGAAATCTTACCCATACCAAATTCTGAACATATTGCATTTGTACCCATAGCTTACGTCTCTCTTAATTTACCATTTCTTCATTCATACTCACAAATTTTCCTCTAGTGATTTCAAGTCCCGGTATATGCAGGCAAGGACAGCTGGGGAACTGCGAACCTCTTTCCCTTATAGAGTGCAAAACCAATTTTGTGCAAAGGTTTCCCAACGGTGTCATGGGTAACCGGGAAGACGTGACAAGAAAGACACAATACAAGAAAGGCCACATGCGCAACATGACTACCATTTCCCATGAACGCACTCATCCACGTTGACTGGGAGACTTTTTGGCTCTTCCTCTTGTTGAGCTCCTTTTTCACCTTCAATGGATATAACCAATATTTAAACAAGGAAATATAGAATTTCATCATATAAACAAGGTAAAATATATGTTGAAATTGTACATTTTCTTATTTAAAATATTGGTTATGTCCATTGAAGGTGAGAAAGGAGCTCAACAAGAGGAAGAGCCGAAAAGTCTCCTAGTAAATGTGTGTGAGTGTGTTTATGGGAAACGGTAGTCATATTGCGCATGTGGCCTTCCTTGTATTGTGGCCCTCTCATCACGTCTTCGCGGTTACCCATGACACCGTTGGTAAACATTTGCACAAAATTGGTTTTGTACTCTCTAAGGGAAAGAGGTTGTCACTTTCCCCTGCAGTCCTTGGCTGCATATTCCGGGACTTGAAATCACTAAAGGAAAAATTATGAGTATGAGTGAAGAAAGGGTAGATCAGGAGAGAATTAAGCTATGTGCACAAATGCAGTATGTTCAGATTTTGGCATGGGAAAGATTTCCAGCACTAAGCCCAAGATCCAACTCTAGAATTGACGGTGAACCGAGAATGGGTTGTTAGAAGAACATTGGCAGTGTATCAAATGCAGACAATGAGAGAATGGTAATTAATCTGCTGGTGAGTAGTTTGTTTGTCGGCCTTATAACATGGCCGAAAAATTTAATTTCTACTCAAAAAAGGAACAATGGATCTCGATTTCTCCTGATATGTGCGAGGACTACAAGTCTTTTGCTAAACTTGTCAGGGTATCTAGTCTAGTAGGGCCCAGTTGTATTGAATTATACTTTCTGTTTCGTATTTGATGCAATTTGGAATATATCAAGTATCCCCGGGAAAGTAGCTAGTTCATAGAGAACCCATGAAGCTGCTTGGGAAATGTTTAATAGGTCCTCGGAAGCTGAAAAACTGCACATCCCGTCGATGGCATTTATAACTAGTATCACGAAAAGGTATCTGCCTGGTGGAATAGTTTGAGATTGGATAATGAACATATTGAATCTAGTGAGTGATTTCTTAGGAATTCTCTTGAGTAGTCAGAAGAAGAATAAGACTATAAGTGAGGACATTGCTACCTCTTCTACTTTTACACGACCTCAAATAATTGAGTTTGAAAGATATCTGTTGATTTGAAAGTAATTGAGTTTCCTTAATTTGTGCAATTCTCAAGTGATAAGGACCGATTTGAAATATTTTCAAAACTCCTAGGGGTTTACGCTTATTTAAAAAGAAAGAAGCTAGGTTTTAATTCAGTGACTATTCAATTGCAACCTACTTCGCTCCCTCTCTCTATTCGTATACTATGTCTCTAACATCTCTCAGATTTGATGAGCAATGATGTCAAGCTGCCAATCAAAAGCTCTTCAAGATCCCAATGATGCTACTGACGTTGTTTCTATAGCAGTCGGATTTGATGAGCAACTCAAAGACAAGAAGCGAAAAGCAAAGAAACCAGCTGAAGACCAACCTTTGCCAAAAGCAAGTAAGCCCATCCTCTCTAAAAGCTAGGAAACCGAGAAAGAGTATGGCTCAAAAATGTAAAAATTCAGGTCCTCTTGAACCTGAAGATATGCTTTCACTATTCTGATAGCTTTAGTAAAAGTGTAAAACTGATCCTAGATTTTGGAATCAACTAACCTTAGATAGGTTTATAAATTGTGCTCATAAAAAGCTGTTCTCTGAACGTAAATTAAACCTGGATAGTAACAAAGAAGTTAGGCAGTATGTGTAACATCCCGGATTTTTATAAATGGTTTTATTTATGATTTAATTAATCCAAAAACGCTTTATACAATTTTTAGCCAAAAACCGAAACTCTTCCGAAAAACTTTATTTTAAAAACCTGTTACTAATTTTATAAATAAAAATGACCCAATAGCTCTGTTTCTCAAGATTGGTTATTTTTGAGCAGCAAAATAATAGTTTTGATTATGAGTTAACTTTTAAAACTTTGGGGACCAAATAGTTCACTTCCACAAACTCTCTCAAAACAGTTTCTCAAAACACTTTTCAGCCCACTTTTTAAAAACAGTAAACCTAAAACCACCAAAAACAAAGAGAGAAAAGAGATGTTCCAAATTTTAGGAAGAAGAAGAAGAAACCACCATTAGCGGGTTCTTACCGGAAGTATCTCCTCTACGCACTAAAGTAACGGGGGTTATCCATTGCGACTAGACGAGGGTGTATGTTAGGGTTAGGTCTTGCGTTTATTTTAAATTTGGGGGTTTTCCTTTTATTTCAATTATGTTCTTAAATTGTTAATTGAGTTTTTATTTGTTGCACTTTTAATTCACTTATTTGAATTGGAGAAGTTGAGAATTTAGACATATTAATTTCGAATTAATGAGAATATGGATGGGTTTGCGTGTTTTTATGAGTTGATTATGTGATATTATAGTTGTTGATGAAATTGGGTAAATTATTGTTGAATAAAGATGAGTTGTAGTTTACGCATACAATGTGTTTGTTAAAATGGCTAAATGAGATTTTATGTTGTTGGAGTTGTTTGGCTAGTTGTGACTCTAGTACCTATGCTTATGTGTTTTATTGTATTGCGCTAAAGTGACGTTTGGAAATGCTAGTATTTGATAATGTGATTTTGTTGAGAATGTGATAATTGAATGGTTTAATATTATTGGCCGAGGCCTAAATATTTATTTATTGGCAATGGTCTATGTCTCGTCCTATACCGGGAACATAAGACGAGCCGAGGGGTATAGGGAATGACTCGTCTTACGGACGGGACGAGTGGCGTGAATATGTCCTAGTGTGCACTTTAAATATTTATATGTTAGCAATGGTGTATGTCTCTTCCTATACCGGGGACATAAGACGAGCCGAGGGGTATAGGGAATGACTCGTCTTACGGACTGTGGCGAGTGGCGTGAAGAGGTCCAAGTGCGCACTTTAAATATTTATTTGTTGGGAATGGTCTATGCCTCTTCCTATACCGGAGGCATAAGACGAGCAGATGGGTATAGGGAATGACCTAAATTACGGACTGAGCTAGGTGGCGTGAGAGGTCCATGTTTGTTATTTTATATGTTGGTTTATGTCTCTTCCTATACCGGGGACATAAGACGAGTCGAGGGGTATATGGAATGACTCGTCTTACGGACTGTGGCGAGTGGCGTGAGAGGTCCATGTTTGTTCTAGATGTGTATTGGAGTTACTTAATTTATTTCATTGTACGATGTTATTATATTTCTTTTTATACGTTGTTATCGTAGTTGTTGGTTGTGAGTTCTTGCATTTATGGTATGGAGTGACGACATCTTGTGTGGTGTCGTCCCGTCTATGTATGTGCGTGCGACTCACCGTTACAGTTTTGTCTTTCAGGTACAACTTAGGTTGAGGCGTTTGGACAGGAGCATTAGTAAGGTATCGCATGGGTTTGGGGCTTCTTTGAATCGTTTTCTTTTTCTTAGACTATTTTTGAGATTGTAGCCTACGGGCAAATTACATTCGTTTTTTTTTCCTTATATAACCTTGTTAAAACCATCTCGTCTTGTAGCCGCGTTTGGCAAACTTTTTTTATTTATTCGTTTAATTGTTCCTTTAGCTCGCAAGTTGTTTTCCTTTTAAAGTTAAATTTTGTAGCAACAGGTTTTTTTTCCTTTTATTCAAAAAGTCACGCCTTGATGTCCGTGTTTTATGGATTTTGGGGCTTGACAAGTATGTGATGAATTTGCTCAAGAAGACTAGGCTAGAAATTACTGTGATTTATCCCTTGAGCTATGTTGACTATGTGGTGAAAGAATTTTATGCTAATCTGCATGTAGGTGTGTTTGACACCTCTTCTTTTTGCTATGCTAGGGTTTTTGTGAGGGGTCAGACTATTTCTCTTACTCCTGAAACTATCAATGCTGCAATAGGTTGTAACTCAGTTGCAACTAATGAGTAAATTGATATTGATGATGATGCTCTTGTCTTTGAGTTGACTGGCAAAGAGGGGAGTTGGAATAATAAGGGGGTGAAATCCTCATCTTTTAAACTGTCTTCCTGTGTTCTGGTAAAAATATGTACTATGAATTGGTTACCTGCTAAGCAAACAACCTTTTTAAACAAAACCATTGCTAGGTTTCTCTATAGGGTTGGAACTAGGATGGAGTTGAATTTTGGAAAACATGTTTTTGATAATATTTGGATATTTTTCCCTATCCTTGTTTTATCAAAAAACTGGTTTCCTCTTAACTTTAAGGGAGCAAAGACCTTTCTGAAAACTCTTAAAATAAATGATATTCGTCCCCCTATTCTGTTTCCTAAAAAAAATGGCTACATGAGGGTCATGTCTTGGACATTCCCAATTTAAAAAATGCTAATGCAACAAAAACTGTAACTCACCCATGTTGCAACTAGCAGCAATGCAAACTTTTTTGAAGTCTACGTGGCTCAAAGAATGGAAGAAATCACAGAAACTAGGCTGACTTTAGACAAAGAAGTAGTTGCTCTTCAGGTTCTTCTAAAGTAAAGTAGGGAATTCTTGGGTATAAGTCCTACTGTTGATAAAGGATATCATTCTGATTCCACTATCAATATTAATTGAAGACTATGTTAATGAGGATGGTTCCTTAAATAAAGTTGCAACTGCTAAAAGTAGTAAGGGTGCAGGTACAAAGAAGAAATTCGCTGCTAAGAGAAAGGGTACGTATTTGGATTGAGAAATCAGATAAAGGTCAATCTGTTGAGATTGAGATAGAAACTAGTGTTGAGAAAGCTGTTGCTGCTAAAGTTGGAAAATATACAGCAAAAGAAGACAGATGTTGAGAAAGAAGCAGACATGGGCGAAGAAAAAAAGAAGGTGGTAAGTGACACTAAGGCAAATGAAAGTTACTCTAGTTGTGATGTGCTTAGGAAGCTATCCAAGTTAGTGAGAGATTGCAAGAAGAAAGCTTATGTTGGTTCTTCTGCAATTGACAAGAGTCTCCTTGACGAGTCAGATGATGAGTTTGTGTGAGATCCCTCATTTTTATTTATTTATTTTATTTTATTTTTACATCACTTTGATATAATTTATATACTGATAGGTGGTTTAGTATTAAGTTGTAATTGCATGGGTTAGTTTAGTACCTAGTTTAAACTATAGCCTATATGGGTACTTATGTACTGATTAATTATAAAGAATTAAAATAGTGATAAGTAAGTTACATTTGAATATAAGATTATGATAGAATTATAACTTCCTACTTCTGCATTCACGACGTTAGAGAGAAAATCAAAAACATAAAAGATAAGGGAAAAAGTGAGCAGTTGTGAGTTTTCAACAGTGACTTGGTTAAGGGTTTCAATTCTCCTCAGGTCAGTTGCTTAGTGGTAATAGACGTCGTTCTGGTGGTCGGCATTCCGATCAGGTGAGTGTTGCTGTACTAAAACTATACTTATTTGATTTCCCATGTTATTTGAAAACTATATTGATTGTGAATTCAGTTAAATTAATTTGTATTACATATTATGATCAAAGGTTGGAGCAGCCATTACTTATTTTGGTTTTGAATAAATGTTTTGAGATTTGTGATGATTTTCGGGTCATATATTATAGTTAAGGAACAGACCTCTTGAGTGGGGTGACCTTAACTAAATTATTTGACATTTACGATTGTTTTCGGGACTAGTAATATAAAAGAACAGGCCTCTTAAATGGGGTGACCATAATTAAATGATTTAAAATTCTACGGAACAGGCCCTTTAAGTGGGGTGACTGTGGTAGCTAGGGTATACTTAATAAGTACCTCTAGTTTCTCAACAGTTTTGGAACATGCCTCTTAAATGGGGTGACCTTAGCTGGATCATCTTAAAAGGAAATCTTAGGTCGCCAACCTAAGTGACTTTTTCGTTTGATGGTTGGATCCAACGGGCATTGCCCAGAGAGTAGAATGTATGGCAATGATTACTATATTTGGTTTCCGATAATGCTTCGATATTATTTTGATTATCAATCTTACGCCATATTTACGAAGCATCTGATGTATTATGTTTTAGGTTGATTATGAGAAAACGAACATGAGTTAAAACTGAAAGGATAATAAACCGTTTTCTAAGATTATTTCTCTTTACACTGGTGTATTTATAGGCATATACTTGATCTGGATACAGACTATATGAAACTAGTTGCTTTTCTCAAAACTATCTGTCATATTGTCAAGTACAGTTAATATTCACTAAGCTCGTTTGGCTTATCCTCTCATTTTTAAAATCTTTTCAGGTTCGTGATTAAGTTATCTGACAGGCTCATTGTGGGATCGGGCCGTAACCTCCATTAGGCGTTTAATTATATGTTTATTTATCTAAAACTATGAGAATTCAGTTAATTCTGTTATGTTATTAGTTGGGTTATTGCTACTATTTGTTTTCTCTTTTTTCGGTTAATTGACTTTCTTGATTGTTGGTGATTGAAGTATTGATGTTAATGCTATTGGGTTATCGGATTTCAATTAAAGTTTTAGAGTCAAAGTTATCCGTCGCATTCTTGCACTCTGATTATGTTACGCGGTAGCATCTTTTGGTTTTTAAAATGGGTTCTACTGGTTTTGGCTTCGTGTACCGCATGCTCAAGCAAGTGGTATTCGGCCGTGTCACCACTTCGTTTTGGGGAGTGACAGTTTGCTTCTGCATAAATTGAAAAGAGTGTCCCTTGTGGCAATGTTTGATGATTTTTCCCCTTGTCATGTGTTGACAAAAAGGGGAAGAAAGTTTCTGAGTTTTGAGACAATGTTTTTCCTTCTTTTAATATTTGGTCTGTAATGCACTTATGTTTAATTCTGCAATGTTTTGCTTTTAAATGTGTGCTAAGTTGCAAGGGGAGTTTTTCTGGTCTATAGTTGTCTGGTTATATGTTTATATATGTTTGAGACTCACCTTTCGTTAAAACAATGACAAACTGGAGATTGTTAGGACGTGTTTTATGGCCATCTAGTTTCCCTTGTCATTATTTTAACAAACAATTTTGTGTTGATGTCTAATATTTTGTGTAATACAATACAGTTGCGACCTTAGGTGCAATTCAGTAACCACCAAACCTGACGGACAAATTATAGAGAAGATCTAGAAGATTGCATACTACTTGTTTCAAGGAAATGATATCTAGAGATACGAAAAGTAGCACTCAAGTCAGAATATAATCAAGAGATCAATCAGCGTGGAGATGATATGGAGTTAAAATAAGATAGATAAGATCTTGGAGAAAAAGAAGGAAAGAAGATAATGAAG
The DNA here is from genome assembly GCA_963920805.1 of Primula vulgaris. NCBI lineage: Eukaryota > Viridiplantae > Streptophyta > Magnoliopsida > Ericales > Primulaceae > Primula > Primula vulgaris. The sequence goes on along the minus strand of OY987214.1, from coordinate 32,014,759 downwards.
ATGTGAGAATTTCTTTTTAAATAAAATAGCATAAGATTTGATTCAGCTTTGACTATTTAATTCTATGAAGCCCTTTAATATAAGGTGTGCTTTTACAGAATATTGTGAGATATTATAGAGAGAGATTAGCATGAAAATGCATCATTGAGAATCATAGATTTAGGTTGGAGACCTACGTATATTGATAGTAGCTTAGATGAGAGGTTTGTGAGATAGGCGTAGACACGAGAGTATTGTAAAACTTGGGTTTAACAATTGCTACTAAACTATATTAATAAATACGGGGTGAGTGACTAGTATAATTAGTCATAGGTTTATAAGGACGAACTCCGTAATCAAATATTGTGTTTGATTTACTTTCTGTCAGAAGTGCTCAGTTGTAATGTAGTTGCAACTCAGTGGAGTCTGATTCCAACTAGGTTGAAACTGCAACTTAACCAGCGTAATTGCGGTTAGAACTTAGGCGCTAAGAATTTCAGATATAAGATGTCACGCCTCGGACTTTGGACAAAACAAAGAGATAGGTTTAAAATAGATGAAATAAAAAGTTGCAATTTCATACCTTTGAGTTCTTTGGAATGAAAAGAACAATGACCAATGAATTTTTCTCATCTTGAATACCCATAATCAAACAGAGTAAACACTGAAAATAGAAAAAGGTTGAAAAGATTATGAAACCTTTTGGGTAAACTAAACATTATTTACTTGTCGACTATAATCAAGTACAACATAACATAAAACAAAAATAGTAAATATGAACCCTTTATCGTTATACATTGCCTAATGGACCTTTTTTACTTTATATATTTAAAACAGTTTAGACATCTTATATATACTAATAAAAAAACCAAGATCTGCAGAAATAAGCATCCTAATTGTGCTACTAATGAGAAAGGGAATAATACTTCGACTAGAATGTTGAAAATTAGAAGTGAAACTGAAAAGCATATTATTTGGTTCCTAGGTGATGAAAAAATTTCAGTCAATGAAGATAACTGGGTTGGTGATGGTCTTTTGAATGATCCTAACATAGAAAATAATATCATGGTTAAAGAATCATCACAAATGGGGAGTGGTACAGAGAAAAGATCAATAATATTATTCCAGCAATCTTAATTCGCTTTTCTAGTGATATCAATATTCATACGCTAAGAGAAGATACACCCATTTGGAAAGGTAACAAGAAAGAGAACTTCAATATTAAATCAGTTTGAGAGATTATGAGAAGCAAGTCCACTACAAATTGGATAAGCAAATTAAGTTGGGATAAAATTATGCGTGCGAAGATCTCTTGTTTTATCTGAAAATTCTTCAACAAAGCTATACATTTGGATCATGCAATTCAAAGACTTGGAATTAATTTGGCTTCAAAATGTGAATATTTTGGAAATAATGTAGAAGAAAGAGAACACTTATTTAGCAGTGGGCGTATATGTAAAGAAGTTTGGAAGTACTATTGTAATATCTTAGGAGTTCCAAATAATTCAGAGCAAATAAGGTACTACTAAGTCTAAAATTCATTGGAAACTTTGTAAAATTATACGTGTTTTTATTGTGTGGGAAATATGGAAAGTAAGATGCAACACTAAATATGACAAAAAAAAAATGAATGGTGCTAAGATTTGTGAAGAAATCAGTAAGTTGATTAAACTTCACTCAGAGAAAGATAAGTGTTGTCTCTCAAATTTTGATATTAAAGTTGGGGTAAATGTTGTGAGAAAAAAAGTTAAAAAGCTCAAAGTGGTAAAGTGGTTGTGTCCTCCTAAATGATATAATAAATTCAATATTGATGGTTTCTATAGAATGAACACTAATCAAAGTGGTGTTGGGGGTATAATGAGAAACGATCTAGGAAAGCTTATTCTAGGCTTTTACAGCTCGATAAACAACAATTCTATCATTGAATCAGAGATGAAATCTACTCTTATGGGTGTTCAAATTATTGAAGAAAATAATATAATTTTTGAGTCAGATTGCCTGCAATTAGTGAATATTATTCAAGGCAAGGTATGATGCCTCTGTGATCTAATCTATATCATGGATCTAATTATTGAGCAATTCAAACTTCGTGATTTGAGAATTATGCATATAGAAAGAGAGGGTAATAGAGGAGAAGATTACCTACCTAATCTTGGGTGCGATGAAGATCCATTAATTTCGACATGTTTAGAAGAAATCCTAGATTATCTAAAGGGCGTAATCATCACTGAAGCGAAAGAAATCCCTTACCTACGAATCAAATGATGAATTTTGAAGAATTTTAAAGAGGAAGAGGGACAGTCTCTCTAAAAGGAGAAAGTCAAATAAATTACTTTTCATGTGAAGAGGTGGTCGTAACTGAAGTATTGAAGGGACGTGTGGAACTTGCTTATTTTATTTCTGTATTAGTCCATAAGTTTCTGTAAGTTTGCAGATTTAAGCTTGATTTTGTAATTGCAACAATAACATCCTTCATTTTTGTGGGGTTTTTACCCCATATTTTTATTTAATTATTAACAAAAATGTGTATTTTCCCTACTAGTTATATATATAAAAAAAACCAAGATTTGAGCCGGTATAATAGTTGATAAAATTATGTAATATAAAAACCTATTTTAATTATGACACACATCACATCTATAAATGACATATGTTAAGAAGGGTTGTGAAGCACAAGAGCGGAGCCGTTTATGTGACCAAGGGTTGCCACGGAAATCCAATAATTTATACTAATTTGATTTTTTCTATAGTTTTTTCAGAGTAATTTGTAAATAACCCATTTCGGCAAGCACTTAAGTTTTATTTTTGGTAACCCTTTCAAAGTTACATCTGTTTTTGTTATTACATACTAAAACATTTCGTATAGCAATAGTATATAAATATTAGTAAATATAAATTATATAGGCTAAAAAGTAAAGAAAAAAAATGCAAAATTGAGATAGTTAAAATCATATTTCATTGATCAAAATAAGAAAACAAGTTTACTTTAACCGGGAGTTTTCTGCACTCACACAAGTATATATATTCAAGCAATTTATGGACTTGAACAGAGGGGCCTAACCAACTTTACTAACATCATGCATGTAATCAGAATTTTCCCAAGAATAAAACTACTAAATTGTCTAGACCCCAATTCTATATATAGGATGCTATGACTGGGATATTACTATATTAGGATCCTTTTTTCTGAGTGTTGAATCATATAGATCTTTTATCAGGGTAAGATTCGATCATAATCTGGATTTAGATGGTCTTTTTTACATTTCTAGATAAAGATAGATCTGATCTTATATATAGTGGATCATATAGATATCGTACCAAGCGATGATCGTTCTTATCTAGTTTGGTTCTTGGTTTTTCTAGGTTAACATATTCTATGTTTAACTATAACTTGTGATCGCCAAAATAACATTACATTTCAAATAGCTATAGACAGATATAATCATTAAAATTTACATAAAATATAAAAGTTAAAATCAACATTGATGATGCAAAAAATACAGCGTGATCTATGTAATAAGCATAGAAAACAACGACACCCATTTACAAATAAATGTGAAGCATGTAAGAAATTTTACCGTATACCAATTAAATTTGATTCCCATTGTGGAATGAAGTAATTCATGGAAATATGAGATTTGGCTATAAAGTGGAGCATCAATGCTCCCCTGGAGTTTTTTTTCCGATCATAAAGTTTTTAAGGTACGAAGAGAATAAGACTCCGTTTGTTTCACAGTAAAAGAGTAAAAGGTCTGAAAAATACAATACTTGTGAGAGAATATCAATGCTGGGATGCCATTAGATAACGACGGGATGCCATTAGTTTTGTGAGTGATAGTTGAGAGATAGGAGCATTGAGAGATAGTTATATACGTGAATGAGTAATCATATTATAAGTTTTGAGTCAAATATTGTAAATTTTCTCAATATCACATTAATCTGAGTACTGGCTCCGGATAAGTAGACTCGGTCGAACTCCGTCATCAAACGTCTTTTGTTCATCTTTATGTTTTATTTATTAACTCTGCTAGAAATTTTCAGCTACAACTGAAACTGCGTAACCGCACTCGGAACTCCGGATAAACGTTTTTTCATTAGCTATATCAGACTAAAATATAAACGAGTTACACTAGTTAGTTTCCAAAAAGAACAGCATTAAATTTGCAAAACTTTGTGGAACCAAATGCAAACCGGTGTTTTCCATGACCTTTTCCGGGGTTTTTTCCTACTGCAAATCATATTAAGTGTCCCGATGGTTTTACTTATGCTGTTTTTTGGAAGCTATTAGGTACTTTAAAGGCGCCCTCATTTTGTTAGACCCTCACCTGTTCTAGAAGTCCCATTTTTAGAAACAAGCTTGAAACCTTCAGATTTCTTGTAGGCATTTTTTATTCATGATGGTTTAGCTTGTGGTAACATAAAAACCATTGCCCTTTCGCAATGAAAAAAGGAAAACACCTTTTTAAGAAATCTAAAATTTCAAATCTTGTAACAGGCCGTGAATTGGGAGATCATACATGTTGGAAAACCATGTTAAACATGGTATTTTCCGAATGGTCACAGGACCATCTTTGAGTCAAGATTTCAAGCGACAACCGTTGTCTTTTGACACCATACTCGAGATGATTGAGTAGATAGTATGACAAGGTTCGTAATGGTATGTCACATGACCTATTACGAGAATGAGAGTGAATGGAAATTGGCGTCAAAAATTGGGGTTGAGAAAGAGGAAATCTCTTAATGCTGTAAAATAGGTTTAATGAGGATAACTCATTGGGAATTGTCCCACATTGGAAAATGAAGTCATTTTTATAATATATATACAAAGCTATCCCATGTGGGTATTAAGTTGTGTGTCTACATACACATGTGTGTATTAAGTGCGTACCACACACGCGCGCGCTCGATCGGGTCTTGGGCCTCGGGTCACAGGACGTGGGATGCGGGCACGGGCCTTGGGTCCAGTCCGAAGACTGAAAAAAGTGTTTTGTATAAATAACAGGAGTGGTCCTGAAAGTTTCCAGCAAGTTGTAACTGATGCAATAAATGAGGATTATTACAGAATTAATACTGCAGTTTCGAAATTCGAAAACTGACAGTATTAAGTGTGACTTAATGCTGAGATACTCAACTTGGCCTATAAATAGGCAGTCCCCCCCACATCACTCAACACATTCTGAAATCAAACACAGCTCCATACATCTTTCTAAACATACAACATCATTACATTTTAGTCAGAGAGAGTCACCCACCAACGGCTCGGCCTTGACTCGTTGCCAGTTTCCGGCGAGTCATCCGAGACTTTGTACCTTGGGATTGAAGCGCCATCATGACCAGAAACCTTAAAGATGGTCAGACAAATATCGGTTAAGGGCATACTGTTAAATAGTAGCCTCGTCTTTTCTTTTTCCTGTATTCCAATTATGTATTTTTCTTTTCAGTAATTTCATTTATGTATTTTTCATTCCAGTACCTTTCCTTTCTGTAATTACATTCAAGTACCTTTCAATTCTGTAATTTCTATTATGTCCTTTTTCTTTTATGTAATTTCTATTCTGTTTTGTAATTTACTTTTCAGTTCTGTAATTTCTTTTATTAACAGAAACAGTCCAGCATTTTAGTAATTATACTATTCTATCTGGTAATTTCTTTTAATTAACAAACAGTCCAGCAGTTTAGTTTTATACTATTCTGTCTAACAATTTCGTTTAATTACAAACCAGTCTAGCAGTTTAATAACTTATGTTATTCTGTCTGGAATTTTATTTAATAACATTTACATTATGCAAGTGTCGGAATTTTGTAATAGAGTTATATTCCATTATAGAAATAAAATTATTGATTTCTTTTCAGTTCTTGCACTTTTAATTATTTCTTTTACGTACACCAAAAACCAACAATACATTCATATATGCAAGCATGGAAGTATTGACGAAGTCAGAATGATTAATAAAACTTTTTTCTTTCCCCAGAAAGGATTTTTAACAAAATAAGCACTTAGAATAAGAGTTTATTGATTTCTAACATACAAAATTTGAGGATAAGCTCATTGGAAATAATTCAAGCAATTATTAGGAAAAAAATAGAGATTATTTAGTCTTTTTATTAAAATTTTGCTTACACTGACACACTGAGAACTCTCAGCGAGATTCATTTTACATTCATCACCTAGGTAATGTTTGAGCAAAACGGTTTGTCACAGGAATGTTAGTCATTCATGTCTTTATGAATGTAATGGGAGTTTTGCATCTGTTCATTGCAAGTAACCTGCTTTGCAGGTGTCAACAGAAAATGTACATGCGTCAAAATTGAACATAGTGCAGAGACATCCCAAACCCAAGTCTAGTAAGTATTTGGCCTTGGTCAAAAGCAAATGAAACTTTTTTATGGGCAACATATTCACAACTAGTATATGTTATTGTGTAGTTATTACATATATATTTGTAGCCTAAATTGTTAGGTTATCAACCTTACTCATTGCAGACACTTGTTCGAGGCACACCACTAGTAGTTTATTTTTTAAATTTTCTAATAATTTGCCTTTTTAATACAATTACAATTGTTGTATGAGCAACCAAAAAATTTCGAGTCTTGGGCAATGTTTGGTGTGGGGCCGCCCCAGCTAACATGGCAGATGCACCTCCAAAATGTAACGAGCCTGATATTACAGAAATAAAGCCACCAGGGAAGCTAAATTTTTCGATAACTGTGTCCCTGCTTCCTATTTAAAACATGTAGACACAATGGGTCGTATGTATAACACTACTCAGTGGATTACGAATTCTGAAATTTCACATAAAGGTACATCAGCATTCGCCTTCAATTTCTTAAACAGAAGGTTCCTTTTTCTCAGCCATTTACTGTAACTAACCATTTTCTCCTCTTGTCCATTGAAAATAACGATCTTTAAAAAACTCCGGAAATTTGTGAAACCCTTGGAAAGTAAGCCAGATCCTGATTGGAAGAAGCTTGCCTTTAGGATCGTTTGGTTTTGAGTTTCTTCCACGTTTTCTCTTTCTACCTCTCCTGTTCTTCATCAGCTCCCTATTTCGAAGCAGATCAACTTGTTGCATTCGTGTAGAGAATTTAGCATTTATTCACACATTTTTCTCTTAAGAGGACAATGTGGCTTCCATGGAGGAGGAGGTACAATTCTACGTATGCCATACGACTCTGCTTGTGGGCGTATCTTAACGTAACCAAGTGTATGTTCAAACTCCTATTTTGAATCATAAAAGGTGTTCGATTAAAGAATGAATAAATCGTATCTAGTTTGTCGGTCTTAGGCTATTATATTTTACCAGTAAAAATCCATAACTATTATATGTTTAGACCACTTATGAAGTCTTGAAACAAATATTTGCAAAAAAAAACTTTGCACAAATTAATCAATTTACAAAATAAACCTGTGAAATATATTGAACTACCCATTATTCAAATTGATAACTGGTGTACTGCCTATACCCATATTCAACCGAAACTGACACCTATTCAACCAAAACTGCATATTTTAAAAATTCCTCTTTCTCATATTCTTTCTTTTTCGATGCCTCTTACAGGTATTTATTTCTTCTTTAGTAATTATTCATTTTTTTCCCACATCCCTAGGCTCGACGGCTAGTATAACAAAAGTTAACACACCTTTATGGTTGAATAAAATATGGGAGCTTCGTGTAGGATGCTTCATCAGAAATCTAGCAAACCTATATATATATATTTTTAATTTTTTAGTTAGTTAGTTAGTTGGAACTTTTGGGAATAAATGTTTTGGTAATTAAGTTTGGTTGATGGTATGTTTTGGGCATTGCCTCTAATAAAAAAACCAAGATCTGAGCTGGTATGATAGTTGTGAAAATTATGTAATCTAAAACCTATTTTAATTATGAAAGACCTCAGATCTATACATTATATATGTTAAGAATGGTTGTGAAGCAGGGGGCCGAGCCGTTTATGTGACCAATGGTTATCACGGAAACCCAACAATTCATAATAAATTTATTTTTTTCTATCGAGTTTTTTGAGTAATTTGTAAATAAAGCATTTCGGCAACCACTTAGGTTTTATTATTAAATACTGAAACATTTCGTATAGTAATAGTATATAAAGATTAGTAAATATAAATTATATAGGCTAAAAAGTAAAGAAAAAAAATGCAAATTTGAAATAGTTAAAATCATATTTCATTGATCAAAATGAGAAACACAAGTTTAATTTAACAGGGAGTTTTCTGCACTAACACAAGTATATATATTCAAGCGATTTATAGACTTGAACAGAGGGGCCTAACCAACTTTACTAACATCATGCATGCAATCAGAATTTTCCCAAGAATAAAACTACTAAATTGTCTAGACCCCAATTCTATATATAGGTTGCTATGACTGGGCCGAGCATGGATATGCATTTATGGTGAGGATATTTTTATATTAGGATCCCTTTTATTTTTTTGAAAGGTAAGAATAATATTAAAAACAAAGAGAAAAAAACCTTACATAGCACAAGTTGCTAGCTAAGGAAGAAGCAAAGCTTCCGAAACAACCGAGTATCAGCATTAGAACCACAACATTCAGTTAATTATATATCAAAAGTAACCAAATAAAAACGTTGTGAAGTTTAGTTTTACACTTAGAAGCCAAAGCAAGATATATAACTATCAAGTAGCTTCTAATAAGACTTTTCCCAGTTGAAGAACTTTTGTGGTCATAGCTAAAATGAGCTATATTGGCCGATGAGAAGACTGCTAGGGAAGACACAGAACGACGTCTGCATGCATCGGAAAGAATGACATACGCGTTAGCAAAATCTTTTTACAGTCAAGGTTTTACACTTCCGGAAGAAGGGTTCGAAAAAATTGTAGAGGATAAGCACGATGATGACAGTACATCTACATGATAGATGTTTCATGTTTTTATGATTTAGAATTTATATTTAGAATTATTCATTTTTATTACTCGTTTTGTAAATATGTGTTGTTTGGATCTTTAATATGGAATTTATTTTATTGATTGTTTTCATAATATTGATCTTAATATTCGTTTAATTAATTATTAGATAAAAATATATTTTGTAATGATTAATTTTAATAATATACTATAGATAGACTAAATTATCGCCGACAAATCATTTCTCCAAAATCGAAGTGAAATGTTACATAATAAGAATTGTGCCGACAATTTTTTTTTCAAACAATGAGTTAGATTCATCTTTAAGATCTTTCTGCCGACGCAGTATTTGTGGGTAAGTCAATTCTTCGTGACCTTATGTTTCACATATAGCGACGAAATTTTTCGTCGGAACAAATCTAGTTATGAATATTTTTTGTTGCCCAATTCGTCGGCAAAAATTAAACTTGCCCGACGAAAAAGTTTTTGTTGCCCAATTCGTCGGCAAAAGTGAAACTTGCCCGACGAATTTTTGTCGTCCAATTCGTCGGCAAAAATTAAACTTGCCCGACGAAACAGTTTTTGTCGCCCAATTCGTTGGCAAAAGTGAAACTTGCCCGACGAATATAGTTTTCGTCGCGAGGTTCCCGCCCGACAGTACATACGCGACGGAGTCTTAGCGACGAAATTTTTGTCGCCTAAATGTTTAGGCGACGAAATATCATCTTTAGCGACGAATTTTTTTTGTCGGGCTAGAGTATTTTTCTTGTAGTGAGATGGTCTTTTTTACAATCCTACATAAAGATCGACTTATATATAGTGGATCATATAGATATCGTACGAAGCGATGATGGTTCTTATATAGTTTGGTTATTGGTTTTTCTAGGTTAACACATTTTAAGTTTAAGTAATTTGTGATCGCCAAAATAACATTACATTTCAAATAGCTATAGACAGATATAATCATTAAAATTTACATAAAATATAAAAGTTAAAATCAACATTGAAGATGCAAAAACTACAACATGATCTATGTAATAAGCATAGGAAACAATAATGACAAGTATTTACAAATAAATGTGAAGCATGTAAGAATTTTACCGTATACTAATCAAATTTGATTCCCAATGTGGAAAGTAATTCATGGAAATATGAGGTTTAAACTATGAAGTGGAGCAGCAATGTTTACCTGGCGTTTTTTTTCGATCATAACTTTTGTAAGGTAGGAAGAGAATGAGTTGTGAGTAATAATAAAACGGCGGCGAATAGGATTTTGTGTGTGTTACCCAATACGCTCCTTGTGTTTGTACACTAAGAGATGGTAGATATTGGCAGGGGTGGAACTAGGACCAAATGTGCTGGGTTGTCAAAGTTAATAAAAGAGTATAATATTTTTCACATTATAAACACGGAAAAGCCGATTTTTTTAATACATTTTTTTACCATCTTTTCTTTATTTTTTTACTTTTATTTCTTGATTAAAATGTATTTGATATATATATATATTTTCATTTTCTCTCAATTTTGACTTTGTTTTCAAACTCCCAAAAAACTCCACAACAGTAATATCACGTGCAGTCATGTGTCGAAAGTTTCAGTGTTTCAAAATTGACTAAAAAGTAAATAAAATAGAAATCAAAATGATAAAAAAATTAAATTTAATAAATAAAGATATAATAAGTAAAAAGATTAAGACACGGAGGTAAAAAAAATATAAAAAAAACTTGAAAAAACCAAACGTATATTAAATAATAGATATATACGAACAATTAAATATCTATTACACAATTTTCAGTTTATTCACTTTAATTAAAATATAAATTATCAAAAATTCTTTTATAAATTTTGTTTGTACTCACCACTACTCTAATTATTATTTTTGTTTAATTTTTATAAGATGTGTTACGTGTCAAAATCATAAGTTAGTGTAAAATGTAATTTATAATCACTTGCCTATGTCAATTTTTAAAGTATTACTTATATATTATCAGCATATACAAAATTATGGTATGTTATTGCACTAACAATATATAATTTTAGGAGCGGTCGCCAAAAAATATATTTAAGACTTTGTGAGAATACTGTATATATAAATTATTATGAAAAATACTAATACAAAAAGTTATTTTTCGAAATTGTGCTGATTGTATGAGCAATTCGCATTAGGTACATGATCTCCGCCCTCCTTTTTGAAACTCTTGTTTTCCCCCGTTTTAAAGTGGATCCGTAATCCTTTGCGATCTTGTCCAATTTTTTTTTCATTTTAACAATAATTATTCAATATTTATGTTTCTATGACACTTTTAGCAATATACCAGTGTGGAACCTGTACGGAAGGCAACCTTTTTAAGGAATGGATTTTCCAAGGCCATTACTTTCAGACCATACAAAAAACGGTCTTTCATAATTTGGGAATAAGAAAACTAGCTCTTCTGAACTAGTTGGCACAAACAACATTATTCTCTCAAATGTTGGGCAATGTATTTTCATTTTGGATGGCTAGATGGGAAAACTGTATGCATATTTGGAAGCCATAATCCATTTTTAAATTTATAAAAGAAACCGAACAAGTCAAAAATCATGTGCAACTCAAGTAGTCATCATCTATTCAACAATTAGAACTTGCATATAATTTGAATGAAGAAATTAATGGTATGAATAACTAAAATGAAATTCTAATTTCAACTATAGTTTTCTGGTGTCGTACAGTGAAATTAGAGATTATATTAGACCAGAATAAAATTTCGGAAGATGAGTAAATAAGCTCTTGCTTAATAGCATTCGATATATTCATAAAAAGTTATACCTCCTTAAGCCTTTCTTCCCAAAATATCACAATTTCTCCACTTGTGTATACATTTCACGATTGTGTATACACTTCCCAAGATTGCGTATGTATTTTTCACGATTGTGTATGTACTTTTCGCTATATTGTTTATGCATTTCGACGAAACTTTAGAGATCTCGCCAGATGTTTGTCGGACCTCGCCGGTGACCAAATACAAAGAAATGGTATACATTTGAGAAATGACATGCAGTTTACGAATGTGTATGCAATTTACAATTGTGTAAACAATTCACCAGCTCCGACGATCTTATCGGAACTCGGGAGGACCACCACCGCCGCTATCAATTCATGGACAAGTGGTGGAGAGTTGTGTTAAATTGTGGTGAGTTTAAGATGAAAAGACAGTTGTATTTTTGGGAGAGAGTGCTTAGATAATATTTTTTGAAAATGTAGTTTGAAGAGAGGCACTTATTTTGGAGTTTCTTTTTAATTAATTAAAAAATAAAAATAAGTGGATCTTTTTTAAAAAGGTTTTTCTACTAAAAACATTGCAATATTTTCATTTTTCTAAGATAAGTAAATTAATCGCTTGTAGTTGAAAAAAAACTACCAATAACATATTGCTGGACTGACAAAAATAACATAGTATTAAAACTAGAGTGCACGTTGGAGGTATTAAGACGGTAATACCTAACAAGAGAAAAAAGGCTTTAAAAAACTGTTATCGTGTCAGCCATTTTCAACATGTTGAGAAAGTCATTATGTAAATTTCAAAATGATTCTTTTTTGATATAAAAAACAAGACCAAATATAAAGAACACATGTCAAATTAATTATAGACCATATATTGCAATACAAATAAATTTAAGAAATATTTTAGGATTGACATTAACAAATCGACACCGAGGAGTCGACACCCTCCATTGGACGGGGCTACTTTGTTAGTAATAGTTGAAAAGGGGCAGAAAAAGAGAAGAAGTATTGTGTCTTGAAGGACTAAATAATCACTCAAAATAAAAAGAAAAAATACTCGGAAAAAAAAGTAAAAAAAGTACGAACAAGCCGAAACGCGCAAAAACTTTTCAACATATAATTTGTTGCGTTTTGTTATGTCTGTCCCAAAATAGCTTATTGCCTAACAGTTTCGATCTAGAAAAGCCAAAATTTTGTTGTAAACTTCAGGAGCTTGGTAATTAACTAAAAGCTTCATTTAAGAAAGCCCAATATTTGTGAAGTTAAAGGAATACTGTTAGGACCAGATTTCTGGTCTAAAAGTTTATTTGTTGTCTATTGGTTTTCACTAAATAATCATAATTGTTTGTTAAGAACTAAGGCAGTATTGACAGGTTTCAAGTACCAGTTGCAACCTCAGTTACAACCTACTAAGTCAGTAGGGTCAGGTTTCAAGTAACAGTTGCAACCTCAGTTACAACCTACTAAGTCAGTAGTGTTAGGTTTCAAGTACAAGTTGCAACCTCAGTTGCAACCACAGTTCCAACCTGCTGCTTAGCAGTATTCTGTCTAGTTCTGTAAATCTGCATAACTGTTCTTTATTGATAATTGTTTGTTCTACAGTATGCAGGATATATTCTCATATGGTCTTAAAGGTTTAATATGCGTATAGTGAGAATATCAAAGTGTTAAGGAAAGATGTTCCCTAAAAGATATAAAGAGATAAGTTTATAAGGTTACGTTTCCTTTTAATCTATATCTCATTCTTATGCTTGTCCTTATCACTAGTGTCAATCTTTGATCCTTATACATATTCAGTAAAGATACGTTTAAAGATTGATTGTTATATGGAGTTAAATGTTTCATATGTTTATGAAAATATATTATCTTTAAAAGATGTTATCTTTATATGTTTCCTTTCAAGGAAAAAGATTAACTCCTACTTTCAAGCTTGTTGCTAAACAGGTATTAACCAATGATGATTGGAGTCAATCTAAGCTGAAGTATCACGCAATGCATGGGAAGATTGAAGCCAATCAAACAAGTCAAAAGCAATCAAAAGATATTGAAGATAGAAGATTGTTTTTACTTGCTTATATACTTAGTAACTTTAGCTTGTAAAAGGTGTGTGTTCTAAATTATAAAGAAACCATTCTTGAGAGAATACACGTGAGCTTTTAAAAAGAAAACAATGGTGGGATGCCATTGATTTATATTTGATAGTTATAGAGTAGGAGCAATATAGAGATAGGGAGTCTAAGAGTCTTTCATTAAGAGTTGAGTCCTATATTGTAAGCTTTTTATAATATCATAATCTGGGTAAGTGCCCTGGAGACGTAGCCTAGTTAGGTGAACTCCGTTGTTAAATGTGCTTGTGTTCACTTTAAGTACATTTAACGTTTTACAGTTCTGTCCATTAAATACACTTGGTTCCAACTATGGTTGCAACCTCACTTAGAACCTAACTGCAAAACTGCAACTAGAACAGCGGATAGGAATCTCAATTGGTATCAGAGCTTCACACTAGATCATACTTAGTGTGGATCCTGTGTTCTGGTAAAAATGGACTTAATGAGGGAAGGAAACGCATTCAACAAACCACCATTGCTTGAAGGAGGAGTTAACTATGGAGTTTGGAAAATCAGAATGAGATCTTTCATTAAACAGCAAAATGAACATGCTTGGAAAACAGGACTATATGGTTGGGAAGCTCCAACTGTTACTGATGGTGAAGGTGATCTAGTTTATGTGCCTGAAGACAGATGGTCTGCTGATGAGGACAGAAAATCAAGTGCAAACTCCACAGCAATAAACTTGATCTTTGCTGGTGTAACTCTCAGTGTGTTCAGGTATATCTCTCATTGTGAAACTGCCAAAGAGGCATGGGACATCTTACAAATAACCTTTGAAGGAACTGTTAAAGTTAAAGCTTTTAAACTCCAACAATTAACCACTCAATTTGAAAATCTAAGAATGGAGGAAGATGAAACCATTGAACAATTTAATGGCAGAATTTGTCATATTGCTCATCAAGCTGGAACCTTAGGTGAAAAATACAGTGATGCTAAACTTGTTAAGAAAACTCTAAGGTCTCTTCCAGAAAGGTTTGAAATTAAGGTTACTGCTATTGAAGAGTCAACTGACTTAGATAATCTGAAACTAGAAGAACTTATAGGAAATCTAAGCACTCATGAGCTAAAATTCTTCAAACATAAAAGACCAGAAAAAGGAGTAGCATTTCAGGCTAAGAAACCTGAACCTAATGTCTGTGATAAAATGAGTGATGAAGAACAGCTAGCTTTCTTTGCTAAAAAGGTTTACAAGAAGTTTTATAAGAAAAAAGATGATGATACTGGTAGTTCTAAAAACTTTCAGAAAAGGGAGTATCAAGGTAAGTCAGAATCTAGGTTTAACAACAATTCTACAGGAAAGTGGAATCCTAAAGAGAAGGATAATAAAGATTACAAAACTAGAGATATTCAATGTAGAGAATGTAGGGGTTTTGGTCACATTCAGTCTGAATGTGCAAATACTTTAAAAAGGAATAAAAATGCTTATATAACCACTCACAGTGATAGTGATTCTGAGAGCAACAGTGATGAAGAGGATGGTTCTAATTTTGTTAATTTTATGGGAATAATCACTGACAAAGAACCTATCTATGAAAGCAAGTGTGAATCTGTTTCAACCATAGTTCCTACTGATCTTAAAAACTACAGTAGTGATGAGGAAGAACCTTCTGATGAGAACATTACTCAGCAATATATTGTTCTTTATGAAAAGTATGAATGCCTTAGTAAGAAATCCTTGATTATGAACAATCTTAATGTTAATCTAAAGGATGAGGTTAATAGTCTTACTGAGAAGCTTAACATTCAATTAGCTGGACTTACTGAAACTAGAAAAATAATAAAAATGCTGAATATTTCTGCTTCAGAGAAATTAGATGACATGTTGTCCTATTCTAGAGGGTCTAAGGACATCAGTGGCTTAGGTTACTATGGTTGTGGAAGTACAGGAAAAACCACCTTTATTAAAGCTGATGCTAAAGCTGAAACTCATAAGTTTAACTATAAAGTTAGAAGCTCAGTTGCAACCAAGGTTGCAACCAGGAATAAAACTAAGGTTTTTTAGAAGAAGGTTAGAAGTACAGTTGCAACTAGAGATACAACCACAATTACAACCAAGAATAAACTGAATAGCTATGAGGTTAAATCTACTTTTAGAGCTAAAGTTTGTAACTTCTATAAAAGATCTGGTCATGTAGAAATCCAGTGTTATTTAAAGAAGAACAGAAAGTATATTTCTCAGAAGACCTGGTTGGCTTCTATCAACAAAAAATTGAACTGGGTCTGGATTGTTAAAGAAAAATCTACCTCTATTGCTAATAATAAAGCTGTTATTACTTCCTTGAATGCTGTTACTTCTAATGATTGGTATTTTGACAGTGGTTGCTCTAAGCACATGACAGGTACTGCAAGTTTCCTAAAAAATGTCACTAATCTCACAGGGAACACTGTTGTGTTTGTAGGAGGAGATACTGGTAGAATTGTTGGTAAAGGTACCCTAACAAACCTGGAATGCCTAATATTGATGATGTTTTTCTTGTAGATGGACTAAAAGCTAATCTTATAAGTATTAGTCAACTATGTGATAACAAGATTATTGTCAAGTTTAACAAAGAAAAGTGTCTAATTACTGATCTTAACAATGACGTGGTCATGACTGGAATTAGATCCACAAACAGTTGCTATGTGTTTGAAAGAGCTGAAAAAGAATTGCCTCAGAATAGGTGTAATCAAGCTATCACTAATAATGCTGATATTTGGCATAAAAGGCTGGGTCATGTAAACTACAAAACCTTAGATAAGCTTGTTAAAGAAGAACTGATAAGAGGTATTCCTAAACTTAGTGCTAAAACTCAAAGTATCTGTGGTGACTGTGCAGTTGGTAAACAAACAAAGAATACTCACAAAAGTACTAGTCAAATTTACACTAAGAGAGTCCTAGAACTACTTCATATTGACTTAATGGGTCCTATGCAAACTGCTAGTATAGGTGGCAAAAAGTACATTTTGGTAGTAGTAGATGATTTTTCTAGATACTCATGGGTAGTTTTCTTAAAAGATAAGACTGAGACTTTTGATCTCTTTAAAACTCTGTGCTTAAAACTTCAAAATGAAAAAGGTTCAACGAGTGGTAACATTGTTAGGGTCAGAAGTGATCATGGAACAGAATTTGAAAACAGTAAGTTTAGAGAATTTTGCAACTCCCTAGGTATTAGTCATGAGTTCTCTGCACCTAAGACTCCACAGCAAAATGGCATAGTTGAAAGAAAAAATAGAACCATTCAGGAAATGGCTAGAGTCATGCTCAACTCAAAAAAACTTGCAAACAGATTTTGGGCTGAAGCTGTTAATAATGCATGTCATATAGTTAATAGAGTGTACATTACTAAAGGCACCTCCATGACTGCCTATGAAATATGAAAAGGAAGAAAACCCAATGTGAAGTATTTTCAAGTCTTTGGGTGTGTCTGTTACATTCTCAGAGATAGAGAGCATCTTGGTAAATTTGACTCTAAAAGTGACAAAGGGATCTTTCTTGGTTATGCTCAGAATAGTAGAGCTTTTAGAGTCTTTAATCAAAGAACAAACTGCGTTATGGAATCTTATAATGTGTTATTTGATGACTTACAAGATGTGAATGAGACAGGTGATGATGAAGAGTCAGATATAACAGGAATAGAGACTGAAGAAAGCCAACAAACAAGCAGTCCAACAGTGGTTGGAAGTCCAGTTACAACTGAGGTTGCAACTGAGGTTGAAACTGAGGTTGTAACCCAGAATGCTGCAGAGTCTGAAGAAGAAGAAGAAAGCTCTCATGTTCAGTCAACTAGCAAGCCTCGCTATGTAAGGACTCAGAAAAATCATTCTCTTGACAATGTCATAGGAGAAGTAGCTTCAGGTATGAAAACCAGAGGTAAAAGAAACAATGTTGTTCACTTTGCTTGTTATATCTCTCAGTTAGAACCTAAGAATATAAAAGAAGCTTTAGAAGATAGTGAATGGATTCTTGCTATGCAAGATGAATTGTCTCAATTTGAGAGAAATGATGTATGGACTTTAGTACCCAGACCTTCAAATAAAAATGTTATAGGGACTAAATGGATTTTTAGAAATAAAAGTGATGAGGATGGAGTAATTATTAGGAATAAAGCTAGATTGGTAGCTCAGGGTTATACACAAATTGAGGGAATTGACTTTGATGAAACCTTTGCTCCTGTAGCTAGAATTGAATCCATTAGAATGCTACTATCTCTTGCATGTCTGTATGATTTTAAACTGTTTCAACTTGACATAAAGAGTGCTTTTCTGAATGGTGTGATTAATGAAGAGGTTTATGTATGTCAACCTAAAGGATTTGAAGATCCTAACTTTTCTGAACATGTCTATTTGCTGAAAAAGGCCTTGTATGGTCTAAAACAAGCTCCTAGAGCTTGGTATGATAGATTAACCAAGTTCTTGATTAAAAAAGGTTTTAACAGAGGGGGAGTTGATAAAACTCTGTTTACTAAGAAAACTACAAAGGATATAATCATTGCTCAAATCTATGTTGATGACATTGTATTTGGCTCTACTTCTAATAACAGAATAGAAGAATTCATTTCTGATATGAAGAATGAATTTGAAATGAGTGGTGGAGGTGAATTAACTTACTTTCTAGGATTGCAAGTTAAACAGAATGAGAAAGGCATTTTTCTATGTCAGAGTAAGTATGCAGACAATCTTGTTAAGAAGTTTGGTCTGAGTGAGAGTAAAGAAAAGAGAACCCCTATGAGTACCACTCTTAAACTGTCTAAAAATGATAAAGGTAAAAGTGTCTGTCCTAGTCTTTACAGATCCATGATTGGAAGCTTGCTTTATTTGACTGCTAGTAGACCAGACCTATGCTTAAGTGTAGGTGTTTGTGCCAGGTATCAGGCAAATCCTTTAGAACCTCACCTTCTAGCTGTTAAAAGAATTTTAAGGTATGTAAAAGGAACAATTCACCTAGGCCTATGGTATTCTAAATATACAAACCATTTTCTAAGTGGCTACTGTGATACAGATTGGGCAGGAAACATAGATGATAGAAAGAGTACTTCTGGTGGTTGTTTTTATTTTGGAAATAACCTTGTTTCTTGGTTCAGTAAAAAGCAAAATTGCATATCTTTATCTACTGCTGAGGCAGAATATATTGCAGCTGGAAGTGGATGCACTCAACTAATTTGGATGAAACAAATGTTAACTGATTATAATGTTAAACAAGAAATATTAACTTTGTTTTGTGATAACAAAAGTTCTATAGATTTAGCTAAAAATCCAGTTCAACATTCCAGAACTAAACATATTGATCTAAGGCATCATTTTATTAGAGAACTAGTTGAAGAAAAGAGCTTAATTTTAGAACATGTTTTAACTGAAAGACAATTAGCTGATATTTTCACAAAGCCCCTTGATACAAACAAGTTTGAATCATTAAGAAGTGACATAGGGGTATGTCATTATAAATCTAATTCAATATTCTTGCTAAATATGTCTGTGTTGAGTACCTTCAATAATTTTTATTTCTAAGGTTAAGTCTTGATTGAGCTATGATGTTTTTGTTTTGAAAAAAGCTGCTTTTTGGTGTCTCAAAAACAGATGTGAGGTAACTTGTCTGTGAAAACCTCTCTGGTAATAGAGTTGCAAGCACAAAGTGCAAATTTTTTTAAGTTGGTTGCAAGTTCAGTTGCAACGTCAGTTGAAACCTCATGCCCTCAATAGCTGGTTGGAAGTTCAGTTGCAACTCCAGTTGGAACCTCGTGTTAAAAATACTGCTTGTAAGCTTAGTTGCAACATCAGTTGAAATCTCAGTCCAAATTATAACTGTCAAGACAAAGTTTTTTTTTGACATCACTTATACTGTTTCCTTGCTGAGGTCATCAAACTAGTTTTTGTGTAGAGATAAAAACGGATTTGCTCAATATAAGCTCCTAAAATCTAATCTTTATTAAGGCTATTCAATGATAAACATATTTTCATGGGTAAATTGCTAGATTTCCGTTTTCAAAAGTTTAAATATCTGTCTAATTGCTATCTTTATCTTGAATCAATTCAAATTTCCTTAATAGCTTCAACTCTTGAATTTTCAAATTTTGGATCAATCTGTTTAAAAAGGAATGTTTATCTGTATTAACTGATGGATTTATCTTAAATGCCAACTATTTCATTCGTAATCTAAGCATGATTAATTTTTCAAAATTTTGTTGATAAGAAACTTCCTATTTATTGGCTAAATCTATTTTCATAATTGATTTGCATGTATCTCTTTCCAATTACCAAAAGATATGGACTTTATTGTTATTTATACAAACCTCTTTTTACTATCCCAAATTAATCACAATTTACAGAATAACTCTCTCTCTCTCTCTCCACTGTAAAACCCTAGGCTCTCTGTAAAACCAACTGCAAGGTTCTAAGTACGGTTCCAACCCCAGTTGAAACCATGTCTAACAACCCCAATTCTGATGATGACTGCACTCTAAGAGACTACCTGAATAAATCTCCAACCAGTCCATCCTAAAAAACAAAGGTGAGTGAGTCTTCCTCGTCTAAGATTAAGCGCACTAAGAAACGTGCTAGGAAAACTGTAGAGGATGATCCTATTCCAAATGTTTTCTCTTATAAATCTAAGTTTCATGAGACTGATCCTAGGTTCTGGAGTAGGACCATGTATAGGAGGTTTAGGTCTTTTGCTGGTAGGGAGATTCACAGTGAAAGAAGACTTAATTTGGTCAGTTATCCACATATTCAAGTTCATATTGAAAAACTGCTATCTATTGTTGGCCTAGATAGAACTATTTCCTATCCTGATTCCTACTTCCCTGCTGTTGTTAAAGAATTTTATGCCAATTTGAGTAGTAGTGTCTTTGATGAAAGTAATCCTATGTTTGGAAGAGTCTTTCTGAGGGGTATAACTTTGGACTTTACACCTAAGTTAATTAATGAAAGCCTGCATACACCAAATCCTTCAGTGGAAAATACTGAATATGACATGGAAGTCATTGGTCTGGTTCTAACTGGAAAGAACACTAGATTTGATGGTACTTCCATCAAAACATCCTCTCTCACACTTTGTGCTGCTGTATTGCACAAAATTGCTAGGTTTAACTGGACCCCTACCAAACAACCTTCTAAAGTCAACAAAGAAATGGCCATCTTTCTGTATAAGATAATGTCTTCTCTACCCATAAATTTTGGCCATCATATCTTTAATCTTATAAGGGATTTCAGTGATGATAATTCACCATCCATTCTGCTTCCTTTCCCCTGCCTAATCTCTAAGGTTATTCTAGGTCAAGTTTCTTCTATGAATAGAGATTCTCCTATTAGTATCATGAATGAACCTTCCTCTGATTGTCCATCTGCTATCTATATTTCTGCCAAACTGTTAAAAGAAGGGCATGTTAATGACATTTCTGGTGAGAAAGGTAAAGAAAAAGAAGAAGAAACTTCTACTGCACCTTCAGCAAAGAAGAAAGGTGTAAGGTGGTACTTGACACAGAAGCTAGCTTATAATCAGGAAAGGCGAGCTGAATTGGATGCTGATGATTTCCAAATCAAGAAGCTGCTAGTGAATCTGATAGAAAGTGATGATGGGGATAGTGATGCAACTCACAGTGATGATGGTTTTTCCATAAGCAGTGAGAATGAAGATGAAGAAGTTGTTAGAGACAATCCTCTAAGAGAAAGAGCCCCACATTCAGACATACCTCGTGACTAATGTCAATGGCTGCTGACAAATAGGGGGAGTGAAGTTTATTGAAGTTCATGTTCTGTTTTTTTTTGTTTAATTTCAATCTCAAGACTTAATGCTGCTGTCTTTAATTTCTATAACAATTGCTGTACTAAGACAATGTTGTGCCATGTTTTTGGCCTTTAAATTTCTGCAATTTCCAGTTTTTGAAGTATGCCTGTCTTTATAATTGAATTTATGAATGGATATAGTTTGTGACTATTTGAAACTTGCAATTCTAACTTGCAGGTGGAGCTTGAATAGATGACTCTTAAGTATTGCTGTAAAAGACAGTATAAGACTGTTCTGAAATTAAAATATGCAGGTGTTTGGGAAATCTATAAACTTAGATGATTTGTCAAAACCAATGACAAAGGGGGAGATTGTTAGGACCAGATTTCTGGTCTAAAAGTTTATTTGTTGTCTATTGGTTTTCACTATATAATCATAATTGTTTGTTAAGAACTAAGGCAGTATTGACAGGTTTCAAGTACCAGTTGCAACCTCAGTTACAACCTACTAAGTCAGTAGGGTCAGGTTTCAAGTACCAGTTGCAACCTCAGTTACAACCTACTAAGTCAGTAGTGTTAGGTTTCAAGTACAAGTTGCAACCTCAGTTGCAACCACAGTTCCAACCTGCTGCTTAGCAGTATTCTGTCTAGTTCTGTAAATCTGCATAACTGTTCTTTATTGATAATTGTTTGTTCTACAGTATGCAGGATATATTCTCATATGGTCTTAAAGGTTTAATATGCGTATAGTGAGAATATCAAAGTGTTAAGGAAAGATGTTCCCTAAAAGATATAAAGAGATAAGTTTATAAGGTTATGTTTCCTTTTAATCTACATCTCATTCTTATGCTTGTCCTTATCACTAGTGTCAATCTTTGATTCTTATACATATTCAGTAAAGATACGTTTAAAGATTGATTGTTATATGGAGTTAAATGTTTCATATGTTTATGAAAAGATATTATCTTTAAAAGATGTTATCTTTATATGTTTCCTTTCAAGGAAAAAGATTAACTCCTACTTTCAAGCTTGTTGCTAAACAGGTATTAACCAATGATGATTGGAGTCAATCTAAGCTGAAGTATCACGCAATGCATGGGAAGATTGAAGCCAATCAAACAAGTCAAAAGCAATCAAAAGATATTGAAGATAGAAGATTGTTTTTACTTGCTTATATACTTAGTAACTTTAGCTTGTAAAAGGTGTGTGTTCTAAATTATAAAGAAACCATTCTTGAGAGAATACACGTGAGCTTTTAAAAAGAAAACAATGGTGGGATGCCATTGATTTATATTTGATAGTTATAGAGTAGGAGCAATATAGAGATAGGCAGAAAAACCTAGAGGGAGTCTAAGAGTTTTTCATTAAGACTTGAGTCCTATATTGTAAGCTTTTTATAATATCATAATCTGGGTAAGTGCCCTGGAGACGTAGCCTAGTTAGGTGAACTCCGTTGTTAAATGTGCTTGTGTTCACTTTAAGTACATTTAACGTTTTACAGTTCTGTCCATTAAATACACTTGGTTCCAACTGTGGTTGCAACCTCACTTGGAACCTAACTGCAAAACTGCAACTAGAACAGCGGATAGGAATCTCAAATACAGTCTTTTTTTGAGCAATCATGATTTGTCTCATATTAATTTTATTAAATGCTTATCAACATATAATTTGTGATTTACCAGGCATGGAATTTGCGGGAAGAAGGAAAAGCCACAGATTTAATCGACAAAACATTAATTTATGTTATGCCCAGATGCAGATTTTGCTTACCAACGATATGGATCTTCCACAATCAAAACAACCGGCATTTTACAAAATTATGGTTCGCTATGGGTTAAATTCACAACCCACTCCAAAATTCTACGTCAAAGTTGATAGTAGTGTTGATGATAAAGTTGATGCAGCTGCATTGTTAGCTATAAATGGTCATACACATGTACATAATCAACAATATCCTACACATCGGCACACTGGATCGCAGAGAGGTGAAGACAAGGATATCCATATGACACCAGATCTTGAAATAAAGATGAAATCAGTTTTTTTTTTAATCCAGAAACAATCCATATTGGAGGGGGTTAGGCGGACCCTTACCTGTATATAATAGCATCACGTATATAGGAGGGGGACATAAACCAAACCTCCCACAAAAATCAATGAGTACATGAAATCTAAAGAACCAAGATGAAATCAGTTTGATTGCTTTTATTGTTGTAAAAGTTGATTGGTTTTAACTTTTAAGTACAGTTGAATTATGTCATCTATCGCAGAACTATGATAGCTATATCAGAATAAATGAGTTACACCATTTACATACCAAAAAGAACCATTCAATATGCAAAATTTTGTGGAATCAAATGCAAACTGGTGTTTCCCATGACTTTTTCCAGGGGTTTTCCTCTATGTAAATCTGATTAAGTTTCCCGATGGTTGTACTTATGCTGTTTTGTTGGACGTTATCAGATACTTCGAAGGCGCCCTCCTTTTGTTAGACCCTCACCGGTTCTAGAAGCCAAATTTTTAGAAACAAGCATGAAACCTTCGGATTTCGTGTACGCATTTTTTATTTCTGATGGTTTAGCTTGTGGTAACATAAAAACCATTGCTCTCTCTCAATGAAAAAAGGAAAGCTCAACCTTTTTGAGAAATCTAAAATGTCAAATCTTGTAACCGGCCATGAATTGGGAGAACATACAAATATATGCATGGAAGTACTGACGAAGTCAGAACGATTAACGGAACATTTTTCTTTTCCCAAAAAGGTCTTGATGCCAACAAAATAAGCACTTAGAATCATAGAGTTCATTGATTTCTAACATAAAAAATTTGAGTATTAGCTCCTTGGAAATAATTCAAGCAATTATTAGCAAAAAAGAAGAGATTTTGTAGTGTTTTTATCAGTGTTTTAAAAAGAGAAAAGTTGATCAAAACGTTTTTACGAGAAATACGCTTAAATCGCTAAAAGCGTAGCTTTGAAGCGTAAAGCGTAAAGTGTAAACTTTTTATAGTATTAAAATATACATGTTAGAAATATCTAAATAATATACATGTTTAATGTATATTTTGAAAACATCATTTAACCATTTTCTATATAAAAAATTTGAAATATTTTATAAATACCAAAAAAATACGGATTTAAGTATTTTAGTACTTAAAATTTTCAAATGTTGTAGTTTGTCAAAATGAACGATTAAGTATCACTAGCACATGTGGTAGAATTTGTTAGGAATTAAGTTTTTCGTGAAATTGCTAACCGTAAATCAACGTTGTTTTCGTAGTTTTCTGAATAAATAAATAAAAACTAAAAGTCTTGAAAAAGCATGATAAAAGCTAAAAAAAAAGGGATAAAAGCGCACTAATAGCGCTTTACCAGCCAAAAAGCGTAGGCAAATTATTTTAAAAAAGAGCTTTATCGAGCTTTTAGCACTTTAAAGCGCGCTTTTGAAAACACTGGTTTTTATTCAAATTTTGCTTATACCGACATGGCGACACACTGGGAACTCTCAGCGAGATTCATTGTACGTTCATCACCTTGGTAATGTTTGAGCAAAACGGTTTGTCCACTGGAATGTTGGTTATTCATGTCTTTATGAATGTAATGGGAGTTTTGCATCTGTTCATTGCTAGTAAACTGTAAATTTCAAAATACTTCAAGTAAACTGTAAATTTTAAAAAGAATTACAAGTAATGAACAGGCATCTTGGGCAATATATGTACATAGTTCTTGATTAGAATACTTGCATACATCTATCTTACCAGAAAATGTAGATGCGTTAAAATTGAACATAGTATAAGTTATACTAACATGGCAGAAGCCCTTCCAAAATGTAACGAGAGCCTAATAGTATTACATAAATAAAGCTACCAGGGAAGATAAATTGTTCGATAACTATATCCCTGCATCCTATTTAAAACACGTAGACACAATGAGTCATATGTACAACCCAATACTGAGAAGATAACGAATTCTGCAATTTCACATTAAGGTATACCAGCATTTTCCTTCAATTTCTTCAACAGAAGGTTCCTTTTTTCTCAGCCATTTCACTGCAACTAACCATTTTCTACTCTTGTCTATCTATCTTTAAAATACTCAGGGAAATTTCTGAAACTCTTGAAAAGTAACCCGGATCCGGATTGCAATTCAGCTAGATCATGTGGCAAGAGTCACCTACATTTGAAAAAAATACTATACACAATTGGCAAAGGGTAACAAATATAAAACCGGCTAGATCTTCAAGATCAAGAGATTTATACATTAAAGTTATTGCACACAACTTGCTACAAAAGGAATAATGCAACTATTCAGCAGAAATATACACATTCTTGCCCACATCAAATAAGTTTGGTTTTAACAGAACATGTAGCACAAATATAAAACTTTTGATTTTTTCAAGTCAGAAAACCAAATAAAACTTTAAAATGATCAACCAAATACATTTGAATAGTACCTGTGATTGATTCGTGATTACATGAGTATAAGGCAAATCGATGATTAAATAGCATTGGAGAAAAAAATATAGCGGAGGAAAATTGATTGTCGTGAAAAAGAATAATTTTATATTTGGCTTTATATAGCCGACCCCAAATTCTTGGGATAAAGTCATAGTTTGATGATGATAAATAATAAAATAAAAAGTGCGGTTTTCCACGATTAATATATACAAGAAAAAGTATGAATAAAAGATTTACGACCACAATACTAAATTTTAGAGCTTTTACCTCATAAATAGTTGGTCTTATCTGAATGCGATGAATAACGATCTTTACTCTTACAGCTGTATAGTATATTTAGTTCCATCTTCCAGCACATGAAAATGATATCATCGACAACAACTAATGTCAAAGATTTTTTTTTTTAATATAGTATTTTGCACTAGATATAGAGTGATTTGAACATGTAACATGAGTTGTGAATGATTTGTCAAAAGAGTTAATTTGAGAGTATAAGCATATGAAGCAAACTAACGATTTAGGGATGGTAATCATATGAGCTCAATGTAAATGTTATCCCATAATCTTCCTGGAAACAGAACTCAACCTTGGTCCCATATAAATTTAAAATAACGTCATAAAGATCTTGATTTTCAACAAAAAAAAGTCCCAACGCCTAAAACGAAATTGTTTAATTTTCCTTAAGAAGAACCAAAATTGCGATAGTTAAAATCATATTTCATTGATCAAAATGAGAAAACAAATCAACTTTACCCGGAGGTTTTCTTCACTAACAAAAAAATATATATTCCAACACTTTATGTACTAGAACAGAGGGGCCTAACCAACTTTACTAACATCATGTAATAGAATTTTCCCAAGAATAAAACTAGTTTTAATTGTTTAGCTTCTATATATCTGAGTTGTTGAATCATATATATCTTTTATTAGGGCAAGAGACATCTTCTTTTTCATTGTTCATATCCTTCATCTGTCAACGGTGTCAACAGGATGTTAAATTAATGTGCGGAGAGAAATGACGAAAACTTGTGCTATTCATTATTGACCAATTCTTGTCAATTTTAGCTGATCAACTTTCTTACATACGAAAATGTCAATATTTGAAAAAAATAAATTATAAGATAAATTAGAGCCACTACATACTCTTTATAGCTTGCTACAACAAAGTATTTCAAATACTCATTTTTCAAATTTATATTTAATCAACTAATAGAGAAAAATAAAGACTTGGACATACATCACATATCTCATCAGATAGTGGCGCTAAATAAGCTAAAAACTTCACTGTACCAGCTGTTTCTGAGTCTTTTACGACACAGCTTTTCTGGATAGCCTGCAGGGGATTAAGAAACACCATTAGGCATGTATGACCACTCCCAGTTACCAAATAATATAAATATGAAATTTATCAAAAAGGAAAAGATGTGGATAAAAATCGGGTTTCCGGTTCCATTATGGAATCCAACTTGAAGTCTACATAAAACAAAAGAAAACGAAAGATGAAATTAAGACCATAATTTATGGTTACAAGAAAAAAATTGTGGACTTCTTATACTTTCCCCTGCGGCTCAGTTGATAAACCCAAATATAAATAAATGAAATGACAAATTAAGATCGTTATTTATAGTGATACCTTGGATTCACAAGCTTCACGAACAGATTTGTCCAACTTGTTATAGGTCTCTGAGTCATCAGTTGGATTGCTCTCAAAGGTAGCAACTACAAATTGATCATTAAGCCTGTAAAAACCAAAGCATTTTGAAAAAAGCTCAGATCCAAATAAGAAAGTAGAAAAGAATCATATGATTCATATGAGATCTGTTATGAAGCAACAAAGAGGTGATAAAACAATTAGTTCTTGTAACATATAAAGGTTAGTCTTCTGGAAACAGTTTTTGGCAAAATGGAAAATAAGATACTATGACGACTTAATAAAGCTATCATGAAACTATTAGTATGTTTTCATACTGAGAAGTCATATCCACCATATATGATACCAAGTAAGTTTGTGAAAATACCATTTCTCACATGTGATGGTTCATAAAACTACAACCAACTCGTAAGGCGTTTTCAAAACAGAAGGAAATAGAAGTTATATGCCCATCAGATAGGTATTGTCATAACGATTGAGAACATTACATAAACTACCCACTACGACACTTTACGTCTCAGACATCCTAAAATGTGAAAATGCACGTTATTGCAGACTCAAATTTTGAGAAAATCAGTGTTCCCCTTCCTTAAGGCTGTGAAACTTTGTGAATCCACTCATTTTAAACTTGAACAAAGGAATACTTTAGATAGTAAATTAAGATTAAGTTGATGCAACTTGATAATAACTTTTGCCGCAAGGACGTCATATACTAGTAAAGGAAAAAAAAAACACTGCAGTAGGAACCAGATGAAGACAACCTGAAATATGGTTAGGACTCTAGTAAAAAATGAAATTTAGACTCTTAAATAGACCTTTGAATCACATACCTATGTTACTGTTACATACAGATACCTTGAAGACATTAATGGAACTAAACTTCCATATGGGTTCCAACTACACATTAGAAAAGAAAAAAAGAAAAAAAAGTTCGATACCTCTCAAAATCAGGAAGCAGGGGAATAGCTTCAATAGGCAGTAGCTTTTTATTTGTTGCATGAACAGGCAACGATTTGCATGCCTCGAATGAAGCCTCTATTTCTCTTATTTTGCTTTCCCTGAAGAAACAGAATAAATAATTAAAAATCGGATACAGACTTTGCGACTGGTCCAGATGGTTAATTGTTAGACAAAAGATTCAATAACACCAAATTAGCATAACCCTTAACTAAAGAGTTACTTTAAAATAACTTACCTTTCTGGGTCTCTCTTCAAAGGCAAGATCTTCAACTCTCCAGTAATATCTGGTAACTCATTCTCAAATTGAAATCTACACAGGAAAAAGAACATTAGATAGAATAAGCATACAAAATAATAGATTAAACACACATTTGCACATATCCGTGATATAGAATGTTCCATATATTGCAAAAGTTGTTTCTGTTCCTATTGAAGGAAAGCTTGGATCCAGGAAAAGAATCTGCCAAAACAAAGGTTCAAAAAGTTTTTGACATATATTTCATTTCCCATTGAACTTGAATACTATTTATGGAACATTATTTAATTGAGAACCTCCGGTACTTAAGCAGATAGAAGTTGGTCTTTTACTAATGTTGAGTATCTAGGACTGCCACTGGTAGAAATAAGAAATGGAAATCAATCAAAGTTGTTCTTTTATTAATGTTTCTTTATTTGACATTCTACTATTACTATCCCATCAGAATTGTGAGGCAACTGTATTTTTTTTACACATGAGGCATAGCAGCCCTATCAGAGATATAAACAATTACATCTAGTCAGAAAAAACTTCCAAATACCAGTAAATATGTTATCATTCATGACTTACAAATGTATAACTTAGAACCTATACCAGATCAAAAGTGAGAAATAAACAACAACGTTGCAATGATAGATACCCCATCATGGTTTCAAACTTTCTGAGACCCCAAATCTTGGGAAACCAAAATATGTATAATCATCACTACAAAGACACATAACACAGATGAAGGCAACACTACTAGAATATGATTAAAGTTAACAAGAATCGTGAAATTAAACAAGTACTCAATGTAAAAACAATCATCATGCAAACAAATCTATTTCTCATTTTAAAAGAAAGATCATAATTATCATCCAAAGTCCCTCCCTTCAGTCATAGACCTAAGTACCTGAAGGGTAGATTCTTATTTTCTCTCAGTTTTGATAGATCTATCTGGAAAAAAATGGCTAAATTGGGCAGTCTCATTTAACTTGGGTTGACTTATTATAATAGAATGATATGTATATATATGTGTGTGTATGGGGAGGATCTATACACACACAAAAAAACACATTATCTTTACACATCAATCATTATATATATAAAAAACATATATATAATTATATATATATATTTATACATATGTAGGTTAACCATTACATCCGGCTGATCATATTTATTGCTCTCCACCTATATTTGCGAGTTCATTCTAACCAAACATAACGATTCACGGCACCATTAGGGGGAGGATCAAAACTTTCGTTGAAAACAAAACAGATTAAAGTGAAACAAATGTTTTGATTCCAAACAAGGTGATGTTGATTTGATCGACTGTCAAAAAAAAATTGTCTTTCTTGGCTATTAGGAAGTTTATTAAATTGCTGGCACAAGATGTGAAAAACTTACATGAAGTGTGTAGAGATACAAATGAAAGTCTTGCTATTTTTTCTTTTTCTTAGCAGCATAAGTTTTTATTTTACTGAACTTTTTGTGATAATTCATTTTATCAATAAAATAGTGGGTACCAGGGGAAAGCTAAATGGGGACGATCGGGTGCCACGTCACCCCCCATAATTTTAGAAATCCCAAGTTTTTAGTACAATTTCTTTTTAGGTGTAGATTTGGCACCCCCATAAAAATATGTTACTTGTACATATATTTATAACTAATGTTTGAACCCAAAACACAATAATTAAATTTGGGCCGAAAGACCCAATTATATTTTTCTTTGATATTGGACTCTTTAAGATTTAATTAAAAAAAAAATAACATCAACAACACTTCTTTTCGTGCGTGTCAGCGTGTGTATCAAAATAAAAAACAAAGTTGAAAAAAGAAAAACTCCACTCCTCTGTGCTGCTGTGCACCGCATTGATTGTGGTTAGATTTAATTAAAAAAACATCAACAATTCTATCCTTCTGGCTCGGCAATGTATACTCTTCTATTTATTTTTTCCTTTAATATGCTTGTTTTTATTATATGTATTGATGTTATGTTGCACCATATGTGTTTGATTAAAATACTCAAAGGGAAAAAAAATAGGCTATTAACTCTTAGAGTTTTAATCTGCAGATCTGGCATCGCTAATATTTTTATCGAGTATAAAATGGGAAAGACACCTAAAATAAATTCCTTCTTTAAGAGAGCTAATGTTTCTCCGATGGAAGAGAATGTTGGTAGTAGTGTTGATCACGTGACAATCGATACGCCTAGTCCTCCAACAAAAATTCAAAGAATCGACACAGCAGAATTTGATATTAATTCGCTAGAGCGTGATCCTGGATTACATAGAAAAATTTGGGAGTATCCTGTTAATAGGCGTGACGAAGTTCGTAGGGCGTACATAACTCTACATGGTCCAAATCGTCCCGATTTAGGAAAAAAATATCCGTATACTCTTGCATCCGCCAAGGCTCGTCCTCAAAGATTTCAAGCTCCGTGGTTTGCTTTATTTTCGTGGTTGGAATATTCAGTGGCCAAGAACAAGGCTTTATGTTTTCCTTGTTTCCTTTTTGCGCCTCCGGATGGGTCTAGTTTTGCAGGACATAGTGCATTTGTTGTTGAAGGTTTTGATGGTTGGAGAAAGGTCAATAGCGGGAAAACTTGTTCTTTTCGTTTGCATGAAGGTGTTAATTCCGATTCTTGTCATCGAACCGCTGAACATAAATGGAAGGAAATACAAAACCCAACTCAAAATATTGAAAGGGTGATTGTAAAATTTTCTGCCGAACAAGTTTTTAACAATCGCATTCGCTTAAAAATTTCTATTGACTTGGTTCGAAGATTGGCCTTTCAAGCTATGCCTTTCAGAGGGCATGATGAGAAATCAACATCAAACAACCGTGGTAATTTCCTTGAGTTTTATGATTTATTAGCATCATATAATGAAGAAGCCACCAAAGCATTGATAAATGTTCCAAAGAATGCCACTTACAAGTCGTCTGATATTCAAAAAGAAATTTTACATATCTTTTCTATAAAAGTGAAAGAGGCGATTCGAGAAGAAATTGGACATGCTAAATTCTGCATTATAGTGGACGAAGCTCGAGATGCGTCAAAAAAGGAGCAGATGGCAGTAGTTATAAGATTTGTTGATAAAAATGGTGTTTTACGGGAGCGTTTTTTTGGTATTGTTCATGTTCCCAACACTATGGCAGTGACACTAAAAGATAACATATGCTCAGTTCTCAATCACCACAATCTCGATATTCGGAATATTCGGGGACAAGGATTTGACGGTGCAAGTAACATGCGGGGTGAGTTTCATGGACTACAAGCTTTGATATTAAGTGATTGCCCATATGCTTATTATGTTCACTGCTTCGCACATCGATTACAATTAGCATTAGTGGCCTCAGCAAAAGAAGTGCTTCCAGTCGACCGATTTTTTGCTAAATTGCTTCGGATCGTGAATATTGTTAGTGCATCATGCAAGAGAAATGATGAGTTGAAAGCTGCCCATGCCGATGATATTGCTTTCTTAATTTCCATTGAAGAGCTTGAGACTGGAAGAGGATTAAATCAAATTGGTAATCTGCAACGACCTGGTGATACTCGCTGGAGTTCTCACCTAAAGTCTATTTCTAGCTTGATAAAAATGTATAGTGCTGCTTGCATGGTTTTACTTAATATTTATGAAGATGGACCTACTTCTCTAAAGGGAGAAGCTCGTTCAACACATAAGGCATTAACTTCCTTTGAATTTGTCTTTATACTTCATTTTATGAAGTCAATGTTAGGAATCACGAATTCTCTTTGTCTAGCTTTGCAATCTAAAACTCAAGACATTCTTAAGGCTACTTCAATGGTTTTATCTACTAAAAGCCTTATTCAAAATCTTAGAGATGATGAATTCGATGATTTGGTTGCTACCGTCAAACTCTTTTGTGAATCACGCAACATTGATATCCCAAACTTGAATGCAAAATATTCTTCGAGGTATGATCCCACTCGTGATAACTTTTCAGTACTTGAGCGCTATAGAGTTGATATTTTCTATCGTGCTATAGATTCTCAAATTCAAGAACTAAATCGTCGCTTTGATGAGCAAGTAATGGAATTGTTAGTTCTTAGTTCTACTTTGAATCCTAATTGTCACTCTTCAATATTCAAAATTGATGATATTTGTCTACTTGTTGACAAATTTTATCCGGAGGACTTTACGGAGTTTGAGAAAAGTAACTTGAAATTGGAACTTCGACATTACGAGAATTGTGTTATTTCTCTTCCTGAATACAAGAATTTATCATCGATTTCCGAGCTTTGTCAATGGTTGGTAGAAACAAAATGGTCTACAACATATCAGTTTGTTTATAGAATTGTGGTTCTCGTGCTTACTCTTCCCGTTTCTACCGCCACCGCAGAAAGATCATTTTCAGCTATGAATATCATCAAAACTAGTATTCGTAATAAAATGGAAGCCGATTATCTTGAAGATTGTATGATGATGTATATTGAGAAAGATATTGCTTCAAAATTTAGCACGGAAACTATCATTGATGCATTTGCGAATGCGAGCAGCCGTCGGGTTCATTTCTTTTGATTTTATCAGGTATCATGTTAGTTATTTGCAATAATTTTTGTGTTTATGCTTTGGTATTTGTTCAACAACACTTAAATGGGGTATATAGATTATGGGTGAGTATGAAAAATTATTATTTTAAGTTGCTTTTTTTTTTGGTATATTTTGGCACCCCCATTTACACATCCTGGCTTCGCCCCTGGTGGGTACCCTGTGAAACCCCAATATTATTCTTAGTAATTATATCTTATTTATAGCAGTTTTCTATAAATTTGGTTACACATCCTAAGTTTATTAGTAATGCTTTTAGTTACTCAATAGCATGATTATTAGTGTGACATTACCAAGTTATGGAGTGAGTATTTTTCTTATAGAAAATAGAGAAGTGATAGGACCAAATTAATAAGTAAATTTAACTATAGGTACATATATTGTTCAAGTGGCATAGTTATCCAAACACTCCTAAGTTGCACGTAAATAAAAAACCAAACAGATTTTTTTTGAAAACCATCTTTTTCGCACACATAAACAAAAACTGCATAGAGAGAGAGAGTATAGTGGTCAAGAACGAGACTAAAGAAAGTGACCACCAGAACCTTAATTTTCTTAAGGTAAGTATTTTGATTTGTGATCCATCATTTTTGTAACCAAGTACCTAAACCCTATATGGATTAGTTTGGACGTGAATTGTAGAAACCATATGTAAATATTGGTAACTATAAAAAGAAAAATATAAATATATATATATATATATATATATATTTATATATAGCAGCTCTATTATGGTACTGGTATCAAGTCTAGAATTTCAATTGGTTTTAGCGTTAGTAGTTAGCAACTTATTAACTCACGGCGCCTGTATTATGTTCAGGTCATTCGCTTAACTGTACTAGGGGTATTTCGGGTTGTTCGGACTCGGACCAGGTGAGTGATTTCGTACCGTATACAAACTTAATTTGTTTCCAGGCTTATTTGAGATTCTGCTATATACTAATCGTTGTTTGCAACCTATTATAAAAGTATAGCTTTTGATTATATTTTTGTGAATTATTATTCGACGATTTCAGAAAGATTTCAGAATGATTGATTATGTTTAGAGAATTTGATATTTGAGTTGATTATTTAGGGGCTAGAGTTAATGACTTAAATTCCGAGAAACATGCCTCTTAAGTGGGGTGACTTCGGTGGCTAGAGATTAAGCTACTTAAATGTGCGACTCTAGTTTTCTCAACGGTATTGGAACAGGCCTCTTAAGTGGGGTGACCTTACCGGATTGTCTTAAAAGAAAACCTTAGGTCGCCAACCTAGGTGACTTTTGAGTATGATAGTTGAATCCAACGGGCTATTCGTCCGGAGAAATGAACTTATGGCAATGAACTTCTTCTGGTTTTTCTAAGTGATTATCACTATTATTATTTGTCAAGTGATTGATTTGATGTTATATTGACTTATTACTTGACTGTATTTATACCTTTAAATGTAGATTACATGTATATTTTATGTTGTTATATACCTTCTTGCCTATTTACAAAATAAATAAGAGATGCAGCTTGGACTAAAACTGAAAAGAAGTGCGATACTATTTAATGTTTTTGTTTTGTAAATTTGTATAAGTTTCGTTATCTTTCACTAAGCTCGTTTGGCTTAATCTCTCTTTAAAATTCTTTTCAGGTGCGTGAATGAGCTAAGTGACAGAGTTGTTATGGGACCGGGTCGTAACCTCCATTAGGCGTTTATTCATTTAATTAAGTCTAATAGGATTTCGAATCTTTTCTTTATTATTGATTGAAACGAGCCACACATATGTTATTTTCTTGGGAGATTTATCTTATCTCAGTCTATTGGATCATGAATATTTTCATTTCGGCATTGAATAAGAACTCATCACTAAATAATCTCTGTTTGAGTTATCTAATTCTTTTTTCCTTCCTTGTTAATGTGAGCGATTACTGCTGTTCACGTGGTTGTTTTGGTAACTCCTTTCGTGTTAGGCTTATGTGCATCACCTGTTCATGCACGTGGTACTCAACCGTGTACACATTCCGTTTTGGAGTGTGACATACCCACCAATTTATATTAAAAAAAATCTAATTTCATTTTCTTTGTAAACAAATTAGTGGCTTTATAATTACGGAAAGTTGGCTTCTATGCTTTTTTTAATTTTATTAAAGAGGATCAAGTAACTTTTTTAATAGTTAACCTATTAGAACTAAGTACACAATTATCGTTTCATATCGTTCCTTTATGTTTCCCATAATTTTCTTTGTTTAGGCTTCCGTACTTTTTATGTTTATTTAAGTGGCAACTTCTTGCACTTTCCAGAGTAGAAAAATAATCGTGATGCTTGCTTCGATGAGAGATTTTTTTTGGATGAACACGCTTACTTCTTTAGCTCTTGATACGAACCACTATATATAGAGGTTCTTCAGTATTGTTCTTATTTAGACCTGTTTCATTTAACAACAGCACCTGCTTCAACGAAAATGGAAATGGACGAGGAGAAGGTAGAAGCGGAAGAAGATAAAGGCAAAAAGGATAAAACATATCATCAACAAGTTACCAGTTTATTTCCCTCAAGATGTAGCTTAGTTATAGTTGTTAGTTCCAAAATACGAAAAGGTTCTTAAGGGATTGTTTAGTTGCAAGCAGATTTTTTTTTTTTGAAAAATCATATAGTGATTTTTATTAAAAATTGTTTTGTAAAGTCTTTTTTTGGAGTGTATATTTTGTAAAGTCAGGAGTGGGTAACCCAGTAACTCTGAAAGTGTATACTAGTCGCAACACGTGCAAATTGTTTGGATCAAATTGTAGTTTGAACTTTGTAGCTCCTAATTTTTCGGGAAATGAGATCTTACATTGTTATTGTTTGATGAGATTTTTTACAAGGAAAATAAATTTAATGTTTCAAAGTCACGTTTTATTTTACTAAAGCAAAAGGGAAAATTCATTTTGGGTCTTTTTATTGGTAAAACCTTTAATCAATACGATACACGAGCTGTGGTTGAAGCTTCCCGAGTTGAACTGATCCCATTACCTCCTAAAAGAAAATTTAAAGCATGTTTATTCTATCGTGGGTTTAGGGCTATGTTGAGAATCGTGTGTTTTTGTGTTCGCATCCAAAGTTAGATGCTGTTGATTTATTTGAGATAATTAGAGTTATACAAAGTATTTTCTTGGCTTAGGTACATGACCGTTTTTCTATGATACTGTCTCACTTGAAATTAAACTTCTTTTATCTTGCCCTGGAAATACGGTTTTCATTCTGAAGAAATCTATCAATACTCTTAAAAAGAGTTGTAATTTAATCGTGCTACATTTTGTCTCCAATAAATTTTCTTTCTATTTATCTGTTTTCTGCTGTCAAATTCCTTCATTTATCGACATTCTAGAAGCTCACCCTTTCGCCTTATTTCGTTTAACAATAGTTAAAAAGTTGAAGTTCTTCTCGGTGAATTTGGGCTCGTGAAAGATAATGAAGAACCATTCTTCTAATAAAAGGCAGACCCCTCAGCGTGCCCACATAGCCCAGAGGTATAATACTTTAATTAATGTGAGTTCTTTTATTATATTGAAGGCCTTATTTCGAACCCAGGCTTGTTAAAATTGGGTTTCTCATTCTGAATTAGAGCATGTATCAACACCAAAACTTGAAGAATGGTAGATACACAAAGGGATCCATTGTTCAATTATGGTGGTGACCACTCCAAGTATTGAGAAGGATGAGTTATACTTTTCCACAGCTATACGAGTTAGAATTTATTCCAAGATCGCCAAGGTGGTAGTTCACAAGCGGTGGGACATTTGGGTATTTAGTGGAAAAGAAAAGATCAAAAAAGAAGAGACCGTCATGATAAGTAGTCCCTTCAGCTCCAACAATGACGGCCCTTAAAAGCTCAATCCTTGATTCACATACCCAGATATGTATTTATCAGGCAAATTATTTTCCAGTACCTTCCATTCCTCTTGTATTTTCTTCGTTGAGTTCCTTGGCATCCACTTCACAGCACAGACACTGTTCAGAAAATAATGGCCTGAGAAATCTTCAACGGTGTGAAATTGTGATAAAATTCTGAAAATTCTCAATAACATCCTCTTCACTAACATCATTATTTGGTGAAAGTGGGATCGAAGAAGTCCGTCCTATCAGCCATATTCCACTCTTTTTATCATGATCCTCGGAAGAGTGAGAACTCAAACTCTCTCATGGGAGTAAAGAGCCAACCGGGGAGATCTCTTCAGAAGCAAAACCATATTTCCAGGGAAAGCTTAAAAATGTGAATATTAAGTGAATTTTAAGATCGAAGAAAACACTTATATAAAGTGTCTATAGTATGCAGACTATAAATAGGCGAATCATCACCAGCTTCTCCATTCTCACAATCACTTGTATATACACACCTTAACAGCCTCTAGTATAATGTTTATTCTCTTTATTTTTAACTCTGTTCATTATAAACAAAATAAGCGATAAATACTGTATCTATTCACTGCCGTAGTTTTTCTAGCTGGGCCCCACTTTCTTTCACCTTCTTGTGGCGTGAGTACGTCAACTCCATCTTCCGATAGCCTCGATGGGAACAGATTAGGCTTAGATGGATGTGCCACTACAACAACTGGATGACCTTGCAAACTTGGGTTAGTAGGCAGATATGAGCTGGGAGTAATGCGACATCTCAATTGCAGAGACGGTGCATTAAAAACGCAATTGCTTCCACTTAAAAAAAATTAAACAAACCGACCATCACATGAATACATAGCATGCGCAATTGGACCACTGCCTTCATAAGAAACCCACTATTTAATACATACTAGCTTTGGAGCTTCGTATATAGCTAGCTATCTGAGTTTCATTTACATCTAGTAACTGAAACTGATCATGGTGAAATTGTGCGTATGTATCCGTGAGAGGGGATGACGACCGGCCAGTTGGAATATCCAAGTATTTTCTAGTTTGTTTTTCCCATCCATTAGTGCCCCAAACACATATATGAGAGTTGGCACTAGAAGAAATGAGAACATTTAGAACCATAGAGAATGCAAGGCCAGTTGTCCTTTTATGATGACCTTAGAGAGTGCAAGAAGGTGCCACTTAAAAGAAATATAAGAAGTAAGCAAGCCTAAAAAAAGAAAAGTTTTGAAAAAAAAAAACACGAGTAAACAAATCATTAATTTCGAAGAACAAATTGTTTTCCTCCCTCGAACCCCAAACCATCTTACTTATTATCTGAAAAAAAGATACAAATAACCAAACAACACGAAAAAGCGAAAAATGTAGCCAATCCTTGGCGCTAATAATTTCGAATAACAAAGGTTTATTTTTTCCCTTGAACCCCAAACCATCTTACTTATTAGTAGCTTATAAAAATACTGATTAGCTACGATACAAATCTGTCACGAAATGAAAAAAATCCACGAGTAAACTAAAAAGACGTCACCTTGAAGTCTTCTTGGGATAGTAATTAATGTGTAGTGATATATAGTAATGTGTGTATATATAATATATATATATAGAGAGAGAGAGAGAATGTGGAAAAGAGGTATTTAAGCAAGCAGAGCAGAGAGAGAGAGAGAGAGAGAGAGAGATGGGATTCTGTCTGAAAGTGAAGCTTGGGGAGAGAGAAGGAACTGAGTTTTTTTTTTTCCTTCTTTTTTGGTAGCAAAATTAACCCAAACAAAATTGTGTAAAAAGCAAAATAAGACCCATGATTTATTTGCAAAAGATCCCACAAACTTGCAATTAACCAAAATTCTACCTTGAAAATGACATATTGTAAAGTTAGTCACATATCCTCTTGAAGTTTTATATATCTATTTAAATCAAGCAACGCAATGTGGATTGATCCTGATTTTCATATGAAAAGTAGTGTGTTGGTTAATTATATTTTGTGTGTAAAATTACTTGAAGTGCCTTTCCTTTAAGTCAAATGTTATCTTAAGTATCTAGGTATCGGCAAAACACATAAATCAAACAAAGTAGAATGCACAAAGGATAAGGGTAAGCGGAAATCGATTTGTCCGATTTTTGACGAAAACGCAAACAAACCAATAAAAAATCATCGGTTTTGATTTCGTTTGGAGTAAATTAATAAACCAATGTTTAGCTTAACAGGTTAAACGTTGAACTAATTATACAATCAAAATATTTTCTAGTAAGAATG
The DNA here is from genome assembly GCA_963920805.1 of Primula vulgaris. NCBI lineage: Eukaryota > Viridiplantae > Streptophyta > Magnoliopsida > Ericales > Primulaceae > Primula > Primula vulgaris. The sequence goes on along the minus strand of OY987214.1, from coordinate 31,975,343 downwards.
AACATGTTTTTGATATAATAAAAAAATTCCAATCGAACATATCAAAATAGTTACTAAACAATAGTAATAAACGTCTTTTGCGTAAAAAGAATGTACAAAACTAACAAAATGACTTACATAAATTAAGTTATCTATAAATTATAATTATATAAATAATATTTATAAATTTATCTATAACAACCGGTTCAGTTTCACAAACGTTCAAACTGCAAACTGAATCAATTAAATTGCCTTTTTAATTTTTGTAGCAAACCAAGCCGGATGGAAATCACTTTGGTATGGTTTTTTGTCGGTTCAGTTTGATTCGGTTTCTTCAGCTTGGTTCAATCAACTTATGTTGTTTAAAATATTGACATTAGAGCTAATCATAAAAAGTTAGATAGTTCATAGGGCTAATCAACAAAAATCATACTTAGAGCTGTAAATGAGATGAGTTGTTCCTGAAATCGTTCGTGTTCGGCTCGGCTAATGTTCGGTTCATGTTTGTTCATTTATAAAGGAACAAGAATATAGTGTTTGTCTATTAAGTGAAGTGAACATGAACATGCCTCTGTTCGGTTCGTCTAAACTCGTGTTCGTGTAACTATATATAAATTTTGATAAAATAAAAACCAAATCTATTGATGATTTAACAAAAACTAATATAACTACATAATTAATAAACTTTTTATGCTATAATAATATAATGATATGTTTGTATTATTTCGAACTTATTATGGTAATTTATATCATCATACTATAAATACAGTCACCGATTTTATCGTTAAATGTTCAACTCGTTAAAGTAATCATACGTATGTAAAAAAGAATTTATAAAATATATAAACTTAAAGTTATATGTGAACTAGTTTGTCATAATTAACAATATAGTAATATATGATAAAATTAAAATATATTTTAAAAAGAAAGTTTTTTTTTTAAATTATTGAATGTTTTGAAAGAAATTAGATGTTCACGAACAAATTGTGTTTGGCTCGTCAAATATTCGGTTCATGTTCGTTCGTATTTAAATGAACATAACTGAACATGAATAAGTGTTTTAATTCATGAACTAAACATGAACAGAGACTTGTTCGGCTCGTTTCATTTCATTTACGGCCATAATCATTAGGGGTGGCATCGGTTCGGTACCGAACTTTTTGACTACATACCGATACCATACAAAACTAGTTTGGTTTGAGAATTTTTATACCATTACCGAATCAAAAAATTTGCTATACCGAACTTTCGGTATACCAAACTATTCGATTGGTTCAGTTCGGTTTCGTTTTAATACCAAATTTTAGAGTTTACAAGTGATGATAGAAAAATGGTGCGTATTGAGAAAAAAACATAGTATAAAATTTTAAAAGTAGCAGATTAAAAATCTATATTTATTTATATTATTGTTACATTTGTTGTTTATTTGCATAAAAGAGTAAACACTGCTAGACCTTTATAGTAAATGTTATAAATAAAAGAAAATGTTATAAGTATTCACTAGAAAAAATAATATAAGTATATTATAACAATGTTAACAATTAAGTGTATATAACTCTTTTAGTTTATTTGTCTATATATAGTATATTTTAATATTTGGGTTTGAATCGGTACCATACCGAACTTACCAAACGAATACCAAAACCGAACCGACTTTCAAAGATCGGTTCGGTTGTACCGTACCGTAATGTCGGTATACCAAACTTTTGGTACCAACTTGATTGTTTCGGATCGAAAAACGGTCCGTTGGTACAAGTCGGTAAAAAAGGCCACCCCTAATTAATTTTTTTATTTATTAATTTTGATATATTTTATTTGACAGGACATAGTCCGTTTAACAAGGTGACCAAAAAAAAAAAAAATAGTATCATGACATTAATATTATGAGATAGAGAAACATTTTAACAAAATAAATAAATAATGTTTTTTTAACCCCGATGCCCGAGTCCCGAGACCCGAGCGAGCGCGCGCGTGTGAGGTACACACTTACTACACACATGTGTATGTGGAAACACATCTTAATATCCACATGGGATAGCGTTGTATATATATTGTAAAAATGACTATTCATTTTTCAATGTGCGAGAATTCCCAATTAGTTCTCCCCATTTAATTTATTTTCCAGCATTAAGAGTTTTTCTCTTTCTCAACCCCAATCTTTGAAGCCAATTTCCATACACCCATTCTCCTAATAGGTCATGCGACATACCATTATAAAGCTTATCATACCAGCTACTCAAGTGTCTTGAGTATGGTATCAAAAGACAATGGCTGTCGCTTGAAATCTTGACTCAAAGATGGCCCTGTGACCATTCGGAAAATACCATGTTTTAACATGGTCTTTTCAACAATTCCCCACATGAATGCAATTGGCTTAAAAGCCCATGTCCTAAATTGCAAACGAGAGAACCGCAAAAGTTTACTTCCTAAGGTCAGGTAGCGCGCGCCTTGAACCTGCCATAGTGGAGTACCACCCACAATACTGCTATTAGGTAGCTGTAAACACTTGAACCCTTAAGCTTTGTCTATCCCAGAATGACACCCGCACAGTGCCCTCTCTACCCACATACTAAGCCCTTTAGTTGTTGTCCATATTTAGCCTAGTCTGCCTTGGCATGTTCAACTGAGTGCTCTAGTGATTTAGCCCATGCTCATCACATGGTACCAGTCTTACACACTCGTTATATGTGGTTCCAAGTAGAAAGTGTCCTGACTCACCTTACTCGACCTTCAAGATACTTGGATCATTAAGAGCCTCATGCTCACCCTTACTATGGTACATGTCTATCACTCTGCCATCGCGAAAATAGGCTGAGAACTACAGGTTCCCGAGTGCTTTGTTCGGCTGCCCCCCCAGTTCAGTTTCCCATTGAACCCAGTAGGTAAATCCCATCTGGGTTGGGTTGCCTATGATGAGGCTACCAACTTAATAGGCTTCAATCCCATTCTGTTCGATGATGATTCGACTCTATCTTGAGTCAAACCCTTTGTAAATGGATCCGTAATGTTATCTTTTGATCTCACAAAATCTAAGGATACAACTCCATTAGCTAACAATTCTCTTACGGATTTATATCAAGACTTTCCATTACACATATGGCCCCGAGACCGCGCAATAGCTGATTGACTGTTGCAATACATGCTTATCGCGGGAACAGGTTTTGGCCACATTGGAGTCACTTCCAAGAAGCTTCTCAGCCAGTCTGCCTCTTCAGTCGCCAAGTTCAAGGCTATGAATTCTGATTCCATAGTTGACCTTGCGATACAAGTTTGTTTGGAGGATCTCCAAGACACGGAAGCACCTCCCATTACCAACACATATCCACTCATGGATCTTGTGCTGTTGGAATATGATATACAGTTGGCATCCAAATAACCTTCCAGTACTGCTGGATATCTGGTATAGTGCAGCCCATAATCGGCTGTATATCTCAGATACATGACAAGCTTTACGATGGCCTTCCAATGCTCCTCATTTGGATTACTGGTATACCTGCTCAGTCTACTCATTGAGTTGTCTATATCAGGTCTAGTACAGTTCATGACATACATGAGACTGCCTATGATCCGAGAGAATTCCAATTGTCTCACACTTTTGCCGAAATTCTTTTTCAGGCTACAGTTGAACTCAATTAGAGTTCTGGACATTGCCTTACTACCACTATAAAAAGTTCATCACATACATGAGACTGCCTATGATCAGAGAGAATTCCAATTGTCTCACACTTTTGCCGAAATTCTTTTTCAGGCTACAGTTGACTCAATTGGAGTTCTGGACATTCCCTTACTACTGCTATAAAATTTGTCAAGTGTTTGTCTAACATAATGACCTTGAGACAGGACATACCCCTCTGACGTCTTGATGATTTTCATACAAAGTATAATGTCAGCTATACCACCCATGTCCTTCATATCGAAATGGTGTGACACCATTTTCTTAATGGATTTGATCTTATCAGTACTCCCTATTATAATCATGTCGTCCACATAAAGGTATACTACTACACAGTCCTTTTTCATTTCCTTTCATGTAAACATATTTTTCACACTCATTTATGTGAAAGCCATTTGATAGCATGATTCTATCAAATTTCTTGTGCCATTGTTTGGGTGCTTGTTTAAGTCCATACAGAGACTTTACAAGTTTGCACAACATGTACTCTTTCCCTGGAACCACAAACCCTTCAGGTTGCTCCATATAAATTTCCCCTTCTAATTCTCTATTTAGAAAAGCCGTTTTTACATCCATCTGATGTATTTCCAGATCAAACAATGTCGCTAGAGCAATGACGATCTGAATAATCGACTGGAGCGTACGTGTCGAAATAATCGACACCTTCAGTTTGCCTGAAACCTTTGACTACAAGTCTTACGTGTCGAAATAATCGACACCTTCAGTTTGCCTGAAACCTTTGACTACAAGTCTTGCCTTGTACTTCTCGATCGTGCCATCCACCTTTAACTTACTCTTGAAGATCCACTTGTGACCTAGGGGCTTGCATCCTTGCAGAAGATTCACTAGTTCCTAAGTGTGTTTTTGCATAATCGATTCAATCTCCTTATTGATTGCTTATTTCCAATATTGGGAATCCGGTGTTGACATAGCATGTTGATATGTCACCGGTTCACCTTCTATCATGAAGGTTACGAAATCAGGCCCATAGGAAGTTTCTTTCCTTGCCATTTTGCTTCACCGAGGCTCTTTTTCTTCTTTCTCTGACAGTTGACTTTCCCCCATATTTCCATCACTGTTCAACTCTTGAGTCTGTATATGTGTTGGCATTCGGCGGGGAAAGATATCCTCAAAGAAAGAACATCGGGGTTTTCCGACTTGTGTATATGTGTTGGCATTCGTATTTACGTGCACATCGGGGTTTTCCGACTTGTGTATGAGAAATCGATACGCACTGCTATTTTGTGCATATTCGATAAACACATAGTCCACCATTTTCGGACCCATTCTCATCCTCTTAGGAGCGGAGATTAGGACCTTAGCGAGAGATCCCCAAATCCTTAGGTTTTTATAGCTAGGTTGATGACCTTTCCATAATTCGTACGGTGGTTTATCTCGCTTATTATGTGGTAACTTGTTTAAAACATAGTTAGTGAAAATCAACGCTTCCCCCCACATGTTATGGGGTAACCCAGAACTTATTAACATCTCATTCATCATTTCCTTGAGAGTTCTATTTTACCGCTCCGCAACTCCATTTTGCTCCGGAGAGTATGGTGCTGTGGTTTGATGAATGATGCCACTCTCATCACATATTTGTGCGAACGTCGCTTCATATTCCCCACCTCTATCACTCCTCAATATTTTAATATTTTTATTGAGTTGATTCTCTACTTCAGTTTTATAGAGAGTGAACATATCTACTTCATCGCTTTTACTTTTCATTAAGTAAACGTAACAGTATCTAGTGCAATCATCTATAAAAGTTATGAAGTATCTTTTACCTCATATTGTTTGAATAAATTTCAAATCACACACATCTGTGTGAATCAAACCAAGAGGTTCACTATCTCGTTCAACATGTTGAAACGATGATTTGGTTGACTTTGCTTCTACACATATTTCACATTTATGTTGTTTATTAAAGACAAAATTTGGTATTAGTTGCAGTGATATTAATTTCTTCATTGAATTAAAATTCACATGTCCTAATCTACCATGCCTCAAATGAAATGACTAAAAGATATAAGCAGAATCTGAAATATAATTGGCCAACTTGGCAACAGTCATTACATTACTGGTGCTGGCCTCAGCCTTAGCATCTTTATTAGCGAACTCAGTTTTAGGAGCTGGAGTTTCTACATTTAACCTAAACATGTCGTTGGCCATATAGCCACGGCCAACATAAATACCATTTTTGGTGATTACAACTTTATCGGATTGAAAAACAAGTTTGAAACCTTTCTTCACCATCACCGAGCCTAAAACCAGATTCTTGTGAATATCTGGTACCTGGAGAAACCCAGTCAGTGTCACCTCTTTCCCTGAGGTCAGGTTTATCACTACAATTCCCTTTCCTTCCACCGTGCAAGTAGCGGAATTGCCCATGAATCATGTGTCACCATCCACCGCCTCGCAGGTCTTGAACATCCACTTGTTGGATTAGATGTGGCTCGTGGCATCGGTATCTAGCCATCATTCCTTGGGGTTGCTTTCGACAAGGTTCACTTCGGAGACCACTGCAAAGAGATGCATGTAATCCTCTACTCCCTCAGCCACATTGGCTTGAGCTGGAGCTCTCATCTTACCCTTGCCCTTAAAGTTCTATGGTGGGGTTTTGAGCTTAGTAGTGCGTTTATTATCATAACAGTCCGCGACACGATGACCGGTCCTGTTACACACAAAACAGGTTCCCACAAATTTCTTTGTAGCAACAGCACCGCCTACGTTGTCAGAGCATTTCTGCTTGACACGCGAGGCCTCAACCACATGGGCCTTTGCTATCGAGCTACTAACAATACTACCTTCATTTCCAGAACGGCGGTTGCTCTGCTCGATATTCAACCTCTCTATAAGCCCCTCCAGACTCATTGCTTTCCGCTTGTGCTTCAGGTAGTTCTGAAACTCTTTTTATGACGGTGGTAATTTCTCAATCATGAGAGCCACCTGGAAAGGTTCATTAATAACTAGCCTTTCAACATCAAGCCGATGGTATATGAGATGTAGCTCCTCAACCTGCTCAATGACACTCATATTATCAGTCATCATGTACTCATGAAAGTCCGTGACGACAAATTTATTTGTGCCCTCGTTATTTACCTTGTACTTCTTTTTGAGAGTCTCCCAAAGCTCCTTTGGAGTTGCTTTGGGATCGAAGACACTCAATAAGGTGTAATCTAGAGCACACAAGATATAGTTCCGGCTTAGGTAGTCGGCATGCCTCCATGCCTTAACCGTCAAGAACGACTTCTCGTCCAGATCATCCTCGCTTAGAACGGGAGCAGTCTCCTTAAGAAACCGGGTTAGGCTAAGGGAGGTTAAATAAAACAGCATCTTTTGCTGCCAACGTTTAAAGTTGTCACTCCTAAACTTTTCCGGCTTCTCCAGATAAGAGGTCGGCAAAACAGGCATAACCGAATGCATCAGTCCCTTGCCCCTGGCCGCAGCCATAGCTTGGGCCGCAGCCATAGCTGCAACCTTGGCCGCTGCCGCAGTCTCGACCTCAGTCGCATCTTTGGCCGTGGCATCAGCTTGGGCCATAGCTGCAGTGGCCGTAGCCACTATAGCATGCGCCTGAGCGTCATCCCCCACATTTGCATCACCCGTAGTGTTATGGACATTACCACGAACCAGTACGTCATGTGAATTCTTTGAAGGGATAATAGGATCTTCGGAGACATTACCGTTCGTCATCTTTTGGTTTCTGAAAAGACAGCCAAAAGACTATCAGATACGCGTGTATATAAATATTCTTGAACAAAACATCAAGTATAGAAAACTTTTTTCCGTAAAAGAATTTTGATACAAAATAAATTATTCAAGCTAATACCAAACTAATTGGTATTTTCTTGAGAGTGATACAAATATCAAAACAAAATAAAACTGCTATAGGAAATTTTCCTTTGCTACAAAATATTCTAAAACTAAAATTGTAGCGGAAGAATCACAATTCCTTTTTAATTTAAAAATTTAAACTAAAATGGTACACAAACCAAAAATATTATCGGTTAAGATTATTGGTTTTAGTGTATGTAAAAACAATAATAAAAAATGCAAGGACTAAAAAGAAATAAACAAATTTTATTTCTCTTAAACGAAATGTGACTCTATTACAATATTCTGACACTTGCAGAATGTAAATGTGATTAATTAAAATTCCATACAGATTAATATAACTTATTAAACTGCTGGACTGGTTTGTAATTAAACGAAACTATCAGACAGAATAGTATAAAACTAAACGGCTTGACTGTTTGTTAATTAAAAGAAACTGCCAGACAGAATAGTATGATTATTAAATTGCTGGACTGTTTCTGTAAATAAAAGAAATTACACAACTGAAATGTAAATTACATAACAGAATAGAAATTACAGAAAAGAAAAGGACTGAATAGAAATTACCAAAATGAAAGGTACTGGAATGAAATGACTGGATTTAAATGTACAGAATTGAAAAGACAGAATAAAAATACAGGAAAATAAATAGACGAGGCGACTGTAAACAGTCTAATGCTACTATTTAGAGAGATGATATGGTGTTGTTTGATTTCAGAATGCTGTGTTTTTTCTGTCTTGAGACAAGATCCAAGAACCAAGACCCGAGACATTCCCCAAATCTCAAATCCCAAGGCCCACGTCCGTGCCTGTGCCCATTGCCCGAGACCCGAGTCCTGAGGACCCCAGTCCCGAGACCCGAGCGAGCGCGAGTGTGTGTGGTACACTTAATACAGGCATGTGTATGTTGACACACAACTTAATATTCACATGTGATAGCTTTGTATATATATTGTAAAAATGACTTTTCATTATTCAATGTGGGACAATTCCCAATGAGTTCTCCCCATTTAATTTATTTTACAGTAATAAGAGTTTTTCTGTTTCTCAACCCCAATCTTTGAAGCCAATTTTCATTCACACCTATTATCCGAATAGGTCATGAGACATACCGTTATGAACCTTGTCATACCATCTACTCAAGAGTCTTGAGTATGGTGTCAAAAGGCAATGCTTGTTGCTTGGAATCTTGACTTAAAGATGGTCCTGTGACCATTCGGAAACTACCATGTTTTAACATGGTTTTTCCAACAATTTATTGATAAACATGTATTAACCGAAGCTCTTAATTGACTCGATGATCTACAAAGTGGCCTAGACGTGAGTGGAGACCCTCTTTTATTTTCGGAAATTAGGGGAGTTAAGGATAGTATTGTCGAAGCTTTAAGGAGGGAGGAAAGCGAATCTCGCCAAAAGAGTCACATTAAATGGCTTGAAGAAGCAGATCGTAATACGGGCTATTTTTTTAAGACTATTAACAAGCGTAATAGTCATAAGCGAATATCATCGATTGTGTGTGATGATGGATCGACTATAGTTAACCCGAAAGATATCCAAAATGCTTTTATCGAACACTTTACTAACACCCTTGGTTCCGCGGACCATCTGCAACCCCGACAACCCTCCCCTCTACCTGCTGCATCACTCCAGCAACCTTTGGCTGGAGCTACTGCAAGAGGCAGTTTTCACACAACAACAATGGGTTTTATCCTCGCCGACTTTGTTTCACCGGTTATTTCCGAGTCTATGGTGTCCGGTCTTATATTCCCCGTTACCAAGTTAGAAATACGTGACTGCTTCCTCCATCTCCACCCTAACAAAGCTCTGGGTCCAGACGGTTTTAATGGTATGTTTTCCAAGCTTTTGTGGAATATTATTGGTAAGGATATTGTTGCGGCTATCATGGATTTTTTTTCGTTCGCTCTCTTCTTAAGCAAGCTAATACCACGGCTATCGCTCTTCGTCCTAAATGTGCTAACCTCACGACAATAAAAGATTATAGGCCTATCTCTTGTTGCAATACAATTTATAAATGTATCTCAAAAATCTTAGCTAACCGGCTTAAACCTATTCTCAACATTATCGTAGAAGAGAACCAATCAGCCTTTATTGGCGGTCGTCGTATTAGCGATAATATCTTACTAGCTCAAGAATTATTGCAAGGGTATCATAAGGAAGGCGGTTAGCATCGGTTAGCAGTAATGGTCGACTTGATGAAGGCTTATCACTCGGTTAGATGGTCTTTCATTTGGGATCTTTTCGATTGTATGGGGTTTCCGACTAAATTCATTTTATGGATTTATCCTCTCTCAGTTTTTCGATTGCACTTAATGGAGAATTGGTGGGGGGGTTTCGAGGTGCCAAACGCTTGCGCCAAGGTGATCCGTTGTCTTTCCATATTTTCGTTATTTGTATGAACCTTTTTTCGTTAATTATCAAAAAAAACTACGTTAGACAGAGGCTTTAAATACCATTGGAGATGTAAAGAGCAACAAATCACCCATATTTGCTTCGCCGATGATCTTATGATTTTCTCGAAAGCTAATGTTAATTCGGCTAATATATTAAAGAAGACTCTAGATACTTTTTGGGAATTCTTGGGGTTAACTCCTAACTCGGATAAAAGCCACGTCTTAATCGCCGGAGTCAATCCCGTTACCCGTGGCAATATCATTGGGTTGTTTGGCTTTGTCAAGGGGTTTTTACCTATCACGTACGTCGGAGTCCCTCTTTTAACGTCTTCTCTCTCCTCCGGTGATTGTGCATCCTTAGTCGACCGCATAACTAGTCAAGTTTCTTCTTACACGGGTAAGCTTCTAGCCTATGCCGATAGACTTCAACTCATTAGATCCGTCCTTTTAGCAATGCAATCTTATTGGTGTTCTCATTTTATTCTCCCGGTAAAATTTATTGACGACGTTGAAGTTATAATCCGACGATTTCTTTGGAGTGGTCCGGATCTTAAGCGATTTGGGGCTAAGGTTGCTTGGTCTAATGTTACTCTTCCGTTATTGGAAGGTGGTCTAAATATTAAAAAGTTGAAGGAATGGAGTAAAGCTTTAATGGGTAAAAATATTTGGGTTTTATTGTGTCCATTCGAGGCGAAGAGATGGGCCGTGACTCACCCTATTTGAGGCGAAGATTTTTGGTCTATGTCATTCCTTCAAGGTGCTCGTGAACATGGCGTAAGCTTTTGCAATTAAGAGAGACTTTTCGAGACCACTTTTATGTTGCCAGCAGTAATGCTTGGCCTCCGCTGCCCACCGTCGGTTACACGGTTAAATCGGCATATAGAGCTATTTGGATCCGTAAACCGATAAAGTGTTGGACTCGGTTTGTTTGGGCTCATAATGTTCCCCCAAGATGTAGCTTTATCCTTTGGCTAACTTGTCTAAACCGTCTTTCTACTCATGATGGTTTACGAAGAATGGGATTGGTACAAGTGAACCGATGCGAGCTTTGTTACCATCATTCCGAGACAAGAGACCACCTCTTCTTTGAGTGTTCTTTCTTTCGGAGTATATGGCGTATTATCCTATCAAAGTCCGGTTTGGTAGCGCAAAATGGACTTTGGAGTTTTTGGGTAAAATAGGCTAACGCTCACTTCAAAGGAAGAATGGTGTCCGACTCGTTAATTGGTATCATTATCGCTTCTACGGTATATTGTATATGGCGTGAAAGTAATGGTAGATTTTATCGAGAAATTAAATCCACTCCTGGAAATATTATCAAGGAGATTGGGGTGTTTGTTGCGAGTATCTTGAATAAATTAAAAAATGTAAAAAATAATTCTAGAAATAAGTTTATTTGTAATGCTTGGAGGTTAGGCCCATCATTCATTTGATGAGGCGCTTTCTCTCCTACGACTTCGTTGTAGCCTCCGTGCATTGTTCGAGCCTTTGGCTTTATATACACGCTTAATCTAAAAAAACAAAACAAAGGGAAACATGTAACCACGGTTGAAGCCGTTCTATTCTAATGTTTTACAAATCTCTTACCTCGAAACATTTGCAATGTTAGACTAGCAATGCCTATATAAGTACGATCAAATAATGTCACAAATCTGTCATACATTAACTATAATGTCATTAACCAGTTCGTCATAAAATTGGTCATCACTGTGTAGACATTTTTTCTTTATGTAGAGCATATTCACTTGTATAGCTGTACCGGAGAAATAACTAAACATTTTGTTGAGTTAAGTGAGGATGTGTGAATTGATTTGTAGTACCGACTCAGAAAACAACCATTATAGGGAAAGTGATTGGTGATAATTGATTTAGTTTTCTCTTCAATATGCTTAATTCTTTTTACTTTTCAGTGGTCGTAAATTTACATCCATTATGCCTAACTTTCCTTGAACAATCATAAGCTCAGTTAAGCGAATAAAATCACAAGAAAGTTGGGTTTATACCATTCCCAAAATGGATTGTCCATCATGTGGGTATGATAGCCCCACTACAAGTAATCATATTGGGGAATCATTGATGTGTATGTTTGTGCCTAACCCAAAATTTCCCATTAGGGTTTTCTTGTTTTCCTACAAGTTAATTAAAAAAGATAAAGTAGAATAAACTAAAAAAAATTAACGGTGACAAGTGTCATGCATTATATTAGAAATAAACTGGGGTCCAACTAGGCCTATACTATCAATTTAGCACATGTTAAATGAATGTTTCGTGAGGGATTATTTATGTTCTCTCTACGAATCAAAAAAGGCACGGATTTAGTTTTAATTTGTCTATTTTCTGTAGTTCATCTATCAATTTTTAGTTGTAAGCTAGTATTAGACAAGGTTTCGACTAAATTCCCTCTTTCATAGGAATGCTGAAAATCATTGAAACTTTTAGCCTTTTCAAACCAAAAAATTCAGCTTTTATGCTAATTAAATAAATGCACTCTTATCCTTTAAGGAAAAAAAGAAGAAGAAAAAAACCCAGCTTAAAAGCTAATCAAAATGAGGCCTTCGATATCCAATAAAGAAACTAAAACGAGCCTGGGTTCGAAATGAAGCCTTCGATATAATAAAAGAACTCACGTTAATTAAAGTAATATACCCCTCGGCTATGTGGGCTCGCTGAGGGGTCTGCCTTTTATTAGAAGAATGGTACTTCATTATCTTTCACACACCCAAATTCCCCGAGAAGAACTTCAACTTTTTGGCTATTGTTAAACGAAATAAGATGGAAGACTGAGCTTCTAGGAGGACCATAAATGAAGGAATTTGACAGCAGAAAACAGATAAATAGAAAGAAAAATTATTGGAGACAAAATGCAGCAAGATAAAATTGCAACTCTTTTCAAGATTATTTTTTATTTTTTTATTTTGTAATTCAGATTGTATTATCATTGATGTAAATTATGTATTTATATCAAACTGTATTTAATTAAGTACAAAAACATCTGATGCAAATGTTTCGTTTGACAACAACACTTGCTTCAACGAAAATGGTAGTGGATGAGGAGAAGGAAGAATCGAAAGAAGATCAAGGAAAAAAGGATAAAGCAGATCACCAACAAGTTACCAAAAAGCGAATAAGAGAATTACCAAATATATTAAGGGTACATGTTTATTTACCTCCTTATGTATAGGTTAATTATAGTTGGTAGTTCGGAAGAACAAAAAGGTTCTTAAGGGATTGTTTGGTTGGTAAGGATACAATTGTTTATTTAAAATATCCTATAGTGAGATCTTTTAAAAAATTGTTTTGTATATTCAGGAGTCGGTAACCCAGTCACCTCAAAAGTGTTTAGTAGTTGCAACACGTGCGAATTGATTGGATCAAATTTTAGTTTGAACTTTGTTGTTGTTTTTTAGGTCGGAAAATGAGATCTCACACTGTTGTTCTCTTATGAGATTTTTCACAAGGAAAACGAAATTTAAAGTGTCAAAGTCACTTTTTCTTATACTAAAGCAAAAGGGAAATTCATTTTGTCCAACCGTTAACCAACATGACACTCGAAATTTGGATCAAGCTTCCTCAGTTGAACCGATCCATTACCTCCTAAACGAAATTTTTATGAGTAATTTAAACCTTGTTTATTCAATCGTATTGAATTATTTGAGATAATTACAGCTATACAAAATATTTTCTTGGCTTAGGAGCATGACCGTTTTTTTATGATATTGTGTCACTTAAATTCACCTTTTTAAGCTTGCCCTGGAAATACGATTTTTCTCCTGAAGAGATCTCCCCGGTTGGCTCTTTACCTCTCCCATGAGAGAGATTTGAGTTCTCACTCTTCCCAGGATCATGCTAAAAAGAGTGGAATCGCTGATGGGAGTGCTTTGATCCCACTTTCGCTAAATAATGATGTGAATGAATATGATGTTATTGAGAAGTTTCAGAATTTTAAACAATTTGACATCATTGAAGATTTCCCAGACCATCATCTTTTGAACAGTGTTTGTGTTGCTAAGCGGACGGCAAGGAACTCGACGAAGAGATACAAGAAGAATGGAATATACTGGAAAAGAATTTGCCTGATAAATACATGTCAGGGTATGTGAATCAAGAATTGACCTTTTAAGGGCCGCAATTGTTGGAGTTGAGGGGACTCCTTATCATGACGGTCTCTTCTTTTTTGATCTTTTCTTTCCAAGTGACTAACCGAATGTCCTACCGCTTGTGAATTACCATTGTGGCGGTCTTGGAATAAATCCAAACTTGTATAGCTACGGAAAAGTATGTCTTAGCGTTTTCACTACTTGGAGTGGTCACCACCAGAAAGAACAGTTGATCCCTAATGTATCTACCATTTTTGAAGTTTTGGTGTCAATACATGCTCTAATTCTAAATGAGAAACTCTAATTTAACGAGCCTGGCCGGTTCGAAATGAGGCCTTCGATATAATAAAAGAACTAACGTTAATTAAAGTAATATACCTCTCGGATATGTGGGCTCGTTGATGGGTTTGCCTTTTATTAGAAGAATGGTTCTTCATTATCTTTCACGCGCCCAAATTCCCCGAGAAGTACTTCAACTTTTTAGCTATTGTTAAACAAAATAAGATGGAAGGTTGAGCTTCTAGGAGGATGATAAATGAAGGAATTTGACAGCAGAAAACAGATAAATAGAAATGAAAAATTATTGGAGGAAAAATTCAGCAAGATAAAATTAACTCTTTTCAAAAGTATTTTTAATTTTTTAATTCAGATTGTATTATCAATTATGTAAAACATTTATGCAAATCAATCTGTTAATTATCAAGTACGAAAACATCTGACACAAAAAAAGAAGTGAGATGGTTGGAAAGAGCGCAATCCTAGACTAGTCAATAAAAACTTAAACCTAAAACCATCAGCAACTCCTACGACTGATTCAAAAAATTCAAGAATGGATCAAATGCAAACGGAAAGGCAGGTGGCATAGGCATTGTGGTTATATGACTTTTACCCTGATCAGCAAGAGAGAGGAACTTCTCGAAGTCTTTTGCCCGAATTTGAGAAAATGTTTGCACAAGCTTCGGGATACACTTAAGTAAATGAGCACTAAAATAACTCGAGCAGCCTTTTCTACGAGTATCATTAGTACCCCCTTCATTCACAAGACAACCCAAGTATGTCCTGAGTATCACCAAGTATGTCCTAAGCATGCTTGAAGAAGTGACCGATGACGAAATCCTCAAAGTGCTTTGGCGGCTTCCTGATGGAATACACCATTGTTCTCAGCGATAAAGTAAACACACTTTCATTGTATTGCTGGGATTGCATTTTTCCACTTGGTGATCCAGACATATATTCGAACCCAGGCTCATTAAAATAGGGTTTCTCATTCAGAATTAGAGCCTGTATTGACACCAAAACTTGAATAATGGTAGATACATTAGGGATCCACTGTTCATTCCGGTGGTAACCACTCCACATATTGAAAAGGCTGAGACATACTTTTTCGCAGCTATAAAAGTTTGGATTTATTCCAAGACCGCCAGAATGGTAGTTTGAAAGCGATGGGACATCCGGGTAGTCACTGGGAAAGAAAAGATCAAAAAACAATAGACCGTCATGATAAGGAGTCCCCTAAACTCTAACAATGGCGGCCCTTAAAAAGTCGATCCTTGATTCACACACCCTGACATCTATTTATGAGGAAAATTCTTTTTCGGTAACTTCGATTCCTCTTGTATCTCTTTGTCCAGTTCCTTGGTGTCTGTTTCACAGCACAAACACTGTTCAAAAGATGATGGTCTGAGAAATCTTCAACAATGTCAAATTGTTTAAAATTCTGAAACTTCTCAATAACATCCTCTTCATTCACATCATTATTTGACGAAAGTGGGATCAAAGCACTCCCATCAGTCATTCCACTATTTTAAGCATTATCATGGGAAAAGTGAGAACTCAAATCTCTCTCATGAGGGAGAGGTAAAGAACCAGCCGGGGAGATCTCTTCAGAAGCAAAAACCGTATTTCCAGGGCAAGCTTAAAAAAAGTTAATTTTAAGTGACACAATATCATAGAAAAACAGTCATACTCCTAAGCCAAGAAAATTTGGAAAGTTGTAGTTATCTCAAATAATTCAATAGCATCTAAATTTGGATGCGAACAAAAAAACCCATGATTATCAGCATACCCTAAGCCCACGATATATATTGAATAAACAAGGTTTAAAGTACTCATTAAAATTTCGTTTAGGAGGAAATGGGATTAGTTCAACTGAGGAAGCTTGAACCACATTTCGTGTGTCATGTTGGTTAATGGTTGGACCAATGAGAAAGGACCCAAAATGAAAATTTCCCTTTTGCTTTATTATAAGAAAAAGTGACTTTGAAACTACAAATTCTGTTTTCCTTGTGAAAAATCTCATAAGACAACAACAATGTGAGATCTCATTTTCTGACAAAAAAAAACAGCAAGAAAGTTTAAACTACAATTTGATCCAAATAATTCGCACACGTTGCAACTAGTAAACACTTATTAGGTTACTAGGTCACCCACTCCTCACTTTAAGAAACAATTTCTTAAAAAAAAAATCTTAAAAGATTTCACTGTCTATACTCTGTAGAATACAATCAGGCGAATCATCACCAGCTTCTCCATTCCCATAATCACACCTTCACCACCTCTAGTATAATACTCATTATCTTTATTTTTAATTCTGTATCTTATAATCAAAATAAGCGATCAATACGGTATCTCTTCACTGCCGTAGTTGTTCTAGCAGGGCCTAAACGCTTGACGTGCGTAACTCGGCTCCATTTTCTTAAGAGGAGGGGTGCCCCACTTTCTTTCACCTTTTAGTGGCTCGAGTATGTAAACTCCACCTTCCGATAGCCCCAATGCAAACTGATTAGGCTTAGATGGATGTGCTGCTACAACAACTGGGTGACCTTGCAAACTTGGGTTAGTGACATCTCAATTGCAGAGACGGAGCAGTAAAAACGCTAATGCTTTCACTTTGGAATGAAGCATAAACAGACCGACCATCACATGAATATGTAGCATGTGTAATTGGACCACTATCTTAAAAAAAACCCACTGCTTAATACATACTAGCTTTGGAGTTTCATGTACATCTAAAAACTGAATCTGAATTCTGATAATGGTGAAATTGTGCGTTTGTATCCGTGAGAGGGGATGATGACCGGACAGCCGGAATATCCAAGTATTTACTAGTTTTTCCCCCATCCGTTAGTGCCCCAAACACATATTTGAGAGTTGGCACTAGAAGAAATGAGCACGTTTAGAACCATAGAGAATGCAAGGCCAGTTATCCTTTTATGATGACCTTAGAGAGTGCAAGAAGGTGCCAACTTGAAAGAAATATAAGAAGTAAGCAAGCCTAGAAAAAGAAAAGGTACGGGGAATGTGAAGCAATGATATAAGACTATGATAGTTACTGTAGTATAGTTAAACCTACTAGAACTAAGTAAACTATGCTGATTATAGAACATTTGACATTGACCTAATGACTTTTGTATGGTGAAGATATGCAGCTCCGGAAACATAAATTTTGTTGGTAGTCTTTGATAAAACATATGCATCTAAAAAACCGACAACATATGAAATCTTTTGAGATCGATGTTCTGAGTACAAACTAAAACCAAAGAAATCCATGACATTTGTAAAAACAAATTAGTTGAAGACAGAACTAACTATTGCATGTGGAAGGCTCATGCTTATTTACAACATACTCGGATTCACTTGAAGACATTAAAAACAATAGCCTCATATTTACCATTTTTTAAACATAAGAAACCAAATCTGCTATTTAATTCTCCTATCCCTTTTCATGTTCTACAATAGTCGGCTGAAAAGCAAGAACTCGATGAAATGAAGTGGTACCCATTAACGTGAATATTCAACATATATAGAACATTTACTTGAGTCCAGCCTTCTATGTGACAATGCTAAATAGGTATTTGGGGTCGTGTAAAAGTAGAAGATGTAGTAATATCCTCCCGACTACTCAATGGGACTCTTACGAAAACGCACTAGATTCAATATGTTCATTATCCAACCTCAAATTAGTCCATCGGGTCTGATACCTTCGTGTAATACTAGATATAAACAACCTTGATGGGATGTGAAGTTTTTCAGCTTCCGATAACCTATTGAACATTTCCCTAGAAGCTTCGGGGGGTTTCTCAAAACTAGCTACTTTCCCGGGGATATCTTGATCTATTCCAAATTGAATCGAAACACGAAACAAAAAGTATGATTCAATACAACCTGACTCTACTAGACTAGATACCCTCATAAGGTTAGCGAAAGACTTGTAGTCTCCGCACATAGCTGGAGAAATCGAGACCCATTGTTCCTTTTTTGGGTAGAAATCAACTTTTTCGGCCATGCTATAAGGTTGCCAAACAAACTTCTCACCAGCAGATTGATTACCATTCTCACATTGTCCGTATTTGATAAACTCAACATTATGCCAACAACCCATTCTCGGCTTACCATCACTTCTATAGTTTGGTTGTGGTCTTAGTGCTGGAAATCTTTCCCATACCCAATTCTGAACATATTAGATTTGTGCTCATAGCTTAAGTCTCTCATGATCTACCATTTCTTCACTCATACTCACAGTTTTTCCTCTAGTGATTTGAAGTCCCGGAATATGCAGGCAAGGACAGCGGGGGCAACGGCCAACCTCTTTCCCTTATAGAGTGCAAAACCAATTTTGTGCAAAGGTTTCCCAACGGTGTCATGGGTAACTGGGAAGACGTGACAAGAAAGACACAACACAAGAAAGGCCACATGCGCAACATGACTACCGTTTCCCATGAACGCACTCATCCACGTTGACTGAGAGACTATTCTGCTATTCCTCTTGTTGAGCTCTTTTTTCACCTTCAGTGGACATAACCAATATTTAAACAAGGAAATATAGAATTTCATCATATAAACAAGGTAAAATATATGATGAAATTGTACATTTTCTTATTTAAAATAATGGTTATGTCCATTCAAGGTGAGAAAGGAGCTCAACAAGAGGAAGAGCCGAAAAGTCTCCTAGTCAATGTGGATTAGTGTGTTTATGGGAAACGGTAGTCATGCTGCACATGTGGCCTTACTTGTGTTGTGGCCCTCTCATCACATCTTCCCGGTTACCCATGACACAGTTGGGAAATATTTGCACAAAATTGGTTTTGCACTCTCTAAGGGAAAGAGGTTGGTCCTTTGCCCCACTGTCCTTGCCTGCATATACCAGGACTTGAAATCAATAAAGGAAAAAATTGTTAGTATGAGTGAGAAAAGGGTAGATCAAGAGACAATTAAGCTAAGCGCACAAATGCAGTATGTTCAGATTTGGGCATGGGAAAGATTTCCAGCACTAAGGCCAAGATCCAACTATAGAATTGACGGTGAACCGAGAATGGGTTGTTGGAAGAACATTGGCAGTGTACCAAATGCGGACAATGCGAGAATGGTAATTAATCTGCTGGCGAGGAGTTTGTTTGGCGGCCTTATAACATGGTTGAATAATTTAATTTCTACCCAAAAAGAGAACAATGGATCTCGATTTCTCCAGATATGTGCGAAGACTACAAGTCTTTCGCTAAACTTGTGAGGGTATCTAGTCTAGTAGGGCCCAGTTGTATTGAATTATTCTTTCCGTTCCGTATTTGATGCAATTTGGAATATATCAAGTATCCCCGGGAAAGTAGATAGTTCATAGAGAACCCGTGAAGATGCTTGGGAAAGGTTTAATAGGAACTCGGAAGATGAAAAACTTCACATCCCGTCGATGGTATTTATAACTAGTATCACGAAAAAAGAAAAAATAGCATAGGGTTCTATATTTTTATTGGAGTTTTAGTGTGTTGTATAATTTGTTTTTAATTTATCAAATTCTAATTTGTTGAAAATAGAAAAAATAAATTAGTTATTGAAAAATATCATCTAACAATTCATTTTCTAATCTAACGGTGTTTAACCTGACTGTACCATAAACAGTCAAATAAGCTAACTGTTTCAGTCACTATTCGATTGCAACCTACTTCGCTCCCTCTCTCCATTCGTATACTATGTCTCTAACATCTCTTGGATTTGATGAGCAATGATGTCAAGCTGCCAATCAAAAGCTGTTTAAGATCCCAATGATGCTACTGACATTGTTCCTATAGCAGTCGGATTTGATGAGCAACTCAAAGACAAGAAGCGAAAAGCAAAGAAACCAGCTGAAGACCAACCTTTGCCAAAAGCAAGTAAGCCCAACCTCTCCAAAAGCTAGGAAACCGAGAAAGAGTATGGCTCAAAAATGTAAAAATTCAGGTCCTCTTGAACCTGAAGATATGCTTTCACTATTCTGATAGCTTTAGTAAAAGTGTAAAACTGATCCTAGATTTTGTAATCAACTAAGCTTAGATAGGTTTATAAATTGTGCTCATAAAAAGCTGTTCTCTGAACGTAAATTAAACCTGGATAGTAACAAAGAAGTTAGGCAGTATGTGATGGATTTGCTTACGAAGACTGGGCTAAAAATTACTGTGATTTATCCCTTGAGCTATGTTGACTATGCGGTGAGAGAATTTTATGCTAATCTGCATGTAGGTGTGTTTGATATCTCTTCTTATTGCTATGCTAGTGTTTTTGTGAGGGGTCAGACTATATCTCTTACTCGTCAAACTATCAATGCTGCAATTGGTTGTAACTCAGTTGCAACTAATGAGTAAACTGATATTGATGATGATGCTCTTGTCTTTCAGTTGACTGTTAAAGAGGGGAGTTGGAATAATAAGGGGGTGAAATCCTCATCTTTAAAACTATCTTACTGTGTTCTGGTAAAAATATGTACTATCAATTGGTTACCTGCTAAGCAAACAACCTTTTTAAACAAAACCATGGCTAGGTTTCTCTATAGGGTTGGAACTAGGATGGAGTTGAAATTTGGAAAACATGTTTTTGATAAAATTTGGAGATTTTTCCCTATCCTTGTTTTATCAAAAAACTGGTTTCCTCTTAACTTTAAGGGAGCAAAGTCCTTTCTGAAAACTCTTAAAATAAATGATATCCGTCCCCCTATTCTGTTTCCTAAAAAAAATGGCTACATGAGGGTCATGTCTTGGACATTTCCAATTTAAAAAATGCTAATGCAACAAAAACTGCAACTCACCCATGTTGCAACTAGCAGCAATGCAAACTTTTTTGAAGTCTATGTGGCTCAAAGAATGGAAGAAATCACAGCAACTAGGCTGGCTTTAGACAAGGAAGTAGTTGCTCTTCAGGTTCTTATAAAGTAAAGTAGGGAATTCTTGGGTATAAGTCCTACTGTTGATAAAGGATATCATTCTGATTCCACTATCAATATTGAAGACTATGTTAATGAGGATGGTTCCTTAAATAAAGTTGCAACTGCTAAAAGTAAGGGTACAAACAAGAAATTTGCTGCTAAGAGAAAGGGTATCCAGATTGAGAAATCAGATAAAGGTCAATCTGTTGAGATTAAGATAGAAACTAGTGTGA
Organism: Primula vulgaris; assembly: GCA_963920805.1. NCBI lineage: Eukaryota > Viridiplantae > Streptophyta > Magnoliopsida > Ericales > Primulaceae > Primula > Primula vulgaris. Next base: position 31,953,948 of record OY987214.1, on the reverse strand, counting down.
AGAAAGATGTTGCTGCTAAAGTTGGAAAATATACAGCTAAAGAAGACAGATGTTGAGAAAGAAGCAGACATGGGCGAAGAAAAAGAGAAGGTGGTAAGTGACACTAAGGCAACTGAAAGTTACTCTAGTTGTGATGTGCTTAGGAAGCTATCCAAGTTAGTGACAGATTGCAAGAAGAAAGCTTATGTTGGTTCTTCTGCAATTGACAAGAGTCTCCTTGACGAGTCAGATGATGAGTTTGTTTCTGCATAAATTGAAAAAAGTGCCCCTTGTGGCAATGTTTGATCCCCTTGTCATGTGTTGACAAAAAGGGAAGAAAGTTTCTGAGTTTTGAGACAATGTTTTTCCTTCTTTTAATATTTGGTCTGTAATGCACATATGTTTAATTCTGCAATGCTTTGCTTTTAAATGTGTGCTAAGTTGCAAGGGGAGTTTTTCTGGTCTATAGTTGTCTGGTTATATGTTTATATATGAGACTGTTAGGAGGTGTTTTATGGCCATCTAGTTTCCTTTGTCACTATTTTAACAAACAGTTTTAGGTTGATGTCTAACATTTTGTGTAATACAATACAGTTGCGACCTTAGGTGCAATTTAGTAACCACCAAACCTGACGGACAAATTATAGAGAAGATCTAGAAGATTGTATACTACTTGTTTCAAGGAAATGATATCTAGAGATACGAAAAGTAGCAATCAAGTCAGAATATAATCAAGAGATCAATCAGCGTGGAGATGATAGGAGTTAAAATAAGATAGATAAGATCTTGGAGAAAAAGAAGCAAAGAAGATAATGAAGATATGAGAATTTCTTTTTAAATAAAATAGCAAAAGATTTGAGTTAGCTTGACTATTTAATTCTATGAAGCCCTTTAATATAAGGTGTGCTTTTACAGAATATTGTGAGATATTATAGAGATAGATTAGCATGAAAATACATCATTGAGAATCATAGATTTAGGTTGGAGACCTACATATATTGATAGTATGTTAGGTGAGAGGTTTGTGAGATAGGCGTAGACACGAGAGTATTGTAAAACTTGGGTTTAACAATTCCTACTAAACTATATTAATAAATACGGGGTGGGTGACTAGTATAATTAGTCATAGGTTTATAAGGACGAACTCCGTAATCAAATATTGTGTTTGATTTATTTTCTGTCAGAAGTGCCCAGTTGTAACGTAGTTGCAACTCAGTGGAGTCTGATTCCAACTAGATTGCAACTACAACTTAACCAGCGTAACTGCGGTTAGAACTTAGGCGCTAAGAATTTCAGATATAAGACAAAACAAAGAGATAGGTTTAAAATAGATGAAATAAAAAGTTACAATTTCATACCTTTGAGTTCCTTGGAATGAAAAGAACAATGACCAATGAATTTTTCTCATCTTGAATACCCATAATGAAACAGAGTAAACACTGAAAATAGAAAAAGGTTGAATAGATTATTAAACTTTTTGGGTAAATTAAACATTATTTACTTGTCGACTATAATCAAGTACAACATAACATAAAACAAAAATAGTAAATATAAACCCTTTATTGTTATACATTGCCTAATGGACCTTTTTTACTTTATATATTTAAAACAGTTTAGACATCTTATATATACTAATAAAAAAACCAAGATCTGTAGAAATAAGCATCCTAATCGTGCTACTAATGAAAATGGGATAATACTTGGACTAGAATGTTGCAAATTAGAAGTGAAGCTGAAAAGCATATTACTTGGCTCCTAGGTGATGGAAACTTTTTAGTCAACCAAGATAACTGGGTTGGTGATGGTCCCTTGAATGATCCTAACATAGAAAATAATATAATGGCTAAAGATATCATCACAAATGGGGAGTGCGACAGAGAAAAGATCAATAATATTATTCCAGCAATCTTAATTCGTTTTTCTAGTGATATCAATATTCATACGCGAAGAGAAGATACCCCCATTTGGAAAGGTAACAAGAAAGGGAACTTCAGTATTAAATCAGATTGGGAGATAATGAAAAGCAAGTCCTCTACACAAATTGGATAAGCAAATTAAGTTTGGATAAAATCATACATGTAAAGATCTCTTGTTATATCTGAAAACTCTTCAACAACTCTATACATTTGGATTATGCAATTTAAAGACTTGGAATTAACTTGTCTTCAAAATGTGAATATTTTGGAAATAATATAGAAGAAAGATAACACTTATTCAGTAGTGGGACTATAGGTAAAGAAGTTTGGAAGTACTATTGTAACATCTTGGGAGTTCCAAATAATTCAGAGCAAATAAGGGGGCATTTTATTTCTTGGTGGTCACAATCAGGTACTACGTACTAAATCTAAAATTCATTGGAAACTTTGTAAAATTATACGTGTTTTTATAGTGTGGGAAATATGGAAAGTAAGATGCAACACTAAATATGACAACATAAAAATGAATGGTGCTAAGATTTGTGAAGAAGTCAGTAAGTTGATTAAACTTCACTCGGGCAAAGATAAGTATTTTTCCTCAAATTTTTATATTAAACTTGGGGTAAATGCTGTGAGAAAAAAGCAAAAATGTTAAAAGTGGTAAAGTGGTTGTGCCCTCCTAAATGATATAATAAATTCAATATTGATGGTTGCTATAGAATGAACACTAATCAAAATGGTGTTTGGGGGATAATGAGAAACGATCTAAGGAAGCTTATTCTTACACCTCGATAAACAACAATTCTATATTTGAATCGGAGATGAAAGCTACTTTTATGGGTGTTTAAATTATTGAAGAAAATAATATAATTTTTGAGTCACATTGCCTGCAATTAGTGAATATTACTCAAGGAAATGTATGATGCCCCTGTGATCTAATCTATATCATAGATCTAATTATTCAGCAATTCAAACTTCGTGATTTGAGAATTATGCATATAGAAAGAGAGGGTAATAGAGGAGAATATTACCTGCCTAATCGGTGGTGTGATGAAAATCCATTAATTTCGACTTGTTTAGAAGACTTTCTAGGTTATCTAGAGGGCGTAATCATCACTGAAGTGAAAGAAATCCCTTACCTACGAATCAAATGATTAATTTTGAAGAATTTTTGAAAAGGAAGAGAGACAGTCTCTCTAAAAGGAGAAAGTCAAATAAATTACTTTTCACATGAAAAGGTGGTGGCAACTGAAGTATTGGAGAGACGCGTGGAACTTGCTTATTTTATTTTTGTATTAGTCCATAAGTTTACGTCATTTTACAAATTTAAGCTTTATTCTATAATTGCAACAATAACATCCTTTATTTTTTGTGGGGTTTTTACCCCATATTTTTATTTAATTATTAACAAAAATATGCATTTTCCCTACAAGTTATATGTATAAAAAAAACAAGATTTGAGCTGGTATAATAGTTGTGAAAAGTATGTAATATAAAAACCTATTTTAATTATGACACACATCACATCTATAAATGAAATATGTTAAGAAGGATTGTGAAGCACAAGGGCGGAGCCATTTATGTGACCAAGTGTTTTCAGAGTAATTTGTAAATAACCCATTTCGGCAAGCACTTAAGTTTTATTTTTGACAACCCTTTCAAAGTTGCATCTGTTTTTGTTATTACATACTAAAACATTTCGTATAGCAATAGTATATACATATTCGTAAATATAAATTATATAGGCTAAAAAGTAAAGAAAAAAAATGCAAAATTGAGATAGTTAAAATCATATTTCATTGATCAAAACAAGAAAACAAGTTTACTTTAACCAGGAGTTTTCTGCACTCACGCAAGTATATATATTCAAGCGATTTATGGACTTGAACAGACTAACCAACTTTACTAACATCATGTATGTAATCAGAATTTTCCCAAGAATAAAACTACTAAATTGTCTAGACCCCAATTCTATATATAGGATGCTATGACTGGGATATTACTATATTAGGATCCATTTTTCTGAGTTGTTGAATCATATAGATCTTTTATCAGGGTAAGATTCGATCATAATCTGGATTTAGATGGTCTTTTTTACATTTCTAGATAAAGATAGATCTGATCTTATATATAGTGGATCATATAGATATCGTACGAAACGATTATGGTTCTTATCTAGTTTGGTTCTTGGTTTTTCTAGGTTAACATATTCTATGTTTAAGTAACTTGTGATCGCCAAAATAACATTACATTTCAAATAGCTATAGACAGATATAATCATTAAAATTTACATAAAATATAAAAGTTAAAATCAACATTGAGGATGCAAAAAATACAACATGATCTATGTAATAAGCATAGAAAACAACAACGACACCTATTTAGAAATAAATGTGAAGCATGTAAGAAATTTTACCGTATACCAATTAAATTTGATTCCCATTGTGGAATGAAGTAATTCATGGAAATATGAGATTTGGCTATAAAGTGGAGCATCAATGCTCCCCTGGAGTTTTTTTTCCGATCATAACGTTTTTAAGGTACGAAGAGAATAAGACTCCGTTTGTTTCACAGTAAAAGAGTAAAAGGTCTGAAAAATACAATACTTGTGAGAGAATATCAATGCTGGGATGCCATTAGATAACGACGGGATGCCATTAGTTTTGTGAGTGTTAGTTGAGAGATAGGAGCATTGAGAGATAGTTATATACGTGAATGAGTAATCATATTATAAGTTTTGAGTCAAATATTGTAAATTTTCTCAATATCACATTAATCTGAGTACTGGCTCCGGAGAAGTAGACTCGGTCGAACTCCGTCATCAAACGTCTTGTGTTCATCTTTATGTTTTATTTATTAACTCTGCTAGAAATTTTCAGTTACAACTGAAACTGCGTAACCGCACTCGGAACTCCAGATAAACGTTAGTTTCCAAAAAGAACACCATTAAATTTGCAAAACTTTGTGGAACCAAATGCAAACCGGTGCTTTCCATGACCTTTTCCGGGGGTTTTTTCCTACTGCAAATCATATTAAGTGTCCCGATGGTTTTACTTATGCTGTTTTTTGGAAGCTATCAGGTACTTTGAAGGCGCCCTCATTTTGTTAGACCCTCACCTGTTCTAGAAGTCCCATTTTTAGAAACAAGCTTGAAACCTTCAGATTTCGTGTAGGCATTTTTTATTCATGATGGTTTAGCTTGTGGTAACATAAAAACCATTGACCTTTCGCAATGAAAAAAGGAAAACACCTTTTTAAGAAATCTAAAATTTCAAATCTTGTAACAGGCCGTGAATTGGGAGATCATACATGTTGGAAAAACCATGTTAAACATGGTATTTTCCGAATGGTCACAGGACCATCTTTGAGTCAAGATTTCAAGCGACAGCCGTTGTCTTTTGACACCATACTCAAGATGATTGAGTAGATGGTATGACAAGGTTCGTAACGGTATGTCACATGACCTATTCCGAGAATGGGAGTGAATGGAAATTGGCGTCAAAAATTGGGGTTGAGAAAGAGGAAATCCTTTAATGCTGTAAAATAGGTTTAATGAGGATAACTCATTGGGAATTGTCCCACATTGAAAAATGAAGAGTCATTTTTATAATATATATACAAAGCTATCCCATGTGGGTATTAAGTTGTTTGTCTACATACACATGTGTGTATTAAGTGCGTACCACACACGCACGCGCTCGATCGGGTCTCGGGACTCGGGTCACAGGACGTGGGATGCGGGCACGGGCCTTGGGCCTTGTGCCTTGGGTCCAGTCCGAAGACTGAAAAAAGAGTTTTGTATAAATAACATGAGTGGTCCTGAAAGTTTCCAGCAAGTTGTAAATGATACAATAAATGAGGATTATTACAGAATTAATACTGCAGTTTCAAAATTCGAAAACTGACAGTATTAAGTGTGACTTAATGCTGAGATACTCAGCTTGGCATATAAATAGTCATCCCCCCCACATCACTCAACACATTCTGAAATCAAACACAGCACCATACATCTTTCTAAACATACAGCAGCATTACATTTTAGTCAGAGAGAGTCACCCATCAACAGCTCGGCCTTGACTCGTCGCGAGTTTTCGGCGAGTCATCCGAGACGTTGTACCTTGGGATTGAAGCGCCATCATGACCAGAAACCTTAAAGATGGTCAGGCAAATATCAGTTAAGGGCATACTGTTAAATAGTAGCCTCGTCTTTTCTTTTTCCTGTATTCCAATTATGTATTTTTCTTTTCAGTAATTTCATTTATGTATTTTTCATTCCAGTACCTTTCCTTTCTGTAATTACATTCAAGTACCTTTTAATTCTGTAATTTCTATTATGTCCTTTTTCTTTTATGTAATTTCTATTCTGTTTTGTAATTTACTTTTCAGTTCTGTAATTTCTTTTATTAACAGAAATAGTCCAGCATTTTAGTAATTATACTATTCTATCTGGTAGTTTCTTTTAATTAACAAACAGTCCAGCAGTTTAGTTTTATACTATTCTGTCTGAGAATTTCGTTTAATTACAAACCAGTCTAGCAGTTTAATAACTTATATTATTCTGTCTGGAATTTTATTTAATAACATTGACATTATGCAAGTGTTGGAATTTTGTAATAGAGTTATATTCCATTATAGAAATAAAATTATTGATTTCTTTTCAGTCCTTGCACTTTTAATTATTTATTTTACGTACACCAAAAACCAACAATACATTCATATATGCAAGCATGGAAGTATTGACGAAGTCAGAATGATTAATAAAACTTTTTTCTTTCCCCAAAAAGGATTTTTAACAAAATAAGTACTTAGAATAAGAGTTTATTGATTTCTAACATACAAAATTTGAGGATAAGCTCATTGGAAATAATTCAAGCAATTATTAGCAAAAAAATAGAGATTATTTAGTCTTTTTATTAAAATTTTGCTTACACTGACACACTGAGAACTCTCAGCGAGATTCATTGTACATTCATCACCTAGGTAATGTTTGAGCAAAACGGTTTGTCACAGGAATGTTAGTCATTCATGTCTTTATGAATGTAATGGGAGTTTTGCATCTGTTCATTGCAAGTAACCTGCTTTGCAGGTGTCAACAGAAAATGTACATGCGTCAAAATTGAACATAGTGCAGAGACATCCCAAACCCAAGTCTAGTAAGGATTTGGCCTTGGTCAAAAGCAAATGAAACTTTTTTATGGGCAACATATTCACAACTAGTATATGTTATTGTGTAGTTATTACATATATATTTGTAGCCTAAATTGTTAGGTTATCAACCTTACTCATTGCAGACACTTGTTCGAGGCACACCACTAGTAGTTTATTTTTTAAATTTTCTAATAATTTGCCTTTTTAATACAATTACAATTGTTGTATGAGCAACCAAAAAATTTCGAGTCTTGGGCAATGTTTGGTGTGGGGCCGCCCCAGCTAACATGGCAGATGCACCTCCAAAATGTAACGAGCCTGATATTACAGAAATAAAGCTACCAGGGAAGCTAAATTTTTCGATAACTGTGTCCCTGCTTCCTATTTAAAACATGTAGACACAATGGGTCGTATGTATAACACTACTCAGTGGATTACGAATTCTGAAATTTCACATAAAGGTACATCAACATTCGCCTTCAATTTCTTAAACAGAAGGTTCCTTTTTCTCAGCCATTTACTGTAACTAATCATTTTCTCCTCTTGTCCATTGAAAATAACGATCTTTAAAAAACTCCGGAAATTTGTGAAACCCTTGGAAAGTAAGCCAGATCCTGATTGGAAGAAGCTTGCCTTTAGGATCGTTTGGTTTTGAGTTTCTTCCACGTTTTCTCTTTCTACCTCTCCTGTTCTTCATCAGCTCCCTATTTCGAAGCAGATCAACTTGTTGCATTCGTGTAGAGAATTTAGCATTTATTCACACATTTTTCTCTTAAGAGGACAATGTGGCTTCCATGAAGGAGGAGGTACAATTCTACATATGCCATACGACTCTGCGTGTGGGCGTATCTTAACGTAACGAAGTGTATGTTCAAACTCCTATTTTGAATCATAAAAGGTGTTCGATTAAAGAATGAATAAAATGTATCTAGTTTGTCGGTCTTAGGCTATTATATTTTACCAGTAAAAATCCATAACTATTATATGTCTAGACCACTTATGAAGTCTTGAAACAAATAATTGCAAAAAAAAACTTTGCACAAATTAACCAATTTACAAAATAAACCTGTGAAATATATTGAACTACCCATTATTCAAATTGATAACTGGTGTACTGCCTATACCCATATTCAACCGAAACTGACACCTATTAAATCAAAACTGCATATTTTAAAAATTCCTCTTTCTCATATTCTTCCTTTTTCGATGCCTCTTACAGGTATTTATTTCTTCTTTAGTAATTATTCATTTTTTTCCCACATCCCTAGGCTCGACGGCTAGTATAACCAAAGTTAACACACCTTTATGGTTGAATAAAATATGGGAGCTTCGTGTAGGATGCTTCATCAGAAATCTAGCAAACCTATATATATATATTTTTAATTTTTTAGTTAGTTGGAACTTTTGGGAATAAATGTTTCGGTAATTAAGTTTGGTTGATGGTATGTTTTGGGCATTGCCTCTAATAAAAAAACCAAGATCTGAGCTGGTATGATAGTTGTGAAAATTATGTAATCTAAAACCTATTTTAATTATGACAGACCTCACATCTATACATTATATATGTTAAGAATGGTTGTGAAGCAGGGGGCCGAGCCGTTTATGTGACCAATGGTTATCACGGAAACCCAACAATTCATAATAAATTTATTTTTTTCTATCGAGTTTTTTGAGTAATTTGTAAATAAAGCATTTCGGCAACCACTTAGGTTTTATTTTTGGCAACCATTTCAAAGTTACATGTGTTTTTGTTATTAAATACTAAAACATTTCGTATAGTAATAGTATATAAAGATTAGTAAATATAAATTATATAGGCTAAAAAGTAAAGAAAAAAAATGCAAAATTGAGATAGTTAAAATCATATTACATTGATCAAAATGAGAAACACAAATTTAATTTAACAGGGAGTTTTCTGCACTAACACAAGTATATATATTCAAGCGATTTGTAGACTTGAACAGAGGGGCCTAACCAACTTTACTAACATCATGCATGTAATCAGAATTTTCCCAAGAATAAAACTACTAAATTGTCTAGACCCCAATTCTATATATAGGTTGCTATGACTGGGCCGAGCATGGATATGCATTTATGGTGAGGATATTACTATATTAGGATCCCTTTTATTTTTTTGAAAGGTAAGAATTATATTAAAAACAAAGAGAAAAAAAACCTTACATAGCACAAGTTTCTAGCTAAGGAAGAAGCAAAGCTTCCGAAACAACAGAGTATCAGCATTAGAACCACAACATTCAGTTAATTATATATCAAAAGTAACCAAATAAAAACGTTGTGAAGTTTAGTTTTACACTTAGAAGCCAAAGCAAGATATATAACTATGAAGTAGCTTCTAATAAGATATTTAACTGCCCTTAACCTGACCTGGTTTTTAAAGGAGTCTGCACCCGTGCTAAGTGAGGACGATGAGGACGTGCAGACGGTTTCGACGATGGAAGCGTGGAAACACGACGACTACCTATGCTAAAACTACATCCTTTGTGCGTTTGATGACACTCTTTTCAATGTATTCAAGCCTAAGGCTTCTGCGAATGAGCTTTGGAAAACTCTCGAAAAGAAGTACAAAGTGAATAACGCTGGTGCATAGAAATTTGTCGTCACAGACTTTTACGAGTACATGATGGTTGACGGAAAGAGTGTTATCGAGCAGGCTGAGGAGCTCCAGCTCATATACCATAGGCTTGATGTCGAAGGGTTAGTAATAAATGAACCTTTCCGGTGACATTAATGATTGAGAAACTACCACCCTCTTAGAAAGAGTTTCAGAACTACCTGAAGCATAAGCGAAAGGCTATGAATTTGGAGGGACTCATTGAGAGGCTCATGGTTGAGCAAAGCAACCGTTGATCAGGAAGGAAAGGCGGTGGCAGGGCAAGCAACGTGGTTGCTAAACCTAATGTGGTTGAGGACGCTGCATCTAAGTGGAAACGCTTTGACAGCGGAGTCGGTGCTGCTCCCAAGAAGAAATTCATGGGAGACTGCTTTGTGTGCAACAAACCGGGCCACCGTGCCACGGATTGTAAGATTCGCATCGACAAGCCCAACACCCCCCCCCCTAAGAGGAAGTTCAAAGGGAAGGGGAAGAAGAAGGCACCTGCTCAGGCAAATGTGGATGAGGGAGGAGATGATGCTGGACAAGACTATATGCACCTGAGTGATGTGGTCTCCAAAGTTAACATTGTGGGAAGCAACCCAAAGGAGTGGTGGCTGGATACCGACGCTATGAGTCACATTTGTGCCAGCAAGTGGATGTTCAAGACCTATACGACTGTGGACAATAAGAGCTGTTCCATGGGAAACTCGGCTACTTCCAAGGTGTAAGGAAAATGAACCGTGTTGCTGAGGATGACATTGGGAAAGGAGCTAACACTGACAGGCGTGCTCCATGTGGCAGAAATTCGCAAGAATCTGATTTCCGGCTCAGTGATGGTGAACAAAGGGTTTAAACTTGTATTTGAATCCGCTAAAATTGTAATCACTTTAAATGGAATGTATGTAGGTCGTGGCTATATGACCAACGGTATGTTTAAATTAAATGTTGGGACTCCGGCTCCTAAAGTCGAGTCCACTAGTGGGAGTGCTAAGGTCGAGGTTAGCACCAAGAATGATGTAATAATGAATGTTGCCCAAGTGGCTAATAAAACTTCTTTTGCTTATTCTTGTGATTCATTTAATTTATGGCATGATATATTAGGCCATGTGAATTCTAATTCAATGAAGAAGTTAATATCACTAAATCTACTACCAAGTTTTGTCTTTAATAAACAAAATAAATGTGAGGTTTGTGTTGAGGCAAAATTAACTAAGTCTTCGTTTTAAACTGCACTAGATCAGACATAGCCAACTCAGTAAGTAGGCTGAGTAGGTATACCAGTAATCCCAATGTGGAGCACTGGAAGGCCATCATGAGACTTCTTAGATACATGAGATTTGCTACTGACCAAGGGTTGCATTATACCAGATATCCAGCTATGCTGGAAGGGTATTCTGATCTCGGATTCCAACAGTACAAGGTACACGAGTGGATATGTGTTTGTACTGGGAGGATCAGCTGTTTCATAGCGATCATCCAACCAGACCTACATAGCTAGATCAACTATGGAATCTGAGTTCATGGCTTTGGATCTAGCGACAGAAGAGGCTGACTGGTTGAGAAGCTTTTTGGAAGGAATTTTAATATAGCCGAAACCTGTTCCGGCAATAAGCATGAACTGCGATAGTCAGTCAGCTATTGTTCGGGTTCAGGATCACATGTATAATGAAAAGTCCCAACACATTCGTCGGAGAGATAAATCCGTAAGAGAATTGTTAGCTAACGGTGTGGTATCCCTAGATTTTGTGAGATCTAAGGATAATATTGCAGATCCATTAAGAAAAGGCTTCACTCATCGAGGGAAATGGGGTTGAATCCCGTCAAATTGGAAACCCCCTCAGAGGCTACCCAACCCAAACTGGATTCTCCAGCATCAGGTTCATTGGGAAATCCAAACTGCAGGGGGGCTGACCGAACAAAGCACTCAGGAACCTAGGTTCCCAACCCATTTCTAGGATGAAAGAGTGATAGACTTAAACCATTTAAAGGGTGAGCATAAGACTCTTAATGAAAACAAGGATCTCGAAGGTCGAGAGGGGTGAGTCAGGACACCCTAAACTTGAAATCACCTATGACGAGTGTGTATGGACGATACTATGTGATGTGCCATGAGCTAAATCACTAGAACACTCGGTTGAATTTTGCCAAGGCTGTCCAGGACCAAATATGGACAACAACTAAGAGCTCGGTAAGTGGTGTAGAGAGGGCACTGTGTGAGTATTAACCTTGTATGCATAAACGTTAAAGGGTTCAAGGCTTTAAGGCTAACCAATAGTAGCATATCAGATTTTACGTCACTATGGTAGGTTCAAGACACGCGCTACCTGCCCTTATGCAGTGAACTATTGCGGTTCTCTCGTATGCATTTATGGACATTTTTATTTTCAGCCAATCGCATTCATGTGGGGGATTGTTGGAAAACATGTATTGTACATGGGTGTTCCGAATGGTCACGAGACCAACTTTGAGTCAAAATTCCATGCTCAAAGCGTTTGAGTAGCTCGTGTGACGAGCTTCGTAACAGTATATTGCATGACCTATTCGGAGAATGTGTGTGAATGCTAATTGGTCTCAAAGTTTGGTTCTCAAATAAGGAGAAAAGCTTGATGTTGGAAAATAGAAGGAAGAGGGGGAAAACCTTTGAGGGTTATCCCACATTGGAATATGAAGAGACATTTTTCCAATATATATACAAGTCCACCTCATGTAGTCATTAAACTATTATGCCACATACACATGTGTGTATGAGTGTGTACCACACACGCGCGCTCGCTCGGGTCTCGGGACTCGGGTCTCGAGCACGGGCTCGGCCTCGGGTATGGGTACGGGCACGGGTCTTGAGTCTTGGACCTTGGGTCAAACCTGAAAAGAGAGTTTTGTATAAAATACAAAAGTAGTCCCTAGATTTGCCAGCAAGTTGAAACGTCTGCATTCAATGAGAATAAATTACAGATTCAGTGCTGCAGTTTCAGAAATTGAATGGACAGATTCTGGAGGTGTAACTCACAGAATTAAATGGAAAATTATTGCTGCGGTTTCTGAAAAGTCTACAAAAGATAGCCCCCCCCCCACTCATTTGTACACAGCAAACACACACACACACACATCATACATAGCATCATATTAGAGAGAGAATCACACCACCAACAGCTCGACCTAAGGTTCGGTGCCTTTTCCATACAAGTCACTCTGTGCGACGTTGTACCTTGGGAACGAAGTCCCTAAACCAGAAACATCAAGGTGGTTGGGGAAATATCGTTTAAGGAAAACTATTTGCAGTTGCCTCGTCTTTTATTTCTTTCATTTCAGTACTGTTTTACATTTGGTAATTTAATTTCCACTACTGTTTATCTTTCTGTAATTTACTTATCTGTATTTTAATTTCTACAATTTACTTTATGTATTTTTAATTCCTGTAATTTATCTTTGTGTAATATATTTTTCCAGTTCTGTACTTTCTGTTATTTACATAAACAGTTCAGCAGTTTAGTAATTATACTATTCTATCTGGTAGTTTATTTTAATTGACAAACCGTCCAGCAGTCTAGCAATTATACTATTCTGTCGGACAGTTTCGTACAATTACAATTCAGTCCCACAGTTTAATAAATTATATTAAATCTGTCTGAAATTTATTTATTGCAATTTAAATTCTGTACGAGTTAGGAATTTTGTAACAGAGTCATATTCCTTTTCAAGTGAAATAAAATTGTTTATTTCCGTTTCAGTCCTTGTTGTTTAAATTATTGCTTTTCGATACAGTAAAAACCAACATTTCTTCCACGTTTTGCCTTTCTCCCTCTCCTCTTCTTCATCAGCTCCCTATTTCCAAGCAGATCAACTTGTTGCATTCGTGTAGAGAATTTAGCATTTATTCACACATTTTTCTCTTAAGAGGACAACGTGGCTTCCATGAAGGAGGAGGTACAATTCTACATATGCCATACGACTCTGCTTGTGGGCGTATCTTAACGCAACCAAGTGTATGTTCAAACTCCTATTTTGAATCATAAAAGGTGTTCGATTAAAGAGTGAATAAATCGTATCTAGTTTGCCGGTCTTATGCTATTATATTTTTCAAGTAAAAATCCATAACTATTATATGTTTAGACACTTATGAAGTCTTGAAACAAATATATGCAAAAAAAAAAAAAAAAAAAACTTGCACAAATTAATCAATTTACAAAATAAACTTGTGAAATATATTGAACTACCCATGATTGAAATTGATAACTGGTGTCTGCCTGTACCCATATTCAACAGAAACTGACACCTATTAAACCGAAACTGCATATTTTAAAAATTCCTCTCTCTCATATTCTTCCTTCTTCGATGCTTCTTACAGGTATTTATTTCTTCTTTAATAACAAAAGTTAAAAGTTAAAATCCCTAGGCTCGACGGCTAGTATAACAAAAGTTAAAATCAACATTGAAGATGCAAAAACTACAACATGATCTATGTAATAAGCATAGGAAACGATAACGACAAGTATTTACAAATAAATGTGAAGCTTGTAAGAAATTTTACCATATACTAATAAAATTTGATTCCCAATGTGGAAAGTAATTCATGGAAATATGAGGTTTAAACTATAAAGTGGAGCAACAATGTTTCCCTGGCGTTTTTTTTCGATCATAACTTTTGTAAGGGAGGAAGACAATGAGTTGGGAATAATAATAAAACGGCGGCGAATAGGGTTTTGGGTGTGTTACCCAATACACTGCTTGTGTTTATATACTAAGAGATGGTAGATATTGGTAGGGGTGGAAGTAGAATCAAATGTGCTGTGTTGCCAAAATTAATAAAATCGCATAATCTTTATCACAGTATAAACACGGAAAAACCGATTTTTTTTATACATTTTTTACCATCTTTTATTTATTTTTTTACCTTTATTTCTTGATTAAAATGTATTTGATTTTTATTTTTTTCATTTTCTCTCAATTTCGACTTTTTTTTCAAACTCCCAAAAACCCCACAACAGTAATATCACGTGCAGTCATGTGTCGAAAGTTTCATTGTTTTAAAATTGACTAAAAAGTAAATAAAATAGAAATCAAAAGGATACAAAAGTTAAATTTAATAAATCAAGGTATAACAAGTAAAAAGATTAAGACACGGAAGTAAAAAAATATTAAAAAAAACTTGAAAAACCAAACGTATATTAAATAATAGATATATACGAACAATTAAATATCTATTACACAATTTCAGTATACTCACTTTAATTAAAATACAAACCATCAAAAATTCTTTTATAAATTTTATTTGCACTCACTACTACTCTAATTATTATTTTTGTTTAATTTTTTAAGATGTGTGTTACGTGTCAAAATCATAAGTTGGTGTAAAATGTAATTTATAATCACTTGCCTATGTCAATTTTTAAAGTATTACTTATATATTATCAGCATATACAAAATTATGATATGTTATTGCACTAACAATATATAATTTTGGGAACGGTCGCCAAAAAAAAATTTAAGGCGTTGTCAGAATACTGTAAATATAAATTATTATGAAAATACTAATAAAAAAAGTTATTTTTCGAAATTGTGGTGACTGTATGGACAATTCGCATTAGGTACATGACTTCCGCGCGCTCCTCTTTGGAACTCCAGTTTTCCCCCGTTTTAAAGTGGATCCGTAATCCTTTGCGATCTTGTCTAATTTTTTTTTGTCATTTTAATAATAATTATTCAATATTAATATTTCTATGCCGCTTTTAGCAATATACCAGTGTCGAACCTGTACGGAAGGCAACCTTTTTAAGGAATGGATTTTCCAAGGCCATTACTTCAGACCATACAAAAAACGGTCTTTCATAATTTCGGAATAAGAAAACTAGCTCTTCTGAACTAGTTGGCACAAACAACATTATTCTCTCAAATGTTGGGCAATATATTTTCATTTTGGATGGCTAGATGGGAAAACTGTATGCATATTTGGAAGCCATAATCCATTTTTAAATTTATAAAAGAAACCGAACAAGTCAAAAATCATGTGCAACTCAAGTAGTCATCATCTATTCAACAATTAGAACTTGCATATAATTTGAATGAAGAAATTAATGGTATGAATAACTAAAATGAAATTCAAATTTCAACTATAGTTTTCTGGTGTCGGACAGTGAAATTAAAGATTATATCAGGCCAGAATAAAATTTCGGAAGATGAGTAAATAAGCTCTTGCTTAATAACATTCGATATATTCATAAAAAGTTATACCCCCTTAAGCCTTTCTTCCCAAAATGTGACAATTTATCCACTTGTGTATACATTTCACGATTGTGCATACACTTCCCATGATTGCGTATTTATTTTTGACGATTGTGTATGTACTTTTTGTCACGCCCCAAATTCCATAAAACGGATATCGAGCCATAACCTTTTTAAATAAAAGAAAAGTGAAACCTGCTGGTACAAAATTTAAAATTTTTAAAAGAAAAATATTTGCGAGCTAAAGGAACAATTAAACAATAAATAAAATGGTTGCCAAACGCGGCTATACGACCAAAAGGTTTTAACAAAATTATAATAGAGGAACTAAACAAATGCAATTTGCCCGTAGGCTACAACCTCAAAACTGTTCTAAAATAAAAAGAAAGCGAAAGCCCCGAACCCATGTAATGCATTCCAATGGCTCCTATCCAAATGCCTCAACCTATAATGTATCTGAAATACAAAACTGTAACGGTGAGTCCCACGCACATAACTAGACGGGACGGCACCAAAATACCGTCACTCCATCCCATAAATGCAAGAGCTCACAAATTCTACAACTACGATAATCGACGTATAAAAAGAAATATATTGACATTCTACAACGGGATAAATTAAATAAATTAAATAACATCAACACACATCTATAGCATACATGGACCTCTCACGCCACCTACCCCAATCCGTAAGGTAGGTCATTCACTATCCCTTCGGGCGTCTTATGTCCCCGGAATTAGGGAGAGACATAGACCATTGCAACATAAAAGTAGATTTATAGTGCGCACTTGGACCTCTCACGCCACTCGTCCCAGTCCGTAAGACGAGTCATTCACTATCCCTTCGGCCGTCTTATGTCCCCGGAATTAGGGAGAGACATAGACCATTGCTAACATAAAAGTAAATATAGTGCACACTGGGACCTCTCATGCCACTCGCCCCAGTCCGTAAGACGAGTCATTCCCTATCCTCTCGGCTGTCTTCTGTCCCCGGAATTAGGGAGAGACAGAGACCATTGCCATTACAGCTAAATCACAAGGCCTCGGCCAATAATATAAAACCATTCAATTAACAAATTCTCATATGTCACTTTGACGCAATTCAACAAAGCAAATAAGCATAGGTACTAGATTCACAACTAGCCAACCAACTCTATCAATATGTGATTCCATTCAAGCATTTTAACAAACACCTTGTATACGCAATATAAAACTCATCTTTATTCAACAATAATTTACCCAATTCTACCAACAACCATAATAACACATAATCAACGCATAAAGCATGCAACCCATTAATATTCTTTTCTTCTCGCCTTTGTACTACCAAAAAAAAAGCTTTTAATATCAAAGAGTGCAATTACTAGTTACTACTACTTCCCAACAAAATTCCTTTCAAGACATGTAATCCAGCTAGTCCAGACTCAGTATATAAAGCTCAATTCATAAAAGTTAAGGATTTTCTAGACCAACGGTAAACAACTCAGGGTTTAAGCTGACCAATCGCGTTGCAACTAATGAGTTCACAGTTGAGACCAATCGCGTTGCAACTAATGAGTTCACAGTTGAGCTGAATTTACTGAGGAGTACAACTTTTAAGCAGACAAATGGATACTCCAAAGTTGGCAAATAAAGTTAAACTCACTCAACTTGAAACTCCTGTCTTCTTAAGTATAGGCTGCCTTAAACTTGGCCAACCAAATACAGCCCAACTTATGATCAGAGAAAGAAAAAAAAACGCTGAATATAAAAGCTGCAACAGAAGCCAATAGTATAGGACGTACAAATCCGTAATTTTTAAATAACCGAAATTAAAAGACTATTCCAAAATCAAAATAAGTGAATTAAACGTACAACAAATAAACCCCATTAACAATTTAAGAACAAAATTAAGATAAAAGGCATAAACCCCCAATTTATAATAAACGCAAACCCTAATCCTAACATACACCCTCGTCTAGTCGCAATGGATAACCCCCGTTACCTTAGAGCGTAGAGGTGATGCTTCCGGTAAGAACACGCTAATGGTGGTTTCCTCTTCTTCTTCTTCTTCTTCTCTTTTCTCTCTTTTTCTCTCTTGTTTTAGGTTTAATGAATTAAAAGTGGCTGAAAAGTGTTGTAAGAAAACTGTTTCGGAAAAGTTTGTGGAAGCGAACTATTTGGTCCCTAAAGATCTAAAAGTTAACTTTTAATCAAATATATTACTTTACTACTCAAAAAGAACAAATGTTTAGAAACAAAACTATTGGATCCTTTTTATTAATAAAAATAGTAAATGTTTTTTTTTAAAAATAAATTTTTTCGGTCGAGTGACCGGTTTTTGGCAAAATTTGAAGAAAACGTTTTTGGATAAATCAAATCATAAATAAAACCACATATAAAAATACGGGATGTTACAACTAACCCTCCTTAAAAGAATTTCGTCCCGAAATTTCCTCTCTAAACAACTATACCCATAAATTATAAACTTTTATAAACAAGGCCATAAAAATTTTAAACGTACAATTCGTGACATAATTCCAGAAATAAAATACGCAGGGTTCATAACCCGTAACAACTCCACAACGTCTAATAAGATAAACTCCATATAATGCACAATATGTAAGAGTAACCGCCTGTATACAATATCTAACAGAATAAAAGACAACAATGTAAAAGAAGCGGCTGCAACATAATCGAAAATAAAGTAAACTAAGCTGGCATGCTTCTACCTCAACAACTCACATGCTTCTACCTCAACAACTCTATAACATCTACAAAACTCAACTAAGGTAAACACCTATATGCAATATCATACATAATAAAAGACACGCAACAACTCCGTAAACTCTAGGCGTTACAACAAAAAAATAAACTCCAAACTCTAGGCGTTACAACCCTTCCCCGATAAAGAAATTTCGTCCCGAAATTAGAATGCATCTAAAGAAAAGTACCTAAAGAAAAGTCGAGATTAGGATATTTCCTCTTCATCTCATCCTCGCGTTCCCAAGTTGCCTCCTCGACCCCGTGGTGTTTTCAAACCACCTTTACCAATCTAATAGTATTTCCTCGAAGTTTCTTCTCTTGCACATCGATAATCCTCATAGGTCCCACTCCATAGGTCACATCCGCACTAACCTCAATGTCCTCAAAGTCCACCACGTGTGAAAGGTCGTGGTGATACTTTTTCAACATTGACACATGGAAAACCGGGTGAACCCCCACCAACTTTGGTGGCAAGTCCAACCGGTATGCAACTTCTCCAACTCGGTCCATGATCTCAAATGGTCCGATAAATCTCGGGCTCAACTTCCCTTTAGAGCCAAACCTCATAATCCCCTTCCTTGGAGAAACTCGCAAAAATACTTGATCCCCCTTTTCGAACTCCAAAGGTCTCCTCCTCTTATCCGCATAACTCTTTTGCCTACTTCGAGCCGTCTCAAGCCTTTGTCGAATCAACTTAATATTTTCTGTCATTTCTTGAACCAATTGCAGTCCTAACATTTCCGCTTCTCCCACCTCGGTCCAACACACGGGAGACCTACACGGCCGCCCGTATAAAGCCTCGAAAGGTGCCATGCCAATACTATCTTGAAAGCTATTATTATACGCAAACTCCACTAAGGGTAGATGGTTCTCCCAGCCTCCGTTGAAGTCATTCACACATGCGCGCAACATATCCTCTAGCACTTGGATAGTCCGCTCAGATTGTCCATCTGTTTGGGGATGAAACGCCGTACTCATTGTCAACTTGGTCCCTAAGGCATTTTGCAATGCACCCCAGAACCTCGACACAAACCTCGCGTCTCGATCCGATACTATGGAAATCAGCACCCCATGAAGTCTAACAATTTCCTTAATATACTTTCGTCCCAAGATTTCCACCGAATTTGTCATCTTAATTGCAATAAAGTGTGCGGATTTGGTCAAACGGTCGACCACAACCCACACAACGTCATTCCCACTTTCCCATTTAGGTAAGTTGGTCACAAAATCCATTGCTATCCTTTCCCACTTCCATTCCGCTACAGGTAAAGGTTGGAGCATACCCGCCGGCCTTTGATGTTCCGCCTTCACTTGTTGGCAAGTTAGGCACTTGCTAACATATGAAGCTACATCTCGTTTCATTCCGGGCCACCAAAATTGTCTCTTCGTATCGTGATATATTTTTGTCCCGCCGGGATGAACGGCTAATCGGGAGTGGTGAAACTCCTTTAATACCTCGTTCCTCATGTTTTCTGTCACGTAAGTCCTTCCCTTAAATTGTAGTCTTCCATCGGTTCCTTTCGTCCAACCATCTAGTCCTTCGCTAGAACTCATCTGTTTCTCATAGCTCCCCAGTTTCTCGTCCCCATCTTGTGCTTCCAAAACCCTACTCACAAGTTCCGGTTGTACCACTATCGTGTACAAATTCCCCACATCCACATTCCCCAACTCTAAGTCGAACTCGTTCACTTTTCCCATCATCCTCTATTCTTCGATCGCCACATACGCTAAGGTAGCATGGGACTTTCGACTCAAAGCATCCGCCACTACATTGGACTTTCCCGGATGATAGTGCAAGTCATAGTCGTACTGTTCCAAGTATTCCATCCATCGCCGTTGTCGCATATTTAGATCACGTTGGGTAAAAATATGCCCTAAGCTTTTGTGATCCGAGAACACTTCGAACTTTTCCCCGAACAGATAATGCCTCCATATCTTCAACGCATGAACTATTGCCGCTAGCTCTAGGTCATGAGTCGGAGAGTTCTTTTCGTGAATCTTTAGTTGTCGCGAAGCATATGAGATAACCTTTCTATCTTGCATCAAGACACAACCCAAACCTTCCTTTGAAGCATCACAATACACTTGGTAACCCTTCCTTTGCTCGGGAATAACTAGTATGGGAGAACTAGTCAACCGCTTCTTGAGCTCTAGGAAAGCTTTCTCGCAAGCCTCACTCCACACGAACTTCACGCCCTTCTTTGTAAGGTAAGTCATTGGAGTCGCTAACTTCGAGAAATCCTTGACGAACCATCGATAGTATCCCGCTAAACCCAAGAAACTTCGAATCTCGAACACATTTTTCGGTTGTGCCCATTTCGAAACTGCCTCAATTTTCGTCATGTCCACCTTTACCCCTTCTTCCGAGATCACATGTCCAAGAAATTTCACCTCATTTAGCCAAAACTCGTATTTGCTAAATTTCCGTAAAGTTGGTGCTCCCTCAACGTGAGCAACGCTAAACGGAGATGCTCCCCGTGTTCCTCTCTTGAACTCGAGTAGATCAAGATATCGTCGACGAAGACTACCACAAACTTGTCGAGATACTCCTTAAAGATCCGGTTCATTAATTCCATAAAGGCCGCCGGCGTATTAGTTAACCCGAATGGCATGACCACAAACTCATAGTGCCCATACCGGGTCCTAAAGGTCGTTTTCGAAATATCCTCATCCTTCACTCTCAATTGGTGATAGCCTGATCGTAAGTCGATTTTTGAAAAGAACGTTGCTCCCTTCAGTTGGTCCAACAAATCGTCAATTCGAGGTAGTGGGTACTTATTCTTAATAGTCACCCTATTTAGCTTCCGATAGTCGATGCACATCCTCATCGACCCATCCTTCTTTTGCACGAATAAGGCCGGTGCCGCCCACGGTGACGTACTCCGCCTAATAAACCCCTTCTCTAGCAGTTCTTGTAACTGCTTACTTAACTCTTTTAACTCAGCCGGGTGCCAATCGGTACGGGGAAATGGCTATTGGTGCCGTTCCCGGTACCAATTCGATAGAAAAATCTAACCCTCTTTTCGGTGGTAACCCCGGTAGATCCTTCGGAAACACATCTCTAAAGTCGTCCACTACGCGTGGCCATATTTCCACTTCCTCGTCGTTCTCCACTATCGAGAGACTAGCCAAAAGACAAGACAGGTTGCCCACAACCCGCTTGGAATAATAAGGAATAGAAGAAAGGGTAGCATCCCTTTCCCCACGAAAGAACACCTCATCTCCGGATGAAGTTGTAAGGAAAACCTTTCGTCGAACACAATCGATGAAAGAATTGAAATGAACCAACCAGTCCATTCCAAGTATCACGTCGAATCCCGACATCTCTATAACTACTAAGTCAAATATAAATGCGTGGTCCGCGACCACCATCTCACAAGAACGACACACTCGGTCCAACACAACTCGACCCCCAACAGGAGTCTCTACAACAATCGGGTTCTCAAGAACTCCAATTTCTAACGATAAAGACTCAACTAGATGCCTAGCTATAAAAGAACATGAAGCCCCCGTATCAAAAATAACATGTGCCCAAGATGAGCACACAAGAACCATACCTTGTACATTTGCCGGATCTCCTTGGTTTGGCAACTGTGGCAAGGCAAATAAATGTGCTTGAATTGGTGGGTTTCCTTGCGGTCCTCGAATTACCCCTTGGTTTCGTCGATTTCCCTAGCCTTGATAGCCTCCTCGGTAGTTCCCACGGTTTTCCCCTCCTTGGTGGTTACCTTGAAACCCTCCCCCTTGGTTCCCAGGTAATTGATGTTGTGGCACAAATTCCGGTCTTTTTGTTGGTGGTTGTGCTAACCTAGGTTGGTTAAAGGGCCGGTTGGTGTCGATTCTTCCTTGTCCCCCGGGACAAACCCTTGCCTTATGTCCCATTCGGTTGCATGTCCTACATTGGACCCTAGGGCACTCGAATTGTCGATGGCTCGCGTCTCCACAGTGGAAACACGCTCCCCTTATCATGACGTTTGTCGGTGGTGGATTAAAACTCCTCTCTCCTCTTTCCGGTTGTTGAAATCGCGAATTATTCGCCATATCCCAAGTCCGCTTCTTATCTTCCCTTGAAGCATTTCCAGTTTTTGATTTTTCTGAGATTCTCTTGCTATGGAGTAGAGCTCCCTCCACAGCTTGGGCTGATTTTACCAATTCATTATAGTTGACATGTCGAGCCGATGCCAATTGTAACGAGATGGTCGGATTCAACCCCTTCATGAATCTCCTACATCTTTCTGCACCCCCAATAACAGATTATGGGGCATACCTCGAGAGTGAGGTAAAATTTAGTTGGTATGGTTGAACGGTCATACCCCCTTGATACAGCTCCTCAAAACGTCTTCTCATTTCGTCCTTATAAGAATCTGGAAGAAACTGTCGATTAAACAATTCGATGAACTCATTCCATTTGAAGTTGCTAACGTCGTAAGTATCTACGATCCCCAACCACCACTTCCGTGCTTCACCCTTTAGGTGAAACTGAGCCATATTCATCCGTTGCTCCCCATTTACTATCCCCGCAGCCGATAAGTACTTCTCCATTTCGTCCACCCATCCCTCAACTATGGATGGTTCACCTACCCCATCGAAGGTCCGAGCCCCCAATCGGGTGAAGTTAAGCAATCCATTGTTGTTTGAACTCTCAGGTTGTGCATTCTGCACCATCATTTGCACAACCTTCTGAAGGTCGGTCATCACTTGATTAGCATTTACCGTTTCCGGTTCAGGTGAAAAAGTCTCTTCTTCTTCTTCCTCATTCACCCCCTCATATACATTCTCAACCTCTACCTCTACCTCGGGTTGCTCAAGTGGTGGGGCACTAGTGTTACCTCTCCCCCCACGATTCCTTGCAGTTCTTCTTCCTCTAGTTGTTCCATGACCCCTTGGAGCTCTTCTTCCTCTTCCATTTGCCCCACCTTGGGTAGCCGCACCGCTTGATGGTGATGTGCCCCCGTGTGTAGCTGGTCCTCGTCCACTAGTCCTTGTGGTAATAGCCATGACTATAACAGATTAAACCAACACTTTAGTCCACAACTACATCATTAACAATACAAAAACGAAAAATTCCTCAACATTTGTAAATTCCTTACATGGAACATATCACCCAACTACATCATTTGAGTCCACAACATATCAACATCCATTCGCATAAAATGTTCATTACCACACAAGTTAATAATTTGAAAAAGGCACTGCATAAAACCATCAAATTCACAATTCTCGCACTCTAATACTTCGCTACTACTTGACATGAAAACTTATACCTCATACACACTATATCAATCTACACACGCATACAAACAACATAAAAATGCGAGGGATAACCCATCACGATACGTTATCCTAAAGCACCCGAGTGTCCTCGCATACTCTAGAACTCCACATCGCTAAGGTATTCCTTCACACATACCGACGAAAGGTCCACCCACTAGTTTGGCGAGCCGGGATTAACAAGCGTCCTCATTGTCCCCAACTTGCCTCACATGTGGACTTTCCTTTCATCAAAAACTACTAAATTCTAGCTAAATGTCTTAAGCTAAATGCAACCCCCCGTTTTAGAAAAAGTTTGAGTTTTTGGAAAAAGTTTTGTAAAAATGATACGATGGATCTTGGTCCAATGGTTACCCATCTTCCCGTCATCCCAAAGTATAAAAGAACCTAGTTAGCTCTGATACCAACTTGTCACACCCCAAATTCCATAAACACGGATATCGAGGCATGACCTTTTTAAATAAAAGAAAAGTGAAACCTGCTGGTACAAAATTTAAAATTTTTAAAAGAAAAATACTTGCGAGCTAAAGGAACCATTAAACAATAAATTAAATGCTTGCCAAACGCGGCTATACGACCAAAAGGTTTTAACTAAATTATAATAGAGGAACTAAACAAATGCAATTTGCTCGTACGCTACAATCTCAAAACTGTTCTAAAATAAAAAGAAAGCGAAAGCCCCGAACCCATGTAATGCATTCCAATGGCTCCTATCCAAACGCCTCAACCTATAATGTACCTGAAATACAAAACTGTAACGGTGAGTACCACGCACATAACTAGACGGGACAGCACCAAAATACCGTCACTCCATCCCATAAATGCAAGAGCTCACAAATTCTACAACTACGATAATCGACGTATAAAAAGAAATATAATGACATTCTACAACGGGATAAATTAAATAAATTAAATAACATCAACACACATCTATAGCATACATGGACCTCTCATGCCACCCACCCCAATCCGTAAGGTAGGTCATTCCCTATCCCTTCGGGCGTCTTATGTCCCCGGAATTAGGGAGAGACGTAGACCATTGCAACATAAAAGTAGATTTATGGTGCGCACTTGGACCTCTCACGGCACTCGTGCCAATCCGTAAGACGAGTCATTTCCTATCGCTTCGGCCGTCTTATGTGCCCGGAATTAGGGAGAGACATAGACCATTGCTAACATAAAAGTAAATATAGTGCACACTGGGACCTCTCACGCCACTCGCCCCAGTCCGTAAGACGAGTCATTTCCTATCACCTCGGCCGTCTTCTGTCCCCGGAATTAGGGAGAGACAGAGACCATTGCCACTACAGCTAAATCATAAGGCCTCGGCCAATAATATAAAACCATTCAATTAACACATTCTCATACGTCACTTTGACGCAATTCAACAAAGCAAATAAGCATAGGTACTAGATTCACAACTAGTCAACCAACTCTATCAATATGTGATTCCATTCAAGCATTTTAACAAACATCTTGTATACGCAATATAAAACTCATCTTTATTCAACAATGATTTACCCAATTCTACCAACAACCATAATAACACATAATCAACGCATAAAACACGCAACCCATTAATATTCTTTTCTTCTCGCCTTTGTACTACCAAAAAAAAAGCTTTTAATATCAAAGAGTGCAATTACTAGTTACTACTACTTCCCAACAAAATTCCTTTCAAAACATGTAATCCAGCTAGTCCAGACTCAGTATATAAAGCTCAATTCATAAAAGTTAAGGATTTTCTAGACCAACGGTAAACAACTCAGGGTTTAAGCTGACCAATCGCGTTGCAACTAATGAGTTCACAGTTGAGCTGAATTTACTTAGGAGTACAACTTTTAAGCAGACAAATGGATACTCCAAAGTTGGCAAATAAAGTTAAACTCACTCAACTTGAAACTCCTGTCTTTTTAAGTATAGGCTGCCTTAAACTTGGCCAACCAAATACAGCCCAACTTATGATCAGGGAAAAAAAAAAAACGCTGAATATAAAAGCTGCAACAGAAGCCAATAGTATAGGACGTACAAATCCGTAATTTTTAAATAACCGAAATTAAAAGACTACTCCAAAATCAAAATAAGTGAATTAAACGTACAACAAATAAACCCCATTAACAATTTAAGAACATAATTAAGATAAAAGGCAAAAACCTCCAATTTATAATAAACGCAAACCCTAATCCTAACATACACCCTCCTCTAGTCGCAATGGATAACCCCCGTTATCTTAGAGCGTAGAGGAGATGCTTCCGGTAAGAACACGCTAATGGTGGTTTCCTCTTCTTGTTCTTCTTGTTCTTCTTGTTCTTCTCTTTTCTCTCTTTTCTCTCTTTTTCTCTCTTGTTTTAGGTTTAATGAATTAAAAAGTGGCTGAAAAGTGTTGTAAGAAAACTATTTTGGAAAAGTTTGTGGAAGCGAACAATTTGGTCTCTAAAGTTCTAAAAGTTAACTCTTAATCAAATATATTACTTTACTACTCAAAAAGAACAAATGTTTAGAAACAAAACTATTGGGTCCTTTTTATTAATAAAAATAGTAACTCGTTTTTTTTTAAAATAAAGTTTTTCGGTCGAGTGACCGATTTTTCGCAAAATTTGAATAAGACGTTTTTGGATAAATTAAATCATAAATAAAACAACATATAAAAATTCGGGATGTTACACTTTTCGCTATTGTGTATGCATTTCGACGAAACTTTAGAGATCTCGCCAGAAGTTTGTCGGACCTCGCCGGTGACCAAATACAAAGAAATGGTATGCATTTGAGAAATGACATGCAGTTTACGAATGTGTATGCAATTTACAATTGTGTAAATAATTCACCGGAGCTCCGACGATCTTATTGGAACTCGGGAGGACCACCACCGCCGCTATTAATTCATGGACAAGTGGTGGAGAGTTGTGTTAAATTGTGGTGAGTTTAAGATGAAAAGACAGTTCTATTTTTGGGAGAGAGTGCTTAGATAATATTTTTTGAAAATGTAGTTTGAAGAGAAGCAATTATTTTGGAGTTTCTTTTTAATTAATTAAAAAATAAAAATAAGCGTATCTTTTTTAAAAAGGTTTTTCTACTAAAAACATTGCAATATTTTCAATTTTCTTAGATAAGTAAATTAATCGCTTGTTGTTGAAAAAAACCCTACCAATAACATATTGCTGGACTGACAAAAATAGCATAGTATTAAAACTAGAGTGCACGTTGGAGGTATTAAGACGGTAATACCTAACAAGAGAAAAAAGGCTTTAAAAACTGTTATCGTGTCAGCCATTTTCAACATGTTGAGAAAGTCACTATGTAAATTTCAAAATGATTTTTTTTGGATAAAAAAAACAATACCAAATATAAAGAACACATGTCAAATTAATTATAGACCATATATTGCAATACAAATAAATTTAAGAAATATTTTAGGATTGACATTAATAAATCGACACCGAGGAGTCGACACCGTCCATTGGACGGGGCTACTTTGTTAGTAATAGTTGAAAAGGGGCAGAAAAAGAGAAGAAGTATTGTGTCTTGAAGGACTAAATAATCACTCAAAATAAAAAGAAAAAATACTCGGAAAAAAAAGTAAAAAAAAGTACGAAAAAGCCGAAACGAGCAAAAACTTTTCAACATATAATTTGTTGCCTTTTGTTATGTCTGTCCCAAAATAGCTTATTGCCTAACAGTTTCGATCTACAAAAGCCAAAATTTTGTTGTAAACTTCAGGAGCTTGGTAATTAACTAAAAGCTTCATTTAAGAAAGCCCAATATTTGTGAAGTTAAAGGAATAGTCTTTTTTTGAGCAATCATGATTTGTCTCATATTAATTTTATTAAATGCTTATCAACATATAATTTGTGATTTAGCAGGCATGAAATTTGCGGGAAGAAGGAAAAGCCACAGATTTAATCGACAAAACATTAATTTATTTTATGTCCAGATGCAGATTTTGCTTACCAGCGATATGGATCTTCCACAATCAAAACAACCTGCATTCTACAAAATTATGGTTCGCTATGGGTTAAATTCACAATCCACTCCAAAATTCTACGTCAAAGTTGATAGTAATGTTGATGATAAAGTTGATGCAGCTGCATTGTTAGCTATAAATGGTCATACACATGTACATAATCAACAATATCTTACACATCGGCACACTGGATCGCAGAGAGGTGAAGACAAGGATATCCACATGACACCAGATCTTGAAATAAAGATGAAATCAGTTTTTTTTTAATCCAGAAACACTCCATATTGGAGGGGGGTTAGGCAGTCCCCTACCTATATATAATAGCATCACGTACATAGGAGGGGGATATAAACCAAACCTCCCACAAAAATCAATGAGTACATGAAATCTAAAGAACCAAGATGAAATCAGTTTGATTGCTTTTATTGTTGTAAAAGTTGATTGGTTTTAAATTTTAAGTACAGTTGAATTATGTCATCTATGGCAGAACTATGATAGCTATATCAGAATAAATGAGTTACACCATTTACATACCAAAAAGAACCATTCAATATTGTTAGGACCAGATTTCTTGTCTAAATTCTATTTGTTGTCTAATAGTTTTTACTAAATAATTCTATCTGTTAATTATGAACTAAGACAGAGTTGTTAGGTTTCAAGCAATGTTGCAACCTCAGTTACAACCTACTAAGAAAGTAGTGTTAGGTTTCAAACAATGTTGCAACCTCAGTTACAACATATTAAGATAAGTGTTGATAGGTTTTAAGTAATGTTGCAACCTCAGTTGCAATCTCAGTTCCAACCTGCTTAGACAGTATTGGAGGTTTCAAGTAATGTTGCAACCTCAGTTACAATCTGTTGTTCTGCAGGACTCTGTCTTATTCTGTAAATCTGCATAACTATTCTTTAATGATAATTATTTGTTTCAAAGTATGCAGGATATATTCTCGTATGATCCTAAAGGTTTACTATGCGTTTATTGAGAATATCAAAGTGGTAAGTAAAGATTTCCTAAAAGATATAAAGAGATTTGTTATGTTTCCTTTACATAGATAAATCTATATCTCTATTCTTATGCAAATCTTTATCACTTGTTTCAATCTTTGTTCCTTATCAATTCAGTATGATATATTTAAGATTGAATGAAATATGGGGTTAATGTTTCATATGTATAGTTAAAGATATTATCCTTAAAAGATATTGTCTTTATATATATTTCCTTGTTATAGGAAAAGACTAACTCCTACAATCAAGCTTGTTATTAAACAGGTATCAACCAATGATGATTGGAGTCAATCCACGCTGAAGAATCACGTAATGCTTGGAAAGATTGAAGCCAATCAATAAAGTCAAAAGCAATCACAAAAGACATAAAAGATAAAAGATTGCTTTTACTTGCTTATATAGTTGATAACTTAGCTTGTAAAAGATTGTGTGTTCTAAATTATAAAGAACTCATTCTTGAGAGAATACACGTGAGCTTTTAAAAAGAAAACAATGGTGGGATGCCATTGATTTATAAGTGATAGTTATAGAGTAGGAGCAATATAGAGATAGGCAGAAAAACCTAGAGGGAGTCTAAGAGTTTTTCATTAAGACTTGAATCCTATATTGTAAGCTTTTTATAATATCATAATCTGGGTAAGTGCCCCAGAGACGTAGCCTAGTTAGGTGAAGTCCGTTGTTAAATGTGCATGTGATTTATTTCAAGTACATTTAACTTTACACAGTTCTGTCCATTAATACACTTGGTTCCAACTGTGGTTGCAACCTCACTTGGAACCTTACTGTAAAACTGCAACTAGAATAGCGGATAGAAATTTCAATTGGTATCAGAGTTTCACACTAGATCTTACTTAGTGTTGATCCTGTGTTCTGGTAAAAATGGACTTAATGAGGGAAGGAAACGCATTCAACAAACCACCATTGCTTGAAGGAGGAGTCAACTATGGAGTTTGGAAAATCAGAATGAGATATTTCATTAAACAGCAAAATGAACATGCTTGGAAAACAGTACTGTATGGTTGGGAAGCTCCAATTGTTACTGATGGTGAAGGTGATCTAGTTTATGTGCCTGAAAACAGATGGTCTGCTGATGAGGATAGAAAATCAAGTGCAAACTCCACAGCAATAAACTTGATCTTTGCTGGTGTAACTCTCAGTGTGTTCAGGTTTATCTCTCATTGTGAAACTGCCAAAGAGGCATGATACATTTTACAAATAACCTTTGAAGGAACGGTTAAAGTTAAAGCTTTTAAACTCCAACAGTTAACCACTCAATTTGAAAACTTAAGAATGGAGGAAGATGAAACCATTGAACAGTTTAATGGTAGAATTTGTCATATTGCCCATCAAGTTGGAACCTTAGGTGAAAAATACAGTGATGCTAAACTTGTTAAGAAAACTCTAAGGTCACTTCCAGAAAGGTTTGAAATTAAGATTACAGCTATTGAAGAATCAACAGACTTAGATAATCTTAAACTTGAAGAACTTATAGGAAATCTAAGCACTCATGAGCTAAAATTCTTCAAACATAAGAGACCAGAAAAGGGAATAGCCTTTCAAGCTAAGAAATCTAAGCCTAAGGTCTGTGAACAAATGAGTGATGAATAACAGCTAGCCTTCTTTGCTAAAAAGGTTTACAAAAAGTTCTACAAGAAAAAATAGGATGATACTGGAACATTCAAAAACTTTCGAAAAAGGGATAACCAATTTAAGACAGAATCTAGGTTTAATAATAACTCTACAGGAAAGTGGAATCCAAAAGAGAAGGATAACAAAGAGTACAAGCCTAGAGAGATTCAGTGTAGAGAATGTAGAGGTTTTGGTCACATTCAGGCTGAGTGTGCAAATACTTTAAAAAGAAACAAAAATGCTTATATAACCACTCATAGTGATAGTGATTCTGAGAGCAACAGTGATGAAGAGGATGATTCTAACTTTGTTAATTTTATGGGAATAATCACTGAAAAAGGACTTACTTATGAAAGTGACTGTGAGTCTGTTTCAACCATAGTTACAACTGCTCTTAAAACCTATAGCAGTGATGAGGAAGAACCTTCTGATGAAAACATTACTCAGCAATATCTCGTCCTTTATGAAAAGTATCAATGCCTGAGTAAACAATCCTTGATCATAAACAAACTTAATGTTAATCTAAAGGATGAGGTTAAAAGTCTTACTGAGAAGCTTACCATACAACTGGCTGAACTTACTGAAACTAAAAAGAAAATAAAACTACTGAATGTTTCTGCTTCAGAGATATTAGATGACATGCTTTCCTATTCTAGAGGCTCTAAAGATAACAGTGGTCTAGGTTACTATGGTTGTGAAAGTACAGGAAAAACTACTTTTATTAAAGCTGTTGCTAAAGCTGAAACTCATGATTTTGACAATAAGGTTAGAAGCTCAGTTGCAACCAAAGTTGCAACCAGGAATAAAACTCATGTTTTTGAGAAGAAGGTTAGAAGCTCAGTTACAACCAAAGTTGGAACCAGGAATAAACTGAATAGCTTTAGGGATAAAACTAACTTTAGGTTGAAGCTGTGTAATTTCTGTAAGAAATCTGGTCATTTAGAAATCCAGTGTTATTTAAAAAGGAACATAAAGTATATTTATCAGAAAAACTGGTTGGCTTCTGTCAATAAAAAATTGAACTGGGTCTGGAAAGTTAAAGAAAAATCTACCTTAATTGTTAATAACAAAGCTGTGATTACTTCTTTAAATGCTGTTACTTCTAATGATTGGTATTTTGACAGTGGTTGCTCTAAGCATATGACAGGTACTGCAGGTTTCCTAAAAAATGTCATTAATCTTACAGGAAACACTGTTGTGTTTGGAGGTTGAGAAACAGGTAAAATTGTTGGTAAATGTACATTAAACAAACCTGGAATGCCTAATATTGATGATGTCTTTCTTGTAGATGGTCTAAAAGCTAATCTTATTAGTATAAGTCAACTATGTGACAACAAGATGATTGTTAAATTTAACAAAGATAGGTGTCTAATTACTGATCTTAACAATGATTTGGTCATGACTGGAGTTAGATCAACAAACATCTGCTATGTTTTTGAAAAAGCTGAAAAAGAATTGGCTCAGAATAGGTGTAATCAAGTTATTACTAATAATGTTGATATTTGGCATAAAAGGCTGGGTCATGTAAACTACAAAACCTTAGATAAGCTGGTTAAAGAAGAATTGATTAGAGGTATTCCTAAACTTAGTGCTAAAACTCAAGGTGTCTGTGGTGATTGTGCAGTTGGCAAACAAACTAAGAGTATTCACAAAAGTACAAGTCAAATCTACACTAAGAGAGTCCTTGAACTTCTTCATATTGACTTAATGGGTCCTATGCAAACTGCTAGTATAAATGGCAAGAAGTACATTTTGGTTGTTGTAGATGATTTCTCTAGATACTCTTGGGTAGTTTTCTTAAAAGATAAGTCTGAAACTTTTGATCTCTTTAAAACTCTGTGCTTAAAACTTCAACTTGAAAAAGGTTCTACCAGTGGTAATATTGCTAGGGTCATAATTGATCATGGAACAGAATTTGAAAATAGTAAGTTTAGAGAATTTTGCAACTCCTTAGGTATTAGTCATGAGTTCTCTGCTCCTAAGACTCCACAACAAAATGGCATAGTTGAAAGAAAGAATAGAACCATTCAGGAAATGGCTAGAGTTATGCTTAATTCTAAGAAACTTGCCAACAGATTTTGGGCTGAAGCTGTTAATACTGCCTGTCATATAGTTAATAGAGTTTACATTAGTAAAGGCACTTCCATGACTGCTTATGAAATATGGAAAGGCAGAAAACCCAATGTTAAGTATTTTCAAGTTTTTGGGTGTGTTTGCTACATTCTTAGAGATAGAGAACATCTTGGAAAATTTGATTCTAAGAGTGATAAAGGAACCTTTCTTGGTTATGCTCTGAATAGTAGAGCCTTTAGAGTTTTTAATCTAAGAACAAACTGTGTTATGGAGTCTTATAATGTTTTATTTGATGACTTGAAAGATGTGAATGAGACTACAAGTGATGATGAAGGGTCAAAAATAACAAGAAATGAACCTGAAGAAAGTCAGCAAACAAGCAGTCCAACAGTGGTTGGAAGTCCAGTTGCAACTGAGGTTGAAACCGCAGTTGAAACCCAGAATACTGCTGAGTCTGAAGAAGAAGAAGAAGAAAGTTCTCATGATCAGTCAACTAGCAAGCCTCGCTATGTAAGGACTCAGAAAAATCATTCTCTTGAAAATGTCATTGGAGAAGTAGCTGCAGGTATGAAAACCATAGGTAAAAGAAATAATTTTGTTCACTTTGCTTGCTATATTTCTTAGTTAGAACCTAAGAATATAAAATAATCTTTAGAAGATAGTGAATGGATTTTAGCTATGCAAGATGAATTGTCTCAATTTGAGAGAAATGATGTATGGATTTTAGTACCCAGACCTTCTAATAAAAATGTTATAGGGACTAAATGGATCTTTAGAAATAAAAGTGATGAGGATGGAGTGATCATCAGGAATAACGCAAGGTTGGTAGCTCAGGGTTATACACAAATTTAGGGAATTGATTTTGATGAAACTTTTGCTCCTGTAGCTAGAATTGAATCCATTAGAATGCTACTATCTCTTGCATGTCTGTATAATTTTAAATTGTTTCAACTTGACATTAAGAGTGCTTTTCTGAATGGTGTGATAAATGAAGAAGTTTATGTTTGTCAACCTAAAGGATTTGAAGATCCTAGATTTCCTGAACATGTTTATTTGCTGAAAAAGGCCTTGTATGGTCTAAAGTAAGCTCCTAGAGCTTGGTATGATAGATTAACCAAGTTCTTGATTGAAAAAGGTTTTAACAGAGGGGGAGTTGATAAAACTCTGTTTACTAAGAAAACTACAAATGATATAATCATTGTTCAAATCTATGTTGATGACATTGTTTTTGGCTCTACTTCCAATAAAAGGATAGAATAATTCATTTCTGATATGAAGAATGAATTTGAAATGAGTGGTGGAGGTGAATTAACTTACTTTCTAGGATTGCAAGTTAAACAGAATGAGAAAGATATTTTTCTATGTCAGAGTAAGTACGCAGACAATCTTGTTAAGAAGTTTGGTCTGAGTGAAAGTAAAGAGAAGAGAACACCTATGAGTACCACCCTTAAACTGTCTAAAAATGATAAAGGTAAAAGTGTCTGTCCCAGTCTTTACAGGTCCATGATTGGAAGTTTGCTTTATTTAACTGCTAGTAGACCAGACCTTTGCTTAAGTGTAGGAGTTTGTGCCAGGTATCAGAAAAATCCTTTAGAACCTCATCTTCTAGCTGTTAAAAGAATTTTAAGGTATGTAAAAGGCACAATTCACCTAGGCCTATGGTATTCTAAAGATACAAACCATTTTCTAAGTGGCTACTGTGATGCAGATTGGGAAGGAAACATAGATGATAGAAAGAGTACTTCTGGTGGTTGTTTTTATTTTGGAAACAACCTTGTTTCATGGTTTAGTAAAAAGCAAAATTGCATTTCTTTATCTACTGCTGAGGCAGAATATATTGCGGCTGGAAGTGGATGTACTCAACTTATTTGGATGAAACAGATGCTAAATGATTATAATGTTAAGCAAGAAATATTAACTTTGTTTTGTGATAACAAAAGTGCTATAGATTTAGCAAAGAATCCAGTTCAACATTCCAGAACTAAACATATTGATCTAAGGCATCATTTTATCAGAGAACTAGTTGAAGGAAAAAGCTTAATTTTAGAACATGTTTCAACTGAAAAACAATTAGCTGATATTTTCACAAAGCCCCTTGATACTAATAAATTTGAATCTTTAAGAAGTGACATAGGGGTATGTCACTATGGATCTAATTGAATACTTTTGCTATGTATGTTTTTTTTGAGTCCCTTTAATACTTTTTAGTTCTAGAGGTAACTCTTTATTGATCTTTGAAGTTTTTATCTTGAAAAAGCCGCTATTTGGTGTCTCAAAAAATAGATGTGCGGTAACTTGTCCTAAAACCTCTCTGGTAATAGAGTTGCAAGCACAAAGTGCACACTTTACATAGTGGTTGCAAGTTCAGTTGCAACCTCAGTTGAAACCACATGCTCGTAATACTGGTTGCAAGCTCAGTTGCAACATCAGTTGAAACCTCATACTCATAATACTGAAAAATTCAGTAAGTGTCCAAACCCTCTAAAATGAAAAAGCCAAGACAAAGTCTTGTTAATTTTTTGACATCACTTATACTCTTTCCTTGCTGAGATGATCAAACTAGTTTTTGTGTAGAGATCAAAATGAATTTGCTCAATTTAAACTCTTAAAATCTAAATTATTTTTAAGCTATTCTATGATAAACATATCTACTTAAGTAAATTGCTAGAGTTCTGTTTTTCAAAAGTGCAACTATCTTGCTGAATTGTTATCTTCTCTTGAATCAAGTCAAAATTTCCTTAAAATCTTCAACTATTTAGAATTCAAAATTTTGGATAAATCTGTTTACAAGGAATGTTTATCTTTATTTATTGCTGAATTTATCTTTCTGAAAAAAAACTGTTTCCTTCATGCTTTTATTGTGCTTCTATTGATAAGGAGTTTCCTTTATTCTAGCAAAATTCTGTTTCAAAATTGATTTGAGTATATCTTTTTCTAATTGTAAAAAAAATTGGCCTTTATTGCTATTTTTACAAACCTCTTTTTATATTATAAATCAATCACAATTATCAGAATTATTTTCTCTCTCTCTCGTTAACAAAACCCTAAGTACTTTGTAAAACCCACTGCGGTGTTCTAAACTCAGTTGCAACCTAAGTTACAACCATGTCTTCCAACCCACCTAAAAACCCCAATATCCATATTGATAATGACTGTACTCTTAGGGATTTCTTGGATAAGTCTATAAAAAGTCCAGGCTCAAAAGCAAAGGTAAGTGAGACTTCCTCATCTAAGAAACAGAGATCTAAGAAACGTGCTAGGAGAACCTTAGAAGATGAACCTATTTCTGCTGTATTTTCTTACACTCCTAAGTTTAATGAGATTGATCCTAGGTTCTAGAGTAGGAAGATGTATAGAAGGTTTAGGGCTTTTTCTGGTAGGGAGATTCATTGTGAAAGGAAGCTTAATTTTGTCAGTTATCCTCATATACAAGTGCATGTTGAAAAATTGCTGTCTGCTGTTGGCTTAGACAGAACCATTTGCTATCCTAACTCTTATTATCCTGTTGTGGTTAAAGAATTCTATGCTAATTTAAGTAGCAGTGTCTTTGTTGAGGGTGATCCTGCCTATGGCAGAGTGTTT
Organism: Primula vulgaris; assembly: GCA_963920805.1. Classification (NCBI taxonomy): domain Eukaryota; kingdom Viridiplantae; phylum Streptophyta; class Magnoliopsida; order Ericales; family Primulaceae; genus Primula; species Primula vulgaris. Next base: position 31,917,807 of record OY987214.1, on the reverse strand, counting down.
TTGAGGGGTGTAACTCTAGATTTTACCCCTAAATTAATAAATGAGTTTCTAAGTTCTCCAAGCCCTACTGTTGATAATGCTGATTATGACATGGAAGTCATTACCCTGGTTCTTACTAGAAAGAATAATAGATTTGAAGGTACTTCCATTAAGACATCCTCCCTTACTTTGTGTGCTTATGTGCTACACAAAATAGCTAGGTTTAATTGGACTCCCACTAAGTAGCCTTCTAAAGTGAACAAGGATATGGCTGTCTTTCTCTATAAGATCATGTCATCATTGCCAATTAACTTTGGTAATCATGTATTTAATCTCATTAGAGACTTCAGTGACACCAATTCACCTTCTGTTTTGTTCCCATTCCCTTGTTTAATATCTGGGGTCATTGTGTCTCAAGTCTTGTCATCAACACATCCTATCAAAATCTCCACTGAACCAATCACAGATTGTCCCTCTGCCCTGTATATTTCTGCAAAATTGCTAAAGGAAGGGCATGTCAATGACATCTCTGGTGAAAAAGGAAAAGAAAAAGAAGAAGAGACATCTAGTGCTCCTTCAGAGAAGAAGAAAGGTGTCAGGTGGTATTTACAACAGAAGTTGGCTTATAATGAAGAAAGAAGAGCTGAACTAGATGCTGATGATTATCAAATCAAGAAGCTGCTGGTGAATCTCATAGAGAGTGAGGATGATGGGGATAGTGATGCTACTCATAGTGATGATGGCTTCTCCATAAGCAGTGATGAGCAAGATGAAGAAGTTGTCAGAGACACACCTCTAAGGGAAAAAACACCTTTTACATACATACCTAGTGACTAGTTTGTCTGGCTTATGACAAATAGGGGGAGATGAGTTTATGGTTCATTTTAATGTTTACAGTTTCAAGCTTCAATTTCAATTTCAAAACTTTATGTTGTTGTTTTTAAATTTCAGTTACAATTGCTGTATTAAGACTATTCTGTGCCAGCATTGTTTGGCCTTACTATTTCTGCAATTTCCTTATTTTGAAATTTCTTTGTTGAATTTGACTATCTTTGAAATTGAGTCTGTTCTGAAACTCTGTGAATGGATATATTCTGTGCTTGTATTATACCTGCAATTATAACTTGCAGGGGGAGCTAAATAGGTGATACAAAAGCACTGATAAATGAAATACAGTAAAAGATTGTACTCCTAACTATTTGCAGGTGGATTAGTGTTTATATAAACTTAGATGATTTGTCAAAACCAATAACAAATGGGGAGATTGTTAGGACCAGATTTCTGGTCTAAATTCTATTTGTTGTCTAATGGTTTTTACTAAATAATCCTATCTGTTAATTATGAACTAAGACAGATTTGTTAGGTTTCAAGCAATGTTGCAACCTCAGTTACAACCTATTAAGACAAGTGTTGATAGGTTTCAAGTAATGTTGCAACCTCAGTTCCAACCTGCTTACACAGTATTGGAGGTTTCAAGTAATGTTGCAACCTCAGTTGCAACCTGCTGTTCTGCATGACTCTGTCTTATTCTGTAAATCTGCATAACTATTCTTTAATGATAATTATTTGTTTCAAAGTATGCAGGATATATTCTCGTATGATCCTAAAGGTTTAGTATGTGTTTATTGAGAATATCAAAGTGGTAAGGAAAGATTTCCTAAAAGATATAAAGAGATTTGCTATGTTTCCTTTACATAGATAAATCTATATCTCTATTCTTATGCAAATCTTTATCACTTGTTTCAATCTTTGTTCCTTATCAATTCAGTATGATATATTTAAGATTGAATGAAATATGGGGTTAATGTTTCATATGTATAGTTAAAGATATTATCCTTAAAAGATATTGTCTTTATATATGTTTCCTTGTTATAGGAAAAGACTAACTCCTACAATCAAGCTTGTTATTAAACAGGTATCAACCAATGATGATTGGAGTCAATCCACGCTGAAGAATCACGTAATGATTGGAAAGATTGAAGGCAATCAATAAAGTCAAAAGCAATCACAAAAGACATAAAAGATAGAAGATTGTTTTTACTTGCTTATATAGTTGATAACTTAGCTTGTAAAAGATTGTGTGTTCTAAATTATAAAGAACTCATTCTTGAGAAAATACACGTGAGCTTTTAAAAAGAAAACAATGGTGGGATGCCATTGATTTATAAGTGATAGTTATAGAGTAGGAGCAATATAGAGATAGGCAGAAAAACCTAGAGGGAGTCTAAGAGTTTTTCATTAAGACTTGAATCCTATATTGTAAGCTTTTTATAATATCATAATCTGGGTAAGTGCCCCGGAGACGTAGTCTAGTTAGGTGAACTCCGTTGTTAAATGTGCGTGTGATTTATTTCAAGTACATTTAACTTTACACAGTTCTGTCCATTAATACACTTGGTTCCAACTGTGGTTGCAACCTCACTTGGAACCTTACTGCAAAACTGCAACTAGAACAGGGGATAGGAATTTCAAATATGCAAAACTTTGTGGAATCAAATGCAAACTGGTGTTTCCCATGACTTTTTCCGGGGGTTTTCCTCTATGTAAATCTGATTAAATTTCCCGATGGTTGTACTTATGCTGTTTTGTTGGACATTATCAGGTACTACGAAGGCGCCCTCCTTTTGTTAGACCCTCACCAGTTCTAGAAGCCAAATTTTTATAAACAAGCATGAAACCTTTGGATTTCGTGTACACATTTTTTATTCATGATGGTTTAGCTTGTGGTAACATAAAAACCATTGCTCTCTCTCAATGAAAAAAGGAAAGCTCAACCTTTTTGAGAAATCTAAAATGTCAAATCTTGTAACCGGCCATGAATTGGGAGAACATACAAATATATGCATAGAAGTACTGACGAAGTCAGAACGATTAACAGAACTTTTTTCTTTTCCGAAAAAGGTCTTGATGCCAACAAAATAAGCACTTAGAATCATAGAGTTCATTGATTTCTAACATACAAATTAGAGTATTAGCTCCTTGGAAATAATTCAAGCAATTATTAGCAAAAAATAAGAGATTTTGTAATGTTTTTATCAGTGTTTTAAAAATGGATAAGCTGATCAAAACGTTTTTACGAGAGATACCCTTAAATCGCTAAAAACGTAGCTTTGAAGCGTAAAGCGTAAAGTTTTTATAGTATTAAAATATACATGTTAGAAATATCTAAAAAATATACAGGTTTAATGTATATTTTGAAAACATCATTTAACGATTTTCTATATAAAAAAAAATTGAAATATTTTATAAATAGCAAAAAAATACGGATTTAAGTATTTTAGTACTTAAAATTTTCAAATGTTGTAGTTTGTCAAAATGAGCGATTAAGTATCACTAGCATATGTGGTAGAATTTGTTAGGAATTAAGTTTTTCGTAAAATTGCTAACCGTAAATCAACGTCGTTTCCGTAGTTTTCTGAACAAAAACAAAAACTAAAAGTCCTGAAAAAGCGCAAAAGGCGTGATAAAAGAGCAAAAAAATATGATAAAAGCGCACTAATAGCGCTTTACCAGCCAAAAAGCGTAAGCAAATTATTTTAGCAAAGAGCTTTATCGAGTTTTTAGCACTTTAAAGTGCGCCTTTGAAAACATTGGTTTTTATTCAAATTTTCTTACACCGACATGGCGACACACTGGGAACTCTCAGCAAGATTCATTGTACGTTCTGTTGGAAAAGCATGTTTTTAACATGGGTGTTTCCGAATAATCATAGGACCAACTTCGAGTCAATATTACATGTGATAACACTGAGTTGTTTATACCGTACTCAACGTGTTTGAGTAGCCCGAGTGACGAGCTTCGCAACGGTATATCGAATGACTTATTCGGTAAATGGGTGTGAATACTAAGTGGCTTCAAAGTTGAGTTCTCGAAAGAGGAAAAATCTTCAATGCTGGAAAATGGATTAATTAAATGGAAGATTAAGAGTTATCCCATATTGGAAGATTAAGAGTTAATTTTACAATATAAATACAAGTCCAACTCATGTAGTTGTTAAACTAACATGTTCACATACACCTAAGAGTATTAGTGTGTACCACACACGCGCGCTCGCCCGGGTCTCGGGACTCGGGTCTCGGGTCATGGGCACGGGCGCGGGCTTGGGATTTTGGGAATGTCTCGGGTCTCGGGTCAAATCTAAAAAGGGAGTTTTGTATAAAATGCAAAAGTAGTCCCCTAGAGTTTCCAGCAATTGAAACGCCAGCAACCAATGAGAATAAATTGCAGATTAAGTGTTGCGGTTTCAGAAATTGATTGGGCGAGTTCTGGGGGTGTAACTCCCAAAATGAATTGACCATTATGGCTGCGGTTTTAAGAGAAGCTATAAAAGGCAGCCCTCCCCTTCTCATTTCAGAAACAATCACAACACACAACTCACAGCATATAGCATACATATTAGAGAGAGAATCACATCACCAACAGCTCGACTTGTGGTTCGGTGTCGGTTTCCATACGAGCCACTCTGAGACAGAAGTTGCACCTTGGGAACAAAGACCCGAAACCAGAAACCTTTAAAGGTGGTTCGGGAAATATTGTTTAAGGGAAACTGCCCAGCAGTTGCCTCTTCTTTATTTCAGTCCATTTAAATTATGTTCTTTCATTTCTGTTCTTTCATTTCTGTATTTAAATTTCAGTATCTTTATTTTTCTGTATTTATATTTCTGTACTGTTTACTTTCTGTAATTTCAATTCAGTCGTTTCCTATTCTGTAATTTTTCAATTATGTATTTACAGAAACAGTCCAGCAGCTTAGAATTATAATATTCTGTCTACCAATTTCTTTTAATTGTTAAACAGTCCAGTAGTTTAGTATTATACTATTCTGTCTGACAGTTTCAAACAATTACAATTCAGTCCAGCAGTTTAATAAGTTATATTAAATCTGTCTGGAATTTAAATTAGTGTAATTTTAATTCTGTTGAGTCAGGAATTGTAATTTATATTTGAATTGTAAGAAATAAATTGTTATTTCCATTGCGTCCCTGTCTTTTAATTTATTGTCTCTTCAATCATTGCTTTTTCGATATAGTACAAATCCAACAATCTTAAACAATATTGCTTTATGCTTTTTACTAAAATTCGAAAAGGAAAAAGACTTTTCTTTTTTATTTTTGTTGTAGACGTCTCGGAGTTTTTTCTTGCAAAATCATTGCTAGTTTACTAGAAATTGAAATTTGCAAATAGAATAACTCCGATTGGATTTAATTGATTTATTATTATAAAAAGGAGTTCTTAGTGAAATCAAAAGTGATTTGATTTTCACGCTAGAATCTCTTTTAATTGTTTTTATTCTTTTAAAGCAAACTAATTAAGCTATAATTAGTATTTGCAATTAATAATATTAGTTTTCTTGCGAGAAACTAAACGGTTTTTAAATTGTCATTTCAGATGACTAATGAGGATCAAACACCCACCGTTCCTTCGGAAGACGTGCAGGGCGCAGTTGTGATTGGCAGTAGCCATAACATTGCAAGCGCTGCGAGTGGGGGGGCTCAGGCTCAGGCTCAGGCCGAAGCTGCGGCGGCTAAGGCTGCGTCCAACACCGCTGCGGCAGAGGCCGATGCAATGGCTGCGGCAGAGGCCGCAACACAGGCTGCTGCTAAGGCTGCGGCCAGGGCAAAGGGCAAGGCTCCGGCGACGCCGTCTATGCCAATGTTTCCAACCTCTCATATAGAGAAACCGGAAAAGTTTAGGGGCAACAACTTCAAACGTTGGCAGCAAAAAATGCTGTTTTATTTAACTGCCCTTAACCTTATCCGTTTTCTCAAGGAGACTGCACCCGTCCTTAGCAAGGACGATGAGGACGTGCAGACGGTTTTGACGGTGGAAGCGTGGAAACACGGTGACTACCTATGCCGAAACTACATCCTGTGTGCTCTGGATGACACTCTTTTCAGTGTGTTCGAGCCCAAGGCTTCTGTAAAGGAGCTTTGGGAGTCTCTCGAAAGAAAGTACAGAGTGAATAACGCTGGCGCAAAGAAATTTGTCGTCACGGACTTTCATGAGTACATGATGACTGACGGAAAGAGTGTTATCGAGCAGGTTGAGGAACTCCAACTCATATACCATAGGCTTGAGGTTGAGTGGTTAGTTATTAACGAACCTTTTCAGGTGGCATTAATGATTGAGAAACTGCCACCCTCATGGAAAGAGTTCCAAAACTACCTGAAACACAAGCAAAAGGCTATGACCTTGGAGGGACTCATTGAGAGGCTCAATGTTGAGCAAAGCAACCGCCGATCCGGAAGGAAAGGCGGTGACGGATCAGGCAACACGGTTGCCAAGGCCAATGTGGTTGAGGACGCTGTATCTAAGCGGAAACGCTTTGACAGCAGTGTCGGTGCTTCTTTCAAGAAGAAATTCATGGGAGACCGCTTTGTGTGCAACAAACCGGACCATCATGCAACGGATTGTAAGATGCGCAATGACAAGCCCAACCCCCCCCCCCCCCAAAGAGGAAGTTCCAAGGGAAAGGGAGGAAGAGGCACCTGCTCAGGTAAATGTGGCTGAGGGAGGAGATGATGCTGGACAAGACTATATGCACCTGAGTGCTGTGGTCTCGAAAGTGAACCTGGTGGGGAGCAACCCAAAGGAATGGTGGCTGAACACAGGCGTCACTAGTCACATCTGTGTCAACAAATGGATGTTCAAGACCTATACGGTCGTGGACAATGAGACCTGATTCATGGGGAACTCGGATACTTCCAGGGTGGAAGGTAAAGAAACCGTGATGCTGAAGATGACGTCGGGAAAGGAGATGACACTGAACGGCGTGCTCCATGTGCGGGAAATTCGCAAGAATCTAGTCTCCGGCTCAGTGATGGTGAACAAAGGGTTTAAACTTGTATTTGAATCCGTAAAAATTGTAATCACCTTAAATGAAATGTATGTAGGCTGTGGCTATATGACCAACGACATGTTTAAATTAAATGTTGGAACATCGGCTCCTAAAGTCGAGTCTGCTAATAAGGGTACTGAGGCCGAGGCTAGTACCAAGAATAATGTAATCGTTAATGTTGCCCAAGTGGCCAATAAAAATTCTTTTGCTTATTCTTGTGATTCATTTAATTTATGGCATGGTAGATTAGGTCATGTGAATACTAGTTCAATGAAGAAATTAATATCACTAAATCTACTACCAAGTTTTGTCTTCAATAAACAACATAAATGTGAGATTTGTGTTGAGGCAAAATTAACCAAGTCTTCGTATTAACATATTGAACGAAGTACTGAACCTCTTGGTCTAATACACACGGATGTATGCGACTTAAAGTTTATACAAACGCGAGGAGGAAAAAATTATTTCATCACGTTTATAGATGACTGTACTAGATACTGCTATGTCTACTTAATGAGAAATAAAAACGAAGCGGTAGAGAAGTTTGCTCTTTATAAGACCGAAGTAGAAAATCAACTCAATAAAAAGATTAAAATGCTGATGAGTGATAGAGGCGGTGAATACGAGGCACCGTTTACGGAGATATGCGCAGAAAGTGGCATTATACATCAAACCACAGCCCCATACTCTCCGGAGCAGAATGGGGTTGCCGAGCATAAGAATAGGACGCTCAAGGAAATGATGAATGCTATGTTAATAAGTTCTGGGTTATCACAGAACATGTGGGGGGAAGCGCTGCTTTCCGCCAACTATGTATTGAACAAGCTACCACATAAGAAGCGTGATAAACCCCCTTATGAACTATGGAAAGGCCATCATCCGAGCTATAAATTCTTAATGGTTTGGGGTTGTCTTGCGAAAGTCCTTGTCTCGCTTCCGAAAATAACGAGAATAGGGCCAAAGACGGTAGACTGTGTGTTCATAGGATATGCACACAACAGTAGTGCTTATCGTTTTCTCGTGCACAAGTCGGATAATCCCGATGTGCATGTAGATACTATCATCGAAGCTCGAGAAGCTTCTTTCTTCAAGGACATCTTTCCCCGCAAGTCTTCCATAACTGTAGAGACTGAGGAGTCAAACAATGAGGAAAATGTGGGGGCAAGTGAACCGTTGGAGGAAGAAGAAGAAGAGCCTCGACATAGTAAAAGGGCTAGAAAGGAAACGTCTTTCGGTCCAGATTTTGTAACCTTCATGATAGAAGGCGAACCCGCGACATTCAAACAAGCAATGTCATCCCCGGAAGCCCAATATTGGGAGGAGGAGATCAATAATGAGGTTGAATCAATATTACAAAATCACACTTGGGAACTAGTGGATTTACCATCCGGGTGTAAGCCACTAGGACACAAGTGGATCTTCATGAGGAAGATAAAGCTCGATGGAACAATCGAGAAATTCAAGGCGAGGCTTGTAGTGAAAGGTTTTAGACAAACCGAAGGTGTCGACTATTTTGACACCTATGCTCCTGTCTCCAGGAAGACGTCAATCCGGATAGTCATTGCTCTTGCGGCACTGTTCGATCTGGAAATACATCAAATAGATGTTAAAACGCCATTCTTGAATGGTGAACTGGAAGAGGAAATTTACATGGAACAACCGGAAGGGTTTGTGGTTCCAGATAAAGCGCACAAGGTGTGTAAACTTATGAAGTCCTTGTATGTACTTAAACAAGCACCTAAACAATGGCACGAAAAATTTGATAGAGTGATGCTATCAAACGGTTTTCGGATAAATGAATGTGACAAATGCGTCTACGTAAAAGGAAATGAAAAGGACTACGTGGTAGTCTGCCTCTACGTAGATGACATGATTATAACAGGGAGTATTGATAACATCAACTCCACTAAGAGAATGTTGTCACAAAAATTCGAGATGAAAGATTTGGGTGTCGCTGATGTAATACTTGGTATGAAAATTACCAAGACATCAGACGGATATGCACTATCTCAAACTCACTATGTCAAGCAGATGCTTGACAAATTTGATAAAGATAGTAGAGCTACATCCAGAACTCCGATAGAGATCTCAACCACCCTGAAAAAACATTTTGGGGAGAATGTGAGACAATTGGAATATTCTCGAATAATAGGCAGTCTGATGTACGTTATGAACTGTACTAGACCAGACATAGCCAACTCAGTGAGTAGACTGACTAGGTACACCAGTAATCCCAATGAGGAACACTGGAAGGCCATCATGAGACTTCTCAGATACATGAGGTTCACTGCCGACCGAGGATTGCATTATACCAGATATCCAGTTGTACTGGAAGGGTATTCTTATGCAACTGGATCTCGGATTCCAACAGTACACGATCCACTAGCGGATATGTGTTCATGATGGGACAAGCAGCTGTCTCGTGGAGATCATCCAAGCAGACCTGCATAGCCAGATCAACTATGGAATCCGAGTTCATAGAGTTGGATCTAGTAACAGAAGAGGCTGACTGACTGAGAAGCTTTCTGAAAGGAATTCCAATGTGGCCGAAACATGTCCCAGCAATAAGCATGCACTGCGATAGTCAGTCGGCTATTGGGCGGGCACAGGATCATATGTATAATGGAAAGTCTCGACACATTCGTCGGAGACATAAATCCGTAAGAGAATTGTTAGATAACGGTGTGGTGTCATTAGATTTTGTGAGATCTAAGGAAAATATTGCGGATCCATTTACAAAAGGCTTGACTCAGGTAGGAGTTGAAGTTTCATCGAGGGGAATGGGGTTGAAGCCCATCAAACTGGAAACCTCCTCAGAGACATCCCAACCCAAACTGGATTCTCCAGCGTCGGGTTCAACGGGAAAACCGAACTGTGGGGGTGACCGAACAAAGCACTCGGGAACTTAAGTTCCCAACCCATTTCTAGGATGAAAGAGTGATAGACCTAGACCATCTAAAGGGTGAGGATGAGGCTCTTAATGAAAACAAGGATCTCGAAGGTCGAGAGGTGTGAGTCAGGACACCCTTGACTTGAAATCACCTATGACGAGTGTGTATGGCCGATACTATGTGATGAGCCATGGGCTAAATCACTAGAGCACTCGGTTGAATTTTGCCAAGGCAGTCCATGGCCAAATATGAACAACAACCAAAGGGCTAAGTAAGTGGTGTAGAGAGGACACTGTGTGAGTATTACCCTGGTATGTACAAACTCTAAAGGGTTCAAGGCTACCCAATAGTAGCATATCAGATTTTACGTCACTATGGCAGGTTCAAGCCGCACGCTACCTGTCCTATGCAGTGAACTCTTGCAGTTCTCTCGTATGCATTTAGGGGCATTTTTTTATTTTCAGCCAATTGCATTCATGTGGGGGATTGTTGGAAAACATGTTTTTAACATGGGTGTTTCCGAATGGTCACAGGACCAACTTCGAGTCAATATTACATGTGACAACGCTGAGTTGTTATATCGTACTCAACGTGTTTGAGTAGCCCGTGTGACGAGCTTCGCAACGGTATATCACATGACCTATTCGGACAATGGGTGTGAATACTAAGTGGCTTCAAAGTTGGGTTCCCGAAAGAGGAAAAATCCTCAATGCTGGAAAATGGATTAATTAAATGGAAGATTAAGAGGTATCCCATATTGGAAGATTAAGAGTTAATTTTACAATATAAATACAAGTCCAACTCATGTAGTTGTTAAACTAATATGTCCACATACACCTAAGAGTATTAGTGTGTACCACACACGCGCGCTCGCTCGGGTCTCGGGTCCCGGGCACGGGCTTGGGCTTGGGCTTGGGCTTGGGATATTTGGGATTAGCGATTTGGGATTTGGGTCTTGGGTCTTTGGTGAAATCTGAAAAGGGAGTTTTGTATAAAATGCAAAAGTAGTCCCTAGAGTTTCCAGCAATTGAAACGCCAGCAATCAATGAGAATAAATTGCAGATTAAGTGCTGCGGTTTCAGAAATTGATTGGACGGATTCTGGGGGTGTAACTCCCATAATTAATTGACCATTATGGCTGCGGTTTCAAGAGAGGGTATAAAAGGCAGCCCTCCCCCTCTCATTTCAGAAACAATCACAACACACAACTCACAGCATATAGCATACATATTAGAGAGAGAATCACACCACCAACAGCTCGACCTGTGGTTCGGTGCCGGTTTCCATACGAGCCACTCTGAGACAGAAGTTGTACCTTGAGAACAAAGTCCCGAAACCAGAAACCTTTAAAGGTTGTTCGGGAAATATTGTTTAAGGAAAACTGCCCAGCAGTTGCCTCTTCTTTATTTCAGTCCATTTAAATTATGTTCTTTCATTTCTGTATTTAAATTTCAGTACCTTTATTTTTCTGTATTTATATTTATGTACTGTTTACTTTCTGTAATTTCAATTCAGTTCTTTCCTATTCTGTAATTTTTCAATTCTGTATTTTACTTTTCGGTATTTACAGAAACAGTCCAGCAGCTTAGTAATTATACTATTCTGTCTAGCAGTTTCTTTTAATTGTTAAACAGTTCAGCAGTTTAGTATTATACTATTCTGTCTGACAGTTTCAAACAATTACAATTCAGTCCAGCAGTTTAATAAGTTATATTAAATATGTCTGGAATTTAAATTAGTGTAATTTTAATTCTGTTGAGTCAGGAATTGTAATTTATATTCCAATTGTGAGAAATAAATTGTTATTTCTATTGCGTCTCTGTCTTTTAATTTATTGTCTTTTCAATCATTGCTTTTTCGATATAGTACAAAACCAACACGTTCATCACCTTGGTAATGTTTGAGCAAAACGGTTTGTCCACTGGAATGTTGGTTATTCATGTCTTTATGAATGTAATGGGAGTTTTGCATCTGTTCATTGCTAGTAAACTGTAAATTTCAAAATACTTCAAGTAAACTGTAAATTTTAAAAATAATTACTCCCTCCGTTCCTATTTAATTGTCCATTACGAAACTACGTGCAATTTTGACCGGTCAATAACTTGTATCAAAATTGTCGGAATGAAAATTTTCAAAAGTTGACCATATAGTTCAAATGTTAAATTTTATGATTAAATTTTTTAAAAAATCATTTCGACAATTTTGATACAAGTTATAAACCGATCAAAATTGTACGTAGTTTTGTAATGGACAATTAAATGGGAACGGAGAGAGTACAAGTTCTTGATTAGAATACTTGCATACATCTATCTTACCAGAAAATGTAGATGCGTCAAAATTGAACATAGTATAAGTTATACTAACATGGCAGAAGCCCTTCCAAAATGTAACGAGAGCCTAATAGTATTACAGAAATAAAGCTACCAGGGAAGATAAATTGTTCGATAACTATGTCTCTGCATCCTATTTAAAACACGTAGACACAATGAGTCATATGTACAACCCAATACTGAGAAGATAACGAATTCTGCAATTACACATAAAGGTATACCAGCATTTTCCTTCAATTTCTTAAATAGAAGGTTCCTTTTTTCGCAGCCATTTCACTGCAACTAACCATTTTCTACTCTTGTCTATCTATCTTTAAAATACTCAGGGAAATTTCTGAAAGTCTTGAAAAGTAACCCGGATCCTGATTGCAATCCAGCTAGATCATGTGGCAAGAGTCACCTACATTTGAAAAAATACTATACACAATTGGCAAAGGGTAACAAATATAAAACCGGCTAGATCTTCAAGATCAAGAGATTTATATATTAAAGTTATTGCACACAACTTGCTAAAAAAGGAATAATGCAACTATTCAGCAGAAATATACACATTCTTGCCCACATCAAATAAGTTTGGTTTTCACAGAACATGTAGCACAAATATAAAACTTTTGATTTTTTCAAGTCAGAAAACCAAATAAAACTTTAAAATGATCAACCAAATACATTTGAATAGTACCTGTGATTGATTCGTGATTACATGAGTATAAGGCAAATCGATGATCAAATAGCATTGGAGAAAAAAATATAGCGGAGGAAAATTGATTGTCGTGAAAAAGAATAATTTTATATTTGGCTTTATATAGCCGACCCCAAATTCTTGGGATAAAGTCATAGTTTGATGATGATAAATAATAAAATAAAAAGTGGGGTTTTCCACCATTAATATATATAAGAAAAAGTATGAATAAAAGATTTACGACCATAATACTAAATTTTATAGCTTTTACCTCATAAATAGTTGGTCTTATCTAAAATGCCATGAATAACGATCTTTACTCTTACAGCTGTATAGTATATTTAGTTCCATCTTCCAGTACATGAAAATGATATCATCGAAAACAACTAACGTCAAAGATTTTTTTTAATATAGTATTTTGCACTAGATATAGAGTGATTTGAACATGTAACATGAGTTGTGAATGATTTGTCAAAAGAGTTTATTTGAGAGTATAAGCATATGAAGCAAACTGACGATTTAGGGATGGTAATCATATGAGCTCAATGTAAATGTTATCCCATAATCTTCCTGGAAACAGAACTCAACCTTGGTCCCATATAAATTTAAAATAACGTCATAAAGATCTTGATTTTCAACAAAAAAAAAGTCCCAACACCGGACGAAATTGTTTAATTTTCCTTAAGAAGAACCAAAATTGCGATAGTTAAAATCATATTTCATTGATCAAAATGAGAAAACAAATCAACTTTACCCGGAGGTTTTCTGCACTAACAAAAGAATATATATTCAAACACTTTATGTACTAGAACAGAGGGGCCTAACCAACTTTACTAACATCATGCAATAGAATTTTCCCAAGAATAAAACTAGTTTTAATTGTTTAGCTTCTATATATCTGAGTTGTTGAATCATATATATCATTTATTAGGACAAGAGACATCTTCTTTTTCATTGTTCATATGCTTCATCTGTCAACGGTGTCAACAGGATGTTAAATTAATGTGCGGAGAGAAATGACGAAAACTTGTGCTATTCATTATTGACCAATTCTTGTCAATTTTAGCTGATCAACTTTCTTACATACGAAAATGTCAATATTTGAAAAAAAAATTATAAGATAAAATAGAGCCACCACATACTCTTTATAGCTTGCTACAACAAAGTATTTCAAATACTCATTTTTCAAATTTATATTTAATCAACTAATACAGAAAAATAAAGACTTGGATATACATCACATATCTCATCAGATAGTGGGGCTAAATAAGCTAAAAACTTCACTGTACCAGCTGTTTCTGAGTCTTTTACGACACAACTTTTCTGGATAGCATGCAGGGGATTAAGAAACGCAATTAGGCATGTATGACCACTCCCAGTTACCAAATAATATAAATATGAAATTTATCAAAGAGGAAAAGATGTGGATAAAAATCGGGTTTCCAGTTCAATTATGGAATCCAACTTGAAGTCTACATAAAACAAAAGTAAACAAAAGATGAAATTAAGACCATAATTTATGGTTACAAGAAAAAAATTGAGGACTTCTTATACTTTCCCCGGCGGCTATGTTGATAAACCCAAATATAGATAAATGAAATGTCAAATTAAGATCGTTATTTATAGTGATACCTTGGATTCATAAGTTTCACGAACAGATTTGTCCAACTTGTCCAACTTGTTATAGGTCTCTAAGTCATCAGTTGGATTGCTCTCAAAGGTAGCAACTACAAATTGATCATTAAGCCTGTAAAAACCAAGGCATTTTGAAAAAAGCTCAGATCCAAATAAGAAAGTAGAAAACAATCATATGGTTCATATGAGATCTGTTATGAAGCAACAAAGAGGTGATAAAACAATTAGTTCTTGTAACATATAGAGGTTAGCCTTCTCGAAACGGTTTTTGGCAAAATGGAAAATAAAATACTATGACGACTTAATAAAGCTAACATGAAACTATTAGCATGTTTTCATACTGAGAAGTTATATCCACCATATATTATACCAAGTAAGTTTGTGAAAACACCATTTCTCACATGTGATGGTTCATAAAACTGCAACCAACTCGTAAGGCGTTTTCAAAACAGCAGGAAATAGAAGTTACATGCCCATCAGATAGGTATTGTCATAACGATTGAGAACATTATATAAACTACCCACTATGACACTTTACATCTCAGACATCCTAAAATGTGCAAATGCACGTTATTGCAGACTCAAATTTTGAGAAAAGCAGTGTTCCCCTTCCTTAAGGCTGTGAAACTTTGTGAATCCACTCATTTTAAACTTGAACAAAGGAATACTTTAGATAGTAAATTAAGATTAAGTTGATGCGACTTGATAATAACTTTTGCCGCAAGGACATCATATACTAGTAAAGGAAAAAAAAAGCACTGCAGTAGGAACCAGATGAAGACAACCTGAAATATGGTTAGGACTCTAGTAAAAAATGAAATTTAAACTCTTAAATAGACCTTTGAATCACATACCTATGTTACTGTTACATACAGATACCTTGAAGACATTAATGGAACTAAACTTCCATATGGGTTCCAACTACACATTAGAAAAGAAAAAAAGATAAAAAAGTTCGATACCTCTCAAAATCAGGAAGCAGGGGAATAGGTTCGATAGGCTGTAGCTCTTTATTGGTTGCATGAACAGGCAACGATTTCCATGCCTCGAATGAAGCCTCTTGTCACGCCCCAAAATCCATAAACACGGACATCGAGGCATGACCTTTTTAAAACAAAGAAAAGAGAACCTGTTGGTACGAAATTAAAATTTTTAAAAGAAAACATTTGCAAGTTAAAGGAACAATTAACGGATAAATAAAAAGTTTGCCAAACGCGGCTACAAGACAAGATTTGTAAAAGCTAAAAGTTAACAAACGAATTGTAACGGTGAGTCCCATGCACGTAACTAGACGGGACGGCACCACAAATACCGTCACTCCATCCCTTAAATGCAAGAGCTCACAAATTCTACAACTACGATAATCGACGTATAAAAAGAAATATAATAACATTCTATAACGGGATGAATTAAATAAATTAAATAACGTCAACACAAATCTATAACAAACATGGACCTCTCATGCCACCTACCCCAGTCCGTAAGGTAGGTCATTCCCTATCCCCACGGCCGTCTTCTGTCCCCGGAATTAGGAAGAGACAGAGACCATTGTAACATAAAAGTAGATTTATAGTGCGCACTTGGACCTCTCATGCCACTCGTCCCAGTCCGTAAGACAAGTCATTCACTATCCCCACGGCCGTCTACTGTCCCCGGAATTAGGAAGAGACAGAGACCATAGCTAACATAAAATAAATATAGTGCACACTAGGACCTCTCATGCCACTTGCCCCAGTCCGTAAGACGAGTCATTCCCTATCCCCACTGCCGTCTTCTGTCCCCGGAATTAGCAAGAGACAGAGACCATTGCTAATGTATCAATATTAAGGCCTCGGCCGATAATATTATACTATTCATATAACACATTCTCATACATATAAATATTAAGGCCTCGGCCAATAAATAATAAACCAATCATTTATCACATTCTCTTACGTCATTCTAACGTAATTCAACGAAACCCAAAAGCATAGGTGCTAGATTCGCAACTAGCCAAACAAGTCTAATCAACATGAAAACTCATTCAAGCATTCTAGCAAACACCTTGTATGCATAAACTACAATGCATCTATATTCAATAATAAATTACCCAATTTAACAACAATTATAATAACACAATATCAATACATAAAGACATGCAACTCATCCATATTCTCGCTAATCCGAAATTAACACAACTAAATCCTCAATTAACAATTAAGTGAATTAAACATATAATCAACTAAACCCAATTAACAAATAAGTGAATTAAACATATAATCAACTAAACCCAATTAACAATTTATAAAACTAATTAAGATAAAAGGCAAAAACCCCCAATTTATACTAAACGTAAAACATAATCCTAACATACACCCTCGTCTAGTCGGTATGGATAACCCCCGTTACCTTAGCGTGTAGAGGAGATGATTCCGGCAATAATCCGCTAACGTGGTTTCTCTTCTTCTTCTTCTTCTTCTCTTTTCTCTCTTTTCTCTCTTGTTTTTAGGTTTAAAAAAAATGAAAGTGGCTGATTTTTAGGTTTAGAAAAACTGTTTTTAGATAGTTTGTGGAAGCGAACTATTTGGTCCCCAAAGTTCTAAAAGCTAACTCTTAATCCAAAAATATAGTTTTACTACTCAAAAATAACAAATCTTTAGAAACAAATCTATTGGGTCCTTTTTATTAGTAAAATTAGTAACAGGTTTTTAAAATAAAGTTTTTCGGAAGAGTTTCGGTTTTTGGCTAAAAATTAGTCGAGTGACCGGTTTTTGGTAAAATTTGAATAAAACGTTTTTGGATAAATTAAATCCTAATTAAAAAAACTAATAAAAATACGGGATTTTACAACTAACCCTCCTTAAAAGAATTTCGTCCCGAAATTTCCTCTCTAAACAACTATACCCAGAAATGATAAAATTACAATAAGACCATAAGAACTTAAACGCACTATTCGTGTTATCAAACATAATAAAATACGCAGGGTTCACAACCCGTAACAGCTCCATAACTCATTACATGAACAACACATAAGAATCTAAAATAAGGTAAACACCTATATGCAATATCAAACATAAGGGTTCACAACCCGTAACAACTCTATAATTCAATACAAGAACAACATGTAAGAATCTCAAATAAGGTAAACACCTATATGCAATATCAAACATAATAAAAGACAACTCAACAACTCCGTAACTCTAGGCGTTACAACCAAAAATAAAATCCAAACTCTAGGCGTTACAACCCTTCCCCGATAAAGAAATTTTGTCCCGAAATTAGAAAACATCTAAACGAACGTACCTAAAGAAAAATCGAGATTAGGATATTTCCTCTTCATCTCATCTTCGCGTTCCCAAGTTGCCTCCTCGGCCCCGTGGTGTTTCCAAACGACCTTTAGCAGTCTAATCGTATTTCCTCGAAGTTCTTTCTCTTGCACGTCGATAATCCTCATAGGTCCCACTTCGTAGGTCACATCCGCACTAACCTCAATGTCCTCAAAGTCCACCACGTGTGAAGGGTCGTGATGATACCTTTTCAACATTGACACATGGAACACCGGGTGAACTCCCGCCAACTTTGTTGGCAAGTCCAACCGGTATGCAACTTCTCCAACTCGGTCCACGATCTCAAATGGTCCGATAAATCTGGGGCTCAACTTCCCTTTTGAGCCAAACCTCATAACCCCTTTCCTTGGCGAAACTCGCAAAAATACTTGATCCCCTTTTTCGAACTCCAAAGGTCTCCTCCTCTTATCAGCATAACTCTTTTGCCTACTTCGAGCAGTCTCAAGCCTTTGTCGAATTAACTTAATCTTTTCTGTCGTTTCTTGAACCAATTGCGGTCCTAACTTCTCCCACCTCGGTCCAACACACCGGAGACCTACACGGCCGCCTGTATAAAGCCTCGAAAGGTGTCATGCCAATACTAGCTTGAAAGCTATTATTATACGCAAACTCCACTAAGGGCAAATGGCTCTCCCAGCCTCCCTTGAAGTCGTTCACGCATGCGCGCAACATATCCTCTAGCACTTGGATAGTCCGCTCCGATTGTCCATCCGTTTGGGGATGAAATGCCGTACTCATTGTCAACTTGGTCCCTAAGGCATTTTGCAATGCACCCCAGAACCTCGACACAAACCTCGCATCTCGATCCGATACTATCGAAATCGGCACCCCATGAAGTCTAACAATTTCCTTAATATACTTCCGTCCCAAGATTTCCACCGAATTCGTCATCTTAATCGCAATGAAGTGTGCAGATTTGGTCAAATGGTCGACCACAACCCACACAGCGTCATTCCCACTTACCGATCTAGGTAAGTTGGTCACAAAATCCATTGATATCCTTTCCCACTTCCATTCCGCTACAGGTAAGGGTTGGAGCATACCCGCTTGCCTTTGGTGTTCCGCTTTCACTTGCTGGCAAGCTAGACACCTGCTAACATATGAAGCTACATCTCGTTTCATTCCGGGCCACCAAAACTGTCTTTTTGCATCATGATACATTTTCATTCCGCCGGGATGAACGGCTAATCGGGAGTGGTGAAACTCCTTTAATACCTCGTTCCTCATGTTTTCTGTCACATAAGTCCTTCCCTTAAAGCGTAGTCCTCCATTGGTTCCTTTTGTCCAACCATCTAATCCTTCGTTCGAACGCATTTGTTTCTCATAGTTCTCTACTTTCTCGTCTCCTTCTTGCGCTTCCAAAACCCTACTCACAAGTTCCGGTTGTACCACTATTGTGTATAAGATCCCCACATTAACATTAGCCAACTCCAAGTCGAACTCGTTCACTTTTCCTATCATCCTCCATTCGTCGATCGCCACATGCGCTAAGGTCGCATGGAACTTTTGACTCAAAGCATCCGCCACTACATTGGCCTTTCCTGGATGATAGTGCAAGTCATAGTCGTACTGTTCCAGATATTCCATCCATCGTCGTTGCCGCATATTTAGATCACGTTGGGTAAAGATATGCCCTAAGCTCTTTTGATCCGAGAACACTTCGAACTTTTCCCCGAACAAATAATGCCTCCATATCTTCAACGCATGAACTATTGCCGCTAGCTCTAGGTCATGAGTCGGATAGTTCTTTTCGTGAATCTTTAGTTGTCGCGAAGCATATGCGATAACCTTTCCGTCTTGCATTAAGACGCAACCCAAACCTTCCTTCGAAGAATCGCAATACACTTGGTAACCCTTCCCTTGCTCGGGAATAACTAGTATTGGGGAACTAGTCAACCGTTTCTTGAGCTCTAGGAAAGCTTTCTCGCAAGCCTCACTCCACACGAACTTCACCCCTTTCTTGGTAAGGTAAGTCATTGGAGTCGCTAACTTAGAGAAATCCTTGACGAACCGTCGATAGTATCCCGCTAAACCCAAGAAACTTCGAATCTCGAACACATTCTTCGGTTGTGCCCATTTCGAAACTGCCTCAATTTTCGTCGTGTCCACCTTTACCCCTTCTTCCGAGATCACATGTCCAAGAAATTTCACCTCATTTAGCCAGAACTCACATTTGCTAAATTTTCCGTAAAGTTGGTGCTCCCTCAACGTGAGCAACGCTAAACGGAGATACTCGTCGTGTTCCTCTCTTGAACTTGAGTAAATCAAGATATCGTCGACGAAGACTACCACAAACTTGTCGAGATACTCCGTAAAGATTCGATTCATTAACTCCATAAATGCCGCCGGCGCATTAGTTAACCCGAAGGGCATGACCACAAACTCATAGTGACCATACCGGGTCCTAAAGGCCGTTTTTGAAATATCTTCATCCTTCACCCTCAATTGGTGATACCCTGATCGCAAATCGATTTTTGAAAAGAACGTCGCTCCCTTCAGTTGGTCAAATAGATCATCAATTCGAGGTAGTGGGTACTTATTCTTAATAGTCACCCTATTTAGCTTTCGATAGTCGATGCACATCCTCATCGATCCATCCTTCTTTTGCACAAATAAGGTCGGTGCCGCCCACGGTGACGTACTCCGCCTAATAAACCCCTTCTCTAGCAGTTCTTCTAACTGCTTAATTAACTCTTTCAACTCTGCTGGTGCCAAACGGTACGGGGAAATGGCTATTGGTGCCGTTCCCGGTACCAATTCGATAGAAAAATCTAACCCTCTTTTCGGTGGTAACCCCGGTAGATCCTTCGGAAACACATCTCTAAAGTCGTCCACTACGGGTGGCCATATTTCCACTTCCTCGTCGTTCTCCACTATCGAGAGACTAGCCAAAAGACAAGACAGGTTGCCCACAACCCGCTTGGAATAATAAGGAATAGAAGAAAGGGTAGTGTCCCTTTCCCCACGAAAGAACACCTCATCTCCGGATGAAGTTGTAAGGAAAATTTTTCGTCGAACACAATCGATGAAAGAGTTGAAATGAACCAACCAGTCCATTCCAAGGATCACGTCGAATCCTGACATCTCAATGACAACTAAATCATATATAAACACGCGGTCCGCGACCACCATCTCACAAGACCGACACACTCGTTCCAATACAACTCGACCCCCAACAGGAGTCTCTACAACAATCGGGTTATCTAGAACCCTAATTTCTAACGACAAAGACTCAACTAGACTTCTAGATATAAAAGAACGCGACGCCCCCGTATCGAAAAGAACATGTATCCAGGATGAGCACACAAGAACCATACCTTGTACATTTGCCGGATCTCCTTGGTTTGGCAATTGTGGCAAGGCAAATTGGCGAGCTTGAGCTGGTGGGTTTCCTTGCGGTCCTCGATTTCCCCCATTATTTCCTCGATTTCCCTGGCCTTGATGGCCTCCTCGGTAGTTCCCACGGTTTCCCCCTCCTTGGTGGTTACCTCGAAACCCTCCCCCTTGGTTCCCAGGTAATTGGTGTGGTGGTACGAATCCGGGTCCTCTTGGTGGTGGTGGTGGCAACCTAGGTTGGTTAAAGGGCCGGTTGGTGTCGATTCTTCCTTGTCCCCCGAGACAAACCCTTGCCGTATGTCCCATTCGGTTGCATGTCCTACATTGAACTCTAGGACACTCGTGTTGTCGATGATTCACATCTCCACAGGTGTAACACGCTCTCTTCATTATGGTGTTTGTGGGTAGTGGGTTAAAACCCCTCTCTCCTCTGTCCTGTTGTGGAAAGCGCGAATTATTCGCCATATCCCAAGTCCGCTTCTTCTCTTCCCTCGTAGCATTTCCGGTTTTCGACTTCTCCGAGATTCTCTTGCTATGGAGTAGAGCTCCTTCCACAGCTTCAGCCGATTTGACCAACTCATTATAGTTGACATGACGGGCCGATGCCAATTGCAATGAGATTGTCGGGTTCAGCCCCTTCATGAATCTCCTACATCTTTCAGCGCCCCCTATAACAGATTCTGGGGCATACCTCGAGAGTGAGGTAAACTTTAACTGGTATGCTTGAACGGTCATACCTCCTTGATACAGTTCCTCGAACCGCCTCCTCATTTCATCCTTATAAGAATCGGGAAGAAACTGTCGATTAAACAATTCGATGAACTCATTCCATTCGAAGTTGCTTGTGTCGTATGTATCCGCGATTCCCAACCACCACTTCCGAGCTTCACCCTTTAGATGAAACGGAGCCATATTCATTCGTTGCTCCCCATTTACAATTCCCGCTGCCGATAAGTATTTCTCCATTTCGTCCACCCATCCCTCAGCTATGGATGGTTCACCTACCCCATCGAAAGTCGGAGCCCCCAATCGAGTGAAGTTAAGCAATCCATTGTTGCTTGAACTCCCAGCTTGTGCATTCTGCACCATCATTTGCACCACCTTCTAAAGGTTGGTCATCACTTGATTAGCATTGACCGTTTCCGGTTCAGGTGCAAAAGTCTCTTCTTCTTCCTCATTCACCTCCTCATCTACATTCTCAACCTCTACCTCCTCCTCGGGTTGCTCAGGTGGTGGGGCACTAGTGTTACCTCTTCCCCCACGACCTCCAGCAGCCCTTCTTCCTCTAGTTGTTCCTCTGCTCCTTGGATCTCTCCTTACTCTTCCACTTGCCCCAACTCGGGTAGCCGCACCGCTTGATGGTGATGCGCCCCCGCGGGTAGATGGTCTCCTTCCACTAGTCCTTGTGGTAATAGCCATTACTACATACATTTAAAACCAACACTTTAGTTGTCTTACTCGACACTACTACTCATACATGTATATTCATACATGATAAAAGCTCGGTTTACAACTCAATCATTTTATCAAGCTTTCTAAGGTTCAAAAACTGATTTTTACGAATTCTCAATTTCGACGATATAACGCTTTGACTTTTCCAAAAATAGAAAATAAAAATTCCGAAATGCCAGAAAGATAGAGTACTGAAAAACAAAGTCAACGCTTCAAGAGGAATCAGAATCGGAGTTAAAACCAAGAAGTTATGAGCTTTCGAAGTATAGCCAAAAAAACCGCAAAATTACCAGAATTCGACCGATCGTTTTGACAAATGACCGATCGTTTTGTGGTCCAGTAGGGTCTGAAAAATTTCTGAAGAATTTCGACCGATCGCTTGGGAAACGACCGATCGTTTTTTGGTCCAGTAGGGTCTGAAAAAATTTCTGAAGAATTTCGACCGATCGTTTGGGAAACGATCGATCGTTTTTTGGTCCAGTAGGGTCTGAAAAAATTTCTGAAGAATTTCGACCGATCGTTTGGGAAACGACCGATCGTTTTCTTCTGCAGAAAATTAACGATACAAAAACGTAAAATTACTCAACACTTGTAAATTCCTTACAAGGCACATAACACACAACATCATTCTAATCCATAACATTTTTATGACAACAACGATTCGCATAAAAAGTTCATTACCACTCAAGTAAATAATTTGAAAACATGCTACATAAAACCATCCACGGCACAATTCACGCACTTTAATAGTTCGCTACTACTAGACATGACAACTTATCCTCATACACACTCTATCAATCTACACACGCATACGAAAAACACAAAAATGCGAGGGATAACCCATCACGATACGTTATCCTAAAGCACCCGAGCGTCCTCGCATACTCTAGAGTTCCACATCGCTAAGGTATTCCTTCACACATACGGACGAGAGGTCCACCCACTAGTTTGGCGAGCCGGGATCAACAAGCATCCTCATTGTCCCCAACTTGCCTCACATGTGGACTTTCCTTTCATCAACTACTACTAAATTATAGCTACATGTCTTAAGCTAAATGCAACCCCCCGTTTTTAGAAAAAGTTTTAAGTTTTTGGAAAAAGTTTTGTAAAAATGATACGATGGATCTTGGTCCAATGGTTACCCATCTTCCCGTCGTCCCAAAGTATACAAGAACCTAGTTAGCTCTGATACCAACTTGTCACGCCCCAATATCCATAAACACGGACATCGAGGCATGACCTTTTTAAAACAAAGAAAAGAGAACCTGTTGGTACGAAATTAAAATTTTTAAAAGAAAACATTTGCAAGCTAAAGGAACAATTAACGGATAAATAAAAAGTTTGCCAAACGCGGCTACAAGAAAAGATTTGTAAAAGCTAAAAGTTAACAAACGAATGAATTTGCCCGTAGGCTACAACCTCAAAATGAACTAAATAAAAAGAAAGTGATTAAAGAAGCCCCGAACCCATGCGATACCGCGCTAATGCAACCTAGCCAACGCCTCAACCTAATTTGTACCTGAAAGACAAAAATTGTAACGGTGAGTCCGACGCACGTAACTAGACGGGACGGCACCACAAATACCGTCACTCCATCCCTTAAATGCAAGAGCTCACAAATTCTACAACTACGATAATCGACATATAAAAAGAAATATAATAACATTCTATAACGGGATGAATTAAATAAATTAAATAACGTCAACACAAATCTATAACAAACATGGACCTCTCATGCCACCTATCCCAGTCCGTAAGGTAGGTCATTCCCTATCCCCACGGCCGTCTTCTGTCCCCGGAATTAGGAAGAGACAGAGACCATTGCAACATAAAAGTAGATTTATAGTGCGCACTTGGACCTCTCATGCCACTCGTCCCAGTTCGTAAGACGAGTCATTCCCTATCCCCACGGCCGTCTACTGTCCCCGGAATTAGGAAGAGACAGAGACCATAGCTAACATAAAATAAATATAGTGCACACTAGGACCTCTCATGCCACTCGCCCCAGTCCGTAAGACGAGTCATTCCCTATCCCCACTGCCGTCTTCTGTCCCCGGAATTAGGAAGAGACAGAGACCATTGCTAATGTATCAATATTAAGGCCTCGACCGATAATATTATACTATTCATATAACACATTCTCATACATATAAATATTAAGGCCTCGGCCAATAAATAATAAACCAATCATTTATCACATTCTCTTACGTCATTCTAACGTAATTCAACGAAACCCAAAAGCATAGGTGCTAGATTCGCAACTAGCCAAACAAGTCTAATCAACATGAAAACTCATTCAAGCATTCTACCAAACACCTTGTATGCATAAACTACAATGCATCTATATTCAACAATAAATTACCCAATTTAACAACAATTATAATAACACAATATCAATAAATAAAGACATGCAACTCATCCATATTCTCGCTAATCCGAAATTAACACAACTAAATCCTCAATTAACAATTAAGTGAATTAAACATATAATCAACTAAACTCAATTAACAAATAAGTGAATTAAACATATAGTCAACTAAACCCAATTAACAATTTATAAAACTAATTAAGATAAAAGGCAAAACCCCCCAATTTATACTAAACGTAAAACATAATGCTAGCATACACCCTCGTCTAGTCGCTATGGATAACCCCCGTTACCTTAGCGTGTAGAGGAGATGATTCCGGAAATAATCCGCTAACGTGGTTTCTCTTCTTCTTCTTCTTCTTCTCTTTTCTCTCTTGTTTTTAGGTTTAAAAAAAATGAAAGTGGCTGATTTTTAGGTTTAGAAAAACTGTTTTTAGATAGTTTGTGGAAGCGAACTATTTGGTCCCCAAAGTTCTAAAATCTAACTGTTAATCCAAAAATATAGTTTTACTATTCAAAAATAACAAATCTTTAGAAACAAATCTATTGGGTCCTTTTTATTAGTAAAATTAGTAACAGGTTTTTAAAATAAAGTTTTTCGGAAGAGTTTCGGTTTTTGGCTAAAAATTAGTCAAGTGACCGGTTTTTGGTAAAATTTGAATACAACGTTTTTGGATAAATTAAATCCTAATTAAAAACACTAATAAAAATACGGGATGTTACACCTCTATTTCTCTTATTTTGCTTTCCCTTAAGAAACAGATTAAATAATTAAAAATCGGATACAGACTTTGCGACTGGTCCAGATGGTTAATTGTTAGACAAAAGATTCAATAACACCAAATTAGCATGACCCTTAACTAAAGAGTTACTTCAAAATAACTTACCTTTCTGGGTCTCTCTTCAAAGGCAAGATCTTCAACTCTCCAGTAATATCTGGTAACTCATTCTGAAATTGAAATCTACACAGGAAAAAGAACACTAGATAGAATAAGCATACAAAATAATAGATTAAACACACATTTGCACATATCCGTGATATAGAATGTTCCATATATTGCAAAAGTTGTTTCTGTTCCATGTTAGCAGTTCTGAATAGATACGACCAGACATAAATTGTGAGCAATGTCATTATCCATTCTACGGGAGAGAACAAAAAAAAGGATTATTTCCAAGATGGAGTATATCAGTTGCATTGATATATATATGAGAAGAGAAATCTCAACTAATAACTAAATCTAGGTGAAAATAATTTTCTCATAACTTAAACGTGTATCTAGAGTTTCACAAGTATATACGTTGCGCTAGAAAATACAAACAGTACTTCAGACAGTACAAGCACATATACTCATAGACACGCATCCAAATATAGATCTGGAATGCCAGCAAGTGTGATTATAGTGTTATACATGGACTATAATGATAAACTAGTTTAATATTAGGTACAAAATTCTCCAAATAATAGAAATAAATTATTCACAATATAATATCAAAATCTCTTTTTAAACGTTTCTGTCATTTTTTATATTGCCAGAGTAGAGGTGTCCTAGTCACGACGCATTTAGGCCAATTTTCTTATCCGTGCTACAAAGTTCAAACTATGTACAATTTGAGGGTTACTCGGTTACCCACTTCTGACATCACAAAACAATTTTTTTAGAGATTTCACTAAACGATATTTTAAATAAACAATTTTTTACTTGAAACCAAACAAATCCCTTGAGAACCTTTTTGTTCTTCGGAACTAGCAACTATAATTTAGCTACATCTCGAAGGAAATAAAGATATACCTTAATACATATGGTAAATCGCTTATTCGCTTCTTATTGATGATCTGCTTTATCCTTTTTGCCTTTATCTTCTTCCGATTCTTCCTTCTCCTCATCCACTACCATTTTCGTTGAAGCAAGTGCTGTTGTTAAATGAAACATATCTAGATAAGAACAACAATGAAGAACATTTATAAATTAAGGTTCGTGTCAACAGCTAAACAAGTACGTGTGTTCATCCAAAAAAATCTCTTGTCGAAGCAAGCATCATGATTGTTTTTCTATTCTGGAAAGTGGAAGAAGTTACCACATATAAGAAGTATGCAAGCCTAAACAAAGAAAAGTATGGGAAGCGTGAATCAATGATATGAAAAAATAATAGTTATAATATAGTTAAACCTACTAGAACTAAGTAGAATATGGCAAAATTACTAGCAACTCAGGTATTGAAGCAGAGGCAAAAGTTATACTACAAGGACTCACTGAGGTTAATTTGACAAGGATAATTATAGAAAGTGATTGTCTACATCTAATAAACATCTTGTCTGATAAAAGCAAGTGTCCGTGTAAGATGAAATTTCTAATTCATAATATAAAGGAGAAGATGAAGAAGGGTACTTATCTGTTGAACCATGTGGAAAGAGAAGCAAACTCAGGCGCTGATCTATTGGCCAATCTGGGTTGTGTCTCTGATCATCTAGTTTCAGAAGATATTGCAGTTTTTTCCAGTAAATTGATAAATATTTTGAAGTTGGAAGCGAAAGGTATTCCTTATCTACGTTTGAGAAATGAGGAAAAGGTTGAGTATCTCTCTTTATCTCAAAGATGAAGATAAATGGAAATGAGTGAAGGAGAAGACCAGATGAAAGGGTGGTCTGTGGTCAATTACATCTTTGGTCCCTCAACTTTGGAAGAGTTTGTATCATTTATTAAGATTAGGTCTGAGAGTTTCAAATTTATTTTATTAAGCCCTGTAATTTTAAGATTGTTCTTAATTGCTACTCTGTTTTGTTTTCGTGGGGTTTTTCATCCATTTTTTTACATCTATTAATAAAAGAGTGGATTTTCCCCACCATTAATATAAAAAAATAAGTAGAATATGGTGTGAAAAGTTCACTATACTATATTTTAAATTGAATAATCTTAGGGATATAATGAATAGTATAAGTATTGGAGTACAAAAGAAGGTTGTTAAACATGTTAAACGTGCTTATTATCGAAGATAACAATTAATATTGCCCCAATGACATTAGCATGTCGAAGATATGCAGCTTTAAAAAAAGAAATTTTGTTGGTAGTCCCTAGAAAACACATGCAACTAAAACAAAGACAACATACTAAATCATTTGACATCCAAATTCTGAGTATAAACTGAAACCAGAGAAATCCTCCGCATTTGTAAAAGCAAATTAATTCAGTTGAAATATATATATTCTTGTGCAAATTAAATTTATCTAGCTTGCTTTGCTACAGATTCGAAGTAAATAAGTTTGGTTATCAAAGAAAGGTAGTACAAGTAAAAAAAAACATTATTTTTTTTGCATGTCAGAAAATCAAAAAAACTTTAAATGAACAAACAAATACATTTGAATATATAAGAAAATAATAAATCAGATAGATCCTTTAAAGCTGTAACCTAAAAAACCCAATCTAAGAGGCTGGAAAAACAAGACAAACGAGTATAAATGACAATTTAAATTAATAAAGATTTACTGATTTTCAGTGAGACCTATAGTAGGTTAGTACCTTTCCAAAGAAGAAGAGAGTACATATATATACATATATAAAGGAAAAAGAGGAGAGCTATTATATACATGTGATTGAGATTTGAGAGAGAGAGAGAGAGGCGGCATATGATTAGAGAGAGAGAAAATCTAGGGTTGATAAGGATGACCTGTACAACTTATCCTTAACTTTTTGCACTTCACTTACACAGGGAAGTGCAAGTAAAATCGTGTATTTGGTTGAGTAATGTAGATTAATAGGAAACAAAATGATCTGATATGAGTTGTTATTCTTTTTTCTTATAGGGATGTGATGTTGTTAGCTCAAAAAGAATAATGAGGTCATCTTATCAAAGCCTACGTATTATCCGGACGGATAAGATAGTGTAGTGACGGCGCATGGTGAATAAATTGGAGAATCTAGGGTTTAGAACTTTCGTATGTCAGTTTGAAATGCAGAAACGTGCCGTTAAAGAAAAGAAACACAAATTAAAATAAAAGGAAATATTTTACATCGCAATTTCACTTTACAACATGCAATTAGTAGCATACATAAATTTGTTGATGTGCAAACACGTCTTTAGATTTGAACTATAATTGGATACTAAATAATCCATTATAGGTGTTTTTTATTTATTTCCATTAAGGTATGATGCTTTTAGCCCGAAATGAACAAATCGGCCATCATATTGAAGCCTACATATTATTCGGACAGAATTGTTAGTCTAGCAACTAATACTTACACAAAGAGGACTTAAAGTTGTGGAAAGGTAATGAGGGCGCAAGGGTAGAGAAATCGTAGAATTTAGGGAGATTTAGTTTGTAAAACCCGGATTTCCATAGTGAAATACCGTGGTAAAGAGAGATAATCATCCCACATCTATGTAGATAAGCTAGGACTATATAAGCTTGATATGTTAGTACGTATATGCTATATAAGTTAGGAGTATATCCTTCTTATACCACAAAGCCGTTTTAAAGTCGTGCGACCCAAAAAGCAATGACGAAATTGAAAAAAAAGCGGACAGTATTGATGTTAAATACCTTATCATTTATATAAGTCTTGCTAAACGAAAATTATGCATCACAAATTCAATTGTAAATTGTAATTATGATCTTCACTTATTCAGTTATTTGACGTACAAGGTCTTCTTTACCAATTGTCAGGCCGCCCACCCGCTAGTATTAGCATTTTGGGTTGCATAAGTAGAAGTGTTATTTTACGGAGTCACGAGACTCATCACTTTTAAATTATTTTAAAATGGGCCTTTAGAAAAAAATAGCATTTCCGTAATGTGAGGTATGAGTGGACCCTTTTTGTTATACATATTACATAGCATCTACGTTGCCAATTGTAATTATGGGAATGCATTTAAAACTATTGCGGTCAACACATGTATATAACGTTGTTGTTACTCGGCCAACCATACTGATTAGACCCTGAAATGTTAGTTTTTATAGAGTAAAATGACACATATTTGCGTAGTTTCGTTTACATTTAGTTTTGTTTAAGTCATATTTTTTGTTTGTCTGTATTTTTCCGATTTATTTGCACGCTTTTGCGTTTTTCCAGGAAAATGCATGAAATTAGCAAAAAAAACGAGACAAGGACGCAAGAAGACAAAAGGAGGGACCAAAAGATAAGAATTCAGAAGATAAAAGATCCCAAAAGAGCCCCAAGAAAGAAAGTTGCAAAACAGAATTAAATCAAGATAGAGCAAAGAAGGATCTAGAAGACCCGACTTGACCGGTCAGGTTCAGTTATAATTTAAATTTTGAAAAAGATAAAGTTTGTTAGGTTTTAGATAAAAAATATATATTATTTCCTTAGTGTAAACCTATGTTTTTTTATCACTTTTCTTCAACTTTTAGATGAGGCCAAAGCCTAGAGAGGCCATCTCTCTAAAAACTTCATTTAATTCCATTTTCCTCACTTTTATATATAATTTCATCAAATTTCAATCAACAATATTGTTCAACCCCAATTTCTCTTGCATAAGCTAAGTTTTATTGTGATCTTATTATCATTAGTTTGCTTATTTTTGTATGTGTTTGTTGTTTCCCAATTGTTATCCTTTGATTATTTCTTTTGATTACGATTACAAGAATTGATGACTCTTTATTTGCATGTTAAGTGTAGTGTCAAAAGTACTAGTGATGAAAGTTTAATGTATATTCTGGATCTTAAAGTAAAAAGAATTGACAACCCTACTTTGACTATTTTTGGGATTATTGTTAAGGTAGTAAAGCGTAACGTGATAATAATTGGAATTAAACGCATTAGTACCCTTTAAACATACTTTTACATAATTGTTCTTTACCGAAATGAACTTAGGTAATTATATGGGGAACGAACCCGTACTACCGGGATCTATATTGTAATTGCCCTCGTACTTTTCCAAGGCCTTCTTGTGTGTAAGATTACACGCTCGAGGGGCATTCAATATTTTGGCGCCGGTGCCGAAGAATTAATTTCAAGTTGATTTTGGTTCCAAACGAAATCGGAAATTGTGTTAAAAGTCATAAACATCTCGGACCTGACCGGTCAGGCCACAGTAATTTAGGAGTTTTTAATTTTGTTATCTTTATTCTTGTAAAAGTCCTAATTAATTAATTATTTATAAATAAAAAAAAACCATTCCTGATTTGAAGAATTTGTATATATAAAAAAAAAAGTCAGGAATAAATTCGGAATATATATATAAAAAAGGAAGCCTTGATATTAAAAGTTGGTTGAAAGAGATAAAGGATAGAATATTCAAATATATATCAAATATTTTTCTACCAAAAATTGGGTAAAGAGATCAAACAAATCTTGTCTGAATATAAACCTAATTTTTAAAAGTTAAAGATAATATTTCAAAATTTATTAAAATATCAAATTAATTTTCAGGATTAAAGGAATTTTAATTAATAATTAATTGATAATTCAGAATTAATTAAATTTTAATAAATAAAAATTCGAAAATAATAATCTTAAAATTTTTAAAATTCTTCCTCTAGTTTAGAGAACCAGATTATAAAAAGAAAAAAAGTATTAATTATTTTAATTAATTAATTTGAATTTATTTGAATTAATTATTAAATATTAATTAATAAAAAAAAAACTCCGACACCATCTAAATACTTCTATCGGCTTGTTATCAATGGAGCTATGAAAAACAACTCCAAACGAAACAACCATTGGACAATGTATACATCCTACCTCTCCTGTCGGACTGTCATGCATTCTGTTTGACTCCGGCCAAGACCAATTTATCCCTCATGATTCCCAACTTATCTCAATCCTTCTCAAATTTCATGGTCAAGCTAATGACGATCTTTATTCGCATCTTGAGGATTTTACGAATGTGTGTCGTTTGGGATATACTCGAAAAATACCTCTCGACCAAATCCAGCTCACAATGTTTCGATTCTCTTTGCAAAATCTTCCTCTAGTGTGGTATAAGAAACTACCTAGAAACTCAGTTCGTACTTGGGGAGCCATGATAGATCACTTTCTAAAGCAGTAGTACCCTCTATCTCGTGTAGCTCAAGCGAGAAAGCTAATCACAACCTTCACTCCTGAACCATTTGAAGCCTATCATGAAGCATGGGATTGTTTTAACAACTTACTTAGAGGATGTCCACCCCATGGATTTTCCGTAGGAATGATGATCCAAAATTTCTACAACTGGATGCGACAAGAATGGAAGCAAATGGTGGGCTCCATTACTCAAGGACAATTTTTCTCTCTAACTCCTACTGAAGGATTAGAGAAACTAAATATGATTACACAAATGACCCCATAATGGGAAGTGCCTAAACGGACAGGGCAGCCACTAAGGAAAGAAACCCCTGACCCAGTTCATCAAGTTATGCAACGTGAACCACCACTAGTTGAACAACAGATTGATCAACCTTATGTCTCTCTAGTGAACATCCAGACAGATCAAATAGAGCTTAAACAAATCTACGGTCCGTGAGAAGTCCAAGAAGATATGGATGCACCGATCCCCCGTCCAAGGTATTCTCCACGATGGGGAGACAAGAATTCTAGTAGAAACTTCTTTTCAGAAGAGCCACGAGATAGAGCTCAAACAAACCTTCAAGAAAGGAACACCTACTTTCCGAATCCTGTAGAGAATTTTCATGCAAATAATGTTCCACATCTGAAAGAACAAAGAAAGAAGCCATGGATGTTTTACAAGAATAAAGGAGATTCTAGCCAAGCTATGGTAGTGAACCTGAGAAGTGGGAAACCCTTAGCAAAACCAGCTCTTGTCCCTAAAAGAGTAATGCCAAATCCGGTCAAAGAAGCAGTACTTTCAAATCCTGTAAAGGAGGAGAGAGAAAAGGAAGCAGCTAAGGAATCAAATGAAAATAAACCAGATATAGTTTCCACCCCTCAATTTCCTCATCTATTGGGAAAAACAAAGAAAAATGATATTGCAAAAGCTTGGGTTGAAGACCTGATGATACGAATTCTGTTAGTTGATGCTATCAAAGAGATTCCTTGGATAACAAGATTTATCAAGGAAATTGTTTCTCAACCTCGAAGGACGAAGTTTAAAGAGAAAGCATTCCTTACTGAGCATATAAGTGCTTTTTACCAGAGTGATATGCCAACTAAGCGTAAAGATCTTGGAAGTCCAACTGTCACTATCCAAATTGGTATGAAAATTATCCAAAATGCATTGCTAGATCTAGGAGCAAGTGTTAATGTTATGCCCTGTGAGATTTATAAAAGATTGAATTTAGGAGAACTCGAGAATACTCATACGGTCCTCCAATTGGCCGATAGATCGATTTGTTATCCTAAAGGGAAGATTGTAGACATGATAGTGACAATACAAAATATGAATTTTCTAGTGGATTTCATTGTGCTTGCAAGTCAGAAAGGAAATAGCTCAAGTTCTGCAGCACCAATGTTGTTAGGAAGACATTTTCTCATGATAGCTAATGCAGTCATTAACTGCGAAAAGGGGATTATAAAAATCGCTCATGGAGAGTTGGTGGCAGAGCTGAATTTGTTCACTACTGGGAAAAAACCTTCATTTGATGAATTTGAGGAAATGACTAGAAGAATTCGAGGAAATGATTAGAAAAATTCCACACAGGCTAATCCAACCCGATCATTTAGAGGTCGCACTCTTGGATAGTTGACTGAAGAGATGTTGTCAGAACAAGAGACTTATATTATCCAGAGTATTAGGGAACTAGAGAGTGAGGAAGTAAAGGCTTTCCAGCGATGGGAACCGGCAGTCGAAAACATTTTTGACCAGGTAAATCAAGTTCCTCCCTCAGACGAAGTACCTCCTATACCTGAAAGGAAACCATTACCCGAATAACTGAAATATGTGTTTCTCGGAACAGGAGAATCATACCCGGTGGTGATTTCTTCAAAATTAGACGTTGACCAAGAGAAGAAGCTAATCAGCGTGTTGAAGAAGCATATGAGAGCAATAGGCTGGGTTATATTTGATCTTAAAGGAATTTCAATAGACCTATGTAGTCATCTCATATTTCTGGAAGAAAAAGCTAAACCTGTGAGACAAATGCAGCGACGACTGAATCCCAACATACGAGAAGTGGTGAAAGGAGAAGTTCTTAAATTATTGCGAGCATGAATTATCTACCCAATTTCCGACTCAAAATGGGTGAGTCCCACGCAGGTTGTGCCCAAAAATTCAAGAGTTACTGTTGTGGAAAACAAAAAGAACGAGCTAGTACCAACCCGTGTCCAGACAGGTTGGAGGGTGTGCATTGACTACCGACGGCTCAATGCAGTTACCAGAAAGGATCACTACCCATTACCATTACTTAACCAAGTCTTAGAAAGAGTTGCAGGACATGTGTATTATTGTTTTCTAGATGGATATTCAGGATGCAATCAGATTGAAATTGCTAAAGAAGACCAAGACAAGACAACTTTTACAAGTCCTTTTGGCACTTTTGCCTACAGACGAATGCCATTTGGTCTATGAAATGCCCCAACAATGTTTCAAAGATGCATGGTTTCACTGTTCAGTGACATGATTGAGGATTCAGAAGATAAAGGACCCCAAAAGAGCCCCAAGAAAGTTGCGAAACCGAATTAAATCAAGATAGAGCAACGAAAGATCGAGAAGACCCGACTTGACCGGACAGGTTCAGTTGGAATTTATATTTTGAAAAAGATAAAGTTTGTTAGGTCTTGGATTAATATATATATTATTTTCCTGAGTGTAAACTTATGTTTTTATCACTTTTCAGCAGCTTTTAGAGGAGGCAAAAGCCTAGAGAGGCCATCTCTCTAAAAACTCCATTTAATTCCATTTTCCTCACTTTTTATATACAATTTCATCAAGTTTCAATCAAAAACATTGTTCAACACCAATTCGGCTTGCGTAAGCTAAGTTTTCTTGTGATCTTATTATCCTTAGTTTGCTTATTTTGGTATGTGTTTGTTGTTTTGCAATTGTTATCATTTGATTATTGCTTTTGATTGTGATTATAAGAATTAGTGACTCTTTATTTGTATGTTAAGTAGTGTCAAAAGTACTTGTGGTGAAAGCTTAATATATATTGTGAATCTTATAATAAAAAGGATTGACAACCATTGTTTGGCTATTTTTGGGATAATTGTTAAGCTAGTAAAGCGTATACGTGATAATAATTGGAATTAAACGCATTAGTGCTTTAAACATACTTTTCCATAATTGTTATTTACCGAAATCAATTTAGGTAATTTTGTGTGGAATGAACCCGTACTACCAGGATCTATATTGCAATTGCATGTTGAGTTGTGGAGCCAAATGAGTTTTGACCATGTCTTCTTATTATCCCACATCGTCTGGAATTGTAATAAGACCCCCTAAGGGTTCTATTTATATGCCCCAATATCTTGTATTTTAATTACACCTTTACACAACACCTCTATATTATAAAGAGAGAGTTCTATTTGCGAGAGAACCATAGCTTGTAACTAGGCTAGATTACGATTGTAATCCTCTTAATAATATTAAGTGCCACGTGTAGCGGCCCGGAGACGTAGCCAATTTGGGTGAACTCCGTTATCAAAGTGTGTGTGCTCGGTTTAGCATTTCTGTCTTTCATTGATTCGCCTGTATCGACCCTAACAAGTGGTATCACAGCTCGGAAGATCGATGGCGAAAGAAGAAAGAACTGCACACGGGATCGAGAAGTTCGACGGGAAGGACTTCACATTCTGGAGAATGCAAATAGAGGACTACCTCTACGCGAGGAAGATGCATCAGCCACTTCTCCTAGAGGAAAGGCCGACCACGACCACCGAGAAGGCGTGGAAACTCTTAGACCGACAAGTGTTGGGAGTGATCCGCCTAACACTATCTAGGAGTGTAGCACATAACGTCGCAAGAGAGACGACGACGATGGGGATGATGAAGATCATCACCGACATGTATGAGAAACCATCCGCGAACAACAAGTTACATCTCATGCTTAAGTTGTTCAACCTACGCATGGCTGAGGGGACACCTGTCGCGAGTCACGTTAACAAGTTCATCGACACCGTAAATCAGTTGGATGCGGTGGAGATAACTTTTGAAGACGAAGTGAGAGCCCTTATACTGCTAGCTTCTTTACCGAACAGTTGGGAATTCATGCGAGCTGCTGTTAGCAACTCAATTGGAAAAGAAAAACTGACTTACAACGGCATCCGAGATCAAATACTCGCTGAGGAACTCAGGAGATTAGATATGGGTGAATGCTCAAATGATGGAGCAGCCTTGAACGTGGGTTCAAGAGACCGGGGTAAGGCCAGGGTATGGGACGTTAGAGGACGTTCACAATCCCGAGATGGAAGAGGGCAAAGCCGAGGAGGCAAAGGTAGCGATCGAAGTAAGAAGAATCTTCGGTGCTATAACTGCCAGGGTATGGGGCACTTCAGTCATGAGTGCAGACAGTCGAAGAAGGGTACCAGCCGTGATCACGGGGTTAATGTTGCGAGCAACGAGGATTCAGGAGACTGTTTAATGCTTGCCGTACAAAGAGATATAGATTTATGGATTCTAGACTCTGGGGCATCATTTCACACAACCCCTCAGAAGGATTTATTCGAAAATTACACTGTGGGTAATTTCGGTAAAGTGTATCTAGCCGACGGAGAAGCGTTGGAGGTTGTTGGAATGGGCGATGTGAAGATTCGCATTCCAAATGGATCGGTATGGAAGCTGACAAAAGTGAGGCATGTCCCGAGGTTGACCAAGAATCTGATCTCAGTAGGTCAACTCGATGCCGAAAGGCACTCCATTTCGTTCAGCTGTGGAACTTGGAAAGTTTCATGATGAGCTATGGTGATAGCCCGAGGGAGCAAGGTCGGTACGCTGTACATGACGACCGATGAGGAGTGTACAGTGGCGGCAGCTGTGTCGCAAGACTGCTCGGAACTGTGGCATCGACGGTTGGGTCACATGAGTGAGAAGGGTATGAAGGTGTTAGCGAAGGACAGCAAACTTCCAGGCTTGAAGTCTGTCAACCTCGATATGTGTGAAGGTTGCATCTTTGGGAAGCAGAAGAAAGTGAGCTTCCGGAAAGGTGGAAAAGCTCCCAAGGAGGAGAAGCTAGCACTGGTCCACTCAGACGTATGGGGACCATCTCCAGTAACCTCACTGGGAGGATCTCAGTACTATGTGACCTTAATCGATGATTCGACGAGGAAAACATGGGTCTACTTCTTGAAACACAAGTCTGAGGTGTTTAAGAAATTTCAAGAATGGAAGGCCATGGTCGAACTAGAGACCGGGAATAAACTCAAATGCTTGAGGTCCGATAACGGCGGAGAATAAATTGATGCGAAGTTCATAGAGTTCTGTGCTCAGAGAGGCATTCGAATGGAGAAGACCATCCGAAGAACGCCACAACAGAATGGCGTGGACGAGCGAATGAACCGAACAATCAATGAGCGTGCTAGGAGTATGAGACTGAAAAGTGGGTTGCCCAAAGCCTTGTGGGCACATGCAGTAAGCACGGCAGTTTATCTCATTAACCGCGGACCCTCAGTGCCCCTAGAAAGGAGGATTCCCGAAGAGGTATGGATAGGAAAGCCTATCTCGTATGAACACTTGCGAGTGTTCAGTTGTCTGTCATATATCCATGTCGACATAAATGAACGTACCAAGCTTGACTCGAAATCCAAAGTGTGTTACTTTGTGGGGTACGGTGGAGCTGAGTTTGGATATCGCTTTTGGGATGGTCAAGCAAAGAGGATCATTCGCAGCAAGGATGTCATCTTCAACGAAAGTATTTTGTACAAAGATCGACAAAATGTGGAAGAACAAGCGCTCCCGTATGAGGAAAGTGGTATGGTCGACATGAATGCGTTTCCAAGAATGTTGGAAGATAATGACGAAGATGAGCCAGTGGTGCTCGACAACCGACCAGCAGATGCTGAAGAGGACGAGGAGCTGTCCCAAACTCCTCGACCGGAATTAGGCCGAGGTCATCGTGAAAGGAGACCTCCTGCTCGATACTCTCCTTCCCTGCATTACATACTGCTCAGTGATGCAGGAGAGCCCGGAAGTAGAGAAGAAACTCTGGAGCTGAAAGACTCGAGCAAGTGGGAGCTCGCGATGAAGGATGAGATGAAGTCACTCGAGAAGAATGTGACTTGGCAGTTAGACGAACTGCCCAAGGGGAAGAGGGCACTGAGTAATAAATGGGTGTTCCGACTGAAGGAGGAACAAGACGGCACGAAACGGTATAAGGCACGCTTAGTAGTCAAAGGGTTCCAGCAAAAGGCAGGAATTGACTACACCGAGATCTTTTCACCAGTCGTAAAGTTGACGACTATTCGGGTATTGTTGAGCATTGTTGTAAATGCGAGTCTTCATCTTGAGCAGTTAGATGTGAAAATTGCCTTTCTCTATGGAGATCTTGATGAAGAAATTTGCATGCTCCAACCTGAAGGGTTTGCCGAAAAGGGAAAAGAGAAACTGGTCTGCAAACTGAGGAAGAGCTTGTATGGGCTAAAACAAGCACCACGGCAGTGGTATAAGAAGTTTGACAGTTTCATGGCGGATACCGGGTTTGAAAGAAGTGATAGTGATCACTGCTGTTTCGTGAAGAGATTTGAGAACTCTTCGTATGTCATACTACTGTTGTACGTAGATGACATGTTGCTCACCGGGTCGAGCCTTGTTGAGATTAACAAGGTAAAGCAACAGCTGGCGAAATAGTTCGAGATGAAAGATTTGGGTGCCGCAAATCAGATCCTCGGTATGAGGATTTCTCGAGGAAGGGATGGGTCCCTGTTTCTGTCGCAAGCCGAGTATGTGAAGAAAGTGTTGGCACGATTTAGCATGAGTGAGGCCAAAGTTGTAGGCT
Organism: Primula vulgaris; assembly: GCA_963920805.1. Classification (NCBI taxonomy): domain Eukaryota; kingdom Viridiplantae; phylum Streptophyta; class Magnoliopsida; order Ericales; family Primulaceae; genus Primula; species Primula vulgaris. Next base: position 31,879,154 of record OY987214.1, on the reverse strand, counting down.
CACCGCTAGCCGCACACTTTAGCTTGTCGAAGGAACAATCACCCTCGGACGAGGAAGAAAAGGATCGTATGTCGAACATACCCTACGCTTCAGCAATTGGTAGCCTGATGTACGCTATGGTGTACAAGACCGGACATTGCCCATGCAGTGGGAGTTGTCAGTCGTTACATGAGTAACCCGGGCAAGCACCATTGGGAAGCTGTGAAGTGGATATTGAGATATCTCTCGGGTACAGTGAGTTTGGCATTATGTTTCCGAAAGACCTCGGAAGGCCTGCACGGCTATGTGGATGCTGACATGGCCGGTGATCTGTACAGCCGAAAGAGCACAACGGGATGTGTTTGTACCTATGGTGGTACTGTTGTGAGTTGGACATCGAAGCTGCAAAACATCATTGCACTGTCGACCATAGAGGCTGAGTACGTCGCGGTGACGGAAGAAAGCAAAGAGATGATTTGGTTGCAAGGTTTCTTAAAGGAGCTCGGTCAGAAAACCGACAAGGGAGCTCTGCACTGTGATAGTCAAAGTGCAGTTTAGCTAGCTAAGAACCGTGTATTCCATTCACGCACCAAGCGCATACAGATTTGTTACCATTTTATCCGGGAAGTTCTGGAAGATGGAATTTTCGCGCTAGAAAAGATTGAGGGCGCTAAGAACCCCGCCGATATGCTAACGAAGACTATTACAATCGACAAACTGAGGTTGTGTGCAACCTCAGTAGGACTCCGAGCTTGAGGCTCAGGGTCGCCGCTACACTGGAAGAATGAGAAACTCGCCGATGACGGCAGAGTATCAATTACTATACAAGGATACCGATGGGAGCATTCTGCTCGGTGGAGCACAGTGAGTTCGGTGGTCGGAGATAATTGGAGTTCTTTCGAAGCACTCGACATTTGACTCCAAGTGGGAGATTGTTGAATTGTGGAGCCAAATAAGTTTTGGCCATGTCTTCTTATTATCCCACATCGCCTGGAATTGTAATAAGACCCACTAAGGGTTCTATTTATATGCCTCAATATCTTGTATTTTAATTACACCTTTACACAACAACTCTATATTATAAAGAGAGAGTTCTATTTGCGAGAGAACCATAGCTTGTAACTATGCTAGATTACGATTGTAATCCTCTTAATAATATTAAGTGCCACGTGTAGCGGCCCGGAGACGTAGCCAATTTGGGTGAACTCCGTTATCAAAGTGTGTGTGCTCGGTTTAGCATTTCTGTCTTTCATTGATTTGCCTGTATCGACCCTCACATTGCACTCGTAATCTTACGAGATCTTGTTGTGTGTAAAGATTACACACTCGAGGGGTACTCACATACCCCCAACATTAGCAGTCTATCTCTTCCATTCTGCTTTTGGTTAAGCAGCTAGTCTAAAAACTGGCTTACTTTTGGTTAAGCAAAAGAGGGATAGTGTAGATGAAAACTTCTTACTTCTTAGAAAGGCAACAGAGCTTATAAAAAAAAACCAATCTTAATAAGACTACAAGTTTTACTTTTCCTCCTCGTTGAAGAAAATGAAAAGAATTACCCACTTATATATATATACATATGAGAAAGGATCCATACACAGATAAAAAAACACATCATGTTTATACATTAATCACAACCCTCCATCTACTTTGTTTTCAATGGTTGTGATTAATTCAATTAATTAAAGCAAATTAAGTATTCCCTCTTCCCTTTTTTAAGTCTGTCATCTCCAAATTATTTTATCCTAATTCGATTAAAGGGACAAAATCTTCTTTTTTACTCCAGTGATATGAACAATACATACTATTAGTAATGGTCGGTTAAATTAATTATTTATTTCAGTATAAAAGCTAATTGTTCATTCATTATAAGAACAACATATGTCAATTCTTTGTAGGTAAAACCTTTTCATTTAATTTTTTGACAAACTAAGTTGCCAATAACATGAGATGATCACGTGGATGGAGAGAAAGAGCTATGTGCAAAAAAGTAAAAAAAGAAAAACCTAATATAATATAATTGAGTAGACTACAAACTTAATAGTCCGTGGATGGGAGTCCTTGCAATAGAAATATAGACGTTTGAGATATAAAATGAGTTCTGAGTTAGACATAAGAAAAGGGAGCGATAATAATTATTTTTTGTAATTAATTAAATTGATCACAACCATTAAGAACAAAGTAGTTTGTTTTTTTTATGTGTGTATTTATCTCCCCCCTATATATGTATATGTATATGTATTTGTATATGTATATGTATATATATGTGTGTGTATGGGAGAGGATCCATACACATAAAAAAACACATTATATTTACACATCAATCATTAAAAAAATGTTATAAGTATTCACTAAAAAAAAGTAATATAAGTATATTATAACAATTTTAATAATTAAGTGTATATAATTCTTTTAGTTTTTTTGTCTATATAGTATATTTTAATATTTCGGTTTGAATCGGTAACATACCGAACTCATCAAACGAATACCGCAACCGAACCGACTTTCAAATATCGGTTCGGTTGTACCGTACCGTAATGTCGGTATACCAAACTTTTGGTATCAACTTGATTGGTTCGGATCGAAAAACGATCGATTGATATAAGTCAGTACAAAAAGTCCACCTGTAATAATCATAGTACCTTAATGGAAATTTGTAAATAAGCTAATAAGTGGTTTAAAAAAGAAAAAAACAGAGTGTTATTTTAGTCACCAGATATTTTATACTACTAATAAGTTCTTGATCTGGAAATTTATACTACTAATAAGTTATTGATCTGGAAATTTATACTACTAATAAGTTCTTGATCTGGAAATTTATAGTAACGGGGTTCCTTAAGAAATAAATTAGTAGTCTTGAAATTTATAGTGTTATTTTAGTCACCAGATATTTTATGGTGAGACTCACTACACAAAATTGTTAAAATAGTAACATGAATTATGAATTTTTTTTTTTATATATTTTTTGGAAAAACGACAGCCTTATGATAATTTTGTGATAATTTTTTAAAATTGTAAAGTTATTTTTGGTTATGAGCTTATTAGCTAGAATTTTTTTGACAGTTTGTGACGGTTGAGAAAATAAACATCTTTATAACAATTTTTTAAAATTATAACAGATTTGGATTCTAACTAAATACCATTATTTTGTAGTGAACATTTACCGCAACATATACTGCTGCTGATAGCGATCCCTATGTGACAGGTACCGCTAACTAATTTAAGATATATATATATATATATATATATATTTATATATATGTTTGGTTCCCATTTAATAAATAAAAATGGGTTTGCTAAAAAAAGTAATAATATATATAAATATATTCTTTATTTTTATAGTTAATTAAAAACCAATTTTACCACAAATAAAAACTCAAATTAAAAAATATAAAACCCTAGTTGAGTATAGCATAAAGTTAACCACACTAGGAGTAGCCTAGTGGGCTAGAACCCGTTAGAAATAGCCTAGGTACAGGGTTCGAGTCTTGTTAAAGGGGGTAGGTGTGAAATCCTTAATCATCTTTAATAAGATTTAAAAAATAAAAGTATAGCATAAAGTTAAATATTAATTAAAATAATTTTTTTATTTATTAATTTTGATATATTTTACTTGACGGGACATTGTCCGTTTAACAAGTTGGCCGAACAAAAAAAAACGTAGTAGCATAACATTAAAAGAAACATTTTAACACAAAAAACAAACAATAATTTTTCTAAGTTGACCATAGGTGGTGAGATGTACGGTGAGACTCGTGGTGGCACAAATATACTTATTGTATATTTTATGTGACATCAAAAACATGATATAATTTTTTCATAAACATTAGTTTTAGATCCTAAATCCGAGATTTTAGTGACATATTATTGTCATCATGTTGAAAAATATAATTTTATATATTCATAATAAACTTTCATTATACAGACCTGTATTGTGTAACGATTAAGTTCAAGTTGTGCACTCAGTTGAAATTGACTATGCTGGACAAATTTTGTAATATTCGGTCAAATATATTCTAGAAAAATTAAAACGTATTGAACAAGTTTAAATGATTTAAACCCATATCTGAATGATAGAAATAATATATTGAAAATATTTTCTTATTCTAATAGAGGACTTCAAAGGAAGAGTACTTATCAAGTAAGGAAACATCAAAGAAGAAAATATTGTTTGGAGATATCTTGAATATAATTTCGAATTATATAAGATCTGTATAATTTCGAATTATATAAGATCTGATTTGTTAGAAGACAAAAACTAATTAAGTAGAAGATATATATTTGAAGGTCTCCAAGTCGGGAAAGGAAATAAGATAAATGAAATATTTTCCTTGATCAAGTTAAAATCTTTTGTAAATGCTATAAATAAAGCCTATTAATCTTTAGTATTTGGTGTGTTGAATACAATGTAGATATACTGATATTATAGATGAACAACACCCGTTATACATGAGAGAAAAATAAAATTAAAAAGATCGTGACGGGATGCCATTAGAGATTGATAGTTGTGAGTTAGAAATAATAAGATAGACATATGCATGAGTGAGTCATCATATTCAATATCAATAAATACCGAGTGAGGGCTCCGGAGATATATACAAGGTGATCATGTCGAACTCCGTTTAAAAACGTCTCGTGTAAAATGTTTTTTATTAACTTCGTTATATTCGTCAGTTGCAACTGTGGTTACAACTGAAAACGCGTAACTGTATTCGGAACTTCGGGCTATTCGGAACTTCGGGCATATGTTTTTTCAATTAGAGTTATACTACGTACGTTGGAAGTGGTCCTATGTTTTCTGAGGTGATGATCAAACATTACTAAGTTACGTACAACCCCATTATGGTGTTCTTTCTGTCACCAAATATTTTATGTGACATTAAAGACACGTAATTTAATTTATTTTCCAAAAAAAACACATAATTTATTTTTTTATAAACGTAACATAGATCAGTTGCAGTACTTTGGAACTTGTCCTAAGTTTTATTGAGCTGATGATCAAACATATGTATTTATGTTAGGGAATCAATATCGTTGGGGACCTCATCAAAAGCATGTAGAAGACAAACATATGTTATTCGCTCTTGGTCGGAAATTTCAGAAGATGACCGAGGGGAGGAACTGTTAGTAATATGTGAGGTTGGAAAGCGGAAGCCCACAAAGTTTGAGATTTGATTATCAAATATCTGATCCTAAATTCTAATTTTTAACTTTAGATACAAATCCTAAACGATACTGCCTATTTTTTCTATTTGTATTTATCGTTGGTGTTCATCATGAAAAGTATTAAACATTTAACTTTCCCAAAAGTAAAACAGAAAAAGGCAAAAAACATTTACAAAAACATTAATTTCCAACGTTAAAGTAACAAGAAGAACGTCTACATGATATTATTATTTTCAATCCTTAAAAAATATTTTTCGACTCATATAACTAAATATTAAGGCATGCATGCGGGTTATTTAAATTTTCATAACTTTTTGTATTTTTATACCATAAATATATGACTACAAATATTAATTTAGATTAATAACCATTATATATAAGTTGATAAAATATTTAAAAAAGGTTTGTCATCATTTTGTTTAAGAATAAGTAGTTCTCTCTAGGTTCTTTTCTGGACGTTGTTCTCTTTCTCCTCTAAGCTATACTGAGAAATCTGTTAGTGTTGCTAATTTATAGATACCAACCAACCTCAAATAAGAAGCAGATACCTACACTCAAAATTACTTAACACAAGAGTCTTAATTTTGTTAATATCCGATTAAACTATAGCTAGTTAGGTATGTGTTGTTGTACTTTATTGGGTACTAAGGTATACGCTACAATATGACTTTCTCATATACCTAATGTTTGTTCAAAAATCCTAGAAATCGTTATTTAAGGAATTGATTTCGTTGCTTTTAGGATGAAAATGACAGTTGAAGCTTAAATTGTTTAGTAATTAAAAATTGGTTTTCAAAAGGCTTTGGTATGTTGCCTTTTGTATTGGTCGCTTTTCAATAGTTGATCAAAATTATATATGCTTGTAAGTTGTACACGTTATTAAACAGTATATTAATATTTATTCGTTTGAAACTTTGAAGTTCCGTTTTCATTTTCTACATGTAGATCAAGCCAAGCAAGTGTTTTATAGAATGATATATATAAAACTCTTCATTTTCTCTTTCGAATAGGGTTCTTGAAAACTTTTAACCGACTTTTTTTATCCTCAATAGTAGTATACAGGGTTCCAATATTAGTTACCGAAATTTCTGTTTTAGTTTGGTGTTGCTGTAAATCCAATCGGATTATATTATATTATAACATATCGTGTTATCTATATTATTTTTAAGCAATCAAACCATTTTATTATACGTAAACAAATTATTTAACAACAAATTCAAGATCAACGAAGAGAAACAATTCAAGATCCACACAATAACAATTAAAGATAGAGGCCTTGATGCCAGTCTTGATGATTTGAGATTTAGAGGCCTTTTCTTTAGGTGTAATAATAACCCCTTAACGTCTATATTTTGTAAGCTTGATAGAGCTCTCGTTAATGATGTTTGGCTTTCTTCGTTTACCGATTCCGATGCGGAGTTTACACCTTGTGGTATTTCGGATCATTCCCCCGCCATTATCAAAATAGCTTCGAATATTGTTAGTGGTCCAAAACCGTTTAAATTCTTTAACCATTGGGGTTCTTACGATGAGTTTTTGCCCTTAGTCGCCCAAGCATGGGCTACTCCTTTTACAGGAACCAAAATGTTTGCTATTTATAAACGTTTTTTTATTGTGAAACAAGAGCTTCGGAAACTAGTGGAACATAAGAGATTTATGTTGATTTTAGTGTACGTAAAAGAAATAATCTAAAATGCAAGGACTAAAAAGAAATAAACATATTTTATTTCTATTAAACGGAATGTGACTCTATTACAATATTCCGACACTTGCAGAATGTAAATGCGATTAATTAAAATTCCAGACAGATTAATATAACTTATTAAACTACCGGACTGGTTTGCAATTAAACGAAACTGTAAGACAGAATAGTATAAAACTAAACTGCTGGATTGTTTGTTAATTAAAACAAACTGACAGACAGAATAATATGATTACTAAGCTGCTGGACTATTTCTTTAAATAAAAGAGATTGCAGAACTGAAATGTAAATTACAGAACAGAATAGAAATTACAGAAAAGGAAAGTACTGAATAAAAATTACAGAAATGAAAGGTACTGGAATGAAATGACTGAATTTAAATGTACAGAATAGAAAATTACAGAATTGAAAAGACGGAATAAAAATGCAGAAAAATAAATAGACGAGGCGACTGTAAACAGTCTGTCCTTAACCGATATTCGCCCAACCACCTTTAGGTTTCTGGTTGCGTTGACGCTTCGATCCCAAAGTACAACGTTTCAGATGACTCACCGGAAACTGGCGACGAGTCAAGGTTGAGCTGTTGGTGGGTGACTCTGTGTGACTAAAATGTAATGCTACTATTTAGAGAGATCATATGGTGATGTTTGATTTCAGAATGCTGTCTTAGGACAAGACCCAAGATCCAAGACATTCTTCAAATCCCAAATCCCAAGGCCCCACGCCCACGCCCGCACCCGTGCCCCGAGTCCCGAGATCCGAGTGAGCGCGCGTGTGTGTGGTACACACTTAATACACACATGTGTATGTGAACACAGAACTTAATATCCACATGGGATAGTTTTATATATATATTGTAAAAATGACTCTTCATTTTCCAATGTGGGACAATTGCCAATTAGTTCTCCGAATTTAATTTATTTTCCACCATTAAGAGTTTTCCTCTTTCTCAACCCCAATCTCTGAAGGCAATTTCTATTCAAACTCATTCTCCGAATAGGTCATGCGACATACCGTTACGAACCTTGTCATACCAGCTACTCAAGCGTTTTGAGTATGGTGTCAAAAGATAACGGTTGTCGCTTAGAATCTTGACTCAAAGATGGTCCTGTGACCATTCAGAAACTACCATGTTTTAAAATAGTTTCTTCAACAATTCCCTACAGGAATGCAATTGGCTTAAAATCCCATGTCCTAAATTGCAAACAAGAGAACCGCAAAAGTTTACTGCCTAAGGTCAGGTAGCGCACGCCTTGAACCTGCCGTAGCGGAGTACCACCCACAATACTGCTATTAGGTAGCTGTAAACCCTTGAACCCTTAAGCTTTGTGTATCCCAAAATGATACCCGCATAGTGCCCTCTGTACCCACGTACTAAGCCCTTTAGTTGTTGTCCATATTTGGTTTGGACTGCCTTGGCATGTTCAACTGAGTGCACTAGTGATTTAGCCCACGCTCATCCCATGGTACCGGCCTTACACACTCGTTATAGGTGGTTTCAAGTAGAAGGTGTCCTGACTCATCTTACTCGACCTTCGAGATACTTGGATCATTAAGAGCCTCATGCTCACCCTTACTATGGTACATGTCTATCACTCTGTTATCACAGAAATGGGTTGGGAACTACATGTTTCCGAGTGCTTTGTTCGGCTATCACCACAGTTCAGTTTCCCATTGAACCCAGCAGGTAAATCCCATCTGGGTTGGGTTGCCTATGGGGAGGCTACCAATTTAATGGTCTTCAATCCTATTCCTTTCGATGATGTTTTGACTCCATCTTTAGTCAAACCCTTTGTAAATAGATCTGCAATGTTATCATTTGATCTTAAAAAATCTAAGGATACAACTCCGTTTGCTAACTATTCTCTTACGGATTTATGTCTTCGACGTATATGTCGAGAATTTCCATTATACATATGGTCCTGAGCCCACGCAATAGATGATTGACTGTCGCAATGCATGCTTATCGCGGGAACAGGTTTTGACCACATTGGAATCATTTCCAAGAAGCTTCTCAGCCAGTATGCCTCTTCAGTCGCCAAGTCCAAGGCTATGAATTTTGATTCCATAGTTGACCTTGGGATGCAAGTTTGTTTGGAAGATCTCCAAGACATGACAACACCTCCCATTACAAACACATGTCCACTCGTGGATCTTGTGCTGTTGGAGTCTGATATCCAGTTGGCATCTGGATTACCTTCCAGTATCACTGGATATCTGGTATAGTGTAGCCCATAATCGGCTGTATATCTCAGATATCTGAGAAGCTTTACGATGACCTCCCAGTGCTCCTCATTTGGATTACTGGTATACCTTCTCAGTCTACTGACTGAGTTGGCTATATCAGGTCTAGTACAGTTCATCACATACATGAGATTGCCTATGATCCGAGAAAATTCCAATTGTCTCACACTTTTGCCAAAATTCTTTTTCAGGCTACAGTTGAACTCAATTGGAGTTATGGATATTGCCTTACTACCACTGTCAAATTTGTCAAGTGTTTGTCTAACATAATGACCTTGAGATAGGGCATACCCCTGTGACATCTTGGTGATTTTCATACCAACTATAATATTAGCTATATCCAGGTCGTTCATATCGAAATGGTGTGACAAAATTTTCTTAGTGGAGTTGATCTTATCAGTACTCCCTATTATAATCATGTCGTCCACATAAAGGCAGACTACTACATAGTACTTTTCATTTCCTTTCATGTAGATACATTTGCCACACTCATTTATGCAAAAGCCATTTGATAGCATGATTATATCACATTTCTTGTGCCATTGTTTGGGTGCTTGTTTAAGTCCATACAGAGACTTTACAAGTTTGCAAACCATGTGCTCCTTTCCTAGAATCACAAACCCTTCAAGATGCTCCATATAAATTTCTTCTTCTAATTCTCCATTTAGAAAAGAAGTTTTTACATCCATCTGATGTATTTTCAGATCAAAAAATGCCGCGAGAGGAATGACGATACGAATCGATGTTTTCCTGGAGAAAGGAGGGTACGTGTCGAAATAATCGACACCTTCAGTTTGCCTAAAGCCTTTGACTACAAGTCTTGCTTTGTACTTCTCGATAGTGCCATCCACCTTTAACTTCCTCTTGAAGATGCACTTGTGACTTAGGGGCTTGCATCATTGTGGAAGATCCACTAGTTCTGAAGTGTGGTTTTGCATAATCGATTCAATCTCATTATTGACCGCTTCTTCCCAATATTGGGAATCCTGTGTTGACATAACATGTTGATATGTCACCGGTTCACCTTCTATCATGAAGGTTACGAAGTCAGGCCCATAGGAAGTTTCCTTCCTTGCCCTTTTGCTTCGCCGAGGCTTTTCTTCTTATTTCTCTGATGGTTGACTTGCCCCCACATTTCCATCACTGTTCAACTCTTGAGCCTGGAAAGCTGTTGACATTCTGCGGGGAAAAATATCCTCAAAGAAAGAAGCCTCTCGGCTTTCAATTATCGTATCTACGTGCACATCAGGGTTTTCCGACTTGTGTACGAGAAACCGATATGCACTGCTATTTTGTGCTTATCCGATGAACATGCAGTCCACTATTTTTGGACCTATTCTCATCCTCTTAGGAGCGGAGATTAGGACCTTAGCGAGACATCCCCACACCCTCAGGTTCTTATAGCCAGGTTGATGACCTTTCCATAATTCGTATGGTGGTTTGTCTAGCTTCTTATGTGGTAACTTGTTTAAAACATAGTTACCGGAAAGCAACGCTTCCCCCCACATGTTCTGGGGTAACCCAGAACTTATTAACATCTCATTCATCATTTCCTTGAGCGTTCTATTTTTACGTAAAAGCAATAATCTAAAATGCAAGGACTAAAAAGAAATAAACAAATTTTATTTCTATTAAACAGAATGTGACTCTATTATAATATTCCGACACTTGCAGAATGTAAATCTGATTAATTAAAATTCCAGACAGATTAATATAACTTATTAAACTGCTGGACTAGTTTGTAATTAAACGAAACTGTAAGGCAGAATAGTATAAAACAAAACTGCTGGATTGTTTGTTAATTAAAAGAAATTGACAGACAGAATAGTATGATTACTAAACTGCTAGACTGTTTCTGTAAATTAAAGAAATTACAGAACTGAAATGTAAATTACAGAACAGAATAGAAATTACAGAAATGAACGATACTAGAATGAAATGACTGAATTTAAATGTACAGAATAGAAAATTACATAATTGAAAAGACGGAATAAAAATGCAGGAAAATAAATAGACTAAGCGACTGTAAACATTCTAATGCTGCTGTTTAGATAGATGATATGGTGTTGTTTGATTTTAGAAAATGCGGTGTTTTTTCTGTCTTGGGACAAGACCCAAGATCCGAAATCCGAGACATTTTCCAAATCCCAAATCACAAGGCCCATGCGCTCGCCCGTGCCTGTGCCCGGGCCTGAGTCCCGAAACCCGAGATCCGAGCGAGCACACGCGTTACACACTTAATACACACATGTGTATGTGGACACAACTTAATATCCACATGGGATAACTTTGTATACATATTGTAAAAATGACTGTTCATTTTCCAATATGGGACAATTCCCAATGAGTTCTCCCCATTTAATTTATTTTTCAGTATTAAGAGTTTTTCTCTTTCTCAACCCCAATCTTTGAAGCCAATTTCCATTCACACCCATTCTCCGAATAGGTCATGAAATATACCGTTATGAACCTTGTCATACTAGCAAATCAAGCATCTTGAGTATGGTGGCAAAAGATAACGGTTGTCACTTGGAATCTTGACTCAAAGATTGTCCTGTGACCATTCAGAAACTACCATGTTTTAACATGGGTTTTCCAACAATTTATTGATAAACGTGTATAAACTGAAGCTCGTAATTGACTCTATGATCTACAAAGTGGCCTAGATGTGAGTGGAGACCCTCTTTTATTTTTGGAAATTAGGGGAGTTAAGGATAGTATTGTCGAAGCTTTAAGGAGGGAGGAAAGTGAATCTCGCCAAAAGAGTCGCATTCAATGGCTTGAAGAAGCAGATCATAATACGGGCTATTTTTTGAAGACCATTAACAAGCGTAATAATTATAATCGGATATCATCGATTGTGTGTGATGATGGATCGACTATAGTTAACCTGAAAGATATCCATAACGTTTTTATCGAACACTTTACGAACACCCTTGGTTCTGCGGACCATCCGCAACCCCGACAACCCTCCCCTCTACCTGCTGCATCACTCCAACAACCTTTGGCATGAGCTACTGCCAGAGGCATTTTTCACAGAACAACATCGGGTTTCATCCTCGCCGACTTCGTCACCGGTTATTTTCGAGTCTATGTTGTCCAGTCTTATATCCCCCATTACTGAGTTAGAAATGCGTGACTGTTTCCTCCATCTCCACCCTAACAAAGCTCCGGGTACAGACGGTTTTAACAGAATGTTTTCCAAGCTTTCATTGAATATTATTGGTAAGGATATTGTTGCGGTTATTATGGATTTTTTTCTATCCGGCTCTCTTCTTAAGGAAGCTAATACCACGGCTATCGCTCTTCATCGTAAATGTGCTAACCCTTCGACAATAAAAGATTATATGCCTATCTCTCGTTGCAATACAATTTATAAATGTATCTCAAAAATCTTAGCTAACCGGCTTAAACCTATTCTCAACATTATTGTAGAAGAGAACTAATCGGCCTTTATTGGTGGTCGTCGTATTAGCGATAATATCTTACTAGCTCAAGAATTATTGCAAGGGTATCATAAGGAAGGTGGTTCGCATCGGTTAGCGGTAAAGTTTGACTTGATGAAGGCTTATGACTCAGTTCGATGGTCTTTCATTTGGGATCTTTTTGAATGTATGGGGTTTCTGACTAAGTTCATTTTATGGATTAAAGATTGTATATCCTCTCCCAATTTTTCGATTGCGCTTAATGGAGAATTGGTTGGGTTTTTTTGAGGCGCCAAACGCTTGCGCCAAGGTGATCCGTTGTCTTCCCATATTTTCGCTATTTGTATGAACCTTCTTTCGTTAATTATTTAAAAAAATTACGTTAGATAGAGGCTTTAAATACCATTGGAGATGTAAAGAGCAACAAATTACCCATATTTGCTTCGCCGATGATCTTATGGTTTTCTCAAAAGCTAATGATTCGGCTAATATATTAAAGAAGGCTCTAGATACTTTTTGGGAATTCTCGGGGTGAACTCCTAACCCGGATAAAAACCACGTCTTCATCACTGGAGTCGATCCCGTTACCCACGACAATATTTTTGGGTTGTTTGGCTTTATCAAGGGATTTTTACCTATCATGTACCTCGGAGTCCCTCTTTTAACGTCTTCTCTCTCCTCCGGTGATTGTGCTTCCTTAGTCGACCGCATAACTAGTCAAGTTTCTTCTTACAAGGGTAAGCTTCTAGCATATGCCGATAGACTTCAACTCATTAGATCCGTCCTTTTAGCGATGCAATCTTATTGGTGTTCTCATTTTATTCTTCCGGTAAAAGTTATTGACGATGTTGAAGCTATAATCCGACCGTTTCTTTGGAGTGGTCCGGATCTTAAGCGATTTGGGTCTAAGGTTGCTTGGTCTAATATTACTCTTCCGTTTTTGAAAGGTGGTCTAAATATTAAAAAGTTGAAGGAATGGAATAAAACTTTAATGGGTAAAAACATTTGGGTTTAATTGTGTCCGGATATCGTTTCTCTTTGGAAGAGATGGGCCGTGACTCACCTTATTCGAGGCGGAGATTTTTGGTCTATGTCCATTCCTTCAAGGTGCTCGTGGACATGGAGTAAGCTTTTGCAATTAAGAGAGACTTTTCGATACCACTTTTATGTTGCCGGCGGTAATGTTTGGCGTCCGTTGCCCACAGTCGGTTACACAGTTAAATCGGCATATAGAGCTATTCGGATCCGTAAACCGATAAAGCGTTGGACTCCGTTTGTTTGGGATCGTAATGTTCCCCCAAGATGTAGCTTTATCTTTTGGCTAACTTGTCTAAACCGTCTCTCTAGTCTTGATCGTTTACAAAGAATGGGGTTGGTACAAGTGAACCGATGCGAGCTTTGTTACCATCATTTCGAGACAAGAGACCACCTCTTCATTGAGTGTTCTTTCTCTCGGAGTATTTGGGGTATTATCCTATCAAAGTCTGGTTTGGTAGTGCAAAATAGACCTTGGAGTTCTTGGGTAAAATGGGCTAACGCTCACTCCAAAGGAATCACGGTGTCTGACTCGTTAATTGGTATCATTATTGCTTCTACGGTTTATTGTATATGGCGTGAAAGGAATGTTAGATTGTATCGAGAAATTAAACCCACTCCTGAAAATATTATCAAGGAGATTGGGGTGTTTATTGCGAGTAGCTTGAATAAATTCAAAAATGTAAAAAATAATTCTAGAAATAAATTTATTTATAATGCTTGGTGGTTGGGCCCATCATTCCTTCGATGATGCGCTTTCTCTCCTATGACTTCGTTGTAGCCTCCAGACATTATTCGAACCTTTGGCTTTATATACACGCTTAATCTAAAAAAAAAAACAAAGAGAAACATGTAACCACGGGTGAAACCTTTCTATTCGAATGGTTTATCAATCTCTTACTTCTAAACATTTGCAATGTTAGACTAGCAATGCCTATATAAGTATGATCAAATAATGTCACAAATTTGTCATACATTGACTATAATGTCATTAACCAGTTCGTCATAAAATTGGTCGTCACTGTCTAGACATTTTTTCTTTCCGTAGAGCATATTCACTTGTATAGTTGTACCGAAGAAATAACTAAACATTTTGTTGAGTTAAGTGACGATGTGTGAAAGGAGTTGTAGTATCGACTAAGAAAACAACCATTTTAGGGAAAGTGATTGCTGATAATTGATTTAGTTTTCTCTTCAACATGCCTAATTCTCTTTACTTTTCATTGGTCGTAAATTTACACCCATTATGCCTTACTTGCCTTGCACAATCATAAACTCAGTTAAGCAAATAAAATCACTAGAAAGTTGGGTTTTTACCATTCCAAAAATGGGTTGTCCATCATGTGGATATGATAGCCCCACTACAAGTAATCATATTGGGGAATCATTGATGTGTAGGTTTGTGCCGAACCCAAAATTTCCCGTTAGGATTTTCTTGTTTTCCTACAAGTTAATTAAAAAGGATAAAGTAGAATAAACTAAAAAAAATTAACGGTGACAAGTGTCATACAGTATATGAGAAATAAACTGGGGTCCAACTAGGCCTATACCATCAATTTAGCACATGTTAAATGCATGTTTCGTGAGGGATTATTTATGTCCATATATCTCTACGAATCAAAAAAGGCGCGGATTTAGTTTTAATTTGTCTATATTCTGTAGTTCATCAATCAATTTTTAGTTGTAAGCTAGTATTAGACAAGGTTTCGACTAAATTCCCTCTTTCATAGGAATGTTGAAAATCATTGAAACTTTTAGCCTTTTCAAACAAAAAAAATCCAGCTTTTAAGCTAATTAAATAAATAAACTCTTATCCTTTAAGGAAAAAAAGAAGAAGAAAAAAACCCAGCTTAAAACCTAATCAAAATGACGCCTTCGATATCCAATAAAGAAACTAAATCGAGCCTGGGTTCGAAATGAGGCCTTCGATATAATAAAAGAACTCACGTTAATTAAAGTAATATACCCCTCGGCTATGTGGGCTCGCTGACGGGTCTGCCTTTTATTAGAAGAATGGTTCTTCATTATCTTTCACACACCCAAATTCCCTGAGAAGAACTTCAACGTTTTAGCTATTGTTAAACGAAATAAGATGGAAGACTGAGCTTCTAGGAGGACGATAAATGAAGGAATTTGACAGCAGAAAACAGATAAATAGAAAGAAAAATTATTGGAGACAAAATGCAGCAAGATAAAATTACAACTCTTTTCAAGGGTATTTTTTATTTTTTTATTTTGTAATTCAGATTGTATTATCATTGATGTAAATTATGTATTTATATCAAACTGTATTTAATAAGGTATGAAAACATCTGATGCAAATGTTTCGTTTGACAACAACACTTGCTTCAACGAAAATGGTAGGGATGAGGAGAAGGAAGAATTGAAAGAAGATCAAGGCAAAAAGGATAAAGCAGATCATCAGCAAGTTACCATAAACCGAATAAGCAAGTTACCGGTGCATGTTTATTTACCTCCTTATGTATAGCTTAATTATAGTTGGTAGTTTGGAAGAACAAAAAGGTTCTTAAGGGATTGTTTGGTTGCAAGCATACAATTGTTTATTTAAAATATCCTATTCTGAGATCTTTTAAAAAATTGTTTTGTATATTCAGGAGTTGGTAACCCGGTAACCTCCAAAGTGTTTAGTAGTTGCAACACATGCAAATTGATTGGATCAAATTGTTGTTTGAACTTTGTTGTTGTTTTTTAGCTCGGAAAATGAGATCTCACACTGTTGTTCTCTTATGAGATTTTTCACAAGGAAAACAAAATTTAAAGTGTCAAAGTCACTTTTTCTTATACTAAAGCAAAAGGGAAATTCATTTTGTCCAACCATTAACCAACATGACACTCGAAATGTGGTTCAAGCTTCCTCAGTTGAACCGATCCCATTACCTCCTAAACGAAATTTTTATGAGTAATTTAAACCTTGTTTATTCAATCGCATTGAATTATTTGAGATAATTACAGCTATACAAAATATTTTCTTGGCTTAGGAGCATGACCGTTTTTTTATGATATTGTGTCACTTAAATTCACCTTTTTAAGCTTGCCCTTGAACTACGATTTTTCTTCTGAAGAGATCTCCCCGGTTGGCTCTTTACCCCTCCCATGAGAGAGATTTGAGTTCTCACTCTTCCCAGGATCATGCTAAAAAGAGTGGAATGGCTGATGGGAGTGCTTTGATAAATACAAGAGGAATGGAAGATACTGGAAAAGAATTTGCCTGATAAATGCATGTCAGGGTATGTGAATTAAGGATTGACCTTTTAAGGGCCGCAATTGTTGAAGCTGAGGGGACTCCTTATCATGACGGTCTCTTCCTTTTTGATATTTTCTTTCCAAATGACTACCCGAATGTCCTACCGCTTGTGAATTACCATTGTGGCGGTCTTGGAATAAATCCAAACTTTTATAGCTGCAGAAAAGTATGTCTTAGCCTTTTCACTACTTGGAGTGGTCACCACCAGAAAGAACAGTTGATCCCTAATGTATCTACCTTTCTTGAAGTTTTGGTGTCAATACATGCTATAATTCTGAATGAGATACCGTAATTTAACGAGTCTAGCCGGTTCGAAATGAGGTCTTCGATATAGTAAAAGAACTAACGTTAATTAAAGTAATATACCTCTCGGATATGTGGGCTCGTTGATGGGTTTGTCTTTTACTAGAAGAATGGTTCTTCATTATCTTTCACGCGCCCAAATTCCCCGAGAAGAACTTCAACTTTTTAGTTATTGTTAAACGAAATAAGATGGAAGGTTGAGCTTCTAGGAGGATGATAAATGAAGGAATATAACAGCAGAAAACAGAGAAATAGAAAAGAAAATTCTTTTTCGGTATCTTCGATTCCTCTTGTATCTCTTTATCTAGTTCCTTGGTGTCCGTTTCACAGCACAAACACTGTTCAAAAGATGATGGTCTGAGAAATCTTCAACGATGTCAAATTGTTTAAAATTCTGAAACTTCTCAATAACATCATTTTCATTCACAGCATTCTTTGGCGAAAGTGGGATCAAAGCACTCCCATCAGCCATTCCACTATTTTAAGCATGATCATGGGAAAAGTGAGAACTCGCATCTCTCTCATGAGGGAGAGGTAAAGAGCCTGCCGGGGAGATCTCTTCAGAAGCAAAAACCATATTTCCAGGGCAAGCTTAAAAAAGGTTAATTTGAATTGACACAATATCATAGAAAACCCGTCATACTCCTAAGTCAAGAAAATTTGGAAAGTTGTAGTTATCTTAAATAATTAAATAGCATCAAAATTTGGATGGGAACACAAAAACCCACCTTTATCAGCATACCCTAAACCCACGATATATTGAATAAACAAGGTTTAAAGTACTCATTAAAATTTCGTTTAGGAGGGAATGTGATTAGTTCAACAGAGGAAGCTTGAACCACATTTCGTGTGTCATGTTGGTTAATGGTTGGACCAATAAGAAAGGACCTAAAATGAAAATTTCCCTTTTGCTTTAGTAATAGAAAAAGTGACTTTGAAACTACAAATTCTGTTTTCCTTGTGAAAAATCTCATAAGACAAAAACAATTTGAGATCTCATTTTCCGACAAAAAAAAAACTGCAAGAAAGTTCAGACTACAATTTGATCCAAACAATTCACACGCGTTGCAACTAGTAAACACTTATTAGGTTACTAGGTCACCTACTCCTCACTTTAAAAAACAATTTATTAAAAAAAAAATCTTAAAAGATTTCACCGTCTATACTATGTAGACTACAACCAGGCGAATCATCACCAGCTTCTCCATTCCCATAATCACACCTTCACCGCCTCTAGTATAACTGTCCGTTTTGGCCCAATTTCGTTCTCGCTTCTTGGGCCGCACGGCTTTAAAAGGTCTTGGTGATAAGAAGGAGTATACTTTTACATTAAATGCCATATAGGTACTACATATCTAGGCGATGTGGGATAGCACACTTCGCTTTATCACGGTATTTTCTTACGAATATCTGGGTTCTTACAATAATACTCATTCTCTTTATTTTTAACTCCTTATCTTATAATCAAAATAAGCGATTAATACGGTATCTATTCAATGCCGTAGTTGTTCTAGCTGGGCCTAAACGTTTGACCTGCGTAAATCGGCTCCATTTTCTAAAGAGGAGGGGTGCCCCACTTTCTTTCACCTTTTAGTGGCTCGAGTATGTAAACTCAATATGTTCATTACCCAACCTCAAATTAGTCCATTAGGTCTGATACCTTCGCGTGATACTAGCTATAAACACCCTTGATGGTATGTGAAGTTTTTCAGCTTCCGATCACCAATTGAACATTTCCCTAGAAGCTTCAGGGGGTTTCTAAAAACTAGCTACTTTCCCGGGGATATCTTGATCTATTCCAAATTGAATCGAAACACAAAATGAAAAGTTTAATTCAATACAACGTCACTCTACTAGACTAGATACCCTCATAAGTTTAGCGAAAGACTTGTAGTCTTTGCACATAGCTGGAGAAATCGAGACACACTGTTCAATTTTTCGGGTAGAAATCAACTTTTTCGGCCATGCTATAAGGTCGCCAAACAAACTTCTCACCAACAGATTGATTACCATTCCCACATTATTCGTATTTGATAAATTCAATATTATCCCAGCAACCCATTCTCGGCTAACCATCACTTCTAGAGTTTGGTCGTGGGCTTAGTGCTGGAAATCTTTCCCATACACAATTCTGAACATATTGCATTTGTGCCCATAGCTTAAGTCTCTCTAGGTACCATTTCTTCACTCATACTTACATTTTTTCCTCTAGTGATTTCAAGTCCCAGTATATGCAGGCAAGGACAATGGGGGAAACGGCCAACCTCTTTCCCTTATAGAGTGCAAAACCAATTTTGTGCAAAGGTTTCCCAACGGTGTCATGGCTAACCGGGAAAACATGACCAGAAAGACACAACACAAGAAAGGCCACATGCGCAACATGACTACCATTTCCCATGAACGCACTCATCCACGTTGACCGGAAGACTTTTCGGCTCTTCCTCTTGTTGAGCTCCTTTTTCACCTTCAATGGACATAACCAATATTTAAACAAGGAAATATAGAATTTCATCATATAAACAAGGTAAAATATATGATGAAATTGTACATTTTCTTATTTAAAATATTGGTTATGTCCATTGAAGGTCAGAAAGGAGCTCAACAAGAGAAAGAGCCGAAAAGTCTCCTAGTCAATGTGGATGAGTGTGTTGATGGGAAACGGTAGTCATGTTGCGCGTGTCTCCTTCCTTGTGTTGTGGCCCTCTCATCATGTCTTCCCGGTTACCCATGACACAGTTGGGAAACATTTGCACAAAATTGGTTTTGCACTCTCTAAGGGAAAGAGGTTGGCTCTTTCCCCCACCGTCGTTGCCTGTATATACCGGGACTTGAAATCACTAAAGGAAAAAATTATGAGCATGAGTGAAGAAAGTGTAGATCAGGAGAGAATTAAGCTATGGGCACAAATGCAGTATGTTCAGATTTGGGCATGGGAAAGATTTCCAGCACTAAGGCCAAGATCCAACTCTAGAATTGACGGTGAACCGAGAATGGGTTGTTGGAAGAACATTGACAGTGTATAAAATGCGGACAATGCGAGAATGGTAATTAATCTATTGGTGAGGAGTTTGTTTGGCGGCCTTATAACAGGGCCGAAAATTTTAATTTCTACCCAAAAAAGGAACAATGGATCTCGATTTTTTCAGATATGTGCGAGGACTACAAGTCTTTCGCTAAACTTGTGAGGGTATCTAGTCTAGTAGGGCCCAGTTGTATTGAATTATACTTTCCGTTTCGTATTTGATGCAATTTGGAATATATCAAGTATCTCCGGGAAAGTAGCTAGTTCATAGAGAACCCGTGAAACTGCTTGGGAAAGGTTTAATAGGTACTCGGAAGCTGAAAAACTTCACATCCCGTCGATGGTATTTATAACTAGTATCACGAAAAGGTATCTGCCTGGTGGAATAGTTTGAGATTGGATAATGAACATATTGAATCTAGTGAGTGATTTCTTAGGGGTTCTTTTGAGTAGTCGGAAGAAGAATGAGACTATAAGTGAGGACATTGCTACCTCTTCTAATTTTACACGACCTCAAATAATTGAGTTTGAAATATATCCGTTGATTTGAAAGTAATTGAGTTTCCTTAATTTGTGCAATTATCAATTGATAAGGACCGATTTGAAATATTTTCAAAACTCCTAGGGGTTTACGCTTATTTAAAAAGAAATAAGGTAGGTTTTAATTCAGTCAGTAATTACTAGGAAACAGTCAGGCTATATGACTGGTTCACAAACCGTTTGCATAAAAAAGTGTCAAATGGTTAAAAAAAATTAAATTTTGATTAATATTTAAGTTTAGGGTAGGCCCCCATATGGTTATATATTTTTATTTGAGTTTTTAGTGTGTTGTACAATTTGTTTTTAATTTATCAAATTCTAATTTGTTGAAAATAGAAAAAATAAATTAGCTATTTAAAAACATCATCTAACCATTCATTTTCTAATCTAACGATGGTTAAATAAGCTGACTGTTACAAAGAGGCAATTGCAACCTACTTTGCTCCCTCTCTCTATTCGTATCCTATGTCTCTAACATCTCTCGGATTTGATGAGTAATGATGTCAAGCTGCCAATCAAAAGCTCTTTAAGATCCCAATGATGCTACCGACGTTGTTCCTGTAGCAGTCGGATTTGATGAGCAACTCAAAGACAAGAAGCAAAAATCAAAGAAACCAGCTAAGGACCAACCTTTGCCAAAAGCAAGTAAGCCCATCCTCTCCAAAAGCTAGGAAACCGAGAAAGAGTATGGCTCAAAAGATATGCCTTCACTATTCTGATAGCTTTAGTAAAAGTGTAAAACTGATCCTAGATTTTGGAATCAACTAAGCTTAGATAGGTTTATAAATTGTTCTCATAAAAAGCTGTTCTCTGAACGTAAATTAAACCTGGATAGTAACAAAGAAGTTAGGCAGTATGTGATGAATTTGCTCAAGAAGACGGGGCTAGAAATTACTGTGATTTATCACTTGAGCTATGTTGACTATGTGGTGAAAGAATTTTATGCTATTCTGCATGTAAGTGTGTTTGATACCTCTTCTTATTGCTATACTAGGGTTTTTGTGAGGGGCCAGACTATTTTTCTTACTCCTGAAACTATCAATGCTGCGATTGGTTGTAACTCAGTTGCAACTAATGAGTAAACTAATATTGATGATGATGCTCTCTTGTCTTTGAGTTGACTGGTAAAGAGGTGAGTTGGAATAATTAGGGGGTGAAATCCTCATATTTTAAACTGTCTTACTGTGTTCTGGTAAAAATATGTACTATCAAATGGTTACCTGCTAAGCAAACAACCCTTTTAAACAAAACCATTGCTAGGTTTCTCTATAGGGTTGGAACTAGGATGGAGTTGAATTTTGGAAAACATGTTTTTGATAAAATTTGGAGATTTTTCCCTATCCTTGTTTTATCACAAAACTGGTTTCCTCTTAACTTTAAGGGAGCAAAGTCCTTTCTGAAAACTCTTAAAATAAATGATATTCGTCCCCCTATTCTGTTTCCTAAAAAAAATAGCTACCTGAGGGTCATGTCTTGGACATTCCCAATTTAAAAAAATGCTAATGCAACAAAAGCTACAACTCACCCATGTTGCAACTAATAGCAATGCAAACTTTTTTGAAGTCTATGTGGCTCAAAGAATGGAAGAAATCACAACTAGGCTGGCTTTAGACAAAGAAGTAGTTGCCCTTCAGGTTCTTCTAAAGTAAAGTAGGGAATTCTTGGGTATAAGTCCTACTGTTGATAAAGGATATCATTCTGATTCCATTATCAATATTGAAGACTATGTTAATGAGGATGGTTCCTTAAATAAAGTTACAACTGCTAAAAGTAGCAAGGGTGCAGGTACAAACAAGAAATTTGCTGCTAAGAGAAAGGGTATTCAAATTGAGAAATCAGATAAAGGTCAATCCGTTGAGATTGAGATAGAAGCTAGTGTTAAGAAAGATGTTGCTGCTGAAGTTGGAAAATATACAGCAAAAGAAGACAGATGTTTAGAAAGTAGAAAAAGAGAAGGTGGTAAGTGACAGTAAGGCAACTGAAAGTTACTCTAGTTGTGATGTGCTTAGGAAGCTATCCAAGTTAGTGACAGATTGCAAGAAGAAAGCTTATGTTGGTTCTTCTGCAATTGACAAGAGTCTCCTTGAAGAGTCAGATGATGACTTTGCTTCTGCATAAATTGAAAAAAGTGCCCCTTGTGGCAATGTTTGATGACTTTTCCCCTTGTCATGTGTTGACAAAAAGGGGAAGAAAGTTTCTGAGTTTTTAGACAATGTTTTTCCTTCTTTTAATATTTGGTCTGTAATGCACTTATGTTTAATTCTGCAATGCTTTGCTTTTAAATGTGTGCTAAGTTGCAAGGGGAGTTTTTCTGGTCTATAGTTGTCTGGTTATATGTTATATGTTTGAGACTCACCTTTCGTTAAAATAATGACAAACTGGAGATTGTTAGGACGTGTTTTATGGCCATCTAGTTTCCCTTGTCATTATTTTAACAAACAATTTTGTGTTGATGTCTAACATTTTGTGTAATACAATATAGTTGCGACCTTAGGTGCAATTCAGTAACCACCAAACCTGACGGAAAAAATTATAGAGAAGATTGCATACTACTTGTTTCAAGGAAATGATATCTAGAGATGCAACTTAACCAGCGTAACTGCAGTTAGAACTCAGGCGCTTAGAATTTCAGATATAAGACAAAACAAAGAGATAGGTTTAAAATAGATGAAATAAAAAGTTGCAATTTCATACCTTTGAGTTCTTTGGAATGAAAAGAGCAATGACCAATGAATTTTTCTCATCTTGAATACCCATAATCAAACAGAGTAACACTGAAAATAGAAAAAAGGTTGAATAGATTATGAAACCTTTTGGGTAAACTAAAGTTACTAAAGAGTATTTACTTGTCGACTATAATCAAGTACAACATAACATGAAACAAAAATAGTAAATATGAACCCTTTATTGTTATACATTGCCTAATGGACCTTTTTTACTTTATATATTTAAAACAGTTTAGACATCTTATATATACTGATAAAAAAACCAAGATCTGCAGAAATAAGCATCCTAATTGTGCTACTAATGAGATAGAGGATAATACTTGGACTAGAATGTTGAAAATTAGAAGTGAAGCTGGAAAGCATATTATTTGGCTCCTAGGTGATGGAAAAATTTCAGTCAACAAGATAACTGGTTTGGTGATGGTCATTTGAACGATGCTAACCTAGACAATAATATCATGGATAAATATATCATTACAAATGGGGAGTGGGACAGAGAAAAGATCAGTAATATTATTCCAGCAAACTTAAGGCATCGCTTTTCTAGTGATATCAATATTCATACGCTAAGAGAAGATACACCCATTTGGAAAGGTAATAAGAAAGGGAACTTCAGTATTAAATCAGTTTGGGAGATAATGAGAAGCAAGTCCTCTACAAATTGGATAAGAAGAGTAAGTTGGGATAAAATTATGCGTGTGAAGATCTCTTGTTTTATCTAAAAACTCTTCAACAAAGCTATACATTTTGATCAGCAGTGGACCTATAGGTAAAGAAGTTTGGAAGTACTATTGTAATCTATTGGGAGTTCCAAATAATTCAGAGCAAATAAGGGGCCATTTTATTTCTTGGTGGTCATAATCAGGTACTACTAAATCTAAAATTCATTGGAAACTTTGTAAAAGTATACGTGTTTTTATTTTGTGGGAAATATGGAAAGTAAGACGTAACACTAAATATGAGAACATAAAAATGAATGGTGCTAAGATTTGTGAAGAAGTCAGTAATTTGATTAAACTTCACTCACGCAAAGATAAGTGTTTTCCCTCAAATTTTGATATTAAACTTGGGGTAAATGTTTTGAGCAAAAAAGCTAAAAAGCTAAAGGTGGTAAAGTAGTTGTATCCTCCTAAATTATATCATAAATTCAATATTGATGGTTGCCATAGAATGAACACTAATCAAAGTGGTGTTGGGGGTATAATGATAAACGATCTAAGGAAGCTTATTCTAGGGTTTTACACCTCGATAAACAGCAATTCTATACTTGAATCAGAGATGAAAGCTACTCTTACGGGTGTTCAAATTATTGAAGAAAATAATATAATTTTTGAGTCAGATTGCCTGCAATTAGTGAATATTATTAAAGGCAAGGTATGATGCCCTTGTGATCTAATCTATATCATATATCTAATTATTCAGCAATTCAAACTTCATGAATTGAGAATTATGCATATAGAAAGAGAGGGTAATAGAGGAGAAGATTACCTTTCTAATCTGGGGTGCGATGAAGATCCATTAATTTCAACTTGTTTAGAAGATTTCTTATATTATCGAAAGGGCGTAATCATCACTGAAGCGAAAAAAATCCCTTACCTACGAATCAAATGATGAATTTTGAAAATTTTTTGAACAGGAAGAGATACAGTCTCTCTAAAAGGAGAAAGTCAAATAAATTACTTTTCACGTGAAGAGGTGGTCGTAAACTGAAGTATTGAAGGGACGCGTGGAACTTGCTTATTTTATTTCTGTATTAGTCCATAAGTTTATGTCAGTTTGCAGATTTAAGCTTTATTCTGTAACTGCAACAATAACATCCTTTAGTTTTTGTGGGCTTTTTACCCCATATTTTTATTTAATTATTAACAAAAATGTGCATTTTCCCTACCAGTTATATATAAAAAAAAGCCAAGATTTGAGCTGGTATAATATTTGTGAAAATTATGTAATATAAAAACCTATTTTAATTATGACACACCTCACATCTATAAATGACATGTTAATAAGGGTTGTGAAGCACAAGGGCGGAGCCGTTTATGTGACTAAGGGTTGCCACGGAAAACCCAATAATTTATACTAATTTGATTTTTTCTATAGTGTTTTCAGAGTAATTTGTTAATAACCCATTTCGGCAAGCACTTAATTTTTATTTTTGGCAACCCTTTCAAAGTTACATCTGTTTTTGTTATTACATACTAAAACATTTCGTATAGCAATAGTATATAAATATTAGTAAATATAAATTATATAGGCTAAAAAGTAAAGAAAAAAAATGCAAAATTGAGATAGTTAAAATCATATTCCATTGATCAAAATAAGAAAACAAGTTTACTTTAACCGGGAGTTTTCTGCACTCACACAAGTATATATATTCAAGCGATTTATGGACTTGAACAGAGGGGCCTAACCAACTTTACTAACATCATGCATTTAATCAGAATTTTCCCAAGAATAAAACTACTAAATTGTCTAGACCCCAATTCCATATATTGGATGCTATGACTGGGATATTACTATATTAGGATCCACTTTCTTGAGTTGTTGAATCATATAAATCTTTTATCAGGGCAAGTTTCGAGCATAATCTGGATTTAAGATGGTCTTCTTTACAATCCTCCATAAAGATAGATCTGATCTTATATATAGTGGATCATATAGATATCGTACGAAGCGATGATGGTTCTTATATAGTTTTGTTATTGATTTTTCTAGGTTAACACATTTTATGTTTAAGTAACTTGTGATCGCGAAAATAACATTACATTTCAAATAGCTACAGACAGATATAATCATTAAAATTTACATAAAATATAAAAGTTAAAATCAACATTGAAGATGCAAAAACTACAACATGATCTATGTAATAAGCATAGGAAACAATAACTACAAGTATTTAGAAATAAATGTGAAGCATGTAAGAAATTTCACCGTATACTAATAAAATTTGATTCCCAATGTGGAAAGTAATTCATGGAAATATGAAGTTTAAACTATAAAGTGGAGCAACAATGTTTCCCTGGCGTTTTTTTTCGATCATAACTTTTGTAAGGTAGGAAGAGAATGAGTTGTGAGTAATAATAAAACGGCGGCGAATAGGGTTTTGTGTGTGTTACCCAATACTCTGCTTGTGTTTATATACTAAGAGATGGTAGATATTGGCAGGGGCGGAACTAGAACCAAATGTGTTGTGTTGCTAAAATAAATAAAATCGCATAATATTTTTCATAGTATAAACACGGAAAAACCGACTTTTTTAATACATTTTTTACCATCTTTTCTTTATTTTTTACCTTTATTTCTTGATTAAAATGTATTTGATTTCTATTTTTTTCATTTTCTCTCAATTTTGATTTTCTTTCCAAACTCCCAAAAACCCCCACAACAGTAATATCACGCGCCGTCATGTGTCGAAAGTTTAATTGTTTCAAAATTGAATAAAAAGTAAATAAAATAGAAATCAAAAGGATACAAAAGTTAAAATTAATAAATCAAGATATAACAAGTAAAAAGATTAAGACACAGAGGTAAAAAAATATTAAAAAAACCATGAAAAAACCAAACATATATTAAATAATAGATATATACGAACAATTAAATATGTTATACACAATTTCACTATACTCACTTTAATTAAAATACAAAACATCAAAAAAAAAATTATAAATTTTGTTTGCACTCACCACTACTCTAATTATTATTTTTGTTTAATTCTTTTGAAGATGTGTGTTACGTGTCAAAATCATAAGTTCGTGTAAAATGTAATTTATAATCACTTGCCTATGTCAATTTTTAAAGTATTACTTATATATTATCAGTATATACAAAATTATGATATGTTATTGCAATAACAATATATAATTTTTGGAGCGGTTGCCAAAGAAAATATTTAAAGCGTTGTCAGAATACTGTATATATAAATTATTATGAAAAATACTAATAAAAAAAGTTATTTTTCGAAATTGTGGTGACTGTATGGGCAATTCGCATTAGGTACATGACCTCCACCCTCCTCTTTGAAACTCATGTTTTCCCCCGTTTTAAAGTGGATCCGTAATCCTTTGCGATCTTGTCTAATTTTTTTTTTTCATTTTAATAATAATTATTCAATATTAATGTTTCTATGGCACTTTTAGCAATATACCAGTCTTGAACCTGTACGGAAGGCAACCTTTTTAGGGAATGAATTTTCCAAGGCCATTACTTTCAGACCATACAAAAAACGGTCTTTCATAATTTCGGAATAAGAAAACTAGCTCTTCTGAAATAGTTGGCACAAACAACATTATTCTCTCAAATGTTGGGCAATATATTTTCATTTTGGATGGCTAGATGGGAAAACTGTATGCATATTTGGAAGCCATAATCCATTTTTAAATTTATAAAAGAAACCGAACAAGTCAAAAATCATGTGCAACTCAAGTAGTCATCATCTATTCAACAATTAGAACTTGCATATAATTTGAATGAAGAAATTAATGGTATGAATAACTAAAATGAAATTCAAATTTCAACTATAGTTTTCTTGTGTCGGACAGTGAAATTAGAGATTATATCAGACCAGAATAAAATTTCGGAAGATGAGTAAATAAACTCTTGCTTAATAACATTCGATATATTCATAAAAAGTTATACCCCCTTAAGCTTTTCTTCCCAAAATGTGATAATTTCTCCACTTGTGTATACATTTCACAATTGTGTATACACTTCCCATGATTGCGTATTTATTTTTCACGATTGTGTATGTACTTTTCGCTATGGTGTATGCATTTCGACGAAACTTTAGAGATCTCGCCAGAAGTTTGTCGGACCTCGCCGGTGACCAAATACAAAGAAATGGTATGCATTTGAGAAATGACATGCAGTTTACAAATGTGTATGCAATTTACAATTGTGTAAACAATTCATAGGAGCTCCGACGATCTTATCGGAACTCGGGAGGACCACCACCGCCGCTATCAATTCATGGACAAGTGGTGGAGAGTTGTGTTAAATTGTGGTGAGTTTAAGATGAAAAGACAGTTGTATTTTTGGGAGAGAGTGCTTAGATAATATTTTTTTTAAATGTAGTTTGAAGAGAGGCACTTATTTTGGAGTTTCTTTTTAATTAATTAAAAAATAAAAATAAGCGCATCTTTTTTAAAAAGGTTTTTCTACTAAAAACATTGCAATATTTTCAATTTTCTTAGATAAGTAAATTAATCGCTTGTAGTTGAAAAAAAACTACCAATAACATATTGCTGGACTGACAAAAATAACATAGTATTAAAACTAGAGTGCACGTTGGAGGTATTAAGACGGTAATACCTAACAAGAGAAAAAAGGCTTTTAAAAACTGTTATCGTGTCAGCCATTTTCAACATGTTGAGAAAGTCCCTATGTAAATTTCAAAATGATTTTTTTTGGATAAAAAAAACAATACTAAATATAAAGTTGATAGTAATGTTGATGATAAAGTTGATGCAGATGCATTGTTAGCTATAAATGGTCATACACATGTACATAATCAACAATATCCTATACATCGGAACACTGGATCGCAGAGAGGTGAAGACAAGGATATCCATATGACACCAGATCTTGAAATAAAGATGAAATCAGTTTTTTTTTAATCCAGAAACACTCCATATTGGAGGGGGGGTTAGGCGGACCTCTACCAGTATGTAATAGCATCACGTACATAAGAGAGGGACATAAACCAAACCTCCCACAAAAATCAATGAGTACATGAAATCTAAAGAACTAAGATGAAATCAGTTTGATTGCTTTTATTGTTGTAAAAGTTGATTGGTTTTAACTTTTAAGTACAGTTGAATTATGTCATCTATCGCAGAACTATGATAGCTATATCAGAATAAATGAGTTACACCATTTACATACCAAAAAGAACCATTCAATATGCAAAACTTTGTGGAATCAAATGCAAACTGGTGTTTCCCATTACTTTTTCCGGGGGTTTTCCTCTATGTAAATCTGATTAAGTTTCCCAATGGTTGTACTTATGCTGTTTTGATGGACGTTATCAGGTACGAATATATTCACGGAAGTACTGACGAAGTCAGAACGATTAACAGAACTTTTTTCTTTTCCCGAAAAGGTGTTGATGCCAACAAAATAAGCCCTTAGAATCATAGAGTTCATTGATTTCTAACATACAAAATTTGAGTATTACCTCCTTGGAAATAATTCAAGCAATTATTAGCAAAAAATAAGAGATTTTGTAGTGTTTTTATCAGTGTTTTAAAAAGCGATAAGTTGATCAAAACGTTTTTACGAGAGATACGCTTAAATCGCTAAAAGCGTAGCTTTGAAGCGTAAAGAGCGTAAACTTTTTATAGTATTAAAATATACATGTTAGAAATATTTAAAATATATACATGTTTAATGTATATTTTGAAAACATCTTTTAACAATTTTCTATATAAAAAAATTGAAATATTTTATAAATAGCAAAAAAATACTGATTTAAGTATTTTAGTACTTACAATTTTCAAATGTTGTAGTTCGTCAAAATGAGCGATTAAGTACCACTAGCATATGTGGTAGAATTTGTTAGGAATTGAGTTTTTCATGAAATTGCTAACCGTAAATCAACGTCGTTTTCGTAGTTTTCTGAACAAATAAAAAAAAACTAAATGTAACGACTCGAAAACTCAGTGTTTATTATGAGTGTTATTAATTAAATAGTGATATTAAGTTAGTGTGTGAATTGAACATAAATCTCTTTTCATTTATTAGTATTGAAAACATATAAGTTTTCTGCAGGAGAGAGAGAGACGACTAGGGTGAAAATCCCTAACCGCCGAGGAGATGACCCCCCTTTAGCCACCTGACCCTAACCAAACCCTCTCCCCGGACCCACCCATATCTAAATCTTTCGCTTCCATATTAAAATCCCAAACTGTGACAACTAGGTTTCCAGTTAAAGAAATTGAATCTTACGAAGGAGAACCAATGATTCACTATACAATCGAAGATCTTAACACTCTTTCAGAACCATTCAAATATACTATTGTAGGAAAATTCTCACACGGTAAGACCCATATAGATATCATTCGTAAAATGTTTAGTTCTATGGATTTGAAAGCTAACTATCATATTGGAGTCATCGAGTCAAAACATATTCTAATTTGCTGCTATTATGAAGAAGATTTTCTACGAATCTGGATGCGCAAAATTTGGTATATTGAAAATAGCCCAATGAGAACTTTTAAATGGTCCTATAATTTTAGCCCAGAAAAAGAATCCCCAGTTACCCCTGTTTAGATCTATCTATCAAAACTTCCTATCCATCTTTACAATAAATGTAGCATCTTTAGTATTGCTTCAGCCTTTGGAAAACCCCTTAAATTAGATGAACCAACGGCGAAGATGACTAGACCAGGTCTAGCCTGAATCTGTGTTGAAATTGACTTAAGAAAAGAACTGATAAAGAGAGTACGAATTAACTATGGAGAAAGTGAAGGATTCTGGCAACATTGCAAATACGAAGATATACCAAAATACTGTTCTCAATGTTTTAAACTAGGTCATTCAATAGAGGCTTGTAAGTTCACTAATCTAGATAGAATAGAAGAGGGCAGCAAAGAAGAAAATATCAGCAAAAGGAAAGACACTGTAAAGGACAGAAAAGAAACAAATAAAGAAAATTGCAAAAAGCAAGAAAAACAAAAGAATGAAAAGGCCAATTATTACAAAAACCAGGAGAAAATAAGCACAAAAGAATGGGTTACAAAAAGCTTTAATAATGAAATAGCAAGGAATGTGGAAGAAGAAGCAACTAAGACACCAGCTGCAGAAAATCCTGAAAATGCCAATAAAATTATATTAATAAAGGAAGACAAGGGTGAAGAGTGTAATCTAAATAGTGATATGGTCCTATTCACATGTGAATCACCAGTTCTCAGGCCTTTAAATATTACACCATATTTTGATGATAATGTGACAATGAGAGACTCTAATCTCATTGATGCTCCAGACATATCTAAAGGCCTGGGAATTGACCTGGATCTCTCTCCTAGAGAAATTCCCAATACCTTAGTAGAAGGAGAATGGAAAACTCCAAAAAATAAAAGGAAATTGGGGAAACTTTCAATTGTTGTTGCTAAAGATGCTATGGTTCTTAGATCCTCTAATGTAGTGGTTAAAAAGAGTGTTAAATGATTAATACACTCTTTTGGAATATCAGAGAAGTGGGTACTAAATCTACCACTAGGCGTATCCAAAAGTTATGTAAATTACATCATATTATGTTCTTAGTTTGCTTGGAACCAAAGAAAAACCAAGATAAAGTGGAATTTTATAGAAGGAAGTTTGGGTTTGATGAAGTCCTGTTACATGAAGAGAATAAGATCTGGGTCTTTTATATGCAAGAGATTAACATTTCTATTATTAATCAAATGAATCAAGCTGTAACTATGGTAGTTTCTATTGATTATCTGGGTCTACAGTTACAAATTTCAGTGGTTTATGCCAAGTGTACAGCAGCTGAAAGAGAAGTTCTTTGGAGCTTCTTAGAAAATTCTTTTACTAATAATCCTTGGTTGATTGGAGGGGATTTTAATATTGTTTCATCTGAAGAAGATAAAATTGGGGATTTGCCTATCAATATTAATTCAGCTAATAATTACCTATTTTGTATAAACAATTTGGGTGTCTCAAAAGCTATCTATAGTGGCTCTAAATATACTTGGTGGAACAAGCGTAGTGGGGAGGATGCTATTTTTGAAAGAATAGATAAGATCCTCTTTAATCAAGAGTTTGCCAACTTATTCTGCAACATCTATCTTGACCATTTGAGCAAAGCGACCTCAGATCACAGTCTTTTATTGTTAAAATTACAGTTGGTTCCAGTCAACAGTCCTAAAAGGTTTATATTTCAAAATTTCTGGGTAGATCATGAAGATTTTCATAATATAGTGAAAGAAATCTGGGTTTCTAGTTCTAATTCTAATGCCTTGGAAAACCTTGCTGCAAATTTAAAAGCATCTAGAAAGAGATTGAAATAGTGGAATTATAATACCTTTGGGAATATCTTTCAAGAAATCACAAAAGCTGAAGACAATCTCCTGAGAGCAGAGCAACAGTTTGAAATGAACCCAACACCTGCCAACAGAATTGAGCTCAATAAGGAGGAATCTTTTCTAAAAGCTAAACTCAGCATAGAAGAGAAATATGGGGCCCAAAAAGGGAACCTTAAATGGACTTTACAAGGGCATGCTAATACGAAATTTTACCACAGTATAGTAAAGAAAAGAAGAATTAAGTGTACCATTGGTGAAATAGAAAAAGAAGATGGTACTTGTATTAGAGATCCAGTGGAAATTAAAAAGAAGGCTATTGATTATTTTCAAAGCCTATTAGCAGCTGATCAACCCCATTCTTATGAATATAATAAATTGAACAAAATTCCTAAAATGATTTCTGAAGAGGTTAATAATTCCTTGGACAAAGACCCCACTATAGAAGAGGTAAAAGAAGCCGTGTTTGATCTTAGCAAATCTAGTGCACCTGGAATAGATGGTTTTACAGGCCAGTTTTTTGTATCCTGTTGGGATTTTATTGGAGAAGATGTTGTCAAAGCTATTAATCTTTTTTTCATGGGAAATCTACTCCCTAGATCTCTATCCACTATTGTTATTTCTCTAATACCAAAGAAGATTAAACCAAAGAAGTTTCCTGAATTCAGACCTATTAGCTTATGTACTTTCTGCAGCAAGATCATTTCAAAAATTATGTCTTCTAGATTTGCTACTATACTACCTAATATTATTTATGAGAATCAAAGTGGATTTGTTAAATCTAGAGACATTCTCGACAATATTCTTCTTGCTCAGGAGTTTATTTCAACTCTCAATAAAAAGACAAGTGGTAAAAATATAGCTTTAAAACTAGACATGAAAAAAGCTTATGATCGAATATCTTGACATTTCCTTATTTCTACACTAAGGAAATTGGGCTTTTCTGAGAAGGTTATAGACTCAGTATGGAGGGTTATTTTTGGAAATCAGACTTCTATTTTGGTTAATGGCAGCCCTACTCAGCTTTTTACTCCCAAAAATGGCCTTAGACAGGGGGATCCTCTATCCTCTAGTCTATTTATAATCTGCTCTGAAGTTTTAAGTAGGAATTTAAATGATTTGATTGATAACAAAAGATGGTCAACATTTAAATCTCCTATTGGAAGTCCTATTATCACTCACCTTGTTTTTGCTGATGATCTAATAGTCTTTAGATCAGCAGACCTTCATTCTATCAGAAAGATAAGCAACAACCTACAATGCTATAATAAAGATTCTGGTCAAGAAATCAGCTTAGACAAGAGCTTTGTCTATTTCTCAAAAAGTGTCAGTGCAATACAAAAAGAAAATACTTGCAAAGAGCTTAATATCACAAGTAAGAAACCTCCTTTTTCTTACCTTGGCTGCAAATTATATTTTGGGCATAAAAAATGTGTACTTTTTCATGAACTTATTCTAAAAGTGAGAAATAAGCTGTCTACTTGGAAGGGTAACTGGCTAAATTTAGGTGGAAAATTAATACTGATTAGGCATGTTCTTCAATCTATACCTATTTATACATTGGCTGCTATGAATCCTCCACTACAAGTGATTAAAAGAATAGACCAATTGTTGTCAAATTTTTATGGGGAAACAAAAATAGTAAAAATAAGTACCATTGGGTTAGATGGAGCAAAGTTTGTACACCTATGAAAGAAGGGGGCTTGGATGTTAAAAGTTTTCATGACATATCTAAAGCCTTTGCAATGAAACTTTGGTGGAAGTTCAAAACAAAAGACTCTTTGTGGACCAAATTCATGAAAGCAAAATACTGTAGAAATAAACAAGCAGAAGACATTCTTGTTAAAAGAGGAACTACTACTTGGTGCAGAATGCTACAAGCTAGAGAATTGACTGATAGTAATACTATTCTAGCTGAAAATGGGGTAAAGCCTATATGAAAACCTACTAATCTTGGGAATTTTACTCTAAATTCAGCTTGGGAGATTTCTAGAGAAGTAGGCACTGGAAATTGGAGAAGTACATTTATATGGAACAGAATGGTACATTTAAAAGTCTCTTATTTCATGTGGAAAATATTTAATCAAGCTGTCTCCTAGGATTGCAAAGTGTACAAATTTAACATTAGCATGGCTTCTATGTGTGGTTGTTGCAAAACTTCAGAAGGGACATTTGACCATCTTTTTAGTACTGGTATAGTTGCCAATGAGGTCTGGAACTTCTTTGAAAGAAAATGGGGTATAATTATTCAGAATAATTCTTTATATGGAAGAATTAACAGCTGGTGGTCTTATATCATTAAGAAAAAGCATTTCTCAGAAAGAAATATTTGTCAGGTTCTACCTTCTATCATTATTTGGATTATTTGGGAATCCAGATGTTCATGCCAGTTTGAGAATATCAAAATGAGGTCCTGCAATATTATTCGAAAATCTGAAGAGTTGATTATTCAATCTGGTTATAGGGAGAAAGATTTCTCTTATTCTAACTACAGTGGTAAGAAGAAAATTAATAATGTCACCATTATTAAGTGGCTTCATCCACCAACTGGGTATATGAAACTTAATATAGATGGTTGTTACAAACAAACAGAGGTAATTAATGGTATTGGTGGTTTAATTAGAGATGAAAAGGGTACTTTTGTCAAAGGGTTTTCTAGATCTATTACCAGTGATTCAGTTTTCTATTCAGAGTTAAAAGCTCTCTACTATGGTCTACAAATCTCACCAAAAAAACAACTAATTATTGAGAGCGATTCATTATAATTAATAAATATTGTAGAAGGTCAACAAAAATACCCTTGGAAAGTTATAGATTTATTAAATCATATTAAAGATCTATTAAAGGATGGTGAGTACCTGTTTAAGAATGTGGCACGAGAAGGCAACAAAGCTGCTGATCTTTTTGTAAATTGGGAGGGTAACATCATTTCTTCTTGTCTAGATGATTTCCTTCAGGTCTTGAAAGGGGTTATTTTCACTGAAGCAAAAGGCTTCTCTAACCTAAGGTGTAACGCCTAGAGTTTGGAGTTTATTTTTGTTATAACGCCTAGAATTTACGGAGTTGTTGAGTTATCTTTTATTATGTTTGATATTGCATATAGCTGTTTACCATATTTGGGCTTTGTAAATGTATGGAGTTGTTGAGGTAGAAGCATGACAACTTAGTTTACTTTATTGACTTTTATGTTGCAGCCGCTTATTTTACATTGTTGTCTTCTATTTTGTTAGATATTGTATACAGGCGGTTATTCTCACATGTTGTGCATTATCTGGAGTTTATTTTATTTGAGTTATGGAGTTGTTACGGGTTGTGAACCCTGCGTATGTTATTTCTTGAATTATGTCACGCATTGTACGTTTAAAATTTTTATGGCCTTGTTTATAGAAGTTTATAATTCCTGGCTATAGTTGTTTAGAAAGGAAATTTCGGGACGAAATTCTTCTAAGGAGGGTTAGTTGTAACATCCCGTATTTTTATAAGTGTTTTTAATTAGGTATTAATTTATCCAAAAATGTTTTATACAAATTTTACCAAAAACCGGTCACTCGACTAATTTTTAGCCAAAAACCGAAACTCTTCCGAAAAACTTTATTTTAGAAACCTGTTACTAATTTTATAAATAAAAACGACCCCATATGTTTGCTTCTATAGATTTGTTATTTTTGAGTAGTAAAACAATATGTTTGGATTTAGAGTTAACTTTTAGAACTTTGGGGACCAAATAGTTCGTTACCACAAACTATCTCAAAACAGTTTTTCTAAACACTTTTCAGCCACTTTTTAAAACCAAAAACCTAAAATCAGCCCAGAAGCAAGAGAGAAAAAGAGAGAAAAGAGAGAAAAGAAAGAAGAAAAAGAAGAAGAGGAAACCACCGTTAGCGGGTTCATACCGGAAGCATCTCCTCTACGATCTAAGGTAACGGAGGTTATCCATTGCGACTAGACGAGTGTGTATGTTAGGATTAGGTTTTACGTTTAATATAATTTGGGGGTTTTTGCCTTTTATATTAATTATGTTCTTAAATTGTTAATTGGGGTTTACTTGTTATATTTTTAATTCCATTATTTGAATTGTAGAAGTTGAGGCTTTTGACATATTAGTTTCGGATTAATGAGATTATGGATGAGTTTGCATGTTTTATGCATTGATTATGTGATTATGTAATTATTGATGAAATTGGATAGATTTATGTTGAATAATGGTGAATTGTAGTTTATGCATACAAGGTGTTTGTCAAAATGCCTGAAAGTGATTTTATGTTGTTATAGCGTTTGGCTAGTTGTGAATTTAGTACATGTGGTTATGTGTTATGTTGTATTACGTAAGTGATGTGTGAGATGATGTTATTTGAGTAGTATAATATTATTGGTCGAGACCTTAATATTTATACGTATGAGATTATGTTAATTGGATGATTTTATATTATTGGCCGAGGTCTTGTGATTTAGCTGTAGTGGCAATGGTCTCTGTCTCTCCCTAATTCCGGGGACAGAAAACGGCCGAGGGGATAGGGAATGACTCGTCTTACGGACTGGGGTGAGTGGCGTGAGAGGTCCCAGTGTGCACTATATTTACTTTTATGTTAGCAATGGTCTATGTCTCTCCCTAATTCCGGGGACATAAGACGGCCGAAGGGATAGGGAATGACTCGTCTTACGGACATGGATGAGTGGCGTGAGAGGTCCAAGTGCGCACTATAAATCTACTTTTATGTTGCAATGGTCTATGTCTCTCCCTAATTCCGGGGACAGAAGACGGCCGAAGGGATAGGGAATGACCTAACTTACGGACCGGGGTAGGTGGCGTGAGAGGTCCATGTATGCTATAGATGTGTGTTGATGTTATTTAATTTATCCCATTGTAGAATGTCATTATATTTCTTTTTATACATCGATTATCGTAGTTGTAGAATTGGTGAGTTCTTGCATCTATGGGATGGAGTGACGGTATTTAGTGGTGCCGTCGCATCTAGTTATGTGTGTGGGACTTACCGTTACAGTTTTGTATTTCAGGTACATTATAGGTTGAGGCGTTTGGATAGGAGCCATCGGAATGCATCACGTGGGTTCGGGGCTTTCGCTTTCATTCTTTTTATTTAGTTCATTTTGAGGTTGTAGCCTACGGGAAAATTGCATTTGTTTAGTTCTTCTTTTATAATTTTGTTAAAACCTTTTGGTCGTATAGCCGCGTTTGGCAAATATTTTATTTATTGTTTAATTGTTCCTTTAGCTCGCTAGTATTTTCTTTTAAAAATTTTAATTTCGTACCAACAGGTTTCACTTTTCTTTTGTTTTTAATAAAAGGTCATGCCTCGATGTCCTTTAGGGATTTTGGGGCGTGACATAAGGTTTCGATAATAATGGAGATCTTTGGAAAGAGGATATCTCTCTGTCTATATTCGTATTATATTCAGGAGAAATGAAGAGGTGCAAGAGGACATATGTTATTACATTTTTATTACAGTTTCAGTCTTTCAAGTTTCGCTCGCCAGTCTATTGGAACCTGCCTAGCAGTTTCGGGAATTTAATTTTCAATTAGATGTAATAGTTTTCTATTATTTCTTTTGGGTCTCGCCGTTTGAGATTTTTTCTGTATTTCTACTTGGTTTCTTTATGTGGGGTTTTTTCACCCACGATTTTCATTAATAAAATGTGGGTTTTCCCCACTAATTATTTTAAAAAAAGTGTGTGAATTTATTTTTTGATATGTAATATTAAATCGCAAGTGTATAATAATTTTGGATGTTTAAGTAGCTCATGACAACCATGTGGACTAAACTAGTAATTTAATTAAAATCTAATACTTAAATATATATATATATATCTACATACATACACAGCCACACACACACACATATATATATACATATATGCATCGAATACATATATACATGTATAGAACAGAGAGATAGAGAGAGAAGACAATCCGGAGGGAGAGTGATCGAAGTCAGGGACCTGGCAGCCGACTCCGATGACCGGTCAGGCTGCGGTGGTAGGTGGCCGTAGTGGGTGCGGTTTAGCGTTTTAAGGCTGTGGCTTCGAGGGGTGATTACGAGGTCATCATGTGTCCATTTTCGACAATCAAATATGTTTTCTTAGCCTATTTTTTGAGAGCTATCTATCACTGTAAGATTTTTCATCTGATTTTAACTTTTATAAAAACCCAGTTTTAGGATTTTAATAATAATCCGAATTTATAATAGTTGTATTAATCGGTAGCTCATTTTAATTACGTTTAGGGGCTGTTTATGGACTGTTATTAGGTTGTCCAGATCTGGTTTTGATGGATCGGTGGGTTTTGAGCTCGAGTTTGGGATATTTTGACAAACGAGCTCTCATTTGTGTAGGTAA
This sequence comes from Primula vulgaris, assembly GCA_963920805.1. Classification (NCBI taxonomy): domain Eukaryota; kingdom Viridiplantae; phylum Streptophyta; class Magnoliopsida; order Ericales; family Primulaceae; genus Primula; species Primula vulgaris. The sequence continues at coordinate 31,840,379 of OY987214.1, read as the reverse complement.
GGGGGAGGAATATTGTTTCGCTTTAAAAGCGGTTTTGTGTGTTGTTTGTTGTATACTAAGCTATGTAAAATGGTTAGTGTATATTGCATCATGTTATTGTACTTTGTCTGTAACAGGCTTCGCAATGTTATTTTTATGGTGATTATAGTGTATGGCGATTTTACTATTTTTATTAGAAAATGAATTGTGAAAAAAAAGGTGATTTAAATGTGTTATTTAATTAAAAAAATTTAAAAACGTGAAAGTGTTAAAGTGGTGAAAGTGTGAAAGTGGTGAAAGTGTGCCAGTGGTGATATTGTGTGAACATTGTGGTGATACCGTGACATAGATGTGTCAAGTGCTTTTTAATATTCGATTAAATAAACTATTACAAAGTGTGGCGTTCTTTATTTTATTTTCAGTTTGTGGACTTTACCATTTACGTTTTTGGGAGTCTTTTATATTTATTTTAGGGATTGCAGTACCAAGTGTTAAGGTGGAGCTGTGTCAGCTTACGGTGAGATCCCGAAAACTTGCGTAAGAATTAGGTATATCGGTACCATAGAGTTAGTGCCCTTAAAACCGGCCCCATATCTTTTGGTCACATATTAGTGTCAGAATATGGGGGAGGGAACCATTGCACTTTAGGTCCTAGAGCAGGGTGGCACTAAAAGTGGGTGCATGTGATGCAATCCCGACTTGTGTTTCGTTGAGTCTTGTTTTATTTTGGTTTATTTTGTTTTATTTTGTTTTATTTTATTATTAATTCAGTTGATCTTGATTATATGTTCATTTACTTGTGTTTGCGAGTTATACTTGTTGATGTGTCTTTCGTGCAATTGCCATTTGTCATTATTTGCCAAGATATCATATTTGCCATGTTAGGACTGTGTGTACGTGCTTAGTAGCACGCGCCATTTTTAAAGAGAGATTGTATTCTTACCTCATTTCTTTGTTTTCTGTACATTTTGTTCATAATCGATGTACAGGTGCTGATATAGACTGTGACAAAGTTTAGAATGCTTGTTCAGGCTTGTTTTTATCCCTTTTGGTATTATGTCATTTTGAGCCTTGTGGGCCTAATAGGCGTTTAACGCAAGTTTATTTTAGATTACGCTATTTTATCGAATGTCAGCTGGGTTGAATTTGATTTATCCTTGTTGGATTATTTGGTAATTGCGTGGTGATTTTGTTATGTGTTGTTTCAAACAGGTCTAATTTATTGGAAACAAATAGATACGCGAAGCTCATGCCGAAATTTCTAAAAAAAAAACGTACTGTATTGTTTTTGTTGTCACATTTGAACACCGTTGACCACCCTTAGGTCAGTTTAGTGAATCAAATGTGATTATCGGCATGCCCTGAAGTATTTATTTGCTTCTATTGATTGACATATTATTGAATGGCATTTCGCATGTTTCGTTATTTAAATATTTTCCTTTTTAATAATATTCACGACTCGGGTTTACCCAAATCCGGGACGTGACGCTAAAAGTCCTAAAAAAACGCAAAAAATGTGATAAAAGCTCAAAAAAACATGATAAAAGTGCAAATAGAACACTAATAGCGCTTTACCAGCCAAAAAGCGTAAGCAAATTATTTTAGCAAAGATGTTTATTGAGCTTTTAACATTTTAAAGCGCGCTTTTGAAAACACTGGTTTTTATTCAAATTTTCCTTACACCGACATGGCGACACACTGGGAACTCTTAGCGAGATTCATTGTACGTTCATCACCTTGGTAATGTTTGAGCAAAACGGTTTGTCCACTGGAATGTTGGTCATTCATGTCTTTATGAATGTAATGGGAGTTTTTCATCTGTTCATTGCAAGTAAACTGCAAATTTCAAAATACTTCAAGTAAACTGTAAATTTTAAAAATAATTACAAGTAAGCTGAGTATTATGAGGCATCTTGGGCAATATATGTACATAGTTCTGGATTAGAATACTTGCATACATCTATCTTACCAGAAAATGTAGATGGGTCAAAATTGAACATAGTATAAGTTATACTAACATGGCAGAAGCCCTTCCAAAATGTAACGAGAGCCTAATAGTATTACAGAAATAAAGCTACCAGGGAAGATAAATTGTTCGATAACTATGTCTCTGCATCCTATTTAAAACACGTAGACACAATGAGTCATATGTACAACCCAATACTGAGAAGATAACGAATTCTGCAATTTCACATAAAGGTACACCAGCATTTTCCTTCAATTTCTTCAACAGAAGGTTCCCTTTTTCTCAGCCATTTCACTGCAACTAACCATTTTCTACTCTTGTCTATCTATCTTTAAAATACTCTGGGGAAATTTCTGAAACTCTTGAAAAGTAACCCGGATACTGATTGCAATCCAGCTAGATCATGTGGCAAGAGTCACCTACATTTGAAAAAATACTATACACAATTGGCAAAGGGTAACAAATATAAAACCGGCTAGATCTTCAAGATCAAGAGATTTATACATTAAAGTTATTGCACACAACTTGCTACAAAAGGAATGATGCAACGTTCTATTCAGCAGAAATATACACATTCTTGTCCACATCAAATAAGTTTGGTTTTCACAGAACATGTAGCACAAATATAAAACTTTTGATTTTTTCAAGTCAGAAAACCAAATAAAACTTTAAAATAATCAGCCAAATACATTTGAATAGTACCTGTGATTGATTCGTGATTACACGAGTATAAGGTAAATCGATGATCAAATAGCATTGGAGAAAAAAATATAGCGGAGGAAAATTGATTGTCGTGAAAAAGAATAATTTTATATTTGGCTTTATATAGCCGACCCCAAATTGTTGGGATAAAGTCATAGTTTGATAATGATAAATAATAAAACAAAAAAGTGGGGTTTTCCACCATTAATATATATAAGAAAAAGTATGAATAAAAGATTTACGACCATAATACTAAATTTTAGAGCTTTTACCTCATAAATAGTTGGTCTTATCTGAAATGCGATGAATAACGATCTTTACTCTTACAGCTGTATAGTATATTTAGTTCCATCTTCCAGCACATGAAAATGATATCATAGAAAACGACTAACGTCAAAGAATTTTTTTTAATATAGTATTTTGCACTCGATATAGAGTGATTTGAACATGTAGCATGAGTTGTGAATGATTTGTCAAAAGAGTTAATTTGAGAGTATAAACATATGAAGCAAACTGACGATTTAGGGATGGTAATCATATGAGCTCAATGTAAATATTATCCCACAATCTTCCTGGAAACAGAAGTCAACCTTGGTCCCATATAAATTTAAAATAACGTCATAAAGATCATGATTTTCAACAAAAAAAAGTCCCAACGCCTAAGACGAAATTGTTTAATTTTCCTTAAGAAGAACCAAAATTGCGATAGTTAAAATCATATTTCATTGATCAAAATGAGAAAACAAATCAACTTTACCCTGAGGTTTTCTGCACTAACAAAAGAATATATATTCCAACACTTTATGTACTAGAACAGAGGGCCCTAACCAACTTTACTAACATCATGTAATAGAATTTTCCCAAGAATAAAACTAGTTTTAATTGTTTAGCTTCTATATATCTGAGTTGTTGAATCATATATATCTTTTATTAATTAGGGCAAAGACACATCTTCTTTTTCATTGTTCATATCCTTCATCTGTCAACGGTGTCAACAGGATGTTAAATTAATGTGCGGAGAGAAATGACGAAAACTTGTGCTATTCATTATTGACCAATTCTTGTCAATTTTAGCTGATCAACTTTCGTACATACGAAAATGTCAATATTTGAAAAAAAAAAATTATAAGATAAATTAGAGCCACCACATACTCTTTATAGCTTGCTACAAAAAAGTATTTCAAATTTATATATAATCAACTAATACAGAAAAATAAAGACTTGTACATACATCACATATCTCATCAGATAGTGGGGCTAAATAAGCTAAAAACTTCACTGTACCAGCTGTTTCTGAGTCTTTTACGACACAGCTTTTCTGGATAGCCTGCAGGCGATTAAGAAACGCAATTAGGCATGTATGACCACTCCCAGTTACCAAATAATATAAATATGAAATTTATCAAAAAGGAAAAGATGTGGATAAAAATCGGGTTTCCGGTTCCATTATGGAATCCAACTTGAAGTCTACATAAAACAAAAGAAAACAAAAGATGAAATTAAGACCATAATTTGTGGTTACAAAAAAAAAATTGACGACTTCTTATACTTTCCCCTGCGGCTATGTTGATAAACCCAAATATAGATAACTGAAATGTCAAATTAAGATCGTTATTTATAGTGATACCTTGGATTCACAAGCTTCACGAATAGATTTGTCCAACTTGTTATAGGTCTCTGAGTCATCAGTTGGATTGCTCTCAAAGGTAGCAACTACAAATTGATCATTAAGCCTGTAAAAACCAAAGCATTTTGAAAAAAGCTCAAATCCAAATAAGAAAGTAGAAAACAATCATATGATTCATATGAGATCTGTTAAGAAGCAACAAAGAGGTGATAAAACAATTAGTTCGTGTAACATATAGAGGTTAGCCTTCTGGAAACGGTTTTTGGTAAAATGGAAAATAAGATACTATGACGACTTAATAAAGCTATGATGAAACTATTAGCATGTTTTCATACTGAGAAGTTATATCCACCATATATGATACCAAGTAATTTTGTGAAAACACCATTTCTCACATGTGATGGTTCATAAAACTGAAACCAACTCGCAAGGCGTTTTTAAAACAGCAGGAAATAGAAGTTACATGTCCATCAGATAGGTATTGTCATAACGATTGAGAACATTACATAAACTACCCACTATGACACTTTACGTCTCAGAAAACCTAAAATGTGCAAATGCACGTTATTGCAGACTCAAATTTTCAGAAAAGCAGTGTTCCCCTTCCTTAAGGCTGTGAAACTTTGTGAATCCACTCATTTTAAACTTGAACAAAGGAATACTTTAGATAGTAAATTAAGATTAAGTTGATGCGACTTGATAATAACTTTTGCCGCAAGGACGTCATATACTAGTAAAGGAAAAAAAAAAAACTGTAGTAGGAACCAGATGAAGACAACCTGAAATATGGTTAGGACTCTAGTAAAAAATGAAATTTAGACTCTTAAATAGGCCTTTGAATCACATACCTATGTTACTGTTACATACAGATACCTTGAAGACATTAATGGAACTAAACTTCCATATGGGTTCCAACTTCCAACTACACATTAGAAAAGAAAAAAAGAAAAAAAAGTTCGATACCTTTCAAAATCAGGAAGCAGGGGAATAGATTCGATAGGCTGTAGCTCTTTATTGGTTGCATGAACAGGCAACGATTTGCATGCCTCGAGTGAAGCCTCTATTTCTCTTATTTTTCTTTCCCTGAAAAAACAGATTAAATAATTAAAAATAGGATACAGACTTTGCGACTGGTCCAGATGGTTAATTGTTCGACAAAAGATTCAATAACACCAAATTAGCATGACCCTTAACTAAAGAGTTACTTCAAAATAACTTACCTTTCTGGGTCTCTCTTCAGAGGCAAGATCTTCAACTCTCCAGTAATATCTGGTAACTCATTCTGAAATTGAAATCTACACAGGAAAAAGAACATTAGATAGAATAAGCATACAAAATAATAGATTAAACACACATTTGCACATATCCGTGATATAGAATGTTCCATATATTGCAAAAGTTGTTTCTGTTCCTATCGAAGGAAAGCTTGGATCCAGGAAAAGAATCTGCCAAAACAAAGGTTCAAAAAGTTTTTGACATATATTTCATTTCCCATTGAACTTGAATACTATTTATGGAACATTATTTAATTGAGAACCTCCGGTACTTAAGTAGTTAGAAGTTGGTCTTTTACTAATGTTGAGTATCTAGGACTGCCACTGGTAGAAATAAGAAATGGAAATCAATCAAAGTTGTTCTTTACTTGACATTCTACTATTACTATCCCATCAGAATTGTGAGGCATCTGTATTTTTTTTACACATGAGGCAGCAGCCCTATCAGAGATATAAACAATTACATCTAGTCAGAAAAAAATTCCAAATACCAGTAAATATGTTATCATTCATGACTTACATATGTATAACTTTGAACCTATACTAGATCAAAAAGTGAGAAAAAAAGAACAACGTTGCAATGATAGATACCCCAATTTTGTTTTCAAACTTTCTGAGACCCCAAATCTTGGGAAACCAAAATATGTATAATCATCACTACAAATACACATAACACAGGTGAATGCAACATTACTAGAATATGATTAAAGTTAACAAGAATCGTGAAATTAAACAAGTACTCAATGTAAAAACAATCATCATGCAAACAAATCTATTTCTCATTTTAAAAGAAAGATCATAATTATCATCCAAAGTCCCTCCCTTCAGTCATAGACATAAGTACCTGAAGGGTAGATTCTTATTTTCTCTCAGTTTTGATAGATCCATCTGTCAAATAACTTTTAAAAGATTATTCAACAGTAAAGGTCTTCGGGATGAAGAAGATGACAACCTTGCTTTCTTGTACACTGAAAAATTCAACAAGATGCAAACTCTCATGTGGAAATAAACAAAAATCTAGATAGGCCTCTTAATATATAATGGATTCAATAGTCCTATTAGGTGACTAAAATAAATGCAATTTTCCGTCGAGTTTACCAAAATGAATTCGATACAATGCAAAATCGTGAACGTCAACCAAGCCCATGGTAACAAATTTAATGCAGTTTCCTGAAAAGAATTCTACCTTCTACAAATATTATGCATAATACTAGTTATTAAATCAAAGGGAAATACATGGAATTTCACGTTTACTCGCAAATTTGTGTAATGACTGCTGCTTAATGATAATAGACAAAAAGGAGGGACCAAATGAGAAAAATTCAGAAGATAAAAGACCCCAAAAGAGCCCCAAGAAAGTTGCAAAACAGAATCAAATCAAGATAGAGAAAAGAAGGAACTAGAAGACCCGACTTGATCGGTCAGGTTGACCGGTCAGGTTCAGTTAGAATTTAAATTTTGGAAAAGATAAAGTTTGTTCGGTTTTAGATAAAAAAAAAAATATATTATTTCCTTGAGTGTAAACCTACGTTTTTTTTATCACTTTTTAGCAGCTTTTAGAAAAGGAAAAAGCCTAGAGAGGCCATCTCTCTAAAAACTCCATTTAATTCCATTTTCCTCACTTTTTATATATAATTTCATCAAGTATCAATCTACAACATTGTTCAACACCAATATGGCTTGCATAAGCTAAGTTTTATTGTGATCTTATTATCATTAGTTTGCTTATTTTGGTATGTGTTTGTTGTTTCGCAATTGTTATCCTTTGATTATTGTTTTTGATTGCGATTATAAGAATTGAGGACTGTTTATTTGCATGTTAAGTAGTGTCAAAAGTACTTGTGGTGAAAGTTTAATATATATTCTGGATTTTAAAGTAAAAAGAATTGACAACCCTTGTTTGGCTATTTTTGGGATTATTGTTAAGGTAGTAAAGTGTAACGTGATAATAATTGGAATTAAACGCATTAGTACTCTTTAAACATACTTTTACATAATTGTTCTTTACCGAAATGAACTTAGGTAATTCTATGTGGAACGAACCCGTACTACCGGGATCTATATTGCAACTGCACTCGTACTCTTGCAAGGTGTTTTTGTGTGTAAAGATTACACACTCGAGGGGAAGTCAATATTTTGGCGCCGCTGTCGGAGAATTAAGTTCAGGTTGATTTTGGTTCCAAACGAACTCGGAAATTTTGTTAAAAGTCATAAACAACTCGGACATGACCGGTCACCCTTACCGGCCAGGCCACATTAATTTAGGATTTTTTAATTTTGTTATCTTTATTCTTGTAAAAGTCCTAATTAATTAATTAATTATTTATAAAGAAAAAAAAACCCATTCCTGATTTAAAGAATTAGTATATATATAAAAAAAAGGTCAGGAGTTTATATTAATAAATTCTGAATATATATATATATATAAAAGGAAGCCTTAATATTAAAAGTTGGTTGAAAGAGATAAAGGATAGAATATTCCAATATATATCAAATCTTTTTCTACCAAAAATTGGATAAAGAGATCCAATAAATCTTATCTAAATATAAACCTAATCTTTAAAAGTTAAAGAAAATATTTCAGAATTTATTAAAATATTAAATTAATTTTCAGGATTAAAGGAATTTTAATTAATAATTAATTGACAATTCAGAATTAATTAAAATTTAATAAATGAAAATTCGAAAAAAAAAATTAAAATTTTAAAAATTCTTCCCCTGGTTTGGAGAACCAGATTATAAAAATAAAAAAGTATTAATTATTTTAATTAATTACTTTGAGTTTATTTGAATAAATTATTAAATATTAATTAATAAAAAAAAAACTCCGACACCATCTAAATACTTCTATCGGCTTGTTATCAATGGAGCTATGCAAAACAACTCCAAACGAAACAACCATTGAACAATGTATACATCCTACCATTCCTGTCGGACTGTCATGCATTCTGTTTGACTCCAGCCAAGACCAATTTATCCCTCATGATTCGCAACTTATCTCAATCCTTCCCAAATTTCATGGTCAAGCTAATGACGATCCTTATTCGCATCTTGAGGATTTTATGGATGTGTGTCGTTTGCAATATACTCGAAAATACCTCTCGACCAAATTCAGCTCACAATGTTTCGATTCTCTTTGCAAAATCGTCCTCTAGTGTGGTATAAGAAACTACCTAGAAACTCAATTCGTACTTGGGGAGCCATGGTAGATCGCTTTCTAAAGAAGTAGTACCCTCCATCTCGTGTAGCTGAAGCGAGAAAGATGATCCCAATCTTCACTCCTTAACCATTTAAAGCCTATCATGAAGCTTGGGATCATTTTAACAACTTACTTAGAGGATGTCCACCCCATGGATTTTCCGTAGGAATGATGATCCAAATTTTCTACAACTGGATGCGACAAGAATGGAAGCAAATGGTGGGATCCATTACTCAAGGACAATTTTTCTCTCTAACTCCTACTGAGGGATTAGAGAAACTAAATATGATTGCACAAATGACCCCAGAATGGGAAGTACCTAAACGGCCAGAGCAGCCACTAAGAGAAGAAACCGCTGAGCTAGTTCATCAAGTTATGCAACTTGAACCACCACTAGTTAAACAACAGATTGATCGAGATACTCCATCCACCTCCTCTGTCTTAATTTTAGGTCACGCTGGGTGAAAATATACTTGAGACTCTTGTGATCCGAAAACACGTTGAATCTCTCTCCAAACAAGTAGTGTCGCAAACACTTCAAAGAAAACACCACTGCAGCCAACTCGAGATCATGGGTGGGATAATTCTTCTCATGGACCTTTAACTGTCCCCAACTTGCCTCACATGTGGACTTTCCTTACATCAACTACTACAAACTTCAAGCTACATGTCTTAAGCTAAATGCAACCCCCCGTTTTTAGAAAAAGTTTAAGTTTTGGAAAAAGTTTTGTAAAAATTGATACAATGGATCTTGGTCCAATGGTTACCCATCTTCCCGTCGTCCCAAAGTATACAAGAACCTAGTTAGCTCTGATACCAACTTGCCACGCCCCAAAATCCTATAAACGGACATCGAGGCATGACCTTTTTAAAACAAAAGAAAGTAGAACCTGTTGGTACGAAATTAAAAATTTTAAAAGAAATAAATTACGAGCTAAAGGAACAATTGACAATTAAATAAAAATGTTGCCAAACACGGCTACATGGCAAGTTTTATAAAACTAAGAAAATAACAAAAGAAAGAATTTGCCCGTAGGCTACAACCTCAAAATATAATAAAAATGAAAAGTAAGCGGAAGCCCCAAACCCATGATGTTGCAATGCAACAGCTCTTATCCAAACATGCCAACCTAATTGGTACCTGAAATACAAAATTGTAACGGTGAGTCCCACGCACATAACCAGACGGGACGGCACCACAAATACCGTCACTCCATCCCTTAAATGCAAGAGCTCACAAATTCTACAGCTACGATAATCGACGTATAAAAAGAAATATAATGACATTCTACAACTACGATAAATTAAATAAATTAAATACACATCAACAGCATACATGGACCTCTCACGCCACCTACCCCAGTCCGTAAGGTAGGTCATTCCCTATCCCTTCGGCCGTCTTCTGTCCCCGGAATTAGGGAGAGACAGAGACCATTGCAACATAAAAGTAGATTTATAGTGCGCACTTGGACCTCTCACGCCACTCGTCCCAGTCCGTAAGACGAGTCATTCCCTATCCCTTCGGCCGTCTTATGCCCCCGGAATTAGGGAGAGACATAGACCATTGCTAACATAAAAGTAAATATAGTGCACACTGGGACCTTTAACGCCACTCGCCCCGGTCCGTAAGACGAGTCATTCCCTATCCCCTCGGCCGTCTTCTGTCCTCGGAATTAGGGAGAGACAGAGACCATTGCCACTACAGCTAAATCACAAGGCCTCGGCCAATAATATAAAATCATTCAAATAACACCATCTCATACGTATAAATATTAAGGCCTCGGCCAATAATATTATACTATTCAACTAACATAACTCATATGTCACTTAACGTAATACAACATAAACCATAATCATAGATGCTAGATTCACAACTAGCCAATCACTTCAACAACATAAAACTCATTCAGGCATTTTAACAAACACCTTGTATGCATAAACTACAATCCATCTATATTCAACAATAATTTACCCAATTCTATCAAAAACCATAATAACTCATAATCAACGCTTAAAACATGCAAACCCATCCATAATCTCATTAATTCGAAATTAATTAGTCTCAAGTCTCAAATTCTACAATTCAATTAATGGAATTAAAAATACAACAACTAAACCCCAATTATCAATTTAAGAACATAAATAATATAAAAGGCAAAAACCCCCAATTTATAATGAACGTAAAACCTAATCCTAACATACACCCTCGTCTAGTCGCTATGGATAACCCCCGTTACCTTAGCGCGTAGAGGAGATGCTTCTGATAAGAACCCGTTAGCGTGGTTTCTTCTTCTTCTTCCTAGGCTTTGGAATCACCCTTTTTCTCTCTTTTCTCTCTTCTATTTTGCTGGATTTTTGGTTTTTAGAATGAAAAGTGGGCTGATTTTAGGTTTAGAAAAACTGTTTTTAGCAAGTTTGTGGAAGCGAACTATTTGGTCCCCAAAGTTTTAAAAGCTAACTCTTAATCCAAAAATATTGTTCTACTACTCAAAAATAACAAATCTTTAGAAACAAACCTATTGGGTCCTTTTATTTATAAAAATTAGTAACAGGTTTTAAAAATAAAGCTTTTTGGAAGGATTTCGGTTTTTGGCTAAAAATTAGTCGAATGACCGGTTTTTGGTAAAATTTTGAATAAAACATTTTTGGATAAATTAAATCATAAATAAAATCACTTATAGAAATACGGGATGTTACAACTAACCCTCCTTAAAAGAATTTCGTCCCGAAATTTCCTATCTAAACAACTATACCCAGAAATGATAAACTTATATAAACAAGGCCATAAAAATTCTAAACGTACAATAAGATCATAAGAATTTAAATGCACAATACGGGTCATAAATAAAAAAAAATAAAATACGCAGGGTTCACAACCCATAACAACTCCATAACTCAAATAAGATAAACTCCAGATAATGCACCATGTAAGAATAACCGCCTGTATACAATATCTAACAGAATAAAAGACAACAATGTAAAACAAGCGGCTGCAACATAAAAGTCAATAAAGTAAACTAAGCTGACATGCTTCTACCTCAACAACTCCATGCATCTACAAATCCCAAATATGGTAAACAGCTATATGCAATATCGAACATAATAAAAGACAACTCAACAATTCCGTAAACTCTAGGCTCTAGGCGTTACAACCCTTCCCCGATAAAGGAATTTCGTCCCGAAATTATAAAGCATCTCAAGAATAGTACCTAAAGAAAAGTCGAGATTAGGATATTTCCTCTTCATCTCATCCTCGCGTTCCCAAGTTGCCTCCTCGGCCCCGTGGTGTTTCCAAACCACCTTTACCAGTCTAATAGTATTTCCTCGAAGTTCCTTCTCTTGTACATCGATAATCTTCATAGGACCCACTTCGTAGGTCACATCCGCACTAACCTCAATGTCCTCAAAGTCCACCACGTGTGAAGGGTCATGATGATACTTTTTCAACATTGACACATGGAACACCGGGTGAACCCCCGCCAACTTTGGTGGCAAGTCCAACCGATATGCAACTTCTCCAACTCGGTCCACGATCTCAAATGGTCCGATAAATCTCGGGCTCAACTTCCCTTTAGAGCCAAACCTCATAATCCCCTTCCTTGGAGAAACTCGCAAAAATACTTGATCCCCCTTTTCGAACTCCAAAGGTCTCCTCCTCTTATCCGCATAACTCTTTTGCCTACTTCGAGCCGTTTCAAGCCTTTGTCGAATCAACTTAATCTTTTCTGTCGTTTCTTGAACCAATTGTGGTCCTAACATTTCCGCTTCTCCCACCTCGGTCCAACACACCGGAGACCTACACGGCCGCCCGTATAAAGCCTCGAAAGGTGCCATGCCTATACTAGCTTGGAAGCTATTATTATACGCAAACTCAACCAAGGGTAGATGGCTCTCCCAACCTCCCTTAAAGTCGTTCACACACGCGCGTAACATATCCTCTAGCACTTGGATAGTCCGCTCCGATTGTCCATCTGTTTGGGGATGGAACGCCGTACTCATTGTCAACTTGGTCCCTAAGGCATTTTGTAATGCGCCCCAGAACCTCGACACAAACCTCGCGTCTCGATCCGATACTATCGAAATAGGCACCCCATGAAGTCTAACAATTTCTTTAATATACTTCCGTCCCAAGATTTCCACCGAATTCGTCATCTTAATCGCAATGAAGTGTGCGGATTTGGTCAAACGGTCGACCACAACCCACACAGCGTCATTCCCGCTTACCGACTTAGGCAAGTTGGTCACAAAATCCATTGCTATCCTTTCCCACTTCCATTCCGCTACCGGTAAAGGTTGGAGCATACCCGCCGGCCTTTGGTGTTCCGCCTTCACTTGTTGGCAAGTTAGGCACTTGCTAACATATGAAGCTACATCCCGTTTCATTCCGGGCCACCAAAACTGTCTTTTCGCATCATGATACATTTTCGTCCCGCCGGGATGAACGGCTAATCGGGAGTGGTGAAACTCCTTTAATACCTCATTCCTCATGTTTTCTGTCACATAAGTCCTTCCCTTAAAGCATAGTCCTCCATCGGTTCCTTTCGTCCAACCCTCTAATCCTTCGCTCGAACTTATCTGTTTCTCAAAGTTCTCCACTTTCTCATCCCCTTCTTGTGCTTCCAAAACCCTACTCACAAGTTCCGGTTGTACCACTATTGTGTACAAAGTCCCCACATTAACATGTCCCAACTCCAAGTCGAACTCGTTCACATTTCCCATCATCCTCCATTCGTCGATCGCCACATGCGCTAAGGTCGCATGAGACTTTCGACTCAAAGCATCCGCCACTACATTGGCCTTTCCCGGGTGGTAGTGCAAGTCGTAGTCGTACTGTTCCAGATATTCCATCCATCGTCGTTGTCGCATATTTAAATCCCGTTGGGTAAAAATATGCCCTAAGCTCTTGTGATCCGAGAACACTTCGAACTTTTCCCCGAACAAATAATGTCTCCATATCTTCAACGCATGAACTATTGCCGCTAGCTCCAGGTCATGAGTCGGATAGTTCTTTTCGTGAATCTTTAGTTGTCGCGAAGCATATGCGATAACCTTTCCGTCTTGCATCAAGACGCAACCCAAGCCTTCCTTCGAAGCATCGCAATACACTTGATAACCCTTCCCTTGCTCGGGAATAACTAGTATGGGAGAACTAGTCAACCGCTTCTTGAGCTCTAAGAAAGCTTTCTCGCAAGGCTCATTCCACACGAACTTCACCCCCTTCTTAGTAAGATAAGTCATTGGAGTCGCTAACTTCGAGAAATCCTTGACGAACCGTCGATAGTATCCAGCTAAACCCAAGAAACTTCGAATCTCGAACACATTTTTCGGTTGTGTCCAATTCGAAACCGCCTCAATTTTCGTCGCGTCCACCTTTACCCCTTCTTCCGAGATCACATGTCCAAGAAATTTCACCTCATTTAGCCAAAACTCGCATTTGCTAAATTTCCCGTAAAGTTGGTGCTCCCTCAACGTGAGCAACGCTAAACGGAGATGCTCCTCGTGTTCCTCTCTTGAACTCGAGTAGATCAAGATATCGTCGACGAAGACTACCACAAACTTGTCGAGATACTCCTTAAAGATTCGGTTCATTAACTCCATAAATGCCGCCGGTGCATTAGTTAACCCGAATGGCATGACCACAAACTCATAGTGACCATACCGGGTCCTAAAGGCCGTTTTCGAAATATCCTCATCCTTCACCCTCAATTGGTGATAGCCTGATCGTAAATCGATTTTTGAAAAGAACGTCGCTCCTTTCAGTTGGTCAAACAAATCGTCAATACGAGGTAGTGGGTACTTATTCTTAATAGTCACCCTATTTAGCTTTCGATAGTCGATGCACATCCTCATCGATCCATCCTTCTTTTGCACAAATAAGGCCGGTGCCGCCCACGGTGACGTACTCCGCCTAATAAACCCCTTCTCTAGCAGTTCTTCTAACTGCTTACTTAACTCTTTCAACTCTGCTGGTGCCAAACGGTACGGGGAAATGGCTATTGGTGCCGTTCCCGGTACCAATTCGATAGAAAAATCTAACCCTCTTTTCGGTGGTAACCCCGGTAGATCCTTCGGAAACACATCTCTAAAGTCGTCCACTACGCGTGGCCATATTTCCACTTCCTCGTCGTTCTCCACTATCGAGAGACTAGCCAAAAGACAAGACAGGTTGCCCACAACCCGCTTGGAATAATAAGGAATAGAAGAAAGGGTAGTGTCCCTTTCCCCACGAAAGAACACCTCATCTCCGGATGAAGTTGTAAGGAAAATTTTTCGTCGAGCACAATCGATGAAAGAGTTGAAATGAACCAACCAGTCCATTCCAAGGATCACGTCGAATCCTGACATCTCGATGACAACTAAATCATATATAAACACGCGGTCCGCGACCACCATCTCACAAGATCGACACACTCGGTCCAACACAACTCGACCCCCAACAGGAGTCTCTACAACAATCGGGTTATCTAGAACCCCAATTTCTAACGACAAAGACTCAACTAGACTTCTAGATATAAAAGAACGCGACGCCCCCGTATCGAAAAGAACATGTGCCCAGGATGAGCACACGAGAACCATACCTTGTACATTTGCCGGATCTCCTTGGTTTGGCAATTGTGGCAAGGCAAATTGGCGAGCTTGAATTGGTGGGTTTCCTTGCGGTCCTCTATTTCCCCCATGATTCCCTCGGTTTCCCGGGCCCTGATAGCCTCCTCGGTAGTTCCCACGGTTTCCCCCTCCTTGGTGGTTACCTCGAAACCCTCCCCCTTGGTTACCAGGTAATTGGTGTGGTGGTACGAATCCTGGTCCTCTTGGTGGTGGTGGTGGCAACCTAGGTTGGTTAAAAGGTCGGTTGGTGTCGATTCTTCCTTGTCCCCCGGGACAAACCCTTGCCGTATGTCCCATTCGGTTGCATGTCCTACATTGGACCCTAGGGCACTCGAATTGTCGATGGCTCGTGTCTCCACAGTGGAAACACGCTCCCCTTATCATGACGTTTGTCGGTGGTGGATTAAAAATCCTCTCTCCTCTTCCCGGTTGTTGAAATCGCGAATTATTCGCCATATCCCAAGTCCGCTTCTTCTCTTCCCTCGGAGCATTTCCGGTTTTCGATTTCTCCGAGATTCGCTTGTTATGGAGTAGAGCTCCTTCCACAGCTTGGGCTGATTTTACCAATTCATTATAGTTGACATGTCGAGCCGATGCCAATTGTAACGAGATGGTCGGATTCAACCCCTTCATGAATCTCCTACATCTTTCTGCACCCCCTATAACAGATTCTGGGGCATACCTCGAGAGTGAGGTAAACTTTAGCTGGTATGCTTGAACGGTCATACCCCCTTGATATAGTTCCTCAAAACGCCTCCTCATTTCATCCTTATAAGAATCAGGAAGAAACTGGCGATTAAACAATTCGATGAACTCATTCCATTCAAAGTTGCTTATGTCGTAAGTATCCACGATTCCCAGCCACCATTTCCGTGCTTCACCCTTTAGGTGAAACTGAGCCATATTCATCCGTTGCTCCCCATTTACTATCCCTGCAGCCGATAAATATTTCTCCATTTCGTCCACCCATCCCTCAGCTATGGATGGTTCACCTATCCCATCGAAAGTCGGAGCCCCCAATCGAGTGAAGTTAAGCAATCCATTGTTGCTTGAACTCCCAGCTTGTGCATTCTGCACCATCATTTGCACCACCTTCTGAAGGTCGGTCATCACTTGATTAGCATTGACCGTTTCCGGTTCAGGTGCAAAGGTCTCTTCTTCTTCCACATTCACCTCCTCATCTACATTCTCAACCTCTACCTCCTCGGGTTGCTCAGGTGGTGGGGCATTAGTGTTACCTCTCCCCCCACGATTTCTTGCAGTCCTTTTTCCACGATTTGCTCCCCTCCCCCTTAGGGCTCGTCCTGCTCTTCCGTTTGCTCCACCTCGGGTAGCCGCACCGCTTGTTGGTGGTGCGCCCCCGCGTGTAGCTGGTCCCCGTCTACTAGTCCTTGTGGTAATAACCATGACTACAAATAGGTTAAACCAACACTTTAGTTGTCTTTCTCAACACTCCTACTCATACATGAATACTTATACATGATAAAAGCTCGTTTTACATGTTAATCACTTTACCAAGGTTCATAAGGTTCAATAACCGATTTTTACGAATTCTCAATTCCGACGATATAACGCTTTGACTTTTCCAAAAATTGAAAATGAAAATTCCAAAACGCCAGAAAGATAGAGTACTGAAAAACGAAGCCAACGCTTCAAGCGGAATCAGAATCAGAGTTAAAACGAAGAAGTTATGAGCTTTCGAAGTATAGCAGAAAAACCGCAGAATTACCAGAATTCGACCGATCGTTTTGACAAACGACCGATCGTTTTTTGGTCCAGTAGGGTCTGAAAAAAATTCTGAAGAATTTCGACCGATCGTTTGGGAAACGACCGATCGTTTTTTGGTCCAGTAGGGTCTGAAAAAATTTCTGAAGAATTTCGACCGATCGTTTGGGAAACGACCGATCGTTTTTTGGTCCAGTAGGGTCTGAAAAAATTTCTGAAGAATTTCGACCGATCGTTTGGGAAACGACCGATCGTTTTTTGATCCAGTAGGGTCTGAAAAAATTTCTGAAGAATTTCGACCGATCGTTTGGGAAACGACCGATCGTTTTTTGGTCCAGTAGGGTCTGAAAAAAAATTCTGAAGAATTTCGACCGATCGTTTGGGAAACGACCGATCGTTTTTTGGTCCAGTAGGGTCTGAAAAAATTTCTGAAGAATTTCGACCGATCGTTTGGGAAACGACCGATCGTTTTCTTCTGCAGAAAATTAACGATACAAAAACGTAAAATTACTCAACACTTGCAAATTCCTTACAAGGCACATAACACACAACATCATTCTAATCCATAACATTTTTATGACAACAACGATTCGCATAAAAAGTTCATTACCACTCAAGTAAATAATTTGAAAACATGCTACATAAAACCATCCACGGCACAATTCACGCACTTTAATAGTTCGCTACTACTAGACATGAAAACTTACACCTCATACACACTATAACAATTTACACACGCATACAATCAACACAAAAATGCGAGGGATAACCCATCACGATACGTTACCCTAAAGCACCCGAGCGTCCTCGCATACTCTAGAATTCCACATCGCTAAGGTATTCCTTCACACATACTGACGAGAGGTCTATCCACTAGTTTGGCGAGCCGGGATCAACGAGCGTCCTCATTGTCCCCAACTTGCCTCACATGTGGACTTTCCTTACATCAACTACTACAAACTTCAAGCTACATGTCTTAAGCTAAATGCAACCCCCCGTTTTTAGAAAAAGTTTAAGTTTTGGAAAAAGTTTTGTAAAAATTGATACAATGGATCTTGGTCCAATGGTTACCCATCTTCCCGTCGTCCCAAAGTATACAAGAACCTAGTTAGCTCTGATACCAACTTGCCACGCCCCAAAATCCTATAAACGGACATCGAGGCATGACCTTTTTAAAACAAAAGAAAGTAGAACCTGTTGGTACGAAATTAAAAATTTTAAAAGAAATAAATTTCGAGCTAAAGGAACAATTGACAATTAAATAAAAATGTTGCCAAACACGGCTACATGGCAAGTTTTATAAAACTAAGAAAATAACAAAAGAAAGAATTTGCCCGTAGGCTACAACCTCAAAATATAATAAAAATGAAAAGTAAGCGGAAGCCCCAAACCCATGATGTTGCAATGCAACAGCTCTTATCCAAACATGCCAACCTAATTGGTACCTGAAATACAAAATTGTAACGGTGAGTCCCACGCACATAACCAGACGGGACGGCACCACAAATACCGTCACTCCATCCCTTAAATGCAAGAGCTCACAAATTCTACAGCTACGATAATCGACGTATAAAAAGAAATATAATGACATTCTACAACTACGATAAATTAAATAAATTAAATACACATCAACAGCATACATGGACCTCTCACGCCACCTACCCCAGTCCGTAAGGTAGGTCATTCCCTATCCCTTCGGCCGTCTTCTGTCCCCGGAATTAGGGAGAGACAGAGACCATTGCAACATAAAAGTAGATTTATAGTGCGCACTTGGACCTCTCACGCCACTCGTCCCAGTCCGTAAGACGAGTCATTCCCTATCCCTTCGGCCGTCTTATGCCCCCGGAATTAGGGAGAGACATAGACCATTGCTAACATAAAAGTAAATATAGTGCACACTGGGACCTTTAACGCCACTCGCCCCGGTCCGTAAGACGAGTCATTCCCTATCCCCTCGGCCGTCTTCTGTCCTCGGAATTAGGGAGAGACAGAGACCATTGCCACTACAGCTAAATCACAAGGCCTCGGCCAATAATATAAAATCATTCAAATAACACCATCTCATACGTATAAATATTAAGGCCTCGGCCAATAATATTATACTATTCAACTAACATAACTCATATGTCACTTAACGTAATACAACATAAACCATAATCATAGATGCTAGATTCACAACTAGCCAATCACTTCAACAACATAAAACTCATTCAGGCATTTTAACAAACACCTTGTATGCATAAACTACAATCCATCTATATTCAACAATAATTTACCCAATTCTATCAAAAACCATAATAACTCATAATCAACGCTTAAAACATGCAAACCCATCCATAATCTCATTAATTCGAAATTAATTAGTCTCAAGTCTCAAATTCTACAATTCAATTAATGGAATTAAAAATACAACAACTAAACCCCAATTATCAATTTAAGAACATAAATAATATAAAAGGCAAAAACCCCCAATTTATAATGAACGTAAAACCTAATCCTAACATACACCCTCGTCTAGTCGCTATGGATAACCCCCGTTACCTTAGCGCGTAGAGGAGATGCTTCTGATAAGAACCCGTTAGCGTGGTTTCTTCTTCTTCTTCCTAGGCTTTGGAATCACCCTTTTTCTCTCTTTTCTCTCTTCTATTTTGCTGGATTTTTGGTTTTTAGAATGAAAAGTGGGCTGATTTTAGGTTTAGAAAAACTGTTTTTAGCAAGTTTGTGGAAGCGAACTATTTGGTCCCCAAAGTTTTAAAAGCTAACTCTTAATCCAAAAATATTGTTCTACTACTCAAAAATAACAAATCTTTAGAAACAAACCTATTGGGTCCTTTTATTTATAAAAATTAGTAACAGGTTTTAAAAATAAAGCTTTTTGGAAGGATTTCGGTTTTTGGCTAAAAATTAGTCGAATGACCGGTTTTTGGTAAAATTTTGAATAAAACATTTTTGGATAAATTAAATCATAAATAAAATCACTTATAGAAATACGGGATGTTACAAGTTAAACAACAGATTGATCGAGATACTCCATCCACCTCCTCTGTCTTAATTTTAGGTCACGCTGGGTGAAAATATACTTGAGACTCTTGTGATCCGAAAACACGTTGAATCTCTCTCCAAACAAGTAGTGTCGCAAACACTTCAAAGAAAACACCACTGCAGCCAACTCGAGATCATGGGTGGGATAATTCTTCTCATGGACCTTTAACTGTCGGGATGCATAAGCATCAACCTTGGCATCTTGCATTAAAACTGCTCTGAGACCTTCCTTCGAGGCATCACAATAAACACTATACTCCACACCTCGTTCTGGGATGATGAGAATAGGGGCAGAAGTTAGGCGACCCTTCAATTCCTGAAAAGAAATCTCACACTTTTCGTCCCATTCGAATTTAATGCCTTTCTTCGTTAGTCGAGTTAATGGACTTTCCAAACGAGAGAAATCTTGTACGAATCTTCGACAATAGCCCGCAAGTGCCAAAAAACTTCGGATCTCGAACACACTTCTTGGTTGCACCCAATCAGTTATCGCCTTGATCTTAGAAGGATCAACCGATACTCCACTTGCAGACACTACGTGGCCAAGAAACTTCACCTCTGACATCCAAACCTCGCACTTGGAAAACTTAGCATAGAGCTTGTGCTCTCGTAAAAGAGTAAGCACAATACGAAGATGATCCCTATGATCTTCCTCAGATGAAGAGTATACCAGAATATCGTCCACAAACACCATGACAAACTTATCCAGAAAGGCTCTAAAAACACGGTTCATCAAGTCCATAAAATCAGCAGGTGCATTCGTTAACCGGAATGGCATTACTAGAAACTCATAATGACCATACCGAGTACGAAATGCAGTCTTAGGAATATCCATCTCACGAACTCGAAGTTGATGGTACCCTGAGCGAAGATCAATCTTCGAAAAACACTTTGACCATTTCAGCTGATCGAAGAGGTATCGATTCATGGCAGAGGATACTTATTCTTTATCGTAACTCGATTCAGCTTACGATAATCAATACACATACACATACTACCATCCTTCTTCTGGACAAATAATGTTGGCGTACCCCACGGAGACACACTAGGACATATAAATCCCTTACCCAACAAATCATGCAACTGTTCCTTTAACTCTTTCAGTTCAGCTGGCACTAAACGATAAGGAGCCATAGCAACAGGAGCAGTCCCTGGTGCTAAGTCTATAGAAAACTCCACCTCACGCTGAGGAGGAAGTTCGACAAGATCATTAGGAAACACCTCAGAAAACTCACACACCACCGGAGGTAGCTCGGCATCGGTAGACACTTCCTCACTAACCGATAAACTACTTAATAACCCACCCAAGTCATCAACAACGTTCCACGATGGAGAAAAACGACTACATCGGTCCCCATAGAAAATAATACGATCACCAGAAGGAGTAATAAAAGATACACGTCTACGCTCACAATCAATAATGGCATGGAAGACAGATAACCAGTCCATACCAAGAATAACATCAAAGCTAGTCATATCACGCACAAGAAATTCGAACACAAAAGGGTGTTCAGAAATATAAGGCACACATTCACGACATATGCGATCAAGCGGAACACAACCATGAATAGGAGTTTCAACCAAAATAGCAGGATCCTGAATACTGAATAATAAACCCATAGATAAAGAAAAACGAGAGGAAATAAATGAACGAGAAGCGCCAGTATCAAATAATACATTAGCCCAAGAAGAGCTAACGAGTAAAGTACCTTGAATTACTAAAGGTTCACCCCTGTCAGTATTAACTTGAGGTAGGGCGAACACACGAGCTTGAGTACCCTGAGAAGATTGAGAAGACTGGTGTTGCTGATAACCACCACGACTGGAACTCTGAAAACTACCGCGAGTTGCCATAGAATTATGAGGAATAGGAGCCTTAGAACCGAAATAAGAAGGCACAATCGAATAGTTCTGAGTAGTTGGAGTAGTACGAATAGGAGCTGAGGAAATGGCACTAGTTCCCCTTGACATGCACTGACTCTGAAGATGTTCTAAACCACCACACTTATAACACTTATCCCTAGGACAGTCTCGAACCCTATGAGCCCGAGAACCACAATTATAGCATCCAGAATTCGCTTGAGGAACAGAAGACACAGAACCCATACTCGAATAACTCCTAGGGTGGGAATGTCCTCAGAAACCAGGAAAAGAGTCGGCCTCCCTCGGCCTCTTACGATCACCCCCGCTATTACCCAACTTACGGTTTGTCCCTCCCGACTGAAACCGAGAACTAGAGACATGATCCGAAGAAGGAAAAGGGGGCTTATGTAGCTTAGTTTCCAGAATACGCTTTTCCTCACTATCCGCCGCCTCGACTTTCAACGCGCGTTCTACAAGGACATCAAAAGAAGTAAACACATGCGATGCTAGACTGCTGAGAATCTTAGGACGTAATCCCTGCTCAAACCGCTGACAACGAAGTTCCTCAGTGCTTACACTTTCTGGATAATACGTCGATAACTTTTGGAACTTTAGCTGATAGTCATGCACACTCATATTACCCTGAATAAGCTTTAGGAATTCGGTTTTCTTCGAATCTCGCATAGGCTGAGGAAAATACTCCTTTAGAAACATCTCCCTGAACCCCTTCCAACTAATATCCCACAGACTGAATAACTCCTTTCGACTCTTCCACCACACTCCCGCATCGCCCCTCAAATAGTGGACAACACAAACCACCTTGAATTTATCTTCTGTGATTTGAAGCGACTCAAAAATATTCTCTACATCCGATAGCCAAGTCTCGACAACTTCAGGGTTGACACCCCCATAAAAGATAGGAGGTTCCATATGCTGAAAATGGTTTTGAGCAGCTGAAGCTTCTGTTTCCCCACCAATTAACCCGCCTTGAGAACTTGAACCCATGCGTCGCATAGTCTCTGCCATAGCCCTCATAAACTGGGTCATCATAGGGTTGTTGACATTACCATTCCCATCTCTATTTGGATTTCCGTCCCCTTAATCGTCCAGATTATGAATCTCAGGTGGGGCATTATTACGAACATCTTCGGGTGGAACCTCACGACCGGTTCTCCCGCGACCACCATTACAACCACCACCACCACCACCACAATTTCGACTTGCCATACGACCACTCCCAGATGCCTCTTTAGGAGAAGGATTCCGACCACTAAAAGTACGAGCACGAGTAGGTATAGGACCTCGACTCTTATCGCCCGTACCGCGAGTTGGTTTTCGCTTAGGAGCCATCAGTAACTACACACAACCATTGCAAAAAGAAAATTGAAATTAAAAAGTTATCCCACTAAAATGTAAATAACAAGATTTTTTTACCACACAATGTCATCACACATATGTTACGCTCTATAAGTCACTCAAGTAAAAGTATAAAACACAAATGTCACAAAGGAAGTATGCACAATTACCAACAATTGCAAAATTTCATGAAAGTATGTATTACTATCTTATTCCACGACCCGTCCGTGTGTGCCTATCTTACCCAACAGGCAACCAAGGTAATCGGAACCCGGTTAGCTCTGATACCAAGCTGTCACGCCCCGGATTTGGGTAACCCGAGTCGTGAATATTATTTAAAAGGAAAAGATTTAAATCACGAAACATGCAGAATGCCATTCGATAATATGCCAATAAATAGAACCAAATAAATAATTCAGGGCATGCCGATAATCACATTTGATTCACTAAATTGACCTAAGGGTAGTCAACGGTGTCCAAATATGACAACACAAAAAAAACAATACGTTTTTAGAAAATTTCGGCATGAGCTTTGCATATATATTTGTTTCCAATAAATTAGACATGTCTGAAACAACACATAACAAAATCGCAACGCGATTACCAAATAATTCAACAAGGATAAATCAAATCCAACCCAGCTGACATTCTATAAAATAGCGTAGTCTAAAATATACAATGCACCAGATAAGTTACTGCAACCAAAAGAAAAATAATCTCGCGTTAAACGCTTACTAGGCCAACAAGGCTCAAAATGAGATAAAGCCAAAATGACAAAAAACAAGTCTAGCGTGTGTGCGATCCGTGTTATATGATAATAAGCCTCATGCAAGCACTCTAAACTTCTCCACCATCTATGTCAGCACCTGTACATCAATCATGAACAAAATATACAGAAAACAAAGAAATGATGTAAGAAAACAATCTCGCTTTAAAAACGGCGCGTGCAACTAAGCACGCACACACAGCCGTAACATGGCAAATATGATATCTTGGCAAATAATGACAAAGAACAATTGCAAAAAAAATACATCAACAAGTATAACTCGCAAACACAAGTAAATAAACATATAATCAAGATAACCTGAATCAATAATAAAATAAAATAAAACAAGACTCAACGAAACACAAAGTCGGGATTGCCTCACATGTACTCACTTTTATAGCCACTCTGCTCTACGACCCAAAGTGCAATGGTTCCCTCACCCATATTCTGACACTAATATGTGACCAAAAGATATGGGACCGGCTTTAAGGGGACTAACCCTATGATACCGATATACATAATCCTTGCGTAAGTTTCTGGGATCTCACAAAGCGAAACCATATTCTTCCCCCTTACCTACTCAAACGAGAGCTCGTTTGTCAAATACCCCCAAACTCAAGCCAAAACCCACCTAACGGTTAGAAACAGATCTGGACAAGCCAAAGCAGTCCTTCAACAGCCCTAAAAATGTAATTAAAACGAATTGCGTATTAATATAAAAGTCCCTAATTCGGATTATAGTAAATATTCCCAAAAATGGGTTTTTATAAAATCATAATCAGATGAAACGACTTACACGGATAGATAGGACTCGAAGAGTAGATCAAAATAATGTATTTAATCCTGAAAAACGGAGTCCGAACGCACCCGAAACGGAATCAAACCCCGGATGCCCGAAACCCTAGAAAAACCCACGCACCACTGCCCAAACTCACTGATCAGACCTGACCAGTCCCTTTCCGGCGACCTAAACCCCTTGTACGACGTTCGTCTCTCTCTCTCTCTATGTCAACTCCACTGGTCTCTCTCTCATTTGTATATATGTAATATGTATATGTATATATGTATAGGAAATGTTATATGAACATCATGAAAAACACCCAACTAGACACTTTTTCGTAAAAACGCTCCAAATCAAGATTTGGTTAATGCAAATCTCAATGGTTTCACGACGGGAACACAAATATGCATCTTGTTTTTTTTTCCGAGATGTATAATGACATGTTTTGAAAATTATGGTCAAATTTAAAAATTCAAAACATGTCATTATACATCTCGGAAAAAAAAAACAAGACGCATATTTGTGTTCCCGTCCTGAAACCGTGAAGATTTGCATTAACCAAATCATGAAAAACAAGACGCATATCTTGATTTGTATATAATAGTTGTCTATTATCTATATATTTAGGTTTTAGTATAATTAATTTACTAATTAGTCCACTTACTTATTACATGATACAAATCACCCCCACAACTATTATATACACCCAATTCCATATGACACGTGTATATTTCACACAAATACGTAATCACCCACAAAACTAAATATCACTATCTTATTACTAAAATTAATAATAATGTACAAAATTTTCGAGACGTTACAGTTATCCTTTTATGATGACCCTAGAGAGTGCAATAAGGTGGCAACTTGAAAGACATATAAGAAGTAGGCAAGCCTAGAAAAAGAGTAGGTATGGGAACGTCAAGCAATGATATGAGACTAGGATAGTTACTGTAATATAGTTAAACCTAGTAGAACTAAGTAGACTATGGTGACAAAAGTTCATTGCATTATAATTTAAATAAAAAAACTCAAGGATATAATGAATAGTATAAGTATTTGGGTACAAAAGAAGGTTATTAACATCTTAACTATGCTGATTATCGAACATTTGACATTGCCATAATGACTTTTGTATGATGAAGATATGCAGCTCCGGAAACATAAATTTTGTTGGTAGTCTATGATAAAACATATGCATCTAAAACAAAGACAACATATGAAATCTTTTGACATCTATGTTCTGAGTACAAACTAAAACCAAAGAAATCCACGACATTTGTAAAGACAAATTAGTTGAAGACAGAACTAACTATTGCATGTGGAAGGCTCATGCGTATTTACAACATACTCGGATTCACTTGAAGACATTAAAAACAATAGCCTCATATTTACCATTTCTTAAACATAAGAAACCAAATCTGCTATTTAATTATCCTATCCCTTTTCATGTTCTACAATGGTCGGCTGAAAAGCAAGAACTCGATAAAATGAAGTGGTACCCATTAACTTGAATATTCAACATATATAGAACTTTTACTTGAGTCCAGACTTCTATGTGACAATGCTGAATAGGTATTTGGGGTTGTGTAAAAGTAGAATATGTAGCAATATCCCCACTTATAGTCTCATTCTTCTCCCGACTACTCAATGGGACTCTTACGAAAACGCCTAACACTAGATTCAATATGTTCATTAACCAACCACAAATTAGTCCATCAGGTCCGATACCTTCGCGTGATACTAGCTATAAACACCCTCGATGGGATGTGAAGTTTTTCAGCTTCTGATCACCTATTGGACATTTCCCTAGAAGCTTCAGGGGGTTTCTAAAAACTAGCTACTTTCCCAGGGATATCTTGATCTATTCCAAAATGAATCGAAACACGAAACGAAAAGTATGATTCGATACAACCTGGCTCTACTAGACTAGATACCCTCATAAGTTTAGCGAAAGACTTGTAGTCTCCACACATAGATGGAGAAATCGAGACACATTGTTCCATTTTTTGGGTAGAAATCAACTTTTTCGGCCATGCTATAAAGTCGCCAAACAAAGTTCTCACAAGCAGATTGATTACCATTCTCACATTGTCGGTATTTGATAAACTCAATATTCTTCCAACAACCCATTCTCGGTTTACCATCACTTCTAGAGTTTAGTCGTGGTCTTAGTGCTGGAAATCTTTCCCATACCCAATTCTGAACATAATGCATTTGCACTCATAGCTTAAGTCTCTCCTGATCTACCATTTCTTCACTCCTACTCACAATTTTTCCTCTAGTGATTTCAAGTCGCGATATATGCAGGCAAGGACAGCGGGGGCAACGACCAACCTCTTTCCCTTATAGAGTGCAAAACCAATTTTGTGCAAAGGTTTCCCAACAGTGTCATGGGTAACCGCGAAGACATGATAAGAAAGACACAACACAAGAAAGTCCACATGCGTAACATGACTACCATTTCCCATGAACGCACTCATCCACGTTGACTGGGAGATTTTTCGGTTCTTCCTCTTGTTGAGCTCCTTTTTCAACTTCAATGGCCATAACCAATATTTAAACAAGAAAATATAGAATTTCATCATATAAACAAGGTAAAATATATGATGAAATTGTACATTTTGTTATTTAAAATATTGGTTATGTCCACTGAAGGTGAGAAAGGAACTCAACAAGAGGAAGAGCCGAAAAGTGTCCTAGTAAATGTGGATGAGTGTGTTTATGGGAAACGGTAGTCATGTTGGGCGTGTGGCCCTCCTTGTGTTGTGGCCCTCTCATCACATCTTCACAGTTACCCATGAAACCGTTGGAAAACATTTGCACAAAATTGGTTTTGCACTCTCTAAGGGAAAGAGATTCACCATTTCCCCCGCGGTCCTAGCCTGCATATACCGGGACTTGAAACCACTAAAGGAAAAATTGTGAGTATGAGTGAAGAAAGGGTAGATCAGGATAGAATTAAGCTATGGGCACAAATGCAGTATGTTCAGATTTGGGCATGGGAAAGATTTCCATCACTAAGGCCAAGATCCCACTCTAGAATTGACGGTGAACCGAGAATGGGTTGTTGAAAGAACATTGGCAGTGCATCAAATGCGGACAATGCGAGAATGGTAATTAATCTGCTGGTGAGGGGTTTGTTTGGCGGCCTGAAAACATGGTTGAAATTTTTAATTTCTACCCAAAAAAGGAAAAATGGATCTCGATTTCTCTAGATATGTGCGAGGACTACAAGTATTTCGCGAAACTTGTGAGGGTATCTAGTCTAGTAGGGCCCAGTTGTATTGAATTATACTTTCCGTTTCGTATTTGATGCAATTTGGAATATATCAAATATCCCCGGGAAAGTAGGTAGTTCATAGAGAACCCGTGAAGCTGCTAGGGAAATGTTTAATAGGTACTCGGAAGCTGAAAAACTTCACATCCCGTTGATGGTATTTATAACTACTATTACGAAAAGGTATCTGCCTGGTGGAATAGTTTGAGATTGGATAATGAACATATTGAATCTAGTGAGTGATTTCTTAGGAATTCTCTTGAGTAGTCGGAAGAAGAATAAGACTATAAGTGAGGACATTTCTACCTCTTCTACTTTTACACGACCTCAAATTATTGAGTTTGAAAGATATCTGTTGATTTGAAAGTAGTTGAGTTTCCTTAATTTGTGCAATTCTCAACTGATAAGGACCGATTTGAAATATTTTCAACACTCCTAGGGGTTTACGCTTATTTAAAAAGAAAGAAGCTAGGTTTTAATTCAGTCACTATTCAATTGCAACCTACTTCACCCCCTCTCTCTATTCGTATGCTATGTCTCTAACATCTCTCAGATTTGATGAGCAATGATGTCAAGCTGCCAATCAAAAGCTCTTCAAGATCCCAATGATGCTACTGACGTTGTTCCTATAGCAGTCAGATTTGATGAGCAACTCAAAGACAAGAAGCGAAAAGCAAAGAAACCAGCTGAAGACCAACCTTTGCCAAAACCAAGTAAGCCCATCCTCTCTAAAAGCTAGGAAACCGAGAAAGGGTATGGCTCAAAAATTTAAAAATTCAGGTCCTCTTGAACCTGAAGATATGCTTTCACTATTCTGATAGCTTTAGTAAAAGTGTAAAACTGATCCTAGATTTTGGAATCAACTAAGCTTAGATAGGTTTATAAATTGTGCTCATAAAAAGCTGTTCTCTGAACGTAAATTAAACCTGGAAAGTAACAAAGTAGTTAGGCAGTATGTGATGAATTTGCTCAAGAAGACTGGGCCAGAAATTACTGTGATTTATCCCTTGAGCTATGTTGCCTATGTGGTGAAAGAATTTTATGTTAATCTGCATGTAGGTGTGTTTGACACCTCTTCTTATTGCTATGCTAGGGTTTTTGTGAGGGGTCAGACTATTTCTCTTACTCCTGAAACTATCAATGCTGCAATTGGTTGTAACTCAGTTGCAACTAATGAGTAAATTGATATTGATGAGATGTTCTTGGCTTTGAGTTGACTGGCAAAGAGGGGAGTTGGAATAATAAGGGGGTGAAATCCTCATCTTTTAAACTGTCTTACTGTGTTCTGGTAAAAATATGTACTATGAATTGGTTACCTGCTAAGAAAACAACCTTTTTAAACAAAACCATTGCTAGGTTTCTCTATAGGGTTGGAACTAGGATGGAGTTGAATTTTGGAAAACATGTTTTTGATCAAATTTGGAGATTTTTCCCTATCCTTATTTTATCAAAAAACTAGTTTCCTCTACTTTAAGGAAGCAAAGTCCTTTCTGAAAACTCTTAAAATAAATGATATTCGTCCCCCTATTCTGTTTCTCATGTCTTGGACATTTCCAATTTAAAAAATGCTAATGTAACAAAAACTATAACTCACCCATGTTGCAGCTAGCAGCAATGCAAACTTTTTTGAAGTCTATGTGGCTCAAAGAATGGAAGAAATCACAGAAACTAAGCTGGCTTTAGACAAAGAAGTAGTTGCTCTTCAGGTTCTTCTAAAGTAAAGTAGGGAATTCTTGGGTATAAGTCCTACTGTTGATAAAGGATATCATTCTGATTCCACTATCAATATTGAAGACTATGTTAATGAGGATGGTTCCTCAAATAAAGTTGCAACTGCTAAAAGTCAGTGTTTTAAATAGCGTTATCGCTACCGTAGCGTTTTTTCGAGAGAAACGCTAAAAGCGCAAATAGCGTTGCTACATAGCGCTTTGCGGTGTATTTTTTTTTTGCCTAAATACATATAAATATAGCATTGAATTCAAAACATCTAATAAAAATTAACTAAATATATAAAAAAAATTGTAACTAATAATCACAAAATGATTATACTTGAGATGCCAAAGTATTTACTTTGTTTGCACGAGTTTTGGGGTTTGATTCTCTTTAATCTCCAATAATTTCATTAAAATTTTGACCAAAATAAAAATAAATAAATACATAAATAAATATATATATATATATTTTTTTTTATTGCACCCGCTATAGCGTAAATAGCGTCCGCTATAGCGTAAATAGCGTAAATAGCGTTCCTATAGCGCAAATTTAGCGTTTTTCCATCCAAATAGCGTAAATAGCGTTGCGTTTTTCTTTCAAAAACCACTATATCGCACAACGTTGCGCAACGTTGCGAGCTTTTTAAATCAGTGCTAAAAGTAGCAAGGGTTCAGGTACAAAGAAGAAATTTGCTGCTAAAAGAAAGGATACGTATTCAGATTGAGAAATCAGATAAAGGTCAATCTGTTGAGATTGAGATAGAAACTAGTGTTGAGAAGACGGATGTTGAGAAAGAAGCTGACATGGGCGAAGAAAAAGAGAAGGTGGTAAGTGACACTAAGTTACTCTAGTTGTGATGTGCTTAGGAAGCTATCCAAGATAGTGACAAATTGCAAGAAGAAAGCTTATGTTGGTTCTTCTGCAATTGACAAGAGTCTCCTTGACGAGTCAGATGATGAGTTTGCATCTGCATAAATTGAAAAAAGTACCCCTTGTGGCAATGTTTGATGATTTTTCCCCTTGTCATGTGTTGACAAAAAGGGCAACAAAGTTTCTGAGTTTTGAGACAATGTTTTTCCTTCTTTTAATATTTGGTCTGTAATGCACTTATGTTTAATTCTGCAATGCTTTGCTTTTAAATGTGTGCTAAGTTGCAAGGGGAGTTTTTCTGGTCTATAGTTGTGTGGTTATATGTTTATATATGTTTGAGACTCATCTTTCGTTAAAACAGATACAAACTGGAGATTGTTAGGACCTGTTTTATGGCCATCTAGTTTCCCTTGTCATTATTTTAACAAACAATTTTGTGTTGATGTCTAATATTTTGTGTAATACAATACAGTTGCGACCTTAGGTGCAATTCAGTAACCACCAAACCGGACGGACAAATTATAGAGAAGATCTAGAAGATTGCATACTACTTGTTTCAAGGAAATGATATCTAGAGATACGAAAAGTAGCAATCAAGTCAGAATATAATCAAGAGATCAATCAGCGTGGAGATGATATGGAGTTAAAATAAGATAGATAAGATCTTGGAGAAAAAGAAGGAAAGAAGATAATGAAGATATGAGAATTTCTTTTTAAATAAAATAGCATAAGATTTGATTTACCTTGACTATTTAATTCTATGAAGCCCTTTAATATAAGGTGTGCTTTTACAGAATATTGTGAGATATTATAGAGATAGATTAGCATGAAAATACATCATTGAGAATCATAGATTTAGGTTGGAGACCTACGTATATTGATAGGTGAGAGGTTTGTGAGATAGGCGTAGACACGAGAGTATTGTAAAATTTGGGTTTAACAATTGCTACTAAACTATATTAATAAATACAGGGCAAGTGACTAGTATAATTAGTCATAGGTTTATAAGGACGAACTCAGTAATCAAATATTGTGTTTGATTTACTTTCTGTCAGAAGTGCACAGTTGTAACGTAGTTGCAACTCAGTGGAGTCAGATTCCATCTAGGTTTCAACTGCAACTTAACCAGCGTAACTGCGGTTAGAACTTAGGCGCTAAGAATTTCTGATATAAGACAAACAAAGAGATAGGTTTAAAATAGATGAAATAAAAAGTTGCAATTTCATAGCTTTGAGTTCTTTGGAATGAAAAGAACAATGACCAATGAATTTTTCTCATCTTGAATACCCATAATCAAACAGAGTAAACACTGAAAATAGAAAAAGGTTGAAAAGATTATGAAACGTTTTGGGTAAACTAAACATTATTTATTTGTCGACTATAATCAAATACAACATAACATAAAACAAAAATAGTAAATATGAACCCTTTATTGTTATACATTGCCTAATGGACCTTTTTGACTAATGAGAAAGGGGACAATACTTGGACTAGAATATTGAAAATTAGAAGTGAACCTAAAAAGCATATTATTTGGCTCATAGGTGATGGAAAAATTTCAGTCAACCAAGATAATTGGGTTGGTGTTGGTCTTTTGAATGATCCTAACATAGAAAATAATATCATGGCTAAAGATATCATCACAAATGGGGAGTTGAACAGAGAAAAAATCAATAATATTATTCCAGCAATCTTAATTCGCTTTTCTAGTGATATCAATATTCATACGCTAAGAGAAGATAGACCCATTTGGAAAGGTAACAAGAAAGAGAACTTCAATATTAAATCAGCTTGGGAGATTATGAGAAGCAAGTCCTCTACAAATTGGATAAGCAAATTAAGTTGGGATAAAATAAAACGTGTGAAGATCTCTTGTTTTATCTGAAAACTCTTCAACAAAGCTATACCTTTGGATCATGCGATTCAAAGACTTGGAATTAATTTTGCTTCAAAATGTGAATATTTTGGAAATAATGTAGAAGAAAGAGAACATTTATTCAGCAGGCCTATAGGTAAAGAAGTTTGGAAGTACTATTGCAATATCTTGGGAGTTCCAAATATTTCAGAGCAAATAAGAGGCCATTTTATTTCTTGATGGTCACAATCAGGTACTACTAAGTCTAAAATTCATTGGAAACTTTGTAAAATTATACGTGTTTTTGTTGTGTGGGAAATATGGGAAGTAAAATGCAGCACTAAATATGACAACAAAAAAAGGAATGGTGCTAAGATTTGTAAAAGATAAGTGTTTTCTCTCAAATTTTGATATTAAAGTTGGGGTAAATGTTGTGAGCAAAAAAGCTAAAAAGCTCAAAATGGTAAAGTGATTGTGTCCTCCTAAATGATATAATAAATTCAATATTGACGGTTGCTATACAATGAACACTAATCAAAGTGGTGTTGGGGGTATAATGAGAAACGATCTAGGAAAGCTTATTCTAGGGTTTTACACCTCGATAAACTGCAATTCTATCATTGAATCAGAGATGAAAGATACTCTTATGGGTGTTCAAATTATTGAAGAAAATAATATAATTTTTGAGTCAGATTGCCTGCAATTAGTGAATATTATTCAAGGCAAGGTATGATGCCTCTGTGATCTAATCTATATCATGGATCTAATTATTCAGCAATTCAAACTTCGTGATTTGAGAATTATCCATATAGATAGAGAGGGTAATAGAGGAGAAGATTACCTACCTAATCTGGGGTGCGATGAAGATCCATTAATTTCGACATGTTTAGAAGATTTCCTAGATTATCTAAAGGGCGTAATCATCACTGAAGCAAAAGAAATCCCTTACCTACAAATCAAATGATAAATTTTGAAGAATTTTTGAAGAGGAAGAGAGAAAGTCTCTCTAAAAGGAGAAAGTCAAATAAATTACGTTTCACGTGAAGAGGTGGTCGCAACTGAAGTATTGAAGGGACGTGTGGAACTTGCGTATTTTATTTATGTATTAGTCCATAAGTTTATGTCAGTTTGCAGATTTAAACTTTATTCTGTAATTGCAACAATAACATCCTTTAATTTTTGTGGGGTTTTTACCCCATATTTTTATTTTATTATTAACAAAATGTGCATTTTCCCTACCAGTTATATATTAAAAAAAGCCAAGATTTGAGATGGTATAATAGTTGTGAAAATTGTGTAAAATAAAAACCTATTTTAATTATGACACACATCACATCTATAAATGACATGTTAAGAAGGGTTGTGAAGCACAAGGGCGGAGCCGTTTATGTGACCAAGGGTTGCCACGGAAACCCAATAATTTGTACTAATTTGATTTTTTCTAGTATTTTCAGAGTAATTTGTAAATCACCCATTTCGGCAAGCCCTTAAGTTTTATTTTTGGCAACCCTTTCAAGATTACATCTGTTTTCGTTATTACATACTAAAACATTTCGTATAGTAATAGTATATAAATATTAGTAAATATAAGTTATATAGGCTAAAAATTAAAGAAAAAATAGAAGCAAAATTGAGATAGTTAAAATCATATTTCATTGATCAAAATAAGAAAACAAGTTTACTTTAACCGGGAGTTTTCTGCACTCACACAAGTATATATATTCAAGCGATTTATGGACTTGAAGAGAGGGGCATAATCAACTTTACTAACATCGTGCATGTAATCAGAATTTTCCCAAGAATAAAACTACTAAATTGTCTTGACCCCAATTCTATATATAGGATGCTATGACTGGGATATTACTATATTAGGATCCATTTTTCTGAGTTGTTGAATCATATAGATCTTTTATCAGGGTAAGATTCGATCATAATCTGGATTTAGATGGTATTTTTTACATTTCTAGATAAAGATAGTTCTGATCTTATATATAGTGGGTCATATAGATATGGTACGAAGCGATGATGGTTCTTATCTAGTCTGGTTCTTGGTTTTTCTAGGTTAACATATTCTATGTTTAAGTAACTTGTGATCGCCAAAATAACATTACATTTCAAGGAGCAACCCAAAGGAGTGGTGGCTGGATACCGACGCTACGAGTCACATCTGCGCCAGCAAGTGGATATTTAAGACCTATTCGGCCATGGACAATGAGAGCTGTTTCATGGAAAACTCGGCTACTTCCAAGGTGGAAGGAAAAGGAACCGTGTTGCTGTGGATGATATCAGGAAAGGAGCTAACACTGATAGGCGTGCTCCATGTGCCGGAAATTCGCAAGAATCTGATCTCCGGCTAAGTGATGGTGAACAAAGGGTTTAAACTTGTATTTGAATCTATTAAAATTGTAATCACTTTAAATAGAATGTATGTAGGTCATGGCTATATGACCAACGACATGTTTAAATTAAATATTGGGACTCCGTCTTCTAAAGTCGAGTCCGCTAGTGGAAGTGCTAAGGCTGAGGACAGCGCCAAGAATGATGTAATAATGAATGTTACCCAAGTGGCTAATAAAACTTTTTTTGCTTATTCTTGTGATTCATTTAATTTATGGTATCCAGAATGACACCCGCACAGTGCCCTCTCTACCACATACTAAGGCCTTTAATTGTTGTCCATATTTAGCCTAGACTGCCTTGTCACGTTCAACTGAGTGCTCTTGTGCCATTGTTTGGGTACTTGTTTAAATCCATACAGAGACTTTACATGTTTGCACACCATGCGCTCTTTCCCTGGAACCACAAACCCTTCAGATTGCTCCATATAAATTTCCTCTTCTAATTCTCTATTTAGAAAAGCCGTCTTTACATGCATCTGATGTATTTCCAGATAAAACAATGCTGCGAGAGCAATGACGATCCGAATCGACGTTTTCCTGGAGACAGGAGCATACGTGTCGAAATAATCGATTTCAGTGTGCCTGAAGCCTTTGACTACAAGTCTTGCTTTATACTTCTTGATCATGCCATCGACCTTTAACTTACTCTTGAAGATCCACTTGTGACCTAGGGGCTTGCATCCTTGCGGAAGATCCACTAGTTCCTAAGTGTGGTTTTGCATAATCGATTCAATCTCATTATTGATTACTTATTCCCAATATTGGGAATTCGGTGTTGACATAGAATGTTGATATGTCACCGGTTCATCTTCTATCATGAAGGTTACGAAATCAGGCCCATAGGAAGTTTCCTTCCTTGCCTTTTTGCTTCGCCGAGGCTCTTCTTCTTCTTTCTCTGACGGTTGACTTGCCCCCACATTTCTATCACTGTTCAACTCTTGAGTCTGTACATGTATTGGCATTCGGCGGGAAAAGATATCTTCAAAGAAAGAAGCCTCTCGGCTTTCAATTATCGTATCTACGTGCACATCGGGATTTTCCGACTTGTGTACGAGAAACCGATACGCACTGCTATTTTATGCATATCCGATAAACACACAGTCCACCATTTTCGGACCTATTCTCATCCTCTTAGGAGCAGAGATTAGGACCTTAGCGAGACATCCCCAAACCCTCAGGTTCTTACAGCTAGGTTGATGACCATTCCATATATCGTACGGTGGTTTGTCTCGCTTCTTATGTGGTAACTTGTTTCAAACATAGTTAGCGGAAATCAACACTTCCCCCCACATGTTATGGGGTAACCCAGAACTTATTAACATCTCATTCATCATTTCCTTGAGCGTTCTATTTTACCGCTCATCAACTCCATTTTGCTCCGGGGAGTACGGAGCTGTGCTTTGATGAATGATACCACTCTCTGCACATATTTGTGCGAACGTCGCTTCATATTCTCCGCCTCTATCACTTCTCAATATTTTAATATTTTTATTGAGTTGATTCTCTAATTCAGTTTTATAGAGAGTGAACATATCTACTGCATCGCTTTTACTTTTCATTAAGTAAATGTAACAGTATCTAGTACAATCATCTATAAAAGTTATGAAGTATCTTTTACCTCATCTTGTTTGAACAAAATTTCAAATCACACACATCTGTGTGAATCAAACAAAGAGGTTCAATATCTCGTTCAACATGGTGAAACAATGATTTGGTTAACTTTGCTTCTACACATATTTCACATTTATGTTGTTTATTAAAGACAAAGTTTGGATTAGTTGCAGTGATATTAATATCTTCATTGAATTAAAATTCACATGTCCTAATCTATCATGTAATAAATGAAATGACTCAAAGATATAAGCAGAATCTAAAATATTATTGGCCAACTTGGCAACAGTCATTACATTACTGGTGCTGGCCTCAGCCTTAGCACCTTTATTAGCGAAATCAGTTTTAGGAGCTGGAGTTCCTACATTTAACTTAAACATGTCGTTGGTCATATAATCACGGCGTACATAAATACCATTTTTGGTGATTACAACTTTATCGGATTGAAAAACAAGTTTAAAACCCTTCTTCACCATCACCGAGCCTAAAACCAGATTCTTGCGAATATCTGGTACATGGAGCACCCCAGTCAGCGTTAGCTCTTTCCCTGGGTTCAGGTTCATCACCATAATTCTCTTTCCTTCCACCATGGAATTAGTGGAATTGCCCATTAAGCAGGTCTCACCATCCACTGCCTCGTAGGTCTGTAACATTCATTTGTTGGAGCAGATGTGGGTCGTGACGTCGGTATCTAGCCACCATTCCTTGGGGTTGCTTCATTCACTTGTCAGGGCGTTTCCGTTTGACACGTGAGGTCTCAACAATATGGACCTTTTCCACCGAGCTACTAGCAATACCGCATTTATTTCCAGAACGGCGGTTGTTCTGCTCGATATTCAACCTCTCTATGAGTCCCTCCAGACTCATTGCTTTCCGCTTGTGCTTCAGGTAGTTCTAAAACTCCTTCCATGGCGGTGGCAGTTTCTCAATTATGAGAGCTACCAGGAAAGGTTCATTAATAACTAGCCATTTAGGATCAAGGTGATGGTATATGAGTTGTAGCTACTCAACCTGCTCAATGACACTCATATTATCAGTCATCATGTACTCACGAATGTCCATGACGACAAATTTATTTGCGCCAGCGTTATTCACCGTGTACTTGTTTTCGAGAGTCTTTCAAAGCTCATTTGCAGTTGCTTTGGGCTCGAAGACACTAAATAAGGTGTCATCTAGAGCACACAGGATATAGTTCTGGCATAGGTAGTCGGCATGTCTCCATTCCTCAACCGTCGAGAACGACTGCTCGTACAAATTGTTCTCGCTTAGGACGGGAGCAGTATCCTTAAGAAACCGGGTTAGGTTAAGGGAGGTTAAATAAAATAGCATCTTTTGCTGCCAACGTTTGAAGTTGTCACTCCTAAACTTTTCCGGCTTCTACAAATCAGAGGTCGGCAAAACAGGCATAAACGAATGCATCGGTGCCTTTCCCCTGACCGCAATCATAGCTTGGGCCGCAGCTGCAATCTTGGCCGCTGCCGCAGACTCGACCGCAGCCTCAACTTTGGACATGGCATCAGCTTGGGCCGCAGCAGCCGTAGCATAGGCCTGAGCATCAGCCCCCACATTTGCATCGCCCGTAGTGTTATGGACATTTCCACGAACCACTACGTCATGCGAACTCATCGAAGGGACAATAGGATCTTTGGAGACATTACCGTTTGTCATCTTTTGGTTTCTGAAAAGACAACCAAAAGACTATCAGATACGCGTATATATAAATATTCTTGAACAAAACACCAAGCATAGAAAACTTGGTTTCCGTAAAAGAATTTGATACAATATAAAATTATTCAAACTAATACAAAATTGGTTGGTATTTTCTAGAGAGCGATACAAATACCAAAACAAAATAAAACTACTCTAGGATTTTTTTTTTTGCTACAAAATATTCTAAAACTAGAATTGTAGCAGAAGAATCACTATTCCTTTTTAATTTAAACTAAAACGGTACACAAACCCAAAATATTATCGGTTAAGATTGTTGGTTTTAGTGTACGTAAAAACAATAATAAAAAATACAAGGACCAAAAGGAAATAAACAAATTTTATTTCTATTAAACGGATTGTGACTCTATTACAATATTCCGACACTTACAGAATGTAAATGCGATTAATTAAAATTCTAGACAGGTTAATATAACTTATTAAACTGCTGGACTGGTTTGTGATTAAACGAAACTGTCAGACAGAATAGTATAAAACTAAACGGCTGGACTGTTTGTTAATTAAAAGAAACTGCCAGAAAGAATAGTATGATTATTAAACTTCTGGACTGTTTCTGTAAATAAAATAAATTACACAACTGAAATGTAAATTACTTAACATAATAGAAATTACAGAAAAAGGAAAAGACTGGATAGAAATTACAAAAATGAAAGGTACTTGAATGAAATGACTGAATTTAAATGTATAGAATTGAAAAGACGGAATAAAAATGCAGGAAAATAAATAGACGAGGCGACTGTAAATAGTCTAATGCTATTGTTTAGAGAGACGATATGGTACTGTTTGATTTCAGAATGCCGTGTTTTTTCTGTCTTGGGACAAGACCCAATACCCAAGACCCGAGACATTTCCCAAATCACAAATCTCAAATCCCAAGGCCCACACTCGTGCCTGTGCCCATTGCCCAAGGCCCGAGATCCGAGTGAGCGCACGCGTGTGTGGTACACACTTAATACACACGTGTATGTTGACACACAACTTAATATCCACATAGGATAGCTTTGTATATATATTGTAAAAATGAATGTTCATTTTTCAATGTGGGACAATTCCCAATGAGTTCTCCCCATTTAATATATTTTCCAGCATTAAGAGTTTTTCTCTTTCTGAACCCCAATCTTTGAATCCAAATTCCATTCACTCCCATTATCCGAATAGGTCATGCGACATACCGTTACGAACCTTGTCATACCATCTACTCAAGAGTCTTGAGTATGGTGTCAAAATACAACAGTTGTCGATTGGAATTGTGACTCAAAGATGGTCCTGTGACCATTCGGAAACTACCATGTTTTAACATGGTTTTTCCAACAATTTATTGATAAACGTGTATTAACCGAAGCTCGTAATCGACTCTATGATCTACAAAGTGGCCTAGAAGTGAGTGCAGACCCTATTTTATTTTCGAAAATTAGGGGAGTTAAGGATAGTATTTTCGAAGCTTTAAGGAGGGAGGAAAGCGAATCTCGCCAAAAGAGTCGCACTCAATGGCTTGAAGAAGGAGATCATAATGCGGGCTCTTTTTTTAAGACTATTAACGAGTGTAATAATCGTAATCGGATATCATCGATTGTGTGTGATGATGGATTGACTATAGTTAACCCGAAAGATATCCAAAACGCTTTTATCGAACACTTTACTAACACCCTTGGTTCCGCAGACCATCCGCAACCCCGACAACCCTCCCCTCTACTTGCTGCATAACTCCAGCAACCTTTGGCAGGAGCTACTGCAAGAGGCAGTTTTCACATAACAACAACGGGTTTCATCCTCGCCAACTTCGTTTCACAGGTTATTTCCGAGTCTATGGTGTCCGGTCTTATATCCCCTGTTACCAACTTAGAAATACGTGACTGTTTCCTTCATCTCCACCCTAACAAAGCTCCGGGTCCAAACGGTTTTAATGGTATGTTTGCCAAGCTTTTGTGGAATATTATTGGTAAGGATATTGTTGCGGCTATCGTGGATTTTTTTCGTTCCGGCTCTCTTCTTAAGCAAGCTAATACCACGGCTATCGCTCTTAGTGTGCTAACCCCTCGACAATAAAAGATTATAGGCCCATCTCTTGTTGCAATACCATTTATAAATGTATCTCAAAAATCTTAGCTAACCGTCTTAAACCTATTCTCAACGTTATCGTAGAAGAGAACCAATCGGCCTTTATTGGTGGTCGTCGTATTAGCGATAATATCTTACTAGCTCAAGAATTATTGCAAGGGTATCATAAGGGAGGCGGTTCGCATTAGTTAGCGGTAAAGCTCGACTTGATGAAGGCTTATCACTTGGTTAGATGGTCTTTCATTTGGGATCTTTTCGAATGTATGGGGTTTCCGACTAAGTTCATTTTATGGATTAAAGCTTGAATATCCTCTCTCAGTTTTTTGATTGCACTTAATGGAGAATTGGTGGGAGGTTTTCGAGGCGCCAAAGGCTTGCGCCAAGGTGATCCGTTGTCTTCCCATATTTTTGTTATTTGTATGAACCTACTTTCGTTAATTATCAAAAAAAATTACGTTAGATAGAGGCTTTTAATACCATTGGAGATGTAAAGAGCAACAAATCACCCATATTTGCTTCGCCGATGATCTTATGATTTTCTCGAAAGCTAATGTTGATTCGACTAATATATTAAAGAAGTCGATCCCGTTACCCGCAGCAATATCATTGGGTTGTTTGGCTTTGTCGAGGGGTTTTTACCTATCACATACCTCGGAGTCCCTCTTTTAACGTCTTCTTTCTCCTTCGGTGATTGTGCATCCTTAGTCGACCGCATAACTAGTCAAGTTTCTTCTTACACGGGTAATCTTCTAGTCTATACTGGTAGACTTCAACTCAATAGATCCGTCCTTTTAGCGATGCAATCTTATTGGTGTTCTCATTTTATTCTCCCGGTAAAAGTTATTGATGACGTTGAAGCTATAATCCGACGGTTTCTTTGGATTGGTTCGGATTTTAAACGATTTGGGGCTAAGGTTGCTTGGTCTAATATTACTCTTCCGTTTTTGGAAGGTGGTCTAAATATTAAAAAGTTGAAGGAATGGAATAAAGCTTTAATGGGTATAAACATTTGGGTTTTATTATGTCCGGATATCGTTTCTCTTTGGAAGAGATGGACCGTGACTCACCTTATTCGAGACGTAGATTTTTGGTCTATGTCTATTCCTTCAAGGTGCTCATGGACATGTCGTAAACTTTTGCAATTAAGAGAGACTTTTCGAGACCACTTTTATGTTTCCGGCGGTAATGCTTGGCGGCCGTTTCCCACCGTCGGTTACACGGTTAAATCGACATATAGAGCTATTCGGATCCGTAAACTGATAAAGCATGGGACTCAATTTTTTTGGGCTCGTAATGTTCCCCCAAGATGTAGCTTTATCCTTTGGCTAACTTGTCTAAAACGTCTCTCTACTCTTGATCATTTACAAAGAATGGGGTTGGTACAAGTGAACCGATGTGAGCTTTGTTACCATCATTCCGAGACAAGAGACCACCTCTTCTTTGAGCGTTCTTTCTCTTGGAGTATTTGGCGTATTATCCAATCAAAGTCCGGTTTGGTAGCGCAAAATGGACCTTGGAGTTTTTGGGTAAAATAGGCTAACGCTCACTTCAAAGGAAGCACGGTGTCCGACTCTTTAATTGGTATCATTATCGCTTCTACGGTATATTGTATATGGCGTGAAAGGAATGGTAGATTTTATCGAGAAATTAAATCCACTTCTGGAAATATTATCAAGGAGATTGGGGTGTTTGTTGCGAGTAGCTTAAATAATTTCAAAACTGTAAAAAATAATTCTAGAATTAAGTTTATTTGTAATGCTTGGAGGTTAGGCCCTGTCACGCCCCAAATTCCCTAAACACGGACATCGAGGCATGACCTTTTTAAAACAAAAGGAAATAGAACCTGTTTGTACAAAATTGAAATTTTAAAAGAAAACATTTGCAAGCTAATGGAACAATTAAATGAATAAAATAAACTGTTTGCCAAACGCGGCTGCAAGACAGGATTTATAAAAGCTAAAAATAATGAATGAATGAATTTGCCCATAGGCTACAACCTCGAAAATGGTCTAACAAAAAGAAATGCAATAGAAAGAATCCCCGAGCCCATGCGATACTGCGCTAATGCGCTTAACCATACGCATCAACCTAAGTTGTACCTGAAATACAAAATTGTAACGGTGAGTACCACGCACATAACTAGACGGGACGGCACCACAAATACCGTCACTCCATCTCATAATTGCAAGAGCTCACAAATTCTACAACTACAATAATCGACGTATAAAAGGAAATATAATAACATTCTACAACTACGATAATCGATGTATAAAAGGAAATATAATAACATTCTACAACTACGATAATCGACGTATAAAAGGAAATATAATGACATTCTACAACTACGATAAATTAAATAAATTAAATACACATCAATAGCATACATGGACCTCTCACGCCACCTACCCCAGTCCGTAAGGTAGGTCATTCCCTATCCCTTCGGCCGTCTTCTGTCCCCGGAATTAGGGAGAGACAGAGACCATTGCAACATAAAAGTAGATTTATAGTGCGCACTTGGACCTCTCACGCCACTCGTCCCAGTCCGTAAGACGAGTCATTCCCTATCCCTTCGGCCGTCTTATGCCCCCGGAATTAGGGAGAGGCATAGACCATTGCTAACAATAAAATAAATATAGTGCACACTGGGACCTCTCACGCCACCTACCCCAGTCCGTAAGATAGGTCATTTCCTATCCCCTCGGCCGTCTTCTGTCCCTGGAATTAGGGAGAGACAGAGACCATTGCCACTACAGCTAAAACACAAGGCCTTGGCCAATAATATAAAATCATCCAATTAACACAATCTCATACGTATAAATATTAAGGCCTCAGCCAATAATATTATACTATTCAAATAACACCATATCATACGTCACTTAACGTAATACAACATAACACATAACCACATGTACTAAATTCACAACTAGCCAAACGCTATAACAACATAAAATCACTTTCAGGCATTTCAACAAACACCTTGTATGCATAAACTACAATTCACCATTATTCAACATAAATTTACTCAATAACATCTATAATTATATAATCACATAATCAACGCATAAAACATGCAAATCCATCCATAGTCTCATTATTCCGAAATTAATATAACTAACTCATCAATTTCTCCCATTCAAATAAGTGAATAAAACATACAACAAATAAACTCAATTAACAATTTATAAACCTAATTAAGATAAAAAGGCATAAACCCCCAATTTCTAATAAACGCAAAACCAAATCCTAACATACACCCTCGTCTAGTCGCAATGGATAACCCCCGTTACCTTAGAGCGTAGTGGGGATGCTTCCGGTAATACTCCGCTAGCGTGGTTTCTTCTTCTTCTTCCTAGGCTTTGGAATCTCCCTTTTTCTCTCTTTTCTCTCTTCTATTTTGGCTGTTTTTGTTTTGAATGTGGCTGAAAAATAGGTTTAGAAAAACTGTTTTTAGATAGTTTGTGGAAGCAAACTATTTGGTCCCCAAAGTTCTAAAAGTTAACTCTTAATCCAAAAATATTGTTTTACTACTCAAAAATAACAAATCTTTCGAAATAAATCCATTGGGTCCTTTTTATTAGTAAAATTAGTAACATGTTTTTTAAAATAAAGTTTTTCAGAAGAGTTTCGGTTTTTGGCTAAAAATTAGTCGAGTGACCGGTTTTTGGTAAAAAATTAGTCGAGTGACCGGTTTTTGGTAAAATTTGCATAAAACGTTTTTGGATAATTTAAATCATGTATAAAAACTATTTATAAAAATTCGGGATGTTACAGGCCCATCATTCATTCGATGTGGCGCTTTCTCTCCTACGACTTCGTTGTAGCCTCCGGACATTGTTCGAG
The DNA here is from genome assembly GCA_963920805.1 of Primula vulgaris. Lineage (NCBI taxonomy): Eukaryota > Viridiplantae > Streptophyta > Magnoliopsida > Ericales > Primulaceae > Primula > Primula vulgaris. The sequence continues at coordinate 31,796,139 of OY987214.1, read as the reverse complement.
CCTTTGGATTTTTATACACGCTTAATTTCAAAAGAAAAAGGAAGGGAAACATGTAACCACGGGTGAAACCTTTCGATTCTAATGTTTTACCAATCTCTTACTTCGAAACATTTGCAATGTTAGACTAGCAATGCCTATATAAGTACGATCAAATAATGTGACAAATCTGTCATACATTAACTATAATGTCATTAACCAGTTCATCATAAAATTGGTCATCACTGTGTAGACATTTTTTCTTTCTGTAGAGCATATTCACTTGTATAGTTGTACCGGAGAAATAACTAAACATTTTGTTGAGTTAAGTGACGATGTGTGAATTGATTTGTAGTACCGACTCAGAAAACAACCATTATAGGGAAAGTGATTGGTGATAATTGATTTAGTTTTCTCTTCAATATGCCTAATTCTCTTTACTTTTAATTGGTCGTAAATTTACATCCATTATGCCTAACTTGCCTTGCACAATCATAAGCTCAGTTAAGCAAATAAAATCACTAGAAAGTTGGGTTTATACCATTCCCAAAATGGATTGTCCATCATGTGGATATGATAGCCCCACTACAAATAATCATATTGGGGAATCATTGATGTGTATGTTTGTGCCTAACCCAAAATTTCCCATTAGGGTTTTCTTGTTTTCCTACAAGTTAATTAAAAAAGATAAAGTAGAATAAACTAAAAAAAATTAACGGTGACAAGTGTCATACATTATATGAGAAATAAACTGGGGTCCAACTAGGCCTATACCATCAATTTAGCACATGTTAAATGGATGTTTCGTGAGGGATTATTTATGTCCTCTCTACGAATCAAAAAAGGCGGATTTAGTTTTAATTTGTCTATTTTCTCTAGTTCATTTATCAATTTTTAGTTGTAAGCTAGTATTAGACAAGGTTTCGACTAAATTCCCTCTTTCATAGGAATGTTGAAAATCATTGAAACTTTTAGCCTTTTCAAACAAAAAAAATCCAGCTTTTAAGCTAATTAAATAAATACACTCTTATCCTTTAAGGAAAAAAAGAAGAAGAAAAAAACCCAGCTTAAAAGCTAATCAAAATGAGACCTTCGATATCCAATAAAGAAACTAAAACGAGCCTGGGTTGGAAATGAGGCCATCGATATAATAAAAGAACTCACGTCAATTAAAGTAATATACCCCTCGGCTATGTGGGCTCGCTGGGGGTCTGCCTTTTATTAGAAGAATGGTTCTTCATTATCTTTAACACACCTAAATTCCCCGAGAAGAACTTCAACTTTTTAGCTATTGTTAAACGAAATAAGATGGAAGACTGAGCTTCTAGGAGAACGATAGATGAAGGATTGACAGCAGAAAACAGATAAATAGGAAGAAAAATTATTGGAGACAAAATGCAGCAAGATAAAATTCCAACTCTTTTCAAGGGTATTTTTTATTTTTTTATTTTGTAATTTAGATTGTATTATCATTGATGTAAATTATGTATTTATATCAAACTGTATTTAAGTAAGTAAAAAAACATCTGATGCAAATGTTTCGTTTGACAACACTTGCTTCAACGAAAATGGTAGTGGATGACGAGAAGGAAGAATCGAAAGAAGATCAAAGCAAAAAGGATAAAGAAGATCATCAACAAGTTACCATAAAGCGAATTACCAAATATATTAATGGTACATGTTTATTTACCTCCTTATGTATAGCTTAATTATAGTTGGTAGTTCGGAAGAACAAAAAGGTTCTTAAGGGATTTTTTTTTTTTTTTTTTTTTTTCAAAAGCGTTGTTATTAGGAAGGGATCAAACGTGTCAAACAAAATGAATTTCCCTTAAGGGATTGTTTTGTTGCAAGCCTACAATTGTTTATTTAAAATATCCTATAGTGAGATCTTTTAAAAAATTGTTTTGTATATTCAGGAGTCGCTAACCCAGTAACCTCAAAAGTGTTTAGTAGTTGCAACACATGCAAATTAATTGGATCTAATTGTAGTTTGAACTTTGTTGTTGTTTTTTAGCACAGAAAATGAGATCTCACACTGTTGTTCTCTTATGAGATTTTTCACAAGGAAAACGAAATTTAAGGTGTCAAGGTCACTTTTTCTTATACTAAAGAAAAAGGGAAATTCATTTTGTCCAACCATTAACCAACATGACACTCGAAACCTGGTTCAAGCTTCCTCAGTTGAACCGATCCCATTACCTCCTAAACGAAATTTTTATGAGTAATTTAAACCTTTTTTATTCAATCGTATTGAATTATTTGAGATAATTACAGCTATACAAAATATTTTCTTGGCTTAGGAACATGACCGTTTTTTTATGATATTGTGTCACTTAAATTCACCTTTTTAAGTTTGCCCCGGAAATACGATTTTTCTTCTGAAGAGATCTCCCCGGTTGGCTCTTTACCTCTCCCATGAGAGAGATTTGAGTTCTCACTCTTCCCAGGATCATGCTAAAAAGAGTGGAATGGCTGATGGGAGTGCTTTGATCCCACTCTTGCAAAAATGCCTAACACTAGATTCAATATGTTCATATCCAACCTCAAATTAGTCCATCAGGTTTGATACCTTTGCGTGATACTAGCTATAAACACCCTCGATGGGATGTGAAGTTTTTCAGCTTCCGATCACCTATTGGACATTTCCCTAGAAGCTTCAGGGGGTTTCTAAAAACTAGATACTTTCCCAGGGATATCTTGATCTATTCCAAATTGAATCGAAACATGGAACGAAAAGTATGATTCCATACAACCTGGCTCTACTAGACTAGATACCCTCATAAGTTTAGCGAAAAACTTGTAGTCTCCGCACATAGATGGAGAAATCGAGACACATTGTTCCATTTTTTGGGTAGAAATCAACTTTTTGGGCCATGCTATAAGGTCACCAAACAAACTTCTCACAAGCAGATTGATTACCATTCTCACATTGTCCGTATTTGATAAACTCGATATTCTTCCAACAATCCATTCTCAGCTTACCATCACTTCTAGAATTTGGTCGTGGTCTTAGTGCTGGAAAACTTTCCCATACCCAATTCTGAACATATTGCATTGTGCCAATAGCTTAAGTCTCTCCTGATCTACCATTTCTTCACTCATACTCACAATTTTTCCTCTAGTGTTTTCAAGTCCCGGTATATGCAGGCAAGGACAGCGGGGGCAACGGCCAACCTCTTTCCCTTATAGAGTGCAAAACCAATTTTGTACAAAGGTTTCCCAACACAACACAACACCAATTTTCCTTATAGAGTGCAAAACCAAAACCAATTTTCAAGTCATGGGTAACCGGGAAGGCGTGACAAGAAAGACACAACACAAGAAATCCCACATGCCCAGCATGACTACTGTTTCCCATGAACGCACTCATCCACGTGGACTGGGAGACTTTTCGGCTCTTACTCTTGTTGAGCTCCTTTTTCACCTTCAATAGACATAACCAATATTTAAACAAGGAAATATAGAATTTCATCATATAAACAAGGTAAAATATATGATGAAATTGTACATTTTCTTATTTAAAATATTGGTTATGTACATTCAAGGTGAGAAAGGAGCTCAACAAGAGGAAGAACCGAAAAGTCTTCTAGTCAATGTGGATGAGTGTGTTTATGGGAAACGGTAGTCATGTTGCGGATGTGGACTTCCTTGTGTTATGGCCCTCTCATCATGTCGTCCCGGTTACCCATGACACAGTTGGGAAAACATTTGCACAAAATTGCTTTTGCCCTCTCTAAGGGAAAGAGGTTGGTCCTTTCCCCCACTATCGTTGCCTGCATATACCGGGACTTGAAATCACTAAAGGAAAAAGTTGTGAGTATGAGTGAAGAAAGGGTAGATCAGGAGAGAATTAAGATATTGACACAAATGCAGTATGTTCAGATTTGGGCATGGGAAAGATTTCTAGCACTAAGGCAAAGATCCAAATCTAGAATTGACGGTGAACCGAAAATGGGTTGTTGGAAGAACATTGGCAGTTTATCAAATGCGGACAATGCGAGAATTTTAATTAATCTGCTAGTGAGGAGTTTTTTTTGCGGCCTTATAACATGGCCGAAAAATTTAATTTCTACCCAAAAAAAGAACAATGGATCTCGATTTCTCCATATATGTGCGAGTACTACAAGTCTTTCGCTAAATTTGTGAGGTTATCTAGTCTAGTAGGGCCCAATTGTATTGAATTACACTTTTTGTTCCGTATTTGATGCAATTTGGAATATATCAAGTATCCCCGGGAAAGTAGCTAGTTCATAGAGAACCCGTGAAGCTTCTGGGGAAAGGTTTAATAGGTACTCGGAAGCTGAAAAACTTCACATCCCGTCGATGGTATTTATAACTAGTATCACGAAAAGGTATCTGTCTGGTGGAATAGTTTGAGATTGGATAATGAACATATTGAATCTAGTGAGTGATTTCTTAGGAATTCTCTTGAGTAGTCGGAAGAAGAATATGACTATAAGTGAGGACATTGCTACCTCTTCTACTTTTACACGATCTCAAATAATTGAGTTTGAAAGATATCTGGTGATTTGAAAGTAATTGAGTTTCCTTAATTTATGCAATTCTCAACTGATAAGGACCGATTCGAAATATTTTCAAAACTCCTAGGGGTTTACACTTATTTAAAAAAGAAAGAAGCTAGGCTTTAATTCAGTCGGGAATTACTAGGGAACAGTCAAGCTATATGACTGTTTCACAAACCGTTTGCATAAAAAGGTGTCAAATGGATAAAAAAAAAAAAAAATTGATTAATATTTAAGTTTAAGGTATGCCCCCATAGGGTTCTATATTTTTATTTGGTTTTTTAGTGTGTTGTACAATTTGTTTTTAATTTATCAAATTCTAATTTGTTGAAAATAGAAAAAATAAATTAGTTATTGAAAAATATCATCTAAACATTCATTTTCTAATCTAACGGTATTTAAGCTATCTGTATCATAAACAGTCAAATAAGTTGACTATTTCAGTCACTATTCAATTGCAACCTACTTCGCTCCCTTTCTCTATACGTATACTATGTCTCTAACATCTCTCGGATTTGATGAGCAATGATGTCAAGCTGCCAATCAAAAACTCTTTAAGATCCCAATGATGCTACGGACGTTGTTCCTATAGCAGTCGGATTTGATGAGCAACTCAAAGACAAGAAGCGAAAAGCAAAGAAACCACCTGACGACCAACCTTTGCCAAAAGCAAGTAAGCCCATCCTCTCCAAAAGCTAGGAAACCGAGAAAAAGTATGGCTCAAAAATGTAAAAATTCAGGTCCTCTTGAACTTGAAGATATGCTTTCACTATTCTGATAGCTTTAGTAAAAGTGTAAAACTGATCCTAGATTTTGTAATCAACTAAGCTTAGATAGGTTTATAAATTGTGCTCATAAAAAGTTGTTCTCTGAACGTAAATTAAACCTGGATAGTAACAAAGAAGTTGGGCAGTATGTGATGAATTTGCTAAAGAAGACTGGGCTAGAAATTACTGTGATTTATTCCTTGAGCTATGTTGACTATGTGGTGACAGAATTTTATGCTAATCTGCATGTAGGTGTGTTTGATACCTCTTCTTATTGCTATGCTAGGATTTTTGTGAGGGGTCAGACTATTTCTCTTCCTCCTGAAACTATCAATTCTGCAATTGGTTGTAACTCAGTTGCAACTAATGAGTAAACTGATATTGATGATGATGCTCTTGTCTTTGAGTTGACTGGTAAAGAGGGGAGTTGGAATAATAAGGGGGTGAAATCCTCATCTTTTAAACTGTCTTACTGTGTTCTGGTAAAAATATGTACTATCAATTGGTTACCTGCTAAGCAAACAACCTTTTTAAACAAAACCATTGCTAGGTTTCTCTATAGGGTTGGAACTAGGATGGAGTTGAATTTTGGAAAACATGTTTTTGATAAAATTTAGAGATTTTTCCCTATCCTTGTTTCATCACAAAACTGGTTTCCTCTTAACTTTAGGGAGCAAAGTCCTTTCTGAAAACTCTTAAAATAAATCATATTCGTCCCCCTATTCTGTTTCCTAAAAAGAATGGCTACCTGAGGGTCATGTCTTAGACATTCCCAATTTAAAAAATGCTAATGCAACAAAAACTGCAACTCACCCATGTTGCAACTAGCAGCAATGCAAACTTTTTTGAAGTCTATGTGGCTCAAAGAATGGAAGAAATCACAGCAACTAGGCTGGCTTTAGACAAAGAAGTAGTTGCTCTTCAGGTTCTTCTAAAGTAAAGTAGGGAATTCTTGGGTATAAGCCCTACTGTTGATAAAGGATATCATTCTGATTCCACTATCAATATTGAAGACTATGTTAATGAGGATGGTTCCTTAAATAAAGTTGCAACTGCTAAAACTAGCAAGGGTGCAGGTACAAACAAGAAATTTGCTGCTAAGAGAAAGGGTATTCAGATTGAGAAATCAGATAAAGGTCAATTTGTTGAGATTGAGATAGAAACTAGTGTTAAGAAAGATGTTGCTGCTAAAGTTGGAAAATATACAGCAAAAGAAGACAGATGTTGAGAAACAAGCTGACATGGGCGAAGAAAAAGAGAAGGTGGTAAGTGACACTAAGGCAACTGAAAGTTACTCTAGTTGTGATGTGCTTAGGAAGCTATCCAAGTTAGTGACAGATTGCAAGAAGAAAGCTTATGTTGGTTCTTCTGCAATTGACAAGAGTCTCCTTGACGAGTCAGATGATGAGTTTGCTTCTGCATAAATTGAAAAAAGTGCCCCTTGTGGCAATGTTTGATGATTTTTCCCCTTGTCATGTGGTGACAACTGAAAGTTTCTGAGTTTTGAGACAATGTTTTTCCTTCTTTTAATATTTGGTCTGTAATGCACTTATGTTTAATTCTGCAATGCTTTGCTTTTAAATGTGTGCTAAGTTGCAAGGGGAGTTTTTTTGGTCTATAGTTGTCTGGTTATATGTTTATATATGTTTGAGACTCACCTTTCGTTAAAACAATGACAAAGATCAGTTGTAACGTAGTTTCAACTCAGTGGAGTCTGATTCCAACTAGGTTGCAACTACAACTAAACCAGCGTAACTGCGGTTAGAACTTAGGCGCTAAGAATTTCAGATATAAGACAAAACAAAGAGATAGGTTTAAATAGATGAAATAAAAAGTTACAATTTCATACCTTTGAGTTCCTTGGAATGAAAAGAACAATGACCAATGAATTTTTCTCATCTTAAATACCCATATAATCAAACAGAGTAAACACTGAAAATAGAAAAAGGTTGAATAGATTATGAAACCTTTTGGGTAAACTAAACATTATTTACTTGTCGACTATAATCAAGTACAACATAACATAAAACAAAAATAGTAAATATGAACCCTTTATCATTATACATTGCCTAATGGACCTTTTTTACTTTATATATTTAAAACAGTTTAGACATCTTATATATACTAATAAAAAAGCCAAGATCTGCAGAAATAAGCATCATAATTGTGCTACTAATGAAATGGGGGATAATACTTGGACTAGAATGTTGAAAATTCGAAGTGAAGTTGAAAAGCATATTATTTGGCTCCTAGGTGATGGAAAAATTTTAGTCAACCAAGATAATTGGGTTGGTGATGGTCCTTTGAATGATCCTAACATAGAAGATAATATCATGGCTAAAGATATCATCACAAATGGGGAGTGCTGCAGAGAAAAGATCAATAATATTATCCGGTAATCTTAATTCGCTTTTCTAGTGATATCAATATTCATACGCTAAGGGAAGATAAACCCATTTGGAAAGGTAACAAGAAAGGGAACTTCAGTATTAAATCAGATTGGGAGATTATGAGAAGCAAGTTCTCTACAAATTAGATAAGCAAATTAAGTTTGGATAAAATCATACGTGCGAAGATCTCTTGTTTTATCTGAAAACTCTTCAACAAAGCTATACATTTGGATCATGCAATTCAAAGACTTGGAATTAATTTATCTTCAAAATGTGAATATTTTGGAAATAATATAGAAGAAAGAGAACACTTATTCAGCAGAGGGCCTATAGGTAAAGAAGTTTGTAAGTACTATTGTAATCTCTTGGGAGTTCCAAATAATTCAGAGCAAATAAGGGGTCATTTTATTTCTTGGTGGTCGCAATCAGGTACTACTAAATCTAAAATTCATTGGAAACTTTGTAAAATTATACGTGTTTTTATTGTGTGGGAAATATGGAAAGTAAGATGCAACACTAAATATGACAACATAAAAATGAATGGTGCTAAGATTTGTGAAGAAGTCAGTAAGTTGATTAAAATTCACTCAGGCAAAGATAAGTGTTTTCCCTCAAATTTTGATATTAAACTTGGGGTAAATGCTGTGAGCAAAAAAGCTAAAAAGCTAAAAGTGGTAAAGTGGTTGTGTCCTCCTAAATGATATAATAAATTCAATATTGATGGTTGCTATAGAATGAACACTAATCAAAGTGGTGTTGGGGGTATAATGACAAACGATCTAGGGAAGCTTATTCTAGGGTTTTACACCTCGATAAACAGCAATTCTATACTTGAATCAGAGCTGAAAGCTACTCTTATGGGTGTTCAAATTGTTGAAGAAAATAATATAATTTTTAAGTCAGATTGCCTGCAATTAGTGAATATTATTCAAGGAAAGGTATGATGCCCCTGTGATCTAAACTATATCATAAATCTAATTATTCAGCAATTCAAAGTTCGTGATTTGAGAATTATGCATATAGAAAGAGACAGTAATAGAGGAGAAGATTACCTGCCTAATCCGTGGTGCGATGAAGATCCATTAATTTCGACATGTTTAGAAGATTATCTAAAGGGCGTAATCATCACTGAAGTGAAAGAAATCCCTTACCTACGAATCAAATGATGAAATTTGAAGAATTTTTGAAGAGGAAGAGAGACAGTATCTGTAAAAGGAGAAAGTCAAATAAATTTCTATTCACGTGAAGAGGTGGTCGCAACTGAAGTATTGAAGGGACGCGTGGAACTTGCTTATTTTATTTCTGTATTAGTCCATAAGGTTATGTCTGTTTGCAGATTTAAGCTTTATTCTGTAATTGCAACAATAACATCCTTTATTTTTTGTGGGGTTTTTACCCCATATTTTTATTTTATTATTAACAAAAATGTGCATTTTCCCTACCAGTTATGACACAAATACCATCTATAAATGACATGTTAAGAAGGGTTGTGAAGCACAAGGTTGGAGCCATTTATGTGACTAAGGATGGCCACGGAAATCCAATAATTTATACTAATTTGATTTTTTCTATAGTGTTTTCAGAGTAATTTGTAAATAACCCATTTCGGCGAGCACTTAAGTTTTATTTTTGACAACCCTTTCAAAGTTACATCTGTTTTTGTTATTACATACTAAAACATTTCGTATAGCAATAGTATATAAATATTAGTAAATATAAATTATATAGGCTAAAAAGTAAAGAAAAAAAAAGCAAATTTGAGATAGTTAAAATCATATTTCATTGATCAAAATAAGAAAACAAGTTTATGTTAACCGGGAGTTTTCTGCACTCACACAAGTATATATATTCAAGCGATTTATGGACTTGAACAGAGGGGCCTAACCAACTTTACTAACATCATGCATGTAATCAGAATTTTCCCAAGAATAAAACTACTAAATTGTCTAGACCCCATTTCTATATATAGGATGCTATTACTGGGATATTACGATATTAAGATCCATTTTTTCTGAGTTGTTGAATCATATAAATCTTTTATCAGGTTAAGATTCGATCATAATCTGGATTTAGATGGTCGTTTTTACAATTCTAGATAAAGATAGATCTGATCTTATATATAGTGGATCATATAGATATCGTACGAAGCGATGATGGTTCTTATATAGTTTGGTTCTTGGTTTTTCCAAATAGCTATAGACAGATATAATCATTCAAATTTACATAAAATATAAAAGTTAAAATCAACATTGAGGATGCAAAAAATACAACATGATCTATGTAATAAGCATAGAAAACAACAAGGACACGTATTTACAAATAAATGTGAAGCATGTAAGAAATTTTACCGTATACCAATTAAATTTGATTCCCATTGTGGAATGAAGTAATTCATGGAAATATGAGATTTGGCTATAAAGTGGAGCATCAATGCTCCCCTGGAGTTTTATTTCCGATCATAACTTTTTTAAGGTACGAAGAGAATAAGGCTCCGTTTGTTTCATAGTAAAAGAGTAAAAGGTTTCCTATGGGAAAATATTTTCTCGGGAAAGTTTTACAATGAAAACTTTTATTTTCTTTTCATTTACGTGCGTTTGGTGCGTAAGAAGTTTTGCATGTAAAGTTTTATTGAAATTCAAATTTATGTAACTATCTCAAAGTTCAACAAAATTGATGCATAAATAAATAGATACGATTCATATACTTCAACAATAATATGTTTAATGTGTTTTTTTTATTACTTTGCTTATTATGTTATATTCAAATTTTTGTGCCAAATATCTCTTTGTATGCATATCTTGTTTTACCCTGATTAGAGTTTAAAAAATGTTTATTATAGTTTTATTATACTAGCATTGAGTTAAACACAAAGCATCATGTATGCAAATATTTTTAAAATGAATAAATCAAAACCAATGCATGGAGAAGAGAGAAGTGATTACGTGTCTTTGTTCTTTGTTTTTTGTTTTTTGATTTTTTTGTTAGGAGTTACATGACACTTTTGTTTTTTATGGAGAATTAATTGGTATAAAGATGCAGTATATCTACCTATGGAAGTCAATAGAGCATATTCGTCTAATATGAAAGTGAGGCGTAAACATGGTAAACGTTTCCTCTTTTTTTTAAGGGTATACCTTTCCCCTCTTTTTCCTTGATCTGGGTGAAATATTTGCCTAAAAATTTGTTGTAGATCCGTAATTGTTTGCGATCTTGTCCAAAGTTCTACGCTGAAGTTGATAATAATGTTGATGATAAAGTTGATGTAGCTGCATTGTTAGCTATAAATGGTCATACACATGCACATAACCAACAATATCCTACACATCGGCACACTGGATCGCAAAGAGGTGAAGGCAAGGATAAGCATTGGACACCAGATCTTGAAATAAAGATGAAATCAGTTTGATTGCTTTTACATTGCACCGATTGTTCTGAAAGTTAATTGGTTTTAACTTTTAGGTAGAGTTGAATTATTTCAACTATTGGAAAACTATGTTAGGTGTCAGGTCCTAGTGAACAGGTCATAAGGATCTCACATTGCTTTCATTGTATTGACAAAATAAACCTTGACATTCTTTATATTTAAAGTGTTTATTGAGTTGTTAATTAATGCAGGTTGCTGAGTTTCAGTTGTAACTGATAAGTACGACTGAAACTGATCAGATTTTCTTAGAGCTAATTCTTCGAGTATATATTTCGTATCTTTATATCTTATTTTTGCATATATGATGGACATGGAATAAGAACGCGGTATGAGAAGAAAGATACTGAAAAAATTATTACCCAAATGTCAAATAAAGATAAAAAAGAATAAGGAAAGAAATACAATCAAGTTCAAGAAAAAAAAAGGAAAGAAGTATAATGTTGATCTTGAGTTTGATTAAGAAGGATAATGGAAGATAAATCAATATGACAAAGAATGAAATTGAAGATTAAAAAGAAGATATTATTCAGTTATATCTTTATTATTTGGTTAGAGATAAATATGTTATGCGGATAAGGATTTTATGGACGTGTATATATTTGGGTTCATGCTTATTGTAATATGCGTGTGAAATATAATTCATAAAACATATAGAGAGATACACACAAGGTCTGAAAAATACAATATTGGTGAGAGAATATCAATGGTGGGATGCTATTAGATAACGGCGCGATGCCATTAGTTTTGTGAGTGATAGGTGAGAGATAGGAGCATTGAGAGATAGTCATATACGTGAATGAGTAATGATATTATAAGTTTTGAGTTAAACATTGTAAGTTTTCTGAATATCACATTAATTTGAGTAAGGGCTCTGGAGAAGTAGACTCGGTCGAACTCCATCATCAAACGTCTTGTGTTTATCTTGACGTTTTATTTATTAACTCCGCCATAAACTTTCAGTTACAGCTGAAACTGCGTAACAGCACTCGGAACTCCGGATAAACGTTTTTTCATTAGATATATCAGAATAAAATATAAATGAGTTACACCAGTTAGTTTCCAAAAAGAACACCATTCAATTTGCAAAACTTTGTGGAACCAAATGCAAACCGGTGCATTCCATGACCTTTTCCGGGGTTTTTTCCTACTGCAAATCAGATTAAGTGTCCCGATGGTTTTACTTATGCTGTTTTTTGGACGCTATCAGGTACTTCGAAGGAGTCCTCGTTTTGTTAGACCCTCGCATGTTTTACAAAATCCATTTTTTGAAACAAGCTTGAAACCTTCGGATTTCGTGTAGGCATTTTTTATTGATGATGGGTTAGCTTGTGGTAATATAAAAACACTTGCTTTTTCTCAATGAAAAAAGGAAAACACCTTTTTAAGAAATCTAAAATTTCAAATCTTGTAACAGGCCGTGAATTGGGAGATCATACATTTATATATATGCAAGCATGGAAGTACTGACGAAGTCAGAATGATTAACAAAACTTTTTTCTTTCCCCAAAAAGGATTTTTAACAAAATAAGCACTTAGAATATGAGTTTATTGATTTCTAACATACAAAATTTGAGGATAAGCTCCTTAGAAATAATTCAAGCAATTATTAGCAAAAAATCAGAGATTATTTAGTCTTTTTATTAAAATATTGCTTACACTGACAAACTGAGAACTCTCAGCGAGATTCATTGTACATTCAACACCTAGGTAATGTTTGAGCAAAACGGTTTGTCACAGGAATGTTAGTCATTCATGTCTTTATGAATGTAATGGGAGTTTTGCATCTGTTCATTGCAAGTAACCTGCTTTGCAGGTGTCAACAGAAAATGTACATGCGTCAAAATTGAACATAGTGCAGAGACATCCCAAACCCAAGTCTAGTAAGGATTTGGCCTTGGTCAAAAGCAAATGAAACTTTTTTATGGGCAACATATTCACAACTAGTATATGTTATTGTGTAGTTATTACATATATATTTGTAGCCTAAATTGTTAGGTTATCAACCTTACTCATTGGAGACACTTGTTCGAGGCACACCACCAGTAGTTTATTTTTTAAATTTTCTAATAATTTGCCTTTTTAATACAATTACAATTGTTGTATGAGCAACCAAAAAATTTCGAGTCTTGGGCAATGTTTGGTGTGGGGCCGCCCCAGCTAACATGGCAGATGCACCTCCAAAATGTAACGAGCCTGATATTACAGAAATAAAGCTACCAGGGAAGCTAAATTTTTCGATAACTGTGTCCCTGCTTCCTATTTAAAACATGTAGACACAATGGGTCGTATGTATAACACTACTCAATGGATTACGAATTCTGCAATTTCACGTAAAGGTACATCAGCATTCGCCATCAATTTCTTCAACAGAAGGTTCCTTTTTCTCAGCCATTTACTGTAACTCACCATTTTCTCCTCTTGTCCATCGAAAATAACGATCTTTAAAAAACTACGGAAATTGTGAAACCCTTGGAAAGTAAGCCAGATCCTGATTGGAAGAAGCTTGCCTTCAGGATCGTTTGCTTTTGAGTTTCTTGTTGGAAAACATGTATTGTACATGGGTGTTCCGAATGGTCACAGGACCAACTTTGAGTCAAAATTCCATGTGACAATGCTGAGCTTTTGATTCGGTACTCAAAGCGTTTGAGTAGCTCGAATGACGAGCTTCGTAACGGTATATTGCATGACCTATTCGGAGAATGGGTGTGAATGCTAATTGGTCTCAAAATTTGGTTCTCGAATAAGGAGAAAAGTTTGATGCTGGAAAATAGAAGGAAAGGGGGGAAAAACTTTGAGAGTTATCCCACATTGGAATATGAAGACACATTTTTCCAATATATATACGAGTCCGCCCCATGTAATCATTAAACTATTATGTCCACATACACATGTGTGTATGAGTGTGTACCAAACGCGCGCTCGCTCGGGTCTCGAGTCACAGGCACGGGCGCGGCCTTTGGGCCTTGGGCCTTGGGACTCGGGACAAACTTGAAAATGGAATTTTGTATAAAATACAAAAGTAGTCCCTAGAGTTTCCAGCAAGTTGAAACGCCTGCATTCAATGAGAATAAATTGCAGATTGAGTGCTGCAGTTTCAGAAATTGAATGGGCAGATTCTGGGAGTGTAACTCCCAGAATTAAATGGACCATTATGGTTGCGGTTTCTGAAAAGCCTATAAAAGGCAGCCCACCCCCCACTCATTTGTACACAGCAAACACACACACACATCATCATATTAGAGAGAGAATCGCACCACCAACGGTTCGACCCGTGGTTCGGTGCCATTTTCATACGAGCCACTCTGCGCGATGTTGTACCTTGGGAACGAAGTCCCTAAACCAGAAACATCAAGGTTGTTGGGGAAATATCGTTTAAGGAAAACTTCTTGCAGTTTCCTCGTCTTTTATTTATTTCATTTCATTACTGTTTTACATTCTGTAATTTAATTTCCAGTACTGTTTATCTTTATGTAATTTACTTACCAGTCTTTTAATTTCTGCAATTTACTTTCTGCATTTTTAATTCATGTAATTTATCTTTCTGTAATTTATTTTTCAAGTTATGTACTTTCTGTTATTTACAAAAACAGTCCAGCAGTTTAGTAATTATACTATTCTGTCGATAGTTTCTTTTAATTGACAAACGGTCAAGTAGTGTAGTAATTATACTATTCAGTCTGACAGTTTCATACAATTACAATTCAGTCCAGCAGTTTAATAAATTATATTAAATCTATCTTGAATTTATTTTTTGCAATTTAAATTCTGTAAGAGTCAGGAATTTTGTAATAGTGTCATATTCCTTTTCAAGTGAAATAAAATTGTTTATTTCCGTTTTAGTCCTTGTTGTTTAAATTATTGTTTTTCGATACAGTAAAAGCCAACAATCTTAAACGATATCTTTTTTGGTTTTACTAAATTCGGAAAGAAAGGACTTTTCTTTTTATTTTGTTTTGCTGACGTCTCGGAGTTTTATTCTTGCAAACTCATTGCTAGTGTACTAGAAATTGAAGGTTATTCGTTTTATTCTAAATAGAATAACTCCGATTTCAAGTGAAATAGAATAACTCCGATTTGAGTTTATTCGTTTTATTCTAAATATTAAAGAGTTCTTAGTGAAATCCAAAGTACTTTGGCTTTCAAATTAGAATCTCTAATTGTTGGCGCAATTCTTTTTAGCAAACTAATTAAATTATAATTAGTTTTTGCGATTAAGAATATTCGATGAACTATATCAAGGGGGGTATGACCGTTCAAGCATACCAGCTAAAGTTTACCTCACTCTCGAGGTATGCCCCAGACTCGGTTCTAGGGGGTGCTGAAAATTGTAGGAGATTCATGAAGGGGCTGAACCCGACTATCTCATTGCAATTGGCATCAGCCCGCCATGTCAACTATAATGAGTTCGTAAAATCGGCTCAAGCTGTGGAAGGAACTCTACTCCATAGCAAGAGAATCTCGAGAAAGTCGAACACCGGAAATGCTCCGAGGGAAGAGAAGAAGCGGACTTGGGATATGGCAAATAATTCGCGTTTTTCACAACAGGGCAGAGGAGAGAGGGGTTTTAACCCACTACCAACAAACACCATAATAAAGAGAGCGTGTTTCACATGTGGAGATGTGAATCATCGACAATTCGAGTGCCCTAGAGTCCAATGTAGGACATGCAACCGCTTTGGACATACGGCAAGAGTTTGTACCATGGGACAAGGAAGAATCGACACCAACCGGCCTTTTAACCAACCTAGGTTGCCACCACCACCACCAAGAGGACCGGAATTCGTACCAGAATACCAAATACCTGGGAACCAAGGGGGAGGCCCTCGAGGTAACCACCAAGGAGGGGGAAACCGTGGAAACTACTGAGGAGGCTATCAAGGCCTGGGAAACCGAGGAAATCATGGGGGAAATCGAGGACTACAAGGAAACCCACCAATTCAAGCACGTCTATTTGCCTTGCCACAATTTCCAAACCAAGGAGATCCGGCAAATGTACAAGGTATAGTTCTTGTGTGCTCATCTTGGGCACATGTTCTTTTCGATACGGGAGCTTCGCGTTCTTTTATATCTAGAAGTATAGTTGAGTCTTTATCGTTAGAAGTTGGGGTTCTAGAGAACCCGATCATTGTAGAGACTCCTGTTGGGGGTCGAGTTGTGTTGGACCGGGTGTGTCGGTCTTGTGATATGGTGGTCGCGAACAACGTGTTTATATTTGATTTAGTTCTCATAGACATATCGGGATTCGACGTGATACTTGGAATGGACTGGTTGGTTCATTTCAACTCTTTCATCGATTGTGTTCGACGAAAATTTTTTCTTACAACTTCATCAGGAGATGAGGTGTTCTTTCGTGGGGAAAGGGACGCTACCCTTTCTTCCATTCCTTATTATTACAAGCGGGTTGTGGGCAACCTGTCTTGTCTTTTGGCTAGCCTCTCGATAGTGGATAACAATGAGGAAGTGGAAATGTGGCCACACGTAGTGGACGATTTTAGAGATGTGTTTCCGAAGGATCTACCTGGGTTACCACCGAAGAGAGGGTTAGATTTTTCTATCGACTTGGTACCGGGAACGGCACCCATAGCCATTTTCCCGTACCGTTTGGCACCAGCAGAGTTGAAAGAGTTAAGTAAGCAGTTAGAAGAACTTCTAGAGAAGGGGTTTATTAGGCGGAGTACGTCACCGTGGGCGGCACCAGCCTTATTTGTGCAAAAGAAGGATGGATCGATGAGGATGTGCATCGACTATCGAAAGCTAAATAGGGTGACTATTAAGAATAAGTACCCACTACCTCGAATTGACGATTTGTTCAAACAACTGAAGGGAGCGACGTTCTTTTCAAAAATCGACTTGCGATCAGGCTATCACCAATTGAGGGTGAAGGATGAGGATATTTCGAAAACGGCCTTTAGGACCCGGTATGGTCACTATGAGTTTGTGGTCATGCCATTCGAGTTAACTAATGCGCCGGCGGCATTTATGAAGTTAATGAACCGAATCTTTAAGGAGTATCTCGACAAGTTCGTGGTGGTCTTCGTCGACGATATCTTGATTTACTCGAGTTCAAGAGAGGAATACGAGGAGCATCTCCGTTTAGCGTTGCTCACATTGAGGGAGCACCAACTTTACGGAAAATTTAGCAAATGTGAGTTTTTGCTAAATGAGGTAAAATTTCTTGGACATGTGATCTCGGAATAAGGGGTAAAGGTGGACGCGACGAAAATTGAGGCAGATTCGAAATGGGCACAACCGAATAATGTGTTCGAGATTCGAAGTTTCTTAGGTTTAGCGGGATATTATCGACGGTTCGTCAAGGATTTCTCGAAGTTGGCGACTCCAATGACTCACCTTACCAAGAAAGGGGTAAAGTTCGTGTGGAGTAAGGCTTGCGAGGAAGCTTTCCTAGAGCTCAAGAAGCGGTTGACTAGTTCTCCCATACTAGTTATTCCCGAGGAAGGGAAGGGTTACCAAGTGTATTGCAATGCTTCGAAGTAAGTTTTGGGTTGCGTCTTGATGCAAGATGGAAAGGTTATCGCGTATGCTTCACGACAACTAAAGATTCACGAAAATAACTATCCGACTCATGACCTAGAGCTAGCGGCAATAGTTCATGCGCTGAAGATGTGGAGACATTATCTGTTCGTGGAAAAGTTCGAAGTGTTCTCGGATCCCAAGAGCTTAGGGTATATTTTTACCCAACGGGATGTAAATATGCGACAACGACGATGGATGGAATATTTGGAACAGTACCAATGACTTGCACTATCATCCGGGAAAGGCCAATGTAGTGGCGGATGCTTTAAGTCGAAAGTCCCATGCGACCTTAGCGCATGTGGCGATCGAGGAATGGAGGATGATGGGAAAAGTGAACGAGTTCGACTTAGAGTTGGGGAATGTGGATGTGGGGACTTTTTACACGATTGTGGTATAACCAGAACTGGTGAGTAGGGTTTTGGAAGCAGAAGAAGGGGACGAGAAAGTGGAGAACTATGATAAACAGATGAGTTCGAGCAAAGGATTAGATGGTTGGACGAAAGGAACAACTGGAGGGCTACGATTTAAAGGAAGGACTTATGCGACAGAAAACATGAGGAACGAGGTATTAACGGAGTTTCACCGCTCCCGATTAGCCGTTCATCCCGGCGGGACGAAAATGTATCATGATGCGAAAAGGCAATTTTGGTGGCCCGGAATGAAATGAGATGTAGCGTCATATGTTAGCAGGTGTCTAACTTGCCAGCAAGTGAAAGCGGAACACCAAAGGCCGGCGGGTATATTCCAACCCCTACCGGTAGCGGAATGGAAGTGGGAAAGGATAGCAATGGATTTTGTGACCAACTTACCTAAATCGGTAAGCGGGAATGACGCGGTGTGGGTTGTGGTTGATCATTTGACCAAATCCGCACACTTCATTGCAATTAAGATGACGAATTCGGTAGAAATCTTGGGACGAAAGTATATTAAGGAAATTGTTAGACTTCATGGGGTGCCAATTTTGATAGTATCGGATCGAGACGCGCGGTTTGTGTCGAGGTTCTGGGACGCATTGCAAAATACCTTAGGGACCAAGTTGACAATGAGTACGGAGTTTCATCCCCAAACGGATGGAGAATCGGAGCGGACTATTCAAGTGCTAGAGGATATGTTGCGCGCATGTGTGAATGACTTCAAGGGGGGCTGGTAGAGCCATCTGCCCTTAGTGGAGTTTGCGTATAATAATAGCTTTCAAGCTAGTATTGGCATGACACCTTTTGAGGCTTTATACGGGCGGCCGTGTAGGTCTCCGGTGTGTTGGACTGAGGTGGGAGAAGCGGAAATGTTAGGACCGTAATTGGTTCAAGAAACGACAGAAAAGATTAAGTTAATTCGACAAAGGCTTGAGACTGCTCGAAGTAGGCAAAAGAGTTATGCGGATAAGAGGAGGAGACCTTTGGAATTCGAAAAGGGGATCAAGTATTTTTGCGTGTTTCGCCCAGGAAGGGGATTATGAGGTTTGGCTCTAAAGGGAAGTTGAGCCCGAGATTTATCGGACCATTTGAGATCGTGGACCGAGTTGGAGAAGTTGCATACCGGTTGGACTTGCCACCAAAGTTGGCGGGGGTTCATCCGGTGTTCCATGTGTCAATGTTGAAAAAGTGTCATCACGACCCTTCACACGTGGTGGACTTTGAGGACATTGAGGTTAGTGCGGATGTGACCTACAAAATGGGACCTATGAGGATTATCGATGTGCAAGAGAAGGAACTTCGAGGAAAAACGATTAGATTGGTAAAGGTGGTTTGGAAACACCATGGGGCCGAGGAGGCAACTTGGGAACGTGAGGATGATATGAATAGGAAGTATCCTGACCTCGTGCTTTCTTTAGGTACTTTTGTTTAGATGTTTTCTAATTTCGGGATGAAATTTCTTTATCGGAGAAGGGTTGTAACGCCTAGAGTTTGTAGTTTATTTTTGTTGTAATGCCTAGAGTTTACGGAGTTGTTGAGTTGTCTTTTATTATGTTTGATATTGCATATAGGTGTTTACCTTATTTGAGATTTTTACATGTTCATGTATTTATGTATTGGAGTTGTTACGGGTTGTGAATATTATGTTTGATATGGCATATAGGTGTTTACCTTATTTGAGATTCTTACATGTTCATGTATTTATGTTATGGAGTTGTTGCGGGTTGTGAACCCTGCGTATTTTATTTCTTGAATTATGTCACGAATTGCACGTTTAAATTTTATGGGCTTATTTATTAAAGTTTATCATTTCTGGGTATAGTTCTTTAGAGAGGGAAATTTCGGGACGAAATTTTTTTGAAGGAGGGTTAGTTGTAATATCCCGTATTTTTATAAGTGGTTTTATTTATGATTTAATTTATCCAAAAACGTTTTATACAAATTTTACCAAAAACCGGTCACTTGACTAATTTTTAGCCAAAAACCGAAACTCTTCTGAAAAACTTTATTTTTAAAACCTGTTACTAATTTTATAAATAAAAAGGACCCAATAAGTTTGTTTCTAAAGATTTGTTATTTTTGAGTAGTAAAACTATATTTATGGATTTAAAGTTAACTTTTAGAACTTTTGGGACCAAATAGTTCGCTTCCACAAACTTTCTCAAAACAGTTTTTCTAAACCTCAAATCAGCCCACTTTTAATTCATTAAACTAAAAACAAACCTAAAACAAGAGAAAAAGAGGAATAAGAAGAAGAAGAATAGGAAACTACCAATAGCGGGTTCTTACCGGAAGCATCTCTTCTACGCGCTAAGGTAACGGGGGTTATCCATTGTGACTAGACGATGGTGTATGTTAGGTTTTGGTTTTGTGTTTATTATAAATTGGGGGTTTTTGCCTTTTATCTTAATTATGTTCTTAAATTGTTAATTGTGTTTATTTGTTGTACGTTTAATTCACTTATCTGATTTTGGAGTAGTTGAGGATTTAGTCTTTTAATTTCGGATTAATGAGAATATTAATGGGTTCCGTGTTTTATGTGTTGATTATGTGTTATTATGGTTGTTGATAGAATGGGGTAAATTATTGTTGAATAACGATGAGTTTTATATTACGCATACAATGTGTTTGTTAAAATGGCTGAACTGAATTTTATGTTGTTAGAGTTGGTTGGCTAGTTGTGAATCTAGTGCCTATGCTTATGTGCTTTGTTGAATTGCGTCAAAGTGACATATGAGAATGTGATAATTGCGTGGATTTATATTATTGGCCGAGGCCGTATGAGAATGTGATATTTGCGTGGATTTCTAATATTGGCCGAGGCCTTGTGATTTAGAATAGTGGCAATGGTCTCTGTCTCTTCCTAATTCCTGGGACAATAGACGGCCGAGGGGATAGGGAATGACTCGTCTTACGGACTGGGGCGAGTGGCATGAGAGGTCCTAGTGTACACTCTATTTATTTTTATGTTAGCAATGGTCTCTGTCTCTTCCTAATTCCGGGGACAGAAGACGGCCGAGTGGATAGGGAATGACTCGTCTTACGGACTGGGGAGAGTGGCATGACAGGTCCAAGTGCACACATTAAATCTACTTTTATGTTAGCAATGGTCTTTGTCTCTTCCTAATTCCGGGGACAGAAGACGGCCGAGGGGATAGGGAATAGCCTACCTTACGGACTGGGGTAGGTGGCATGAGAGGTCCATGTTTGCTATAGATGTGTGTTGGAGCTATTTAATTTATCTTGTTGTACGACGTTATTTTATTTCTTTTTATATGTTGTTATCGTATTTGTTGTTTGTGAGTTCTTTCATTAATGGGATGGAGTGACGGTATTTTGTGGTGTCGTCCCGTCTATATATGTGCGTGGGACTCACCGTTACAATTTTGTCTTTCAGGTACTATTTAGGTTGTGACGTTCGGTTAGGAGCATTAGCGAAGTATCGCATGGGCTCGGGGTTTCTTCCAGTTGCATTATTTTCGCTTAGACTAGTTTTGAGGTTGTAGCCTATGGGTAAATTATTCGTTTGGTAATCTTTTTCGATAAATCTGTTAAATCATTTGTCTTGTAACCGCATTTGGCAAATATTTCCATTTAGTTGTTTGATTGTTCCATTAGCTCACAAATTGTTTTTCTTTTAAAATTTAAATTTTGTACCAACAGGTTTCGTTTTCCTTTTATTCAAAAAGGTCACGCCTTGATGTCCACTTTCTGGATTTTGGGGCGTGACAAGTTGTCCTTGTTGTCACTCTCGGAGTCAGAACTACCATCATCGTAGCTATAGTTACTTGAGAAATTAACTTTCTCTGTATTAATTATCACTTTCTCGGTCTGGGGATTTGTTCGAATCTGAACCGTCCATCTTGCGCTTAGGATTTTCCTCTTCATCGGACTCTATAACAATCGTGCACAACTCATTCTAGCTCACTATGTCATATGACTTGTCTAAATCATAATTATTTTCCATGTTTGCACTATCCTTAAGAGAAGAAGAGTATATATATATATATAGACAGAAACAAATCTTGTTGTATGTAACAATATATGAACAAAAGCTTATTTTATTTATTCTTGTAACAATATGTATCCAACTGAAAAGAAGAAGTAATCTAATTAGAATGAAAAGGAATAAAAGATTTTACAACTCAATGTTTTTGCAAAAATAATGACAAATGGGGAGATTGTTAGGTGCAAAGTACAAAGTTCTTGTGACCTCTTTATTTGTCACCATTAAGTCAAAAATAGATTGAGTAAACTTATAATGAACTCTAATTATGTTAGCAGTTAATTACTAATGTTGTTGTAAAGTTTCTTAATTGCAGATGTGAGTTGCAACCTCAATTGCAAACGAAACAACTGAGTATGCTGGACAGAATATGAAAAGATTCGGTCAAAGAGATTTGATTATGCAAAAAACGTGATGACCAAGTAAAAAGAGATCTGGAGTCATTCTGGAATATTTAAGAAACAAAGAAAGACATCTTTTACTAATTGGATTGAAGACTTGAAGTGCAAGGAAAAAAGACTCCTTGTCAAGCAAGGAAACATCAAAGGAAATATTTCCTATTTAGTCATAAATTAGCACTTATTTGTAAGGCTATAAATAAAGTCATTTAGACTCATTATTTAATGGGTTTCTACACCATAAAATATACAACAAAGAGAGAAAGAAACCCACAAAATTATTGAGAGAAAAAATTATTCTTGAGAGAAAAACCATGACGGGATGTCATGATGAAATTGGTAGTTGATTAGGTAGGAGTGAGAGTTTGATAGGCTTATACTAATGAGGGATTCATTAGGTATTGTAAGACTCAAGTTGACGATCGTAGGCTTTTTCTATATTAATAAATACTGTGAGAGTGTCACGAAGACGTAGACTTTGTGAAGTCGAACTTCGTTAAAAAACACAACTGCGTTATTTACTTTTATGTGAGTTACATACTCAGTTGCAACCAACGCTGCAACCAACTCCAACTAAAATGCGTAATTGCATTCAGAACTTACGCAAACAAATTTTCAATTGGTATCAAATTCTCACACTTAACTAAATCAAGTGTGGATCTTGTGTTCTCAATATATGGAGTTATTACGGAATGGCGGATCGTTCAACAAAGAACTGTTGCTTGAAGGAAGTTCGAACTATGAAACTTGGAAGATGAGAATGAGAGGGTATATCAACTCTCAAAATGTAAAAGTATGGATAACTATCTTACAAAGTTGGAAATCTCCGAACCGGCGGAAGTGATGGAGAAAAGGCTACTATACTTGAAGAAAATTGGTCACATGAAGAAAAACGAAAAACTTGTGCAAATTCGAAGGCACTCAATGCTATATTTAGTGCACTTTATCAAAACGAATTAAAGTTGATCTCTAGATGTGTTGAAGCTAACTAAGCATGGGACATATTAGAAGATACTTTTGGTGATTCTAATAATTCTGAAATTGAAAGTGCAGAAAGAAAACCAAAATATTTTACAAATTTTATGGCGATTTTTAAAACCAATATGAAAAGTGCAAAAAACTCAAAAACTGCCTCAGTTGCACCCTCAGTTGCAACTGATTCTGAAACTAAAGTAAGTTACTACGATTCTGATATGAAGCTACTGCTATTTCTAAGCTACAAGAGCAGTATTTAAAGCTTTATAAGAGATTTATAGTCGTGTCCCAAAGGGTTAATGTGTTGCAAGTTGAAAATTTGGCGTTAAAGAATAAAATTAAATAGAAAGATGTTCAACTTGAAGAGAATGAAAAGAGGATAAAGATTCTTAACAATGGGACGAGAAATTTCGATAAAATGCTTTCTTATCAAAGGTGTGCAAGGGATAATACTGTCTTGGGATATTTTGGAGCTAATAGAAGTGGAAATACCGTGTTTGTAAAGGCCACAACAAGCAAAACTATGCCACAGCCCACTGTAAGTACAATGAGGTGTCCAGTTGCAGTCGGCACTGCAACTGAGAACAGTTTGTAGTAGGTTGCAACTAAAGCTAAAACCGGAAATTACATGAAGTTATGTTATTTTTGTGATAAACCTGGACACACTTGGGATTTTTTCAATAAAAGGTTTTTAAGCTATCAAAAACGTTTTCATGTGGTTAATAAACAAACACCCAAGTGGGTTTGGAGAGTTAAAAACAAAAGTGAGATAATTGCTTGTAATAAAACTTCTTTAACCTCCTTGAATCATGTTGTTCCTACTTCTTGGTATTTTGATAGTGCTTGGTCCAAACATATGACTGGTAATGCTAAATTGTTAAAAAATGTTAGGAACTTATCAGATAATTCTGTTGTTTTTGAAAGTGGTGGAAAACGTCTTGTGATAGGCAAAGGAACTTTAAATGCTGTTGAAATGCCTGAGTTTGAAAATGTACTATTGTTTAAAGGTCTAACTTCTAATTTGTTTTGTGTCAGCCAATTGTGTGATAATTCTATGCATGTTAAGTTTAATATGGATAAATGTCTTGTCACCGATAATAATAATGACTTAATCATGATTGGAATGAGATCTAATGACAATTGCTATGTTTTTGATAAGTCAGTTATAACCTTACCTATGTCGGTTGCAACCAGTAATCCTGAAAGTTGGCACCAATGTTTAGGGCGTGTTAACAACAAAACTCTTGGTAAATTTTATACGTTTGGATTTCATGAAGGGAAAGCAAACTAAGAGTTCACATAATAATCTTTCTCGAGAAAGTTTTTACTTTGATAGTGGTTGTACTTAACTTTTATTGATGAAACAGATGTTTGTAGATTATAATGTTAAACAAGAGCTTTTTACTTTATACTATGATAATAAAAGTGCTATAGATTTGGCAAATAATCCAGTACAACTTTCCAGAACTAAACACATTGATGTTAGACATAATTTTATTAGAGAATTAGTTGAAGAAAAGACCTTAATTTTAGAACATGTCTCAACTGAAAGACAATTAGCAGATATTTTCAAAGCCCATTGATACAACAAGTTTGAAACTTTTGAGGAGGGATATTGGGGTATGTCACTATATATCTAATTAAATATTCTTGCTATATGTTGTTATTTGTGAGTAACATTGATAAAATTTGTCTAAGGTAATTTTTGTTAAGCTATGAAATTTTGGTCTTGAAAAAACCGCTGATTGATGCCTCTAAAATAGATGTGGGATAACTTGCCCTAAAACTCTCTGGTAATAGAGAAGAAGCACAAAGTGCATTTTTTATATATTCAGTTGTAAACAAGTCTGACATGTAGATAGGTTAATGCTTATTCCCAAGAGAGGCCATTTTATAATGAAAAAAATTCAACTAAAGTTGATGTTCTATAAATGATCTAAATTGATAAAAAAAAAAAAACTAAAAAAAATTCTTAAAATTTTTGGCATCATTTATACTCTTTCCTTGAAGAGGTGTTGAATAGTTTTTGTGTAGAGGAAAGCTGGATTTGCTCAATATAGCTAGAGTTACTTGAGAAACTAACTTTCTCTGTATTAATTATCGCTTACTCGGTCTGGGGATTTGTTCGAATCTAAACCGTCCATCTCGCGCTTAGGATTTTCCTTTTCATCGGACTCTGTAGCACTCTTGCACAACTCATTCCAGCTCACTATGTCATATGACTTGTCAGAATCGGAATTATTTTCCATATTCGCACTATCCTTAAGAAAAGAAGAGTATATATATATATAGACAGAAACAAATATTGTTGTATGTAACAATTTATGAATAAAAACTTATTTTATTTATTCTTGTAACAATATGTATAAAATTAAAAGAAGAAGTAATCTAATTAGAAGGAAAAATAATAAAAGGTTTTACAACTCAATGTTTTTTGCCAAAATAATGACAAAGAGGGAGATTGTTAGGTCCGAAATACAAAGTTCTTGTAACCTCTTTATTTGTCACCATTAAGTCAAAAATAGACTGAGTAAATTTATATTGAACTCTATTTATGTTAACATTTAATTCATAACATTGTTGTAAAGTTGTGATTAATTACAGGTGTGAGTTGCAACCTCAATTACAACCGAAGAAACATCTGACTATGCTGGACAGAATATGGAAAGATTCAGTCAAAGAGGTTTGATGATGCAAAAAACATGATGACCAAGTAAAAAGAGATTTGGAGTCATTCTGGAAGATTGAAGAAATGAACAAAGACATCTTTTACTAATTGGATTGAAGACTTGAAGTGCAAGGAAAGAAGACTACTTGTCAAGTAAGGAAACATCAAAAAGGAAATACCTCCTATTTAGTCATGAATTATCACTTCTTTGTAAGACTATAAATAAAGTCATTTAGACTCATTATTTAGTGGATTTCTACACTATAGAATATACAGCAAAGAGGGAGAAAGAAACCCACGAAATTATTGAGACAAAAAATTATTCTTGAGAGAAAAAACATGATAAGATGTCATGATGAGATTGATATTTTATTAGGTATGGGTGAGAGTTTGATACGCTTATACTTGTGAGAGATTCATTAGGTATTGTAAGACTCAAGTCGACGATCGTAGGCTTTTTCAATATCAATAAATACTGGTAAGTGTCTCGAAGACATAGACTTTGCGAAGTCGAACTTCGTTAAAAAACACAACTGCGTTATTTACTTTTCTGTGAGTTACATACTCAGTTGCAACCGACGCTGCAACTGACTCCAACTAAAACGTGTAATTTCATTCGGAACTTAGGCAAACGAAATTTTAGAGAAGATGATTATAGTTTATTCGTTAAAGACCAAATCTTGGTGTAATATCGGGGATTTCTCATATTCTTCTTCTTACAAAGAAGTAGTTGTACTTGTTACTATAATTTTTCATTGAAAAATTACAATCGAGAGCATTTTTGTTTCACCAATCATCATTATCTCATTTGATTTGGCAAATGAGACATATGGGGAGATAGCACATCCAAATTACGATTTCGGTGATTTTCATTAGATTTTGAGTGTTTTAGATGGATGTATTTGTAAGTTCTACGAATTTGAAGCCATTTAGGCTGATATCTTGGTAGTGAAAGAATATGGTGTAAAAGATTCATGGACTAACTTAATCCATGAATCTCTTAAACCATATTCTTTCATTACCCATGTGCGAGCCCGAATGTCTTCAAATTCACAGCACATACAAAGACATCTTTCTAAAACACTCAGACTCTTATCAAAATTAGCAAAATCGTAATTTGATTGTGCTATCTGCCCATATGTCTCATTGTCCAAATAAAAAAAAAGAATAGTTTATACAATTAATGGTTCATCTCTTTTGTTCCTTTTTTTGGGTAGAAACCAATTTTGGGTAGAAACCTTGTTCCTTTTTTTGGGGTAGAAACCAATTTTGTTGGCCATGCTATAAGGCCTCCAAACAAACTCTAAATGTTAAGAGTCCAATTTTAGAGTCCAAATTTTGATTTAGAGTCCAAATAGTTTACACAATTAATGGTTCATCTCTTTTACGCCTGAAATTCACTTTTATAATCATTAAAGAATAGTTCAATCTAAAAACTACCGACAGATTTTCCGAATGTGTAACCACAACCTCAAAGAGTAGCTACCATTGATGTTAGCTTCCAGAATCAAATTAGCATGGCTACTGTTAAACAAAATAAGATGGAAAGCTAAGCTTCTACGAGGAAAATAAATGAAGGAATTTGATAAGGATCCGATATTTTTTACTAAAACACACACTCTCTCTCTCTCTAAAACTCTCTCGAAGGCGATTTAGAAGCGATTTCTTTTACTGTCAAAATTTTCTCTTCTTCTTAGATCTAGGATATACTCTCGTTCTTTCATATTTGATTTCTCTAGATCTGGGATTTCGTCCTTCCTGTGGTCCTTGATTGTCATATTTCTTCGATTGAGTTTTCTAGGGTTCCAAAAAGGTTTTCTTGCCTTTTTTCCCCTCTTAGATTTAGGCTACATATGTTACCAATGCAAATTGATTTTCTTAAGGTCTGGACTGGGGATTATGTTACTTTAAATTGTTTCAATTTCAGATTATTTAAATGGCATAATAAGTTTTTTTTTTCTCAGAATCTTCGATTGTGGCTGCCTGGTTTAAGATTCCTTTATTACCTCTTCATTATTGTAATAACTCTTTTTTAAAATTGATATGTCAACCTGTTGGTAAATTTTTAAAGGCTGATCTACCTACATTGACTCATGCTAGACTGCTTTTGCTAGAGTTTGTATAGAAATAGATATTAGTTGTAAGCTTAATAGTGTGATTTGGATAGGACAATCTTTAAATGATGGTTTTTGGATTAAGTTTGATATGGAGATTTCTCATTTGTATTGTAGATCTTGTACTGTTCTGGGCCATGATGTTTCTACTTGTACTAATGGTTTTCATAGGTGTCAGCAACGAACGGATTTTTCCTATATCAAGAAAGGTAACAATGCTACATATAAGATAAATAATACGGGTAATGAAGTAAACAAGTCCACTAATAGGGGGTATAATAATGCTAGCAGGATGCATAAGGATATAAAGAAAGTACAACTGGTAACTAAATGGCAACCTAAAACAGTTACTAATAATAACAATAGTATTGGTCAGTCTAATCATTTATCTTCTTGGATTAATATGGTTGGTAAAGGAAACCAAATTGCTGGGAATTTCTATAGGCGACATGGTGGCATTTGGAGGCCTAAAGTAAAACATAAAATAGGGTTTGATTATGTTCAACCTTCTAGAGAGGCTAGCAGTTCTAAACAAGCTTATGACAATACTAATGGTATAAAGGAAAGTAATAATGATTCTGATAAGATTTGCTCTGATGTTGGATTGTATCAAAGTCCTTCTGTGTGGAATAAATGCTTAGCTGATGTTATATACTCTTATAAGGATTCTAATGAAGATACTTTTTCAGATACTATAATGTTACATAATTCTTTTAATGTTCTTACTGGTTTGCCTGTTTCCACTGCTATTGATAATTCTGATATTAATTGTGTACCTCCTGAGGGAGGAGTCTCATACAGTAGTAGGAAATTGTGATCCATCTGTGCTTAATGAGAAAAAATTGACTAAAATATGTCATAAAGTAGATAGATGTTTTGAACCTGCTGGTATAGTTACCAGAAGGGGAACTTTACTTTCTTATCAATGAATAGTTTTCTTACTTCGAATATTAGGAGAGTTGCTAATGTAGCTTCATTAGCTCAACTCAAGAAGTATGTCGGTCATTATAAAATCAGTCTTGTGGCTCTTCTAGAACCTATTATATCTGTTAATAAGTCTACAACTATTGTTAAGAAGCTAAATGTACTTATGTTGAAAGAAGAAATTTATGGTCTGATTTACTTGCTCTTAATATTACTGGGGCTTGGTTTTTAGTGGGGGATTTTAACACCATTATTAATGATGAGGAAAAACTTGGTAAAACTAGGTTAGCTATTGATAAGAATGATTTTAATGGAGCATATCATCACCAGGTTCGGTATACCATACGCTATTGTCGCAGACAATGGCACCCAGTTCAAGGACGCCAAGCTACAACTTTGGTACGAAGAGCTCGCTATCCGAAAGTTCTATTCAACTCCAACTTACCCACAGGGTAACGGACAAGCCGAGGTATCAAACCGAACTATCCTATATGGTATTAAGACAACCCTAGAACAAGCAAATGGGAGATGGCCCGAGAGGCTACTCAACGTCTTATGGTCATGACGAACTACGCCCAAGACGGGCACAAAGGAAACCCCGTTCAGCCTAGCATACGGCGTCGAAACCGTCATACCAACGGAAATCGGCCTACCCACACTCCGAACAGCGTTAGTCGAGCAGGGGAGCAATGAAGAACGAATGAGGGAAGAACTTGACATGTTAGACGAAAAACGTGAGATAACAGCCCTTACCCTAGCAAAATACCAACAAAGCGTCAAGCAAACTTATGACAGGAGGGTGAAAGGGTCCAAGGAATTCATGGTAGGAGAACTGGTGCTACGACGAGTAACAGACTATACCAGAAACGAGATACATGGCAAACTGAGCCCCAATTGGGAAGGCCCATACGAAATCGTCAAAAGAACAAGCCCGGTGTCTTACAAGATCAAAAGCGTTCTGTTCGACAATAGCCGAGGAGAGAAGAATTCTTGGAACGTAGCTAATCTTAAGAAGTACTACGTGTAAACTAGTCTAACACTACAGGTAATACTTTACCTCTTCCTTTGTAATAAAATTTTATTTGAATTAATAAAATGATTTGTTATATTGTCTGAGAACAAGTCCTCCAACGAACTGGAGGCATGTATACGGAAAAAGTCCTCCAACGAACCGGAGGCATGAATAAGAACAAGTCCTCCAACGAACCGGAGGCAACAGGGTTTAAGTCCCTAGCAAGTCCTTCGATGAACTGAAGGAACGTCTAAGAAAATGTCCAAGAAAAGTTACAAGGCATGTCTAAGTAAATGCCAAAGTCCTCCAACGAACCGGAGGCAACAGGGTTTAAGTCCCTAACAAGTCCTTCGACAAACTGAAGGCACGTCTAAGAAAATGTCCAAGAAAAGTCACAAGGCATGTCTAAGAAAGTGCCAAAGTCCTTTAACGAACCGGAGGCAACAGGGTTTAAGCCCCTAACAAGTCCTTCGACGAACTGAAGGCACGTATAAGAAAATGTCCAAGAAAAGTCACAAGGCATGTCTGAGAAAATGCCAAAGTCCTCCAACGACCGGAGGCAACAGGGTTTAAGTCCCTAACAAGTCCTTCGATGAACAGAAGGCACGTCTAAGAAAATGTCCAAGAAAATTCACAAGTCCTCCAACGAACCGGAGGCATGTACAACAACAAAGTCCTCCAACGAACCGGAGGCATGTCTAAGAACAAGTCCTCCAACGAACCGTAGGCATGTATAACAACAAGTCCTCCAACGAACCGGAGGCAACCGGGTTTAAGTCCCGCACAAGTCTTTCAACGAACCGGAGGCACATACACAGGTACGACAAGTCCATTCAGTACGACAAAAAAAAAGAGTATTGAATAGTTCAAGCCTGCATTACGGAGGCGACAGCGTACCAAACGACGAAAACAATAAGGGAAAATTACGGTCAATGAAATACCAATATGGAAACAAGATCCAATACATGAATAAATAAATAAAGCAAGTGATAAATAGCCCGCATTACGGAGGCAACAATGCTCGAAAAATAAAGGGGAAAATAGCCTAAGAAGAGCTACTACAGGAGGATCACGACGGTACTTGACCGAGCACCACCTCTTCGTCATCCGTCGTCATGTTCTCATCTGTATCCTCACCCTCAAAACGCTCCTCAGAAATAAGGGAATCGAATTTGGTCGTATTAGCACCGACACGCTGCACCACCTCAAGCCGAAGGGAAAACTCTTTCCCCTTCGCATGCTCATGAGCATCAGAGGCTTCCTTACGACGAGCGTCGTCCAAAGGAAGCTGTCGCACTAAGGCCATGGCCACCGAAGCGTCATACCTAAGACGAGAAGCATGAAAATACTTCACCAAGATATTGGCCCGGGTTACTAACGACTTTAGTTTGCCAAGGTAATTGTCCTTCAAACGCCAATAGCGGTCTAAACGGCGCTCCTGAACCTCAACAACATGCTCGGCACGACGAACGTACTCACGGAAAGATGCCGCTTGGGTTTTTAATTTTTCCTTCAGCCAAGCACACCGAGCATGTACTTTGTCGTTCTTGCCCATCAGATCGATATAAAGCCAACTGGCATGCGCTTTCTTAGCCACACCGGATGAGGCCTCGTCCCGGGCAGCACCAGTAGGTCCTTGCCCCGGATTATTAAGGGCGGAAGAACCAGCTTGGTGTGACATAGTAGCAGGTGCCTATAAAAAATAAGAAGGGGAGAGAAGACATGAATATTCGTCAAAAAGAGAGAGAAGACAGGAAATCAAAATACAAGCAACTCTTAATCTA
Organism: Primula vulgaris; assembly: GCA_963920805.1. NCBI lineage: Eukaryota > Viridiplantae > Streptophyta > Magnoliopsida > Ericales > Primulaceae > Primula > Primula vulgaris. Next base: position 31,764,231 of record OY987214.1, on the reverse strand, counting down.
AGTCAGTCAGATAAGCCCGCGATAGAAGCCGAGGTCTCTGCATCGTCAGCAAAATGAATGTCCCACAGCGAGACTATCTACATACCCAAACGACCCTTCACAGACGCATCCAAGCGGTTCAAGTCAGCCGTGGTTTCAGTTACCCGAGCCATAGCATCAACCATACGTTCCACCCGGGTAACGCCACGAGTGCCCTTCACATATTCATACACCTCTAGTGCACGAGCTCGAGCCGAATATGCATTGACGAAGGATAATAAAAGGTCAGCATCTTCAAACACATCCCCTAACACCAAATTCAAGCTTGTCACCAGGCCCCGGGCTTCATCCTGCGCCCGCCGAAGTGCACCGAGAAGCTCTTTGGCCTTTCCTTTGTTTACAGTATAGTGAGCTGTCTTCTTGCTGAACTTCTCACCCAAATTGTGTAACCGAGTAGATATGTCCAAGATATGAGATTTTAACTCCTTAATCTCGCGACGAGCTGAGTTAAGTTCGGCAATATGAGGCGAACTAGGACCCTCGGGACTACCTAACCGTTCACCTAAACTACCACTTGGTCGGGACCAGACCACCATGGCTAGAGGGTTAACCGGTACCTGACATGATTGTTATGACCTTCAAACATATGAAGACTACTAACAAGCAATAAGCAATAACGAAAGAGATAAACAAAGCCAAATGACAACGGTGCAAAAATATTATAAACTTTCCCAAAAGAATTTCATAAGTTTATACAACGGCCCACAAATCGGGATCCAAAACAATACCTACACGAGCTAAAAACATTTACAAGAGACACTGGTTCAAGGATCAACCTGAGGAGAAGTCTGAGGGATTGAAGGTCGAGGAGTCAGAGCACGAGGGGTTGAAGAGCCCGACCCAGAATGAGGACGGGGCGCAGTAGAGGACGATTGACCCGGCAGACGGGGAAGCTCCTCATCCTGAATGTTCACCCAATCCTTGGGGATAGGAGGCGCAGCATCCCGGACCGGATACATTAATCCCGACCAGGCACGATTAGAAAGGGGCACCCTCGCCAGATTTAATCCACGGACATGATAGACATATGCATAGAAATTGACGATCTTGGTGAACTGGTCCCGATCCTCTACCCGAGCCGCCTTTAACGAGACCACCTGGTCCTCAAACAATTTCTTTTCGACCTCCAGTTTCGCCTTCTCCTCGCCCATAAGCACTTTCTCGGCCTCCAGATTCGCCTTCTCATCGGCCATGGACACCTTCTCAGCCACAACCTCTTTATTCTCCTCGAGCAGTTGCACATTCTCCTCAGCCAGCTTAGCATTTTACTCAACCAGACGATCCTTCTTGATAACCTCTGTACCATGCCGATCAACCAATAGCTTGTTCTCGGCCACTAGCTGTGCATTCTCGGCTTCCAATGCAGTGAACCGATCTCTCAGCTCAGAGGTGGTGAGGAAAGTCTGCAAAACTACCAAATAAGATACCAACAAAGGAAGTCAAAAATACAATAACGATGAGATAAAACATACCCGAAGGGCATCGACATTGGCCTGCTCATTGGTCGCCACAGCTGGCCGAGCAGCCACCTCCCACATGTTCTTGTAGGCAAGGGGCATAAGGGCGGTATCTCCCATCCTCATTGCTCGGGGATGCCCCAACAAATCACCGGCGCACCTAGCAATGTAACAGGTCATAGCCTCCCCATCCACCTCAACTTTTTCAGCGTCCTCCTCGCCCCCCTTCTCGCCTGACACCTCCACCTCTTTACCGGGGACCTCTACATTCTTATCGGTAGCCGCCACTTCCGTGTCCACCCTACCAGTCTCATGGGTCTCATCCTCGGCCACCTTCTCCACCTCTCGCGGTGGCGAGACATTAGGAAGAGTAAAAATATCCTTTTCTATGCTCACGTTCAGGTTCACATGACTAAACAAGTCATTGAACGACCCATGAAATAAAACAACGCCCATAGATCGGGCAAGAGCAAGAGTCACGAAGAGGAAGTTAACAAGTGAAAGACAACATAAAAAATGAATAGATAATAACAGGAAATTAAGGAAAGACAAGACCAATACACGTACCTCGGCTTCAGCCTTCTTGTCCTCGGTGGAGACGGGCAAGATTGGGCTCTCCTTTGGGGAAGATGACACTCCCACCTCCACGCTTCCCTCGGTGACCGCCTCGGCCACCCGTGCTCTCTTCGACACCTCGTCCCCGGAATCAGATGATCGACGCTTAGAACGGGAAGAAGATTTTCTCCCTCCTAGGGCTACAACACGAGACTTGATGATCTTAAGGAAGTCATCCGCGGTCTCACCAGGAATAGCGGGTGGCACGATGCACCTATTCCCCGGCCCCGCTACGTACCCCAGTAGTTTTGGAGCAGCACGGTTAACCGCCTCCCTGGTCGAACCAGGGCCCCACCAATTCCATAGTGCCAGCAAAACGTCGGTATTGGGATCACCGAGATCAGGCATATCGGGGGCAGAGGTAGCAGGCTTACGAATTTCATGACCAGCAGGAAACCAATTCCCCGAGGCAATCACAATGCCAAGATTGTGTTCTTTGTTGGTGTCGGGAATATCAAGCACAAGCCGAGTGAAGGAACACGAAGTCTTTAGATAAGAACTTCGGCGATCAAAATTGAAGAAATACACCCCCAACACATCTTTAATCTCGACATTCACACCATACAACTCCGACAGCCTCTTAATACCGTTCAGAATACGGTAGCTGTTAACAGCCAGTTGGCATGGGGCAATCTGGAAGGCCTCGAAGAAAGAAGCCATCCAATTAGATAAGGGAAGCTTTAGCCCCCCGGTCAGCAGCGCTGAGGACCGAAGGGCCACCTCACCTTCAGCTACGTGAGCGAGTACCTCACCCTCGGTCGTAGGGAGCCGCACATGTATGTCCGCGGGTATCCCTGCACGCTTTTTAAAATCCTCCTTGGTAAATTGGCCAACTTGAGCCAAACACTGGATCAAAATATCCTGATAAAACAGCAAAAACACCCCATTAATCCAACAAACACAATCACACCAGAAATCAAACAACACAAACAGTTTCCAATCAGCATATACAGCCTAAGCCTAACCACAAAATCCATAACAGAAAATTCCAATACAATACAGAAGATCTACCAACCCCCCAGTACAATATTTTACAGAGGAGTAAGGAAAGATCAATGGAAAACACGACAACAAAGACCAATAAACTAAGAAAACAAGCAAAGAGGCATACAAAGGATCCCAGTAATCATGGATACACTTACAGTCATTATAATAAGGAGGGTGCAGTAGCGAAGATGTTTTTTCTCTTGAAGAAAGGATAGCAGCAAATAATGTTCTTTAGAAAGAGAAACAAACCCTAGAGAGAGAATATGAATTATGAGAAAAGGTGAGAGCAAAAAGAACTACTTAGAGAAGATAAAAGGAGTGGAGCCGCAAAAAAAGGAATAAAATATTAACCGTCCTTTCGTGTCGCAGAGGTTTCCCTCTTTTCAGCCACAGAAAAGTCAAACACCATCAGATATTTCAAAATTCAAACGCTCCAGATTTGGCCACGTCAAAAGAATATCCCACTAACCCATGCAGTTCACATCATTGAACCTATAAAAACGGCCAGTGGACCCCACCACGAACAGCTTACAACATACGCTACCAATAATACTACATGCAACGTCGAACAATAATTACTACTGAGGATGAACACCGTTCAAGTTCCTCGACGACGAGTAGTATTTATTACCAAGGTGTGACACCTCACAAAATGAAGATCGTTCCTAGCTCGACTGTACTTCAGCCTAAAATCTAGCAACGCTCTCCGGGGGGATAACCACGGTGTCCCATACCGAGCTACAGAACATAGTCTCAAAATGAAGAAACAGGCAAGCAGAGAAAAATAAGCAGTAAACGACTTATAAAAGGAAAGCAGATAATAAAGTACTTTTATTCATCCACAAGGGGGAAAACAAGCAGTTACAACGGATTCAATCCAAACAAAAAGAAGAACATTATTACAAAAACCATCCCCAAAACTTAGACAACCCCCCCCCCCCCCCCGCCCCCACATTGGCATCCTTCTTTGACTTTTCCTTAATCAAGCGGGAAGTACCATGGAGTTCTGCTGTGAATGTAACAACATATTGTATCCAAAGGAAGACATAAACAATAAGATGCTATTTTTGAACCCTAGAACTACCACCTTCATCGGCATCCCTCTTCGCCAAAAGATCCTCGAGGCGCTCCTTTTCCCTAATCAAATGGGAAATACCAATCTCCACTTGTTGCAAAGCATGAGATTGAGATTTACACTTCTGCTCGGCTTCATAACGAGCAGCCATCTCTTCGTTCCAATACTGTTTAAACCTCCTGCATTCAGTCTCAGAACACTTGAGGCGCACCTTCAACCACGCAACCTCTCTCTACTTTAACTCGAAAGGAGTCAAATCCTCAGAATGAGGAGGAAGCAACGTGAAAAGGGGTTCCTCCTCAAGAACCCTCATCTTGGAAGTAGATCTAGTGATGGGAGCCATTCTCAGAAAATAGCAGGTTAGAAAAAACCAGAATTATAAAAACAGGAGAGAGAAGGAAAGAGTTAATAATGAAATACAAACATTAGGGAGCATTTATAGAGAAGGCACAAAATACGAGGCGTTGCAACAGTTCAGAATACGAAAAAGGCACAAAGTACGAGGCGTTATAAAAAAAGGCACAGAATACGAAAAGATGCAACAGTTCCAAGTACAGAAGAAAATTCAAATTACAAAATGAGGAATACATCAGAAAACATGCCCAATTAAATTAAGGTTCAATGGGCGGGAAAACCGAACTGCCAGACTGAGAGAAAGCCACCCGAGCAGAGTAATCTAATCGAGCTTGGTATGAGTCATTCATGACAACCAAACACTCATTCTCCCTGGTAAGGGCATCATTCTCCCTAGTAAGGGCAGTGATGTGTTCCTTAAGCCGAGCATTCTTAACCATCATGCTAGCTAGGCCCTGAGGACCGTTGTCAAACTCTTCCTGAGCTTGATCCCAGATCTCCTCGGCCTTATACCAAGAGTTGGCCAGATGATTTCTATGCAACAACAACTGGTCGAGCTGGCGACTCAGGGCTGAAATCTCGGTCCACTTAATGGTCTCCTAGGGATATGAGTCAAACGGACTGAAAGCTGGAACCCCATATTCCCTCTCGAGTTTAGCCATCCGATGACGGACACGAGACACCTCAGCATCCAAGTCCTTCATCTGAGCATAATATCTCACCACGGGCTCAGACATTCTTGAATGTTAATATACAACACGAGGAAATAAGGGATAAGGGAGAAGCAAATAAGAAAAGTTTATGAAAGAGGATACATCCTAAAGAAAGGATGAAGAGTATTTATAGAGCAAAAATAGTACGTCATTGACTGACAATGCTTGGGAACATGCATGTTTGACTGACCATGTTTGGAAAAACACATCTTGGGTCATCTAACACATGCCTCAGATATCACGTGGGAACATTACAGAAAGAGGACAATACGAGATATTTGATGATTCTGACAAATGGCAGAAAACGACAAACCACAAAATACAAGAACAAAAACAAGAAGATGCAAATATTTGTTTCATTAATAAATATGGGATACACAGGCGTTCATTACATCAGAGTACAAGACATCCAAAGGAAATCCATTACATCAGAGGACAACATCGAAAGGAAACCTACTACATCGAAGAGCAAAACGAACAAGAAACACAACCAAACAAAAAGAGAAAAAGAAAAAAAAAGTATAAAACAGAGCGCAAGAGAATAAAGCAATTAATTAGGGAGCTTAGGGCGAAGTTGGCCGGTATTGATGAGAGGGTCCCGCAGGTATTACAGTATCTTGTAGCGAAGGATTCCCCCTCAGGACATTGTTCTCATCAATCAAAGATTGATGAGCACTCCTGCAATAGTCCAACTCGTCCCTCAGCCAAATCAACTCCCTCACCATCTCAGCATGATGAGAACGCATCACTCTCAACTCTGCCTCAGCATCTCTTAACATCTTCAGTATGTTGCCATAACAGGCTTCAAAAGCCTCTACTTTTAAGGCCAAAACAGATCCAGAAAAGGGGGCAACCATTGCAATTCACAGGATAATAATATATATATAGCAGAAAGATTATATGGGGAGATTATGAAAAGAGACAAGCTTCAAAGGGGTATTTATAGATGAATTAAGAAAGGAACAATAAAGTGGGGAGTCACAACCATTTGCCAAAAGGTTTAAAGAAGCATGTGCATTAAAGAGACACGACTGTTCAAAAGAAACTCTTGGATTCGTGCCATTATTTTAATAGATATGGGAAAAGCAATTACATACGTGTCCTTATAGGGAAATGCAACGATCTCAATAGTATTAAATAGTATTCTTTGCATAGGACTCTAGGAAACTCAGTGGATAAGATCATGCACAAGGTTCAAAGAAGCCCATTAATAACACCACACACGCGTGATAAAAAGGAATACATTAAAGATAAATTGCATGGGGGAAATAAAACAGATAAGAACGAGAAAAAGAAGATATTTTATTGAAACTTCAGAAGCTCCATTACAATTACAAGAAGAGGCCACAGTGAAAACAGAAAAGAAATTACAAAATTAAATTATTTAGCAGAAGGGCCTGCTTCATCATCTGGCCTCTTCTTGGACCGAGCATACACCTCTTTAAGGGCTAGTTTGTAAGCCCTCTTAGACTTCTTATGCCTATCCCAAGAGGCCTCGAGCTCATTAACCCGAGCAAACACCCAAACATTCTCGATCAAGGCCATCTGGTAATCATTTTCTAAGGAGGCCAATTTTTCCTCCAGTTCAGGGGCCCGAAGAGCTTCCTTCGCTAAGAAGGCAAACCTCCTCTTGTGAATACGTGCTTTCCTAACCTCCTCTTCTAGGTGTGCTACGTATTCAGGAAAGTTATCTCCACTAGATCCATGAGGGGAAGCCATTGGATCGTATAAGGTGTGTTGTACAAGGGGAGCAGATACAGCCCCCTTTTATAAGGATAAGTAATGGGTAGGTCAAAGGTCCTGTCGAAGCAAGAAAACCCTCTTGAACTTCCCAAGGACATTTATGGCTACCTAAAAACAGTTTCAGTCCAATTACGTTATCCAACAAGGTATTGGGAAAATAAACAGACAAGAGTGAGAATAAGGAAATATTTTATTAATTTCAATAATTCGGTTACAACTTGGTGATGACACCAAACAAAAAAGAAACTACAAAAATAAATTATCCCGAGGATGAGCTTGCTTCAACATCATCTGATCCAGATTTCGATCGAGCATGCAGCTTCTTTAAGGCAAGCTTATAAGCCTTTTTTGCCGCCTTATGCTTATCCCGAGAAGTCTCGAGCCTCTTTATCCGTTCATAGGCCCAATCCCGATCATCCATCGTCACGTGATGAGCCGCGTCCATATCAGACAACCTTTTCCTGTAGTCCGGTACCCTGAGAAACTCTCTTGCCACAACAGCAAACTTCCTCTTCACAATACGAGCTTTCTTGACCTCGGTTTCTAAGAAAGCAATATATTCGGGAGAGTTGTCACCAGAAAAACCATTGGGAGAGGCCATGATGTTACTGGTAAAGTGTTAAAAGTAGTTGAATGTTTATAAGAAGGGTGAAATCCCTTTTATATTAGACAAATGGGGGAATATCAAGGGTCATCTCGAAGCAAGATAGCATGCTTGAACTTCCCAATGGCATTGAGTGGCCACAAGGAAACAGTTATAAGTCTATTACGCTTCTCGATGAAACATTGGGAATAGCAAAACCGAAGTAACGTCCTTAGAAGACCGATCATGACTCCCTCGCCGTGAAGACCACACCGAAGAAGTCAGGGAGCACTTGATAGAACACAAAAATTAGACCCGAATATATCTATTCGGGTATGGATCGACCCACACCTTATTAGAGGGTATCCAATGATTGAACAATAAAACTTATGGTATAAAAGTACTTTCCACATTTAGGGAGGGGCAATTATACAATAACTATCTTAGCCCAATTAGTAAAGGCTCACAGTGAAAAAGCTCATGAGGTGACGCATGAGATGGAGACATTTGTCAACATCCTATGATGCATAATCGCCTATAAATAGCCAAGTACCTTCATTGAAAGAGAGACCTAAAAACTGTCTGAAAAATATAGAGAGAGGAAGATAAAAGAGAGAAACTTGTCAGAGTTTATCTCACTAGAAAGCAAACCGAGCTCAATTAAATACCGATCACATAAGAGAAAGATAAAGATCAAGATCAAGATTAAATTACTAAGTCGAGCACAAGTGTAATAAGAAATTGTAAACCGAGCAAGTACAATTGTCGATCAATAAGAAATAACAACAAAGTGTTCAATAATTACTGTCTTTTACTTATTATATTATCGTTGAAAATAACGCCAACTCATCAAAGTTATTGCTTTATCACTAGGCTACAAAGCAAATGCAACTTACTGGCGCTACTGGCCGTACTTGGATGTGCTCTCGCTTTCCGATAAAAACAAGTCAAGTGATATAAGAAATAGAGCTGTGAAGCTGAAGCTTCTCCGTCCTAAAACCTATATTAGGGTGCTACCACACTACAAAATACTCTACTTTGAGTTATTTCAACAATTTAGATAAAGTTCTAAATTTGTTTTTTACATTCTTGTATACAATTAGAACTGCTATGACATTATATTTTCTTTGATGTTTCTTGTAACTGCCTTAGCTAGCAGCTTGTGCTGAGCAAGGCTTCCCTTTTTTCCTTGAAGTTTTATATATAATATGTAGTCCTTAAAAGGAATTTGACAACAGAAATGAGAAAACAGTTCAATAAGAAGAAAATCATTGGGGACAAAATGCACCAAGATAAAATTACAACTCTTTTCAGGAGTATGGATAGGTCTCTTGGGAAGGAAAACTGTATTTCCAGGGCAAGCTAAAAGAAGTTGAATTTCAAGTGACACAGTATCATAGAAATACAGTCATGCACCTAAGCCAAGAAAATACTTTGTATAACTCTAATTATCTCAAATAAATCAAGAGCATGTAACTTTGGATGCGAACAGAAAAACACACGATTGTCTACATAGCCCTAAACCCACTATTGAATAAACAAGCTTTAAAATTTCTTTTAGAAGGTAATGGGATCAGTTTAACTAGGGAAGCTTCAACCAAAGTTTGTGTATCGTATTGATGAAAGGTTTTACTAATAAAAAAAAGACCAAAAATGAAAATTTCCCCTTTTTCTTTAGTTAAAGAAAACGTGGCTTTGAAACATTAAATCTATTTTCCTTGTAAAAAATCTCATCAGTCGATAACAGTGTAAGATCTAATTTCCTGAAAAAAAGGAGCTACAAGGTTCAAGCTACAATTTGATCCAAACAATTTGCACGTGTTGCGACTAGTAAACACTTTTCAGGATTACTGGGTTACCCACTCCTAACTTTACAAAACATACACTCCAAAAAAAGACTTTAGATTTTATTTTATTTTTAAAAATCACTATATGATTTTTTAAATAAGGAATTTTCTGCTCGCAACTAAACTATCCGTTACGAACCTTTTTGTTCTTTGGAACTAGCAACTATAATTAAGCTACATCTTGAGGGAAATAAACATATACATTTATATATCTGGTAAATCGCTTATTCGTTTGAAAACTGGTAACTTGTTGATGATTTGCTTTATCCTTTTTGCCTTTATCTTTTTCCGCTTCTACCTTCTCCTCGTCCACTTCCATTTTCATTGAAGTAAGTGGTATTGTTAAATGAAACAAATATAAATAAGAAAAATAATAAAGAACCTCTATAGATAGTGATTCGTGTCAAGAGCGGAACAAGTAAGCGTGTTCATCCAAAAAAATTCTCTCATCGAAGCAAGCATCACGATTGTTTTTCTATTCTGCAAAGTACAAAAAGTTTCCACTTAAAGAAACATAAGAAGTACGGAAGCCTAATCAAAGAAAATTATGGGAAACATGAAGCAACGATATGAAACGATAATAGTTAACCTATTAGAACTAAGTACACAATTTATTTATTTTTAAATCTTATTAAAGAGTATCTAGTGATTTCAGATCTAACTCATTTAACAAGACTCAAACCATGTATATAATTTATTTCTAGCGGGTTTTACCCCACTAGGCTACTTCTAATGGGTTGGTACACCATTATCGTTTTTTATGGTTGCTTCATGTTTCCCATAATTTTATTTCTTTTAGGCTTCTGTATTTCTTATGTTTATTTAAGCGACTTCTTCTTACACTTTTAAGTGAGAAGTCAAACTCTCTCATGGGAGTAAAGAGCCACGGGGGAGATCTCTTGAGAGCAAAACCATATTTTCAGGGAAAGCTTAAAAAGGTGAATATTAATATTTTCTTTTAATTAAAAGTAAGAATTACCCACAATTAATTAATATAGAGTTTAAATGGTTTCTCGGACCTTGTTACACAAAACAGCAGTAAAGGACTGAAAACCACCCGAACCACTAAAATTGGTTGACTATCAGATTAACTCAATACTTCCATCTCCCACTAAAGAAACTTCCAATTCTTAGAGAGGGAGAGACGAATTTAGTGATCTGCAGATTAAGTGTAAACTCATGTCTTCCCTTGAGGTAAGTTTTAACTCTGATTTCATATCTCCCTAGGCTTTGATTATCTATGTAAAAACCTTCAACTACTTCTCCATAGATCTAAAGAGGAAGATCAACTGAATTTATACCATCTATGTTGTATCTTCTCCTGATAGGTTTACCTGCGATGAAGATCAAATCGAGATCCCAGAATATGTAATATCCTCTATTTTCCCAATTATATAAGAAACTCTTTATATAGCTTAATCATATAGAACTTATAAGCTGTGACTTGCTTATTCTCTAGAATAGCCTGTTTATTATCCAATCCTTGAATATACGCTTTAGCTTCAGTTTATAGGCTGAAATTAGTAGTGATAATGCTGGATAAAACCATTAACGATTCACCACGTAATTAGCCTACCCTAATGTAGATCTGAAACAGCTTAAAAGCTAGGCACCAGCTTAAACGTTTAGGGACTTGCAACAAAATTAACAACTACCATAATCCCCAAAGTCATAAGGGTCGTAGTAGTTGCTAGTAGATCTTGCGTTGCTTCTTGTATTATAATGATGAGTTCTAATTTTCCTTTCTTCTTTTGGTATTTTACACCCTTTCCACTTGGCTTTTTTGCTCTTTTTCTCCTCTCCTTCATCTACTTCAGTTTCCCAATTAGAGGAGTAGAGGTCTTCTACTAATTCTCCATCATTTAAATAAACTTGCTCTTTATTCTGAGTGTTATCATCTTCTGTTTCCTTATGTGCAGGACTTTTATTAGAGAGCCATGATGCTATTTCAATCGGAGTAACACATTCCTTTGTTGTTGCTATAGGTATCCTCTCAAACTGCATTATCTCTAATGTAACCGGGTCTCGGATGCAAATTTTCAAAGGAGCTTTTTCCTTTTTTTTTCTCCTATGTTTTCTTGATCTAATAAGTAAGATTGTGAATCAACAATTGAAATTAAATCATGTGTCAGATCAGACGACATAGGTTCTGTCTCTCCTTTTTCATTATCCACCTGTAATAGCTCAAGAGAGTTTATAGATTGTTGTATGTCACAATCTGATTTCTCTATTTCTGATCCTTTGAGTCCACTTGTGTGATCCACATTTTGGGTATGCTCAGATGTCTCTTGTTGCACCAGTATTTGAAATCTATTAGAAGTGATCACTTCATTGTCCAGCCTAGCATTGTTTTTCTTCACGCACTTAGTTATTTCCTTCTTGTTTTTCTTTGCAAATCTGCTTGGTTGAGATGCAATTTTTCTGTTTATTGTTTGATAACTAGGACTGATCTTGTTTTTACCTTTTCTAGCCCTTTCCTGTTGATCATGCTTATGTTTCTTATCTTTTTCTTTTTCTTTTTTCTTCTCCAGCAAAATGTCGAACATTGTGCAGGCTTGTCGCAAATGTCCGACTTTACTACAATGGAAGCAATAATCAGGCAGTTGTTCATAGGTACAATATTGCCAAAACCCATTCTCATTCCCTTTATCACCATAGCTAATCCATACTCTTTCTGAGATGTCCTTTCTCAAATCTAACTCAATGCAAATTCTAGCTTGATTGGGTCTAGAATAGTTGGATAAACTGGATTTATTGTATAAATGCATTGGTAACATATGTAGGCTAATCCAAACAGGAGTTACAGAGGGCTCATAACCAGGTTTAAAGTCGTAAGTCCACTTAAAGACTCTCATATGACAACCTTGAATAAACTAATATTTCCTTAACCAAAGTCGTAGATAGTCTTCTTCGTGAAGGAATCTCATAAAGAAATGTTTATGATCCAAAATCCCTAGTGTAAACTCATCTATTAAACCTAAAGAATTCAAAAAAGTTTTTATATCGGCGAGATTAGGCTTACTATGAGTGAACTTCCCTACCAGGGAGTACTTAAAAGATTGAGAGAGAGATTCCACTTCTTCATATGTGAAATTAACGACCTTTTCTCCTTTGAAATTTCTCACTTTTTTTTATTGGTATATAGGTACCTTTTTTTATCGCAAAGTATATCTGAGAAGGTTTTGGGTGTTGAAAACCCTTGCTCTAATCGTTGGGGGTTAAAAGATGAAGTCTTGTCATCTTTTTCCGACGGAGATGATCTATTGTGTTCCGTTTCTATGCCGCTGCCGGTCGCCTTGTCTTTCTCTCGCTCTAGAGATCTCCCATTTTTCTTATATTGCAATATTAAGTGAATTTTAAAATCGAAGAAAACACTTATATAAAGTGTCTATACTATGTAGACTATAATTAGGCGAATCATCACCAGCTTCTCCATTCTCATAATCACTTGTATATACACACCTTAACAGCCTCTAGTATAATATTTATTCTCTTTATTTTCAACTCTGTACAATATAAACAAAACAAGCCATAAATACCGTATTTATCCACTGCCGTAGTTTTTCTAGCTGGGCCCCACTTTCTTTCATCTTCTTGTGGCGTGAGTACGTAAACTGCATCTTCCGATAGCCTCGATGCGAACAGATTAGGCTTAGATGGATGTGCCACTACAACAACTGGATGACCTTGCAAACTTGGGTTAGTAAGCAGATATGAGCTGGGAGTAATGCGACATCTCAATTGCAGAGACGGTGCATTAAAAACGCAATTGCTTCCACATAAAAAAAAAATAAACAGACCGACCATCACATGAATACATAGCATGCATAATTGGACCACTGTCTTCATAAGAAACCCACTGCTTAATACATAATAGCTTTGGAGCTTCGTATATAGCTAGCTATCTGAGTTTCATTTACATCTAGTAACTGAAACTGATGATGGTGAAATTGTGCGCATGTATCCGTGAGAGGGGAAGACGACCGGCCAGTTGGATTATCCAAGTATTTTCTAGTTTGTTTTTCCCATCCGTTAGTGCCCCAAACACATATATGAGAGTCGGCACTAGAAGAAATGAGAACATTTAGAACCATAGAGAATGCAAGGCCAGTTGCCCTTTTATGATGACCAAAGAAAGTACAAGAAGGTGCCACTTAAAAGAAATATAAGAAGTAAGCAAGCCTAAAAAAAAAAAAGTTTTGGGGAACCTGAAGCAATAATATGAGACTATGATAGTTACTGTAATATAGTTAAACCTACTGGAACTAAGTAGAGCATGGTGAGAAAAGTTCATTGAACTGTATTTCGAATAAAATAAACTCAAGGATATAATGAGTAGTATAAGTATCAGGGTACAAAATAAGGTTACTAACATGTTAACTGTGCTGATTATCAAACATTTTACATTGCCCTAATGACTTTTGCATGTTGAAGATACGCTGCTCCAGAAACACAAATTTGTTGGTAGTCTTTTATAAAACGTATGCATCTAAAACAAAGACAACTGACGAAATCTATTGACATCCATGTTCTGAGTACAAACTAAAACAAGAGAAATACATGACATTTGTAAAAACAAATTAGTTGAAGACAGAACTAACTATTGCATGTGGGAGGCTCATGCGTATTTACAACATACTTAGATTCACTTGAATACATCAAAAGCAATAGCATCATATTTACCATTTCTTAAGAAACCAAAGTGGTTGTTTAATTCCCTTTGCCCTTTTCATACAATGGTCGGCTGAAAAGCAAGAACTCGATAAAATGAAGTGGTACCCACTAACTTGAATATTTAACATTGAACCTTTACTTGAGTCAAGACTTCTATGGGAAAATAGGTATTTGAGGTCGTGTAAAAGTAGAAGAGGTAGCAATGTCCTCACTTCTAGTCTTATTCTTCTTCCGACTATTCAAGGGTATTCTTAATAAATGTCTATCACCAGATTCAATATGTTCATTACCCAACCTCAAAATTTTCTACCAGGTTTGATACCTTCTCGTGATACTAGCTATAAACACCCTCCACGGGATGTGAAGTTTTTCAACTTCCAATGACCTATTGAACATTTCCCAAGCAACTGCAGGGGTTCTCTCAGAACTAGCTACTTTCCAAGGTATATCTTGATCGAATCCAAATTGCATCGAAACACGAAACGGAAAGTATAAGTCAATACAACTTACTACACTAGATACCCTCATAAGTCAATACAATACAACTTGTAGTCTTCACACATATTTGGAGAAAACCAGACACATTGTTCCCTTTTTAGGAAGAAATCAAAATTTCCGGCCATGCTATAAGGCTGCCAAACAAACTTCTCACCAGCAGATTGATACTATTCTCACATTGTCCGCATTTTATACACTCCCAATAGTCTTCCAAAAACCCATTCTCGGCTCACCGTCATATTTACCATTTTTTAAACATAAGAAACCAAACGTTGTTATTTAATTCTCCTTTCCTTTTTCAAGTTCTACAACGGTCGGCTGAAAATCAAGAACTCGATAAAATGAAGTGGTACCCATTAACATGAATATTCAACATATATAGAACCTTTACTTGAGTCCAGACTTCTGTCTGGCAATGCTGAATATGTATTTGGGGAATATCGTCACTTATAGCCTTGTTCTTCTTCCGACTACTCAATTGAACTCTTAAGAAACGCCTATCACCAGATTCAATCTGTTCATTACCCAACCTCAAACTAGTCCACCAGGTCTGATACATTCGCGTGATACTAGGTATAAACACCCTTGATGGGATCTGAAGTTTTTCAGCTTCCGATGATCTATTGAACATTTCCCTAGAAGCTTCACGGATTTTCTCAAAACTAGCTTTCCCGGGGATATCTTGATCTATTCCAAATTGCCTCAAAACACAAAACGAAAAGTATGATTCAATACTACCTGGTCCTACTCGACTAGATACCCTCATAAGTTTGGCGAAAGACCTGGAGGTTCCGCACATATCTGGAGAAATCGAGACGCATTGTTCCTTTTTTTGGGTAGAAACCAATTTTGTTGGCCATGCTATAAGGCCTCCAAACAAACTCTCACCAGCAGATTGATTACCATTCTCACATTGTCTGCATTTGATAAACTCAATATTCTTCCAACAACCCATTCTCGGCTCACCGTCACTTCTAGAGTTGGGTCGTGGTCTTAGAGTTGGAAAATTTTTCCATGCCCAATTCTGAACGTATTGCATTTCTGCCCATAGCTTAAGTCTCTCATGATCTACCTTTACTTCACTCATACTCACAATTTTTCATCTAGTGGCAAGGACCGCAGGGGCAAGGTCCAATCTCTTTCCCTTATAGAATGCAAAACCAATTTTGTTCAAAGGTTTCCCAACGGTGTCATGGGTAACTGGGAAGACGTGATAAGAAATACACAACACAAGAAAGGCCACATGCACAACATGACTATCGTTTCCCATGATCGCACTCATCCATATTGACTGGGAGACTTTTCGGCCCTTCCTCTTGTTGATCTCATTTTTCACCTTCAATGGACATAACCAATATTTAAACAAGGAAATGTAGAATTTCATCATATAAACAAAGGTAAAATATATGATGAAACTGTACAATTTCTTATTTAAAATATTGTTTATGTCCATTGAAGGTGAAAAAGGAGCTCAACAAGAGGAAGAGCCGAAAAGTCTCATAGTCAATGTGGATGAGTTCGTTTATGGGAAACAGTAGTCATGTTGCGCGGGTGGCCTTCCTTGAGTTGTGGATCTCTCGTCACATCATCCTGGTTACCCATGACACCGTTGGGAAACATTTACACAAAATTGATTTTGCACTCTCTAAGGGAAAGAGGTTGGCCCATTCCGCCATGGTCCTTGCCTGCATATACAAGGACTTGAAATCACTAAAGGAAATTTTATTGAGTATAAGTGAAAAAAGGGTAGGTCATGATAGACTTAAGATATGGGCATAAATGAAGTATATTCACATTTGGGCATGGGAAAGATTTCCAGCGCTAAGGCTAAGACCCAACTCTAGAATTGACGGTGAACCAATAATGGGTTGTTGGAAGAATATTGGCAGTGTATCAAATGCGGACAATGTGAGAATGCACTACAACAAACTTAAGAATTATGAACAATTTTTGTAGAGACAATAAAATTTTGTCTCCAAATGATAACTTTTCGGGACAAAAATAGTCTTTTTGACACAAAAATAAATTTTTGTCCCCAAATCTAACTTTTAGATAAATAATTTGAAAAAAAAATTGTCTTCAAAGACAATCTCATACGGACATAAAGAGAATTTAATTTCGTCTCAAAAAGTATTTGGAGACAAATTTTAATTGTCTCCTTATGTTTGTATGGAATTATCTTTGGAGACAAAAAAAAATTCAAATTATGTGCGTAAAAGTTAGATTTGGTGACAAATTTTTTATTTTTTTGTCTAAAACATTATTTTTGTCCCAAAAAGTTACCATTTGGAGACAAAATTGATTGCTTCTAAAAATATTGTCTCTAATTCTTAAGTTTGTTGTCTGCTCGTGAGGAGTTTGTTTAGCGGCCTTATAACATGGCCAAAAAATTTAATTCTACCCAAAAGAGGAACAATGGGTCTGGAATTCTCCAAATATGTGCAAGGAAGAATATATACAAGTCTTTTGCTAAACTTGTGAGGGTATCTAGTCTAGTAGGGCCCGGTTGTATTGAATTATACTTTCCGTTTCGTATTTGATGGAATTTGGAATATATCAAGTGTCCCTGGGAAAGTAGCTAGTTCATAGAGAACCCGTAAAGCTGCTTGGGAAACGTTTAATAGGTCCTCGGAAGGTGAAAAACTTCACATCCCATGGATGGTGTTTATAACTAGTATCACAAAAAGGTATCTCTGTCTGGTGGAATAGTTTGAGGTTGGGTAATGAACATATTGAATCTAGTGAGTGGTTTCTTAGGAATCCCCTTGAGTAGTCGGAAAAATAATAAGACTATAAGTGAGGACATTGCTACCTCTTCCGCTTTTACACCTCAAATAATTCAGTTCGAAAGGTATCTATTGATTTGGAAGTAATTGAGTTTTCTTAATTTGTGCAATTCTCAAGTGATAAGGACTTATTTGAAATCTTTTCAAAACTCCTTGAGCTCCGCTGCATATTATTACTAGGGGTTTTAATTCAGTCATAATTCATTTGCAACCTACTTCGCTCCCTCTCTCTATACGTATACTATGTCTCTAACATCTATCGTAGATTAAAGATGTCAAGCTGCAAGATCCCAATAATGCTACTGACGTTGTTCCTATAGCAGTCGGATGTGATGAGCAACTCAAACACAAGAAAGGAAAAGCAAAGAAACCAGCTGAAGAAACCGAGAAAGAGTGTGGCTCAAAAATGTAAAAATTCAGCACCTCTTGAACCTGAAGGCGTAAGATATTCTTTCACTATTCTGATAGCTTTAGTAAAACTGATCCTAGATTTTTAAATAAACTAAGCTTAGATAGGTTTATAAATTGTGCTCATAAAAAGCTGTTCTCTGAACGTAAATTAAACCTGGATAGTAACGAAGAAGTTAGGAAGTATGTGATGAATTTTCTCAAGAATACTGGGCTAGAAATTACTGTGATTTATCCCTTGAGCTATGTGGTCTGTGTGCTGAAAGACTCTAATGCTAATCTGCATGTCGGTGTGTCTGATACCTCTTTTTATTGCTATGGTAGGGTTTTTGTGAGGAGTTAAGACTATTTCTCTTACTCCTGAAACTATCAATGCTGCAATTGGTTGTAACTCAGTCGCAACTAATGAGTAAACTGATATTGATGATGATGCTCTTGTCTTTGAGTTCACTGGTAAATAGGGGAGTTGGAATAATAAGGGGGTGAAATCCTAATCTCTTAAACTCTCTTAATGTGTTCTGGCAAAAATATGTACTATCAATTGGTTACCTACTAAGTAAACAACCTTTTTTAAACAAAACCATTGCTAGGTTTCTCTATAGGGTTGGAACTGGGATGGAGTTGAATTTTGGAAAACATGTTTTTGATAAAATTTGGAGATTTTTCCCTATCCATGTACTTTCAAAAAACTCTTAAAATAAATGATATTCCTCCTCCTATTCTGTTTTCTAACAAAATGGCTACCTGAGGGTTATGTCTTGAACATTCCCAATTTAAAAAATGCTAATGCAGCAAAAACTGCAACTCCCCCATGTAGCAACTAGCAGCAATGCAAACTTTAAAGTCTATGTGGCTCAAAGAATGGAGGAACTCACAGCAACTAGGCTGGATTTAGACAAAGAAGTAGTTGCTCTTCAGGTTCTTGTAAAGTAAAGTAGGGAATTTTTGGGTATAAGTGCTACTGTGATAAAGGATATCAGTCTGATTCCACTATCAATATTGAAGACTATGTTAATGAGGATGGTTCCTTAAATAAAGTTGCAACTATTACTTGCGCACATTATTTATAATAATAATGAGCATGCCAAGGTTGATTAAAAAAAATAAAAATTGCAACTGCTAAGAGAAGCCAAGGGGAAAAGTGCAAGGGTGCAGGTACAAAGAAGGTGCAAAGAAGAAATTTGCTGCTCAGAGAAAGGGTATTCAGATTGAGAAATCAGATAAAGGTCAATCTGTTGAGATTGAGAAAGAAACTAGTGTTGAGAAAGAGGTTGCTGCTAAAGTTGGGAAATATACAGCAAAGGAAGACAGATGTTGAGTGAGATAGTGACAGATGTTGAGTGAGATAGTGACAGATTGCAACAAGAAAGCTAATGTTGGTTCTTCTCCAACTGACAAGAGTCTCCTTGATGACTCAGATGATGAGTTTGCTTCTGCATAAATTGAAAAAAGTTCCCCTTGTGGCAATGTTTGATGATTTTCCCCCTTGTCATGTGTTGACAAAAAGGGGAAGAAAGTTTCTGAGTTTTGAGACAATGTTTTTCCTTCTTTTAATTTTGGGGTTTTATAGGTTTACTATACCAAACTATCTGTTTTTAACGATTTGGATATCCATCTTTCAAATTTTCTAATTTAGGTAGCACACTATAATAACTTTTCAATTTAGGTACCACCGTCTAAATAAATCACGGAATCATGTCACGTGACATTTGACAAACATTAATTTGAGAGGCTAATTTGACAATTTTGCACAAAAATATGACATCCTATAAAAACTTTTTCCCAAATTTCACACATAACAAAAAATTGGATTATATGCTAATTTTTTTTATTTGTGAAATTGGGGGGAAATTTTTTCTAATACACTACAGAAAAATTTA